>OX344729.1:51670437-52292937 GCA_947034835.1 Ballota nigra
GTGATGATTTTAATGAAGATCTTCATAACCATTTCTAGTTAGTTTTGCTTTATTTCAATTCCGAGTATTTCTAATCTTATGTTTTGATGATTGCTAATTGAACCCCGTGTTATTCGTGACACTTTTTACACAGATTATTTATATTATCTATTTTCACTATTTAATTGCTTGAGTAATTAATTTAGCTTGATCACCTAGGTTAATTATTTTGTGCATGTTTGCTAGTTCATATTTCGTAATCCGTAATTGCTGCGATTATATGAAATTTGGTAGCAACTAGTAATTTTTGCTAGGGTGATATAAATCGGATTCTTTCGAACCGAGCTAGCGTGTTTGGGAATTTATTTGACCTTTATCCTAGGGTTTAATGCTTCTACCACATTAAATTTAGATCTTATCTAGACTTTTTGGTTAGAAAAGTTCATTGAAGAGTTTGTTTCAATAGAATAATATTAAGGGTGTAAAAGGAGAGAATTGATATTAATTCACCGTACTTTGGTGATTTGTTTCCACTCTATTTATAATAGTACAACAGAGATTTATAAGGAAAATATACAAAAAGATTACAAAAGATATTTACATCAATTCCAAAATATTTTATTTGATTTTGCTCTCTAGAATATTCTAATGTGTTGAATATTCCTTATTACCCCCTCTCAAACTGTGTGTGGGATTAACATCAACACGCAGCTTGGAACGAAAAAATTCAAACAGTGGTCGAGCCAAACTTTTGGTGAAGATAACGACAACTTGAAGTTCAGAAGGAATAAATTTTATTTCAAGGATTTGATCTGCGACAAGTTCACGAACGAAATGAAAATCAATGTCAATGCGTTTGGCTCGTTTATGAAAAATGGGATTTTGACTTAAAAACAAGGAGCTTTTATTGTCACACAGATGCACAGGCCGACATGGAAGTAGCGCACGTAGTTCACAAAGTAGGTGAGTGAGCTAAATTATTTCTTGAACAACATTGGCTAGTGCATGGTACTCTAATTCACAGCTCGAACGAGCAACAGTGGGCTACTTTTTGGCACTCCAAGATACCAAATTACCTTCAAGATATAGGGCATACATATAGGTTGAACGTGTATCTTCATAACGAGCCCAATCAGCGTTTGAGTAGCCTAAAATAGTATACTCCGAGGAACGAGAGAATGTGAGGCCATGATGTATAGTTCCCTTAACATATCGGAGAAGACGCTTGGCAACCAAGAAATGATCTTCTGTTGGACTTTGAAGGAATTGGCTGAGATGATTGATAGTGTATGAGATGTCTGAGCGTGTAATAGTGAGATATTGAAAATCACTAATTAGAGAGCGATAAAGTGTTGGATCCTTGTACGGTTCGCCAGAACGGACTAGAGATTCACCCGGTGGCAAGGGAGTGGAAACAGGCTTAGAATCAAGCAATGAAGCACGAGTGAGGATGTCATGAGCATATTTGGCTTGTCCAAGGAACAAGCCAGTAGGCGTATGATTGATTTCAAGTCCTAAATTAAAAATAGTTCAGAGAGCCCAATTCTTTGACTGTAAATTCTTTGTTTACTCGAGCAATGAAGACCTGCAAAAGAGAATTGTTACTATTAGTGACAATAATGTCATCAACATATAAAAGTAAAAAAATAGTGCAGTTAGGTTTATGGAGGAAGAAAAGAGAAGTATCTGAACGACTTCTATGAAAACCTAAAGTAGCAAGAAAGGAGCTAAAACAATCAAACCAGGCTCGGTGCGCTTGACGGAGACCATAGAGGGCCTTCTTTAATTTGCAGACGTGATTCGGAAATTGGGGATCAATAAAGCCTGGTGGTTGAGCCATTAGAACTTGTTTAATAAGGACGCCATGGAGAAACACATTTTAACATCCAGCTGGTGGAGAGGCTAGTTGCGTTGTACATCAACAGATAGGATAACACGAACAGTAGCGGCTTGAACAACTGGACTGAAGGTATGTCAAAATCAAACCCAGGAATCTGAGAGAATCTTTTTGCGACCAAGCGAGCTTTATAACGCTCAATGGATCCATCAGACTTGAATTCTGTGCGAAAAACCCATTTAGAGCCCACCACATTCGCATTAGGAGGACGAGGAACAAGATCTCAAGTTTTGTTTAAATGGAGAGCATCCATCTCTTCACGCATCACAATAAGCCAATGAGGAACTTTAACTGCGGACTTGAAACCCTTTGGAACCTGAGAATCAGACAAGGAAGATAGCAATGCATTAGTTGCAATGTCAACAAAATATTTTGGCTTAAAAATACCAGATTTGGCACGTGTTTGCATCAGGTGTGCATTAGAAAGTACAATAGGCTGTGCTAGAGGATCAGGAAGGGGTACATCCGCGTCAACATGATCAATAACCGCATGGTCATGGTCAATCTCTATGTTTTCGGCGTCCTCATGAGCAGGACCGGGAGCTTGTTCGTCGACATGGTCGACGTTAGGAAATGGATCGACATCAACAGGATGGGGAACTATCGGTGTTGAATGATCGGTGCTAAAAGTGCATATTGGACAAGGAGGTGACACAGGATTTAAAGATGGAGATCCCGAAGATGAAAGTTGACGTGATGGTTTTCCTAGTGTAGGTACCTGAGGCTCATGGAAACGAGAAAACTCAAGATCATGATTAGAAGAAGATGCAGCATTTTTGAAAGGAAAATAATTTTCATCAAATTGTGCATGCCGAGTTATATAAACACGGGAAGCGGAAGGATCGAAACACCTAAACCCTTTGTGCATGCTACTATATCCCAAGAAAATGCAAGGCTGACTACGAGGTGGCAATTTATTTTCAGCATAGTCACATATATATGGAAAAACACGACATCCAAAAACTTTAAAATTAGCATAATTTGGTATGGAACCAAAAAGAACTTCAAAGGGAGACTTATTTTCAAGCACAAGAGTGGGCAACTGATTAATAATATAGACAGTTGTAGAGGAAGCATCAAGCCAAAAAGCAATGATTGCATTAGCGTGAAAAAGCATAGATAAACCAGTTTCCATAATATGTCTATGTTTACGTTCAACACGACCATTTTGTTGTGGGGTATAAGGACAAGATAGACGATAAAGAATGCCACGCCGATGAAAAAATTCACACACTATTATTGGTAAATTCCGTTCCACCATCACTCTAAAACACTTCTATTTTAGAATCAAACTGATTTTCCACAAGATTAGCAAATCGTGTAAGAGTATCATAAAAACCAGATTTAGCACGTAAAGGAAACAACCAAGTAAAATGTGAATAATCGTCAATAAAAATGACATAAAACCGAAAACCATCCAAAGAAACAAACGAGGCTAGGCCCCACAAATCACAATGTACCAATTCCAAAACATGAGAGACACGTTTCTCATTCATATTAAAGGATTTACGCTTACTCTTAGCTAAAGGACAAGAAGAACAAACTGTAGGTTTTGGCAGAATGGAAGTTACTGCCAAATGCCCTAATTTATTTAAATGTTGAATAATAGAAATAGGGACATGTCCTAGACGACTATGCCACAACTCAAGACGAACCATGTGAACCAGAATTACTATTGAAAGTACCTGATGAGCCGTGACGAGCACGATTATGAGAAAGGCCCGATGAGTCTCAAGGCCTCAAGACAGCAGATCCGCCACGGCTAGAGTTATGCGGTCGGTCGGTGTAAAAAGCAACAGAGGATGGAGCATCGGCAAGTATGGCCTTGTCATTTTGCTCATAAGTCTTCGCTTGTTGGAGCAAGTCGGCAAAACTTTGATCCAGGAGCAATGTCATCCGAAGATCCGCGCGCAAACCCACGGAAATTAAGATCGAGCCCATGCAAAAACCAGTGAGCCTTATCAACCTCCGAGACGGGATGGCCGATAATAGCCAATTGATCGCATAAGGCCTTAAAGGAGCGACAAAATTCAGCAACAGAGTTCGAGCCACGTTTCAACAGTTGGATCTCGTTACGCAAATGATATGCACGGGAAGGAGAAGAGTGGCTGAAAGCTGTCTCGAGGGTAACCTAGACATCACGAGCACGGTGGAGACCGACAACCTCCGACATCGATTCTTCCATTAGTGAGGAGAGAAGAAGGCTAAGGGCGAGCCTGTGTCGCTTCGCAGGGTTGGGGACATCTTGACCAGTAGTATTTTTGATAGTCGGCGATGGTGGAACGTCCGAACCATCAACAAATGAGACGAGGTCGTCACACTCAAGCATGGGGAGAATTTGGGACCGCCAGAGGAGATAGTTGGTGGAGGTTAATTTGATATTAACCATATGAAAGAGAGTTGAAAGAGGGATAACATTCGGTGATTGGTTGGAAGCCATTGAAGGTAAATTAGGAAATAGATACGCTTACAATAGTGTGTGAACTAAGTAAGGGAAACATTGTATATGAATGGCAGTGGCTTTATGAAGGGATGAAGTACATGAATAAAGTATGCTGTTATCATAGGGATTATATGATCTAAGGGGTTATATGTATAAAATAGTAGGGAAGAAAGATTATGGCAACTTTATGAGAGTGGAAAAGTGATTCAATGTATAGCAGTAGAGAGAGGAAAAGTGACGACAAGAATTAGGGTTTATGTGTTTACCTGGAGATAACTGATATTAATTAACGATAATTTGGTGATTTGTTTCCACTGTATTTATAAAAGTACAACAAAGATTTACAAGGAAAATATACAAACAGATTACAAAAGATATTTACATCAACTAAAAAATATTTGATTTGACTTTGCTCTCTAGAATATTCTAATGTGTTGAATATTCCTTATTAAATGGATAAAACCGGTGAATAGAGCTTGTTGCTTATCGAGGGTCATTAATCTGTGGGAAAAGTCGAACGAATAATACATTTAATTAGCATAGTCAAGACCAAGTGGTGAATGAACTATGAATTGAAATCCTTTAGATCTGTTGAATTTTATCTTGTGATTATTTGTTGTTTTAGTGTTAGTTTTTTGCTTTAATAGTGTTAGAAAAACCAATCCAAAATTTTCCCTATTTGTTTGTCCCATTAATTATTTCAAGAGGCATAATTTTAATTTCTATGTTTTCCGTGGATCTACTCCTTGCTTGCCACTACTACGAGTTACTAGAGTAATTGAGGAATATATATCCATTGTAATTTGGTGCGCCTCGACAACGCGACTCAAATTTTGGCGCCGTTTCCGGGGAACGGTGTGAAATTATTTTTGTGTCTATTGAGTGTGATTAGTAGGGATGTTAAACGGGCCGCGGGCTGGCTGGCTGGCCCGTTTAGCCCTGGACCGAACAAGGGTTAGGTCTAAGTATTTGGTGGCCCGTTTAAAACCGGGCCTTTTTGGCCCGGACCGTTTAGCCCGCGGCCTAAAAGGGCTAGCCCGCCGGTCTACCGGGCCATCCCGTTTAGCCCGATTCTTTTTTATTTTACTTTTTATATATTTTATACAATTACAACCGTGTATGAAACCTACCTATTTTACTTCAACTTCAAATTTTCAATCCAAGTCCAATGTTTATATATATATATATATATATATATATATATATATATATATATATTTCAAGTTTTTATTTAGTTAATTTATGTTTTCATTTAGTTAATTTATTAAATTACTTGAAATTGAATTTAACCATTTAATTAATTCTTGAACTTTATGAACAACGTGTGAATATAATTTTTATAAACTTATGAACAATGTAGGGCTTCAACATCCATACTTCATAATTATCTTTCCAATTGGGGATCATCGGTCGTCGCATGACTCTCAAATTGTCATTATCGGTTGCCGTCGGCTCTTAGATCGTCATTGACGTTATAAAGTTATCTCATGAAAAAGTGAAATGTTGAACAATGTTTAAATGTAATTTTCATGAATTTTTTAACGATGTGTGAATTTTAAGTTTAAATGACATCGCATTACAATTACATATCTATATTTTATATTAAAAATTAATTTTTTTAGTTTTTTCTTTCGGAGCCCGTTAGTGGCCCGTTTAGCCCGCGGACCGCTAGGGTTAGGGTTAGGTTTCGAGTGTTAGTGGACCGATTAAAATGAACCGATAAGGCCCGGGACCATTTAGGCCCGCAGCCCTGTAGGGCTGGCCCTAATGGGTTAGGGCCAGCCCTTTAACATCCCTAGTGATTAGTAGGGCTATTTTTTTTGTATTTTAGTTGGTATTTTTTTAATCTCCGTAATCCCCCATTTATTTTGTGTGTCAGTTGCACAATTTCTACAATTCTGACACTGGCCTGTCCACTCTCACTATAGCAGCGAATTTTTACAGCTTGTTTTTGTTTAGTTTTTTTTGTGTCATTTTTTTTGTTCGGTTTCACGTATTTTTGGTATTTTCTCAGGTGCTCAGTGTTATGGCAGCTGAACAATCATTGAAGCAGTTGGCAAACTCACAACTTCCACAGAATTGGTTTTGCATAGTTTATCCAATTGATGGTGATGATTTTGTGCTTAAATCTAGTTTGATTTGCATGTTGCCTGTGTTTCATGGTCTTGCAAGTGAGGATCCATACACATTCTTGAAGGAGTTCCGTGTTGCCTGCTTGCACATGAGGCCTAAAGATGTGACAGGGGAACTTGTCAAACTGAAGGCCTTCCATTTCTCAGTGAAGGATTCAGAAAATGAATGACTATACGATTTGCCTTCCGCAACAATCACTACTTGGGCTCAGATGGAGTAGTTGTTCTTGCGAAAGTACTTCCCAGCCTCTAGGGTGGCAAGCCTACGCAAAGAAATTTGCAGTGTGAAGCAAGTCCTATGGGAGACTTTATACGAGTATTGGAAGCGATTTAACAAGTTGGTGACAAGTTGTCCACAACATCAGATCACTGAACAACTTCTGATCCAATACTTTTATGATGGATTGACCCTCACAAAAAGAGGATTGATAGATGCAGCAAGTGGAGGAGCCCTCTTTGATCAAACACCAGCATAAGCAAAAACTCTCATTGCAAACATGGCAACGAATTCTCAACAATTTAGTCAGCATGATGCACCAGTGAGAGTGGTTGAGGTTAATGATTCATCCATTAGTGATAAACTAACTGCGGTAACCTCTTTTGTAAGAGAACTTGTTGTAGGTAGAGCCCAGTACCAATATTTGGAGAATGATAACACTTAGTCACCACAACAGCAAAGAGAGCACTACCAAGTCAAAACATATGTGGATAGCTCTGGACAATCAATAGAAGAATTGATAAAGCTGCTCACTACTCAATCTTTGTAGTTTCAGCAAGACATGCAATAGACTATGCTGCAGCTTAAACAAAATACAGTCTCTATAATCATGAACTTGGAAATGCATATGAGTCAGCTTGCAACTGCTGTCGATAGATTGGAAGCTCAAACTGTTGAGAAGTTACTATCCCAACCTGAAGTTAAACTAAAAAATGTGAACGTTGTCACATTGAGTGAAAAGCAGCTGGAAGAGGTTAAAAAGCCTGTATTGTCAACTCCAGTTGATGAAAAAGAAGAGAAAAATTCGGAACAGACTGATATTGGGCTACCCAATGTGGAGCAGAATCCAAAAATAAGTGATGCAAAGGTTAGTGCTTCAGTTCTCAAGTTCTATTATGCTAATATTTTGCCTTTTCCTTCCAGGTTGGAACCACCAGCAATGGAGATATATTCTGAAAATGGGGTTGAAGTCTTCTCAGACGATGTTAGTGTTGTGAACTTTGTTCAAAAAGTTAAAACTGCAAAAACAAAATCTGCATCCCTCAATGCTAAGGCAACTGCAGTGAAATATGAGATGGATGAACTTTATATACCTTTATTTGAGCCGATAAAGCAAATTTCGGGATATGTTATGTTTTTAATGGAGTTCCTCACCAACTACCGAAGGCTAACTGGGAATGAGAAGATCATGATGGGTGGAAACACTGTTCGTCAGAAAATACTATCGTTTGACCGAAAGGATTACTTCACTTCTATAACTTGAAGAAACTGAGGTTGATCATCGAGCTAAAAGACACTAAACAAAAGTGCTCTACGGGAGGCAGCCCGTATTATTTTTAATTTCGTAGTTTTATTTTAGTTTTTTATTTTTTGGTTGTCTTCTTAGTGGATTTCTTCAAGTTTTTGTCTATAACTTCTTGTGGCCACCCCAATTAGCGAGCCATCTATTCAACCAGGTGACTTTTTTCCATGTCTTGCACATCCACCTTATTTTTCTTGATATTTTGTTGCTTGAGGTCAAGCAACGCACTAAGTGTGGGGGGATAACTTTAGTCTTTTTGTTTTGCAAGACATAATCATGTGGGGTTGTTGGTTATTAGTTACTGGCTTCATTTGAGATTTTTGTATTGTGCTAATAGTCGTAGTCGAGTTTTGTGCACTGTTAGTTTGAGTAATATGGCATGACAAGGGAGACACGTGTGATTGATTTTTGTGCTGAATTTTTTGGACCGCAGATTGCTAATTTTTAGTAATGGATTTGGATAAAAATTCACAAGATTTGATGCCAAAAACCCTTTTGTGAGCTTTTGAGCCTAGGAGCAATTCATCGTAAATATGCTCAGTTTTCTTGTTGTGTGGTCGATCTTAGTGTGTTTATTCTAGAACTTGCTCTCTTATGCATTTCGAGACCGCATTTGTGCACTCATGCGTTAAAGTGATAAAGGCATTTAGGATTACCCTTTTTGCCTTATATGTCCCCACCCTATTACATTTACCCTTAGAAGTCAAGTTGAGCCTAAGCCTTATCTTTAATCAAGCACAATATTTAGTCATTATCCATATTTTATTGAAAACTCATCCGTTTGCACCTTTAGTTGAGATTGATTGTGAATTATATGTATGACAACTTGGGACTTGTGATGAGTGGAAATATTGAGAAGGTGGAAGTGGTGTTGAAAAAAATTACAGAGTGCTGAAAAATAAATCCAGCAAAAGGAAAGAAAGAAGAAAGAAAAAAAATGGGTTGAAAAAAAAAAGATTTGAATGATGATACATTGGCATGTGTGCTTGTGAAATTTATGCTGTCAATTGGATATATTTTCTTACAATGGAGAATTGTGACTTGGGTGATTAGTTGCTATTGCAAAAGAAGGGAGATGGTCGATTTTCATTAGGTGTGTTATGCATCTATTTAACAATTGATCTAGACTAGCAAGCCTCATATTTTTTCCTTTATCCTACCTTTACCCGAAGCCACGTTACAATCAAATAAAAAATCTTTTGATTTTTGCATGAGTTTCACTCTTTTTAGTGGTGGAAAATTGATTTTTGAGCAAGCATATGGTAATAGCACATTAAGATTTGACATGAATGTTTTTTATGCCCTTTATATACATTTGAACGAAAAGAGTAATATCCATTGTGAGGGTTGTTGGTGATCAATTTTTATCGAGTGGATTAGTGACTGTTTAGGTTCGGTTTAAAGATCATCAAACAATTACGTGTGATTGGTTACCACCGCAAATGATAAATCGAGGGTTCGGATTATGAACTTGTAAATGTGCACATATACGAAATCAAAATTGTTGGTGATCAATTTTTATCTAGTGGATTAGTGACTGTTTAGGTTCGGTTTAAAGATCATCAAACAAGGGTATTGAATCTTTGTGCATTTGAGTCTGATGAAGTTGGTGAGACGTTCTATTTTCTTTGATCACACTTGAGTCATGATCACTTATTTTCTCTTGGTATCGCTATTGTCTTGAACTCTTCAATGTATAAGACTTGATTCATTTTGCTTTGATTTATTTGATTGCTTGAGAACAAGCAAGGATTTAAGTGTGGGGGAATTTGATAAGTAGGAATTTATGCATAATTTTAGTTTTTCTACTTATGTGTGCTAAACGTGATAAATCTCACTTTAATCTTTTTGTTGTGATTTTGGGCCTTTTTATCAGGATTAATTTTAGAGCAATTAAAATGGAATTTGAGACCCAACAGTCAATTAATTGGGATTTGGAGGAACACGAAATTATTTAAATAAGAGGAGATCACCCAAAAGATTTGATTTGGGATTAAAATGGGAAGATGATACATGGGGATTTGATTTACTAAAGATTGTATACTGCCGTGATAATCAAGGAGGAAAAATGCCCATATTCCTTTAATCCATCCCGTGGGCCGATTATAAAAGTGAAAGCAAGCAGCTGCCCTAATATATATATACATCCAGCATCAGAGGCGTATCTATCAATGGGCTGCACTGGGCCCAAAATTACCCCTTATATTTTTTTACTTATACCTAAAATATATAAAAGCTAGCCCAACCCATAAAAATTATAAACTTTGAGTCCATTTAAAAATTCTAATTCGAGGTTCCTTTCAGAAATTAATTAAAGCCCAATAGCCCAAATTAATTATAAAATATCATCATAAATAACCAGCCCAAAGGCCCCAAACAAATAAATTAGCCCAACTGCCCAAATTAAATAATCAGCCCAATAAATCAATTTTAAAGCCAGTATATCGAGGGCAGCAACAGCCAACAACCCGCCATTTTTTTCTTTTTGTCGTGCGTCTCACTTTCCCTCTGATGTGACCTCTGTGTCGTGTGCTGCTTCAATTTTCAGTGGTGGTCCTTTTTTTTTTCCAAGTATATTAAAGATATAATGTATTGAAGACCATTAACAATAAGGTGCAACTTTCTTGGATTTTGGGGCTTAGGGTTTTCTTGAAATCTTCCACCACATCATTCAAGGTTATAATTTTTAATTCATTTAGTATATTTGTTTATTTATGATGTTTTTTTGTTATTATTTTGCTTGTTGAGGATGAAATTTGTATCTAGTGAATTTTTTAATGTTTGTCTTACATAGTAAATTTATATTTAATATCAAATTCTATTAAATATTTATCAAAATTGCTAATTGGGTTAAGCAATAATTTGTGAATATTCGGGCTAGGTACAAATATGTAGGATTCAACTGTATAAATTGAATTGAATTCTATTATTTAATTACTAGTTTGCTACAATTGCTAATAATATTTAGCTCAATATTTGTTTATTTGCGAACCCAAGTTTAAACTTTATAGACTACCACATAATTTAATAGGAAATTAATGTAACTAAACATTGAAATCAATTAGTAATGCAAATAATAACCGAATTACGGTATTAGTCATATGCTTATTTTTTCAATTTTAATTTGTTAATTAGTAAATGAATTTAGTTTCACTTTTTTTTATTAATAGAGAATTAATTTATTATATTGTCATGTGTTTTATTCAGATTTTAAATGGAGAACCAACATTCTGCAAAGAAGGAAAAAGGATTTATATCGTCTTTCTCTAAGAAATATGATCGTCAAGATAGTGAAGGTAGCTCAGAACCTACACCTACGACCACACAAAATCAAAACAATCAATCTCCTTCAACACCGGTAGAGCAAAATCCCTCAACACCGTGTATTGAGCGTGATCCTGGAAAAAGGAAGCAACTGTGGGAATATCCTGTTAATGCACGAGATGATACAAGACGGGCATATCTAAGAATTGGGCCGTACCAACCAAAAATTGAAGCTTATCCTGTTACAAAGTTTGGCACCCAAAATCGTAGTTTTCAGAAAAGCTGGTTTGACAGGTTTCATTGGTTGGAGTATTCGCTTTCCACGGATAAAGCATATTGTTTTTATTGCTTTCTTTTCATAAGTGATGTTAATATGCCCAGTTCTTCTGCATTGGTCAAGGAGGGATTTAACAATTGGAAAAGGATAAACCAAGGCAATAAATGTGCATTTCTTTCTCATGTTGGTGCTGCAGCTACATCACCACACACTATGTGTTTAAGACGTGCAGAGGATTTGATGAGACCATTCGGGCATATAGATAAAATTATGCATGTTCAGTCAAATATTGAGAATGAGAGAAATTGTTTGCGCTTAAAGACCTCAATCATAAGTCTTCGATGGCTTGTACTTCAAGGTTGTGGTTTTAGAGGTCATGATGAGTCTTCATCTTCATCTAACCGTGGTAATTTTATTGAATTGGTGAAGGCTTTTGTAAATATGAATAAGGAAGTCAATGAAGTTGTTCTTGATAATGCCCCCAAAAATGCTCAATACATTGCTCCGGAAATACAAAAAGAGATTTTGAATATCATGGCCAATAGAGTGCGTCTAAGGATTTGTGAAGAAGTTGGAGATAGGTATTTTTGCATCCTTGTTGATGAAGCACAAAATATCTCAAAGCAGGAGCAAATGGCCATTATCTTGAGGTTTGTAAATAGCCAATGGAATTTTGACTGAATGTTTTTTTGCAATTAAAAGTGTTTCTGACACTACTTCATTAGTTTTGAAAAAAGAGATATGTGGTGTTCTTTCTCATCATGATCTACAGGTTAGAAAAATGAGAGGTCAAGGGTATGATGGTGCTAGTAATATGCGTGGTTCGTGGAATGGACTTCAGGCATTGTTTCTTAGAGATTGTCCATATGCCTATATGTTCATTGTTTTGCACATCGTTTACAGTCATTGGTTTCTGGAGCTAAGGATATCAGTGTTGTTTTGGAATTCATTTCTCACTTGGATAATGTTGTGAACATTATAACTTCTTTACCAAAGCGTGTCTCTCAGCTACAAGCTGCTCAAAGACATGAAATTCAAAGTTTATTGGTTGCAGCAGAGATTGATTCTGGACGTGGTACCAATCAAATTGGTAATTTGCAATGAGCTGGAGCTACTCGTTGGAGTTCACACTATAACTCTGTGAAGAGTTGATCGACATGTATGCTGCAACTTGCAAAGTGTTTGAATATATCATTGAGCATTGATCTAAGGCTAAAATTCAAGGGGTTTACAAAAATATGGTAAGTTTTGAATTCATATTCACTTTGCACCTGATGCATAGAATTATGAGAGTTATTGATTCTCTTTGTCAAATTCTTCAAAGAAAAACTCAAGATATTTTAGTTGTTATTGCGTTTTTCTCTACCATTAAAACCATTCTTGTAGAGTTGAGAGAACGTGGTTGGGAAAGATTCTTTGAAGAAGTCAAAGTTATTTGCTTGAGGAATGGTATTGATGTCCCTAATTTGGATTGTCCGTATAAGGTTGGTCGTTCTCGTGGGCAAACTACAATTGAACATCATTATCATTTTGATGTTTTCAATGAAGCAATAGATTATATCTTGATGGAGTTGGATACAAGATTTAATGATGCATCTGTTGAATTGCTTTCTCTTAGTGTGGCCTTAGATCCTAAAAATTATTTTGAATCATTCAACAGTGATGATATTTGCAAGTTGGCAAGGAAACTCTATCTTCAAGATTTCACAGGTCAAGATATTACAAGTTTGGAGTATGAGTTGATTCATTATAAGCATGATGTGATAATGAACCAAGAGTATCAAGTTTCTACACTTGTTGAGTTGAGTCAACTACTTTATGAGAGTGGAAGGTCGAAGGTATACGTTACGTTAACTAGATTGATTCATCTTATTTTGACATTATTCGTTTCCACTGCTACAACTGAACGAGCATTCTCAGCAAAGAAACATGTGAAGACGGCACTTCAAAATAAGATGGGGGATGATTTCCTTGGTGATTGTCTGATGCTTTATATTGAGAGAGATTTTGTTAATGATATAGACATAGACTCAATTATTGATGAATTTTATGTTTTGATATCTCGTAGGGCACAACTTAAGTGAAAATCGAAATATTTTGTTATGTATAATTTTTTAATGTGGCAAAGCGTTTTACGTTTACTTTTCAGCCCACCCCATTACAAAATCCTGAATCCACCCTTATCCAGCATACATTCACGGAGGAGGGGATTCGGGCATCATTTACCATATATTCACATGCCCATACCCAACCACGCCATATATACTTTGCATGCATGCAATTTTGAAGTAGCAGCGGAGGGATTAATGTGAGCAGCAGACGGTGATGATTTTAATGAAGATCTCCACAACAACTTCTAGTTAGTTTTGCTTTATTTCAATTCTAAGGATTTCTAAACTTATGTATTGATGATTGCTAATTGAACCCCGTGTTATTCGTGAGACTTTTTACACAGATTATTTAAATCATCTATTTTCACTGTTTAGTTGCTTAAGTAATTAATTTAGCTTGATCACCTTGGTTAATTATTTCGTGCATGTTTGCTAGTTCATATTTTGTAATTCGTAATTGCTGCGATTATATGACATTTGGTAGCAACTAGAAATTTTTGCTAGGGTGATATAAATCGGATTCTTTCGAACCGAGCTAGTGTGTTAGGGAATTTGTTTGACCTTTATCCTAGGATTTAATGCTTCTACCACATTAAATTTTGATCTTATCTAGACATTTTGGTTAGAGAGGTTCATTGAAGAGTTTTTTCAATAGAATAATATTAAGGGATAAAATCGGTGAACAGAGCTTGTTGTTTATCGAGGGTCATTAATCTGTGGGAAAAGTCAAACGAATAATATATTTAATTAGCATAGTCAAGACCAAGTGGTGAATGAACTGTTTTGGAATCCTTTAGATCTGTTGAATTTTATCTTGTGATTATTTGTTATTTTAGTGTTAGTTTATTGCTTTAGTAGTGATAAAAAAATCCAAACTCCCCCCTATTTGTTTGTACCATTAATTATCACAAGATGCCTAATTTATTTTCTACGTTCCTCGTGGATCGACTCCTTGCTTGCCACTACTACGAGTTAGTAGAGTAATTGAGGGTTATTTATTAATTCTAATTTGGCCTGCCTAGACAGCGCGGACTTGGATTTTTCCACCTAGCTTTTTCGACTCGATGGAGCACTTACCCGTACACTTAGTTTATGAAGCCTCAATTGCTGGTCCAGTACAATATCAATGGATGTACCCTTTTGAGAGGTAATTATATATTATTTTTTAAGGTTTAGCTTTTTACATTATTATTGAAGAATATTCACGAACAAAAATTCTTTTAGATATTTGCATAACTTGAAGCCCAATATTGGAAATTCGGCCCAAATCGAAGCATCCATTGTTAACGCATATCTTGCTAAAGAGGTTGGAGCATTTTTTCATACTAATTCGGCGATCAAGTTAAAACCAAAATCAGAAATGTGCCTCGCAACTACGATAGTCGTGGAGTAGATCATCCCCTTCGTGATGTTGAAGGTATTTTATCTGTATTTTTACATCCGGGTCGACCAATGGAGAAGGGCACTGCACGACCTTTCAGTAACAATTATAAAAAGGAAATGATAAATTCATACGTTTTGATGAATTATGTGCACAGCCTTAATTATATCTCTATTTTTACACGATGAATGTAATTTTAACTTAGATGCTAATTTTATATTTACAGGGAGAGTGTGGTCTACTTGACAACCCACATCTACAAGCTCTGAGTAGTAGACCATTACGTAGCGTTGTTTCATTCCAAGAATATTACATAAATGGATACAAATTTTATACACAAGCGTGAACGCTGAAATTTAAAATGAAGAACCAATCGATTATTACGGAGTGCTGCTTGAAGTAGTAGAAATAGAATATTCATATTTGTCCTCAAGGAAAAGGGTTTTGTTTTTCTGTAAATGGAATGATCCAGGGAAACAAGGAACGAGAGTCTACAAAAACTACAAGATTGTTGATATCAACATTCGACAAAAGTTTCCGGCGGCATACGATCCATATGTTTTTGCAATGCAAGCATCTCAAGTATATTATTGCATATACTCGGGATCGGGTAAGGTCAACTTGAGGACAGTTTGCAAAGTGAAGTTAAGATCCTTGATTGAAGTTTTTCATTCATCTAAAAAAGACATCACTTAACCAGCATAACCATTTCAAAACGGAGGTACAAGAAACTTAAGCAGATCTCGATCAAGAAAATGTAAATATTTTTGTGGACTTACTAGCTGCAAATTCAGAAATAATAATGATTGAAAGCGATGAGGATGGCGGACAAGAGCATGGAGAGGAGGATGAAGATGATGAGGATGAAGACGAAGATGAAGATGAAGATGGTGAAGATGATGGAGAAGAGGAAGAGGATGACGATTAGAATTATTGAACTACTGCATAAATAACAAGTTAGAAACGAAAATGAATTAATTTGATGGATTGTAAAAAAAAGACTCAATTTGGATACGTATACACAAAATTACGTACAAATGAATGGATTATAATATTAATTACACATTTTTCGAATTAACTAAATTTACAAAACAAAAAAAAATTAGTATCAACATTTATTAAAATTAGTTAGAAACGAAAATGAATTAATTTTATTGATTATAAAAAATGACTCAATTTAGATATGTATACAATTAATTACGTACAAATGAATGTATTATAATATTAATTACACATTTTTTGAAATAAATAAATTTACAAAACAAGAAAAAAATATAATTAGTATCAACATTTTTAAAACAATTTAGAAACAAAAAAAGAATTAATTTGATGAATTATAAAAAAAGACTCAATTTGGATATGTATAAAATTAATTACATACAAATGAACGAATTATAATATTAATTACATATTTTTTCAATTAAATAAATTTACAAAATAAAAAAAATATAATTAGTATCAACATTTATTAAAACAAGTTAAAAACGAAAATGAATTAATTTGATGAATTATAAAAAATGTATGACTCAATTTGAATACATATACAATTAATGGCAAGAAATCGAACAATAGAAGCAAGTGTCCTAATGGCGCTCGCCCCCTCTATATGAAAGAGAGGTCGCGGGTTCGATTCCCCTTGGATGCGAATTTTGAATTAATTGTTTGAGGCCCAATAGGGCTAATATAAAATTTGGGCCGGAATATATAACTTGGGAGCAGGTGGCTCAGAGGATCACACCTGCCCCGGGTGCACCACACGAACTATTTTTTTATTCTAGGTTCGTGTTTAACGCGGACACGTGTTCGTTGTAAATGATTTCCGGAGAAATAAAAAATCAAAATTGCGGACATTTTTCCAATGGACACGTATCCGTCGTAAATTTTAGCGCCGGGTTGGATCGTGAATGGGTCGGTTTTACGACGGGTATGTCCGTCGGAAATTTATGACAGGAGACGTAAAGCCATTGTAAATATTTGCTACGGCGTTTTTTACTACCACTACAAAAAAGACGGAGATTAGCGATGGATCTTTTGCGACGACACAATATCCGTCGCAAATTTCGTGAATTTGCGACGGATTTTGGTAAGCCATCGAAAAAGATTACACTTTGCGACGACTTAGGAAGTCCATCGCAAAGGTTAGTAATTTGCGACGGAAAAGCCGTCGCAAAAACTAGGGCCCACCGCCTTCGTCTTAAACCGGCTACATTTGCGACGGAGAGGTCGTCGCAAATTTCAACTTTGATTTTGCGACGGTTACTTCCGTCACAAAACATACCCGTTTAAAGGTGACCGTTCGGGAAGCGACCTGTTTGACTGATTTGTGATGGAACAGGCCGTCGCAATTTTAAACTTTGCATTTGCGACGGACCAAAGCCGTCGCAAATCTTACATTAATATTCGCGATCTTTCGGAAAACGGTCCATTGACTGATTTGCGACGGAATGTCCATCGCAAATCCAAACCGTTTTACGCGTCTTCTCAGGAAATGGTGCGTTGACTATTTTGTGATGGAAAAGCCGTCACAAATCAGTCAAAACGATGTCGTTTTGGCTTTGACAGGCAAAATTTGCGACGGATAGGCGTCCGTCGCAATTTTTTTTATAATTATAAAGCTCTCCTCGCGAAACAGATGGAGAGTGAGAGAAAAAAGAAGGAGAGGAGGAAAACGAAAGAAAAAGAAAGGAGAAGTCGGGTCTAGTTGATTGTAGAGTCGTTCGTCCACACCGAGTTCTCGTTTCGACATTTTCTACAAATAAACCGTAAGTTTTCTTCATTTTTACCGTTTAAAATTTAATTTTAAAGCATGTTTAGAGAATTGATTTTATTTGAGAATTGATTTTAGTTGAATTATTTGAATTATATTAGTAATGAATTGATTTTAGTTGATTTAGTTGATCGAATTTTAATTTAAAGCATGATTAATTTTTGTTAAGTTTAGAATTGAATTAGTTGAATTGTTTGAACTATATTAGAAATGAATTGCTTTTAGTTGAATTATAATTTAATTAGTTGATCAATTTTTAATTTATTTTAAAGCATGTTTAGAATTTCTTAAGCTTATAATTGAATTAGTTGAATTGTTTGAATTATATTAGAAATGAATTGATTTTAGTTGAATTAGCTTAGTTGATCGAATTTTAATTTAATTTTAAAGCATGTTTAGAAATAGTTGAATTAGTTGATCGAATTTTAGTTTAAAGCATGTTTAATTTTTGTTAAGTTTAGAATTGAATTAGTTGAATTGTTTGAATTATATTAGGAATGAATTGATTTTAGTTGAATTAGTTGATCGAATTTAATTAGTTGATCGGATTTTAATTTAATTTTAAAGCATGTTTAATTTTTGTTAAGTTTAGAATTGAATTAGTTGAATTGTTTGAATTATATTAGAAATGAATTGATTTTAGTTGAATTAGTTGATCTAATTTAATTAGTAGATCGAATTTTAATTTAATTTTAAAGCATGTTTAGAAAATTTAATTAGTCTTGATTTCACTTGAGTATGACAATTTAATGCATAAATACTTGCATGTTGTTTTTGTAACGCCCCGAACCCAATATATATTAATTATATCGAATTCGAAGTGTTATTGTGATCAAAAGTCCGAACTATAAAATTTTTGAAGGAATATAACGGAAATGAGAGATGATGAGTTTTTATGCAGCGGAAGAAATGAATAGAATAATTTTAGTAAGTATCTTACACACATTTATGTGTACATAAAACATAGTATCAACAGTAATGTTTTATTTAAGTGGGGAACTCCGTGTCGTCTCTATTACTGTCCTTGCTCCACGAAATCATAATCTGCAAGGGGTTAGGAAAAAGGGGCGTGAGAATTGAATTCTCACTTATGGGTGATTGCAACATCATGGGATTGGTAAATCCGAAATAATATTAAGTTATACTCATTAATAAAGTGTTCATTTTATTTAATCAGTTGACATATATATAAGATTATAAAGTTTAAACGACATTTAAGCATATTTCGCATAATATAATTGAAGTAGCACAAGTTGATTCACATTAAGGCAAAGCCCAAAGTCATATCACATATTATCACAACTGTCAAACCATAAACGTACAATCATTCCACTTCCAACAAAGTTACTCTTTTCAACTCCAACCAAAACTTACTCCATCCAACCACACAAACTCACATCATCCAACCATAACATCCCTCAAAATAAGCAAGTATCAATGGCCTTATTCCCAGTGCGTCTAACGACAGCTGACCGGGGACCAGATCTACTTGATCAACAACCTTGATTCCGAGGGCGTCCCCGACAGCAGCCCCGGAGGTCGGATTTAAAACTCGATCCCGACTCCGTACATACTGACCTTCCACAAAACTGACTCAATAAACTTTACAAAGAAATAAATACTTGACTGACAACTGAACGGATTCATGCTCACGTAAGGTGTTTACTCATGCAGTGGTGATCGATTCACAAAACAACAGGCTAATATATAACGTATATAGTTATATCACATAATCCAAACAGTTATATAGATAGGTGTTACATTTATGTTGGATTAAATACTTTTGATTTGATTTAGTCGAGTTCAGAAAATACCGGCACGACGTTATTAATAGCAGATCAATCAACGGATCATCACCCACCTGATTGTTTCGAGTCCCGAGAATGATGTGTAGGCAGAGGGTCGAAAACCTCGTGCGCGTTCCAACTAGTACCGAATCCTAGTAGGAAGATATTTAATTAAAAGTTGACCTTGAAAACGTTTAGGAAAACTTGAGAGTTTGTGTTACGAGAATCGAGAAAGTTGTGGTCTTATAAACTCAAAATGACTTGCTTAAGGGTCACACCCTATTTTGGTAAGTACACTACTTCTAAAAAGGTGAGTGTATTTACTAGTATACTTGTGGTATGACTATCTCGATTACTACTAAAACAATCTTTTGATAAGTACACCCCTTTTTAAGAGGAGGTGTATTAGGGGGGTGTATTTACTAAAAGCAGTAGTGTAACAGCAGAGTGTATTTACTGATTTCTGTGGTGTAACAGGGGGAGTGTATTTACTGAAAGCAGTGGTGTAACAGGACGGTGTATTTACTGATTTCTGTGTGTAACAGGGGGGTGTATTTACTGAATTTAGGGGTGTCCTTAATAAAGGCCCTTTTAAGGAAAAATATAATTATTAAACTTGGAAATACTTAGAAAAATATTAATAAAATTAAAGAAAAGAGTTTTCTTTCTTAAAAATTATATTTCTCATTTTAAAAGAAATCTTGAATATAATTAATCATTTTTATAAATAAATTTCCTTTAATAAAACTTATTAATAAACTTAGACTTTCTAAGAAGTTTATAAAAAGTACTTTTCTTTTCTAATATTAATAACACCTCTAAAATTGATTTGTAATACTTCTAAAACAAAAGAATAATACTATTTTCCAAAATACTACTTTTCATTTGTTTACTAAATTTTGAATATTAAACGACTTGTCTTTTCGTTCCTAATTTTCTAACAGTCGCACAAGGGGAAGACGAGTTTCCCTTTGTCTCCAAAAACTCAACTAACACTAAAACAAACTAATTTCACCACCATTCAACTAATTCAATAATACTAATCCAAAAATACTCTTCAACTAAAACAACAATACTAAATTCATCAATCTAATAATATCAACTAGCTAAAACAACAATACTAATCTATCCATTCAATAACACTAAAAAACTATTTCAACACCACCATTATACTAACAATTTAAAATCATTCGTAAGTAGAATTCTAACAATAATAAAGTCCCATCTACAAGTCTCAAAGGCTCCAAAACATCTCAAACTCACTTAAAACGGTTTAAATTCTATTCCAACAATTACAAGAAATAGAGAGGAGATTGGCGATTCTTACGAGTCCTAAACCGGGCAGCCTAACGGCGTAGTTCGGCGACTCATCGGATAATTTGAGCGGCCTAACGGCGTCATTTGGAGATTCGATAAATTGTCGGATAATTCGGACAGCCTAACGGCGTTGTTCGGGAATTCGGAAAAAATGAATCGAACGGCCTAACGGCGTCGGTTGGGATTTCTAGAAATTCGGCAACATCAACCGGTTCAACGGCGTCAAATTAATCGGAAAATTGAACGACAAAAGGCTTCGGTTAGAAATCGAGTTTAATCGGTACAAATCGAATTACTCAAAATTGAAATTGAGCTTTAACGAGTAGAAATTGAAAGGGGGATTTTCAATTACCGGAAAAGGAAAAAGAGGCGGAGCTTCGGCTGTTCCGATCGAAGAGGAGAGGAGGAGGCTTCGGTAGCGGCGGCGGCTACGGTGGCACGGCTGGGCGGAGCGGTGGCCGTCGAAGCTTCGTGCTTGAAGAGAGAAGGCAGAGAGAGGAAGAGGCGTGCGCTGGGCTACGCGGCGGCGCGAGGTGGCACTGGTGCTGGGCCGCGGCGGTGGTTCGAAGAGGCGGTCGGCCGATCGGAGAAAGGGAGAGAGAGGACGCGTCGGAGGAGGGTGGAGAGAGGCGTGCGGCGGTGTCCGCCGGAAAAGGAAAAAGGAAGGAGGCGGTGGCTCTCCTCCTTAGAGAGAAGTCAGAGTGAAGCTGCGTACATATATTTGTTTCTTTTAGAGAGAGAAAGGATTTTTGATTTGTGAATGAAATTTGGGAAACTGAAAAATGAGAGAGACGTGGGTTCATTTCCTTTTATAAAGAGAGATATTTTAATTATTCAATTAATTTAAAAAAGGAGGAATTAATATGTGGATGAAATTAATCCACTCTAATATATGATATTTTCGATCCCACTTGATACGGTTTAGAGATCGTTTGGTTCACGAGATTAATCCCGGATTGAAAATTAATACAGTTTTAAAACTCAATTAATATTTTATTGTATTTGAATTATACTTGTATATTTTTTTATCAATAAATTATACGGATCGAAATCCTTAATTAAACTTGAATATTTAATTTCTCGTAATCCTTTATTCGCTTTGAAAGATTTAATTCTTTCTACGAATTTAGGAATTTGTAAAAAGGGTATATATTTAAATTACACAGAAGCACACAAAATAATAAAATAAAAAGAAACAAAGATAAGAAAATAAAATAAGGGTTCTAAGAAATATAAAAGGTATAAAACGGGACGGGGTATTACATCCTCACCCCCTTAACAGAATTTCGCCCCCGAAATTCAGCTTCTAGGTATTGCTTAAGCATTGAGGGTATTTGGTTAGGACTTCATCCTCTATTTCCCAAGTTGTTTCTTCTTTCTCGTGTCGGCTCCACTGGACTAGAACTAATTGTATCTCTTGATTCCTTAATAAGTGTAATTTCCTTCCTAGGATAGTAACTGGAACTTCTTCATAAGTCAGGTCACAACTTAAACCTAAATCTATACGACTAAAAACAGGGTTTGGATCGCTTATGTACTTCCTGAGTGTAGATATGTGGAACACATCATGCACTCGTGATAATTCCGGTGGTAGTGCTAAGCGATAAGCCACATCCCCGATTCTATTCAGGATGTCAAATGGCCCATTGTATCGCGACTTTAGCTCACCTCTTTTCTTAACATGGATTAGACCTTTCATTGGTGTCACTCGGAGAAATACTTTATCGCCAATGTCGAATTGTAAATCTCTTCTCCTAGCGTCCGCATATGACTTCTGACGGTCTTGAGCCGCTTTGATTCTTTCTTTAATCTTTGCGACTATCTCAACCGATCGTTCAACTAGTTCGGGTTCGAGAATCTTTCGAATTCCGACTTCATCCCAACAAACTAGTGATCTACACCTTTTCCCGTAAAGTGCTTCGTACGGTGCCGTTTGTATTGTCGACTGTTAACTGTTGTTATATGCGAGCTCTACAAATGGCAGGTGGCTCTTCCAACTTCCTGCAAGATCTAGAGCGCAAGCTCTCAGCATACCTTCGAGTGTCTGGATAGTTCTTTCCGATTGTTCGTCAGTCTGCGGGTGGTATGCGGTGCTGAACTTCAATTCAGTACCCAAGGCTCGTTGCAGACTTCCCCAGAACTTGGAGATAAAACGGGGTCTCTATCGGACACTATCGAGACTGGTACACCGTGCAGTCTAACTACCTCTGCTATGTATAGTTGGACGAGCTTGTCCAACGTATAAGTCATTCTAATAGGGATATAGTGGGCAGTTTTCGTAAGTCTATCTACGATAACCCAAATGACATCGTGATTCTTCACCGTTTTCGGAAATCCGGTGACAAAATCCATAGTGATGTTCTCCAATTTCCACTCTGGCATCTCCAGAGGATGCAACAACCCTGGAGGTCGTTGGTGATCTGCTTTAACTCGTTGGCAGGTTAAACAGCTCCTGACAAATTGAGCTATCGATCTCTTCATACCCTTCACCAAAAGTTTCCTTCCAGTCCCCGATACATCATCGTATATCCGGGGTGAATGGTGTATGGAGTGTTATGTGCCTCTTTCAGAATTTCATTCCTCATTCCTTCATCCTTAGGCACACAGATTTTGTTATCGAACATCAAAGCTCACTCAGTACTCAATACGAACCTCTAAATGGTTTCTTCCTCAGTGTGCTTACGTATTCCTCTCAAGAATTTATCGTCCTTTTGCGCTCCTAGGATCCTTTCTCGTAAAGTGCTTCGTATGGTGCCGTTTGTATTGTCGACTGTTAACTGTTGTTATATGCGAACTCTACAAATGGCAGGTGGCTCTTCCAATGGTACAATGGTTTATGGAACCAAATAATGTGAAAGTTTGAAACTTTGGGACTGTGGTGTTGTGTTCTTTTTCATATTTTCTTTTTGGGCACTGTAGTAAGTGATGAAACTATGTACTTTTTGTGGATATTAGTGTGTGTAGGTTGTTAAGTGGCTGGTTAAGTATGTGTTTCTGCAGTTAGGTTTCTATGATTGTCATGTTGAACACATTCAGTATATTTTGGAACCTATCATTTATGGAATGATATAGTAGTTGGGTATGTACATGATTAATGATGCATATGTATTTTGGTATATTATAAGTGGGTAAGATCAAGTATTCTGGGCCATTATTATTTAAATTCTTTTTGTAATTTATGGAATGAAATGATTTTTTTTGTTAAGTTCTGTATGTGGATATTTTTTATTGAACATATCCAGGTTGTTAAGTTCTGTTTCAAGGTGGTACACCCTAAATCCCAAAATGTGCACTAAGTTATAAAAAAATAGGAACCGTTGTCCTTAATTTTATTTGGGCCCAGAATTGTGGGCTTTAGAGAGTCGGCCCAAACACAAATCCGGCCAGACAAGCTCTGTGCACAAACACTGAAATAATGCACATGGCTCGTGCCCCCTGTAGACAAGAAACATGCAATATACACATGTTATTCTTAATGATAATTTTTGCTAACATAATGTGATTAGGTTATTCTTAATTTAATATTTTATAATGGCCCAAAATCTACTATTTTACACATGCTTTACAATGGCCCAAAAATCGACTATTTTACATTGGGCCGAATAGGCCCAATAGTCCACCGTATAGATTATTTTGTTCAGTGCACAAATTGGAAAAAAATGCAGATGATATCCCAATAGTTGGGCCAGTAAGCCCTACAAAAATGGATATCTTAATGATATTTTTTGTAACAAAATTTAATTATGTTGCTCTTAATTGAATTTTTTAAAACAATTAGGAATATAATGGGCAAAATGGGCCAAATAAATATTGGGCCGAATAAATATAGGCCCATATTCCAGCACAGGGGCTTATTTGCCCCGCGTGCAAAATTAAACAAAAAATGCACATATGATTTTTAATGGTATTTTTAGCTAACAAAATGTGATTAGGTTGTTCTTAATTTAATATTTTAAAACCAGTAAGATTATAATATTTTTAATTATGTTTTTCTTAATTAAATTTTTTAAAACAATTAAGAATATGATGGGCAAAATGGTTTTACCCCCCACAATTTAAAGGGCCCAAAATTCGATTATTTTCTATTGGGCCGCATAAATATAGGCCCATATTCCAGCACAAAGCTTATTTACCCCGTGTGAAAAATTAAACTAAAAATGCACATATGATTCTTAATGGTATTTTTAACTTTAAAAATGTGATTGGTTCGTTCTTAATTTAATATTCTTAATGGTTTTACACACACTTTATAATGGCCCAAAAATCGATTATTTTACATTAGGCCGAATAGGCCCAATAGTCCACCGTATAGATTATTTGTTCAGTGCACAAAATTGGAAAAAAAATGCACATGAAATCCCAATAGTTGGGCAGTAGTCCCTTCAAAAATGGATATCTTAATGATATTTTTTTGTAACAAAATTTAATTTGTTGTTCTTAATTAAATTTTTTAAAACAATTAAGAATATAATGGGCAAAATGGGCCGAATAAAATATTGGGCTGAATAAATATAGGCCCATATTCCAGCACAGGGCTTATTTGCCCCCTGTGTGCAAAATTAAATTAAAAATGCACATGTGATTCTAAATGGTATTTTTAGCTAAAAAAATTTGATTGGTTTGTTCTTAATTTAATATTCTTAATGGTATTACACACACTTTATAATGGCCCAAAAATCGATTATTTTACATTGGGCCGAATAGGCCCAACAGTCCACCGTATAGATTATTTGTTCAGTTCACAAAATTGGAAAAAATGCACATGAAATCCCAATAGTTGGGCCAATAATCCCTTCAAAAATGGATATCTTAATGATATTTTTTGTAACAAAATTTAATTTGTTGTTCTTAATTAAATTTTTTTAAAACAATTAAGAATATAATGGGCAAAATGGGCCGAATAAAATATTGGGCTGAATAAATATAGGCCCATATTCCAGCACAGGGCTTATGCCCCCCGTGCAAAATTAAATATAGGCAAAATGGGCCGAATAAAATATTGGGCTGAATAAATGCCCCCCGTGCAAAATTAAACTAAAAATGCACATATGATTCTAAATGGTATTTTTAGCTAACAAAATATGATTAGTTTGTTCTTAATTTAATATTTTAAACCAGTAAGATTATAATAGGCAATATGGTATTACACATACTTTATAATGGCCCAAAATCGACTATTTTACATTGGGCCGAATCGGCCCAATAGTCCACCATATAGATTAATGTTCAGTGCACAAATTGGAAAAAATGCACATCTAATTAACTAATTAAACAAAAAAATGCACGTGTGAAAATTATTTAAATTAAACTAATTAAGTTGTTCTTAATGGGCAGTAAGATTACATCCATCAAAAATGGGTGAAACCCATAACAAATGTGATTAACTAGATTTTCCAATATTATCTCTATTGGGCCGAATAAAATATAGGATATCTTAATGATATTTTTTCTAACAAATGTAGAAATATAGGATATCTTAATTATGTTGTTATTAATTAATTTTTTTTAAAACAATTAAGAATATGATGGGCACAATGGTTTTACCCCCCACAATTTAAAGGGCCCAAAACTCGATTATTTTCTATTTGGCCGAATAAATATAGGCCCATATTCAAGCACAAGACCTATTAAAGCCCCGTGTGCAAAAATAAACTAAAAATGCACATATTTTTCTTAATGACTGTTGGGGCACAGCCACTATGTTACCGTTGGGGCACAACTAAAAAATTGTCAGTTTGTGACCGTTGATAACAGTCACCAAAAATTCACTATATATACACCAAAGGATGTATGACCACAACACACACATACATAAGGGGGAGGGCTGCGTAGATAAAAAAAAAGGGTTCCCAGCTTTCCTTACCATGTATGTCGCAGGGTTGCTGTTATTCACAATCGGGGGAGTATATGAAATACTCGAAATTGACTTGTAAGATTTGCAAATGGCAAGCAACCGTTATAGTCTCGACATCTCCAAGAAACCCGGGCCGATTGTACTACGGCTGCATCCACCATGGATTCTCGCATTGGTGTGACCTCATTGGATGGGGGGAACATCAAGGTGTGCATGAAGATGTCTCTAGTCATGAACGAGCAAACATAGACTACATTGCAAGACATGGAGCACGAGGTGACAATAACACATACCAGATAACTTTGGGTACTTTGTTGATTGGAAATGTGATAACGATTATTGCAATATGTGTTATGTGTTTTTTAATCTCAAAGGTTATTATGTATTAGTGAACTGAATGCTTTATTTCATACCAGTGATTTGTTTTGGCTTTATGCCATATTAGGGATGTAATATCTACCATTTTGCCCCTCTAACTGTTATGCAATTTTTGTTATGCATTATCTATCATGTTAGTAACACCACCTCTTTTTGTCTTATATGCATTATCCCTTATTTTAGCAGAGTACTTCCTTAGTGAACATCTAAAATGACTACAACCACCTGTAAAAACTGCACCAATCCCTTCATTCATCAAATGAGCCCAATTGTCAGATAAAAATACACCCTTATTCAGTGGGAGGAGACATCGAAAGAAGGAATACTAAGTATACCATCAAATTCACCAACTTCTCCAGAATCTAAACGACATGGGATATTGATATCAGAAGCAATTGAGTGAGGCGATTGAACAGGGATATTATACGAGACTTGAATATTTTCGACATGGGTAATAGGGCCAATCTTGCTCAAATGAGATGAAATTATTTTGGATGGTGATTGATTGCACATAATTGAAAGATTGGTCAAGTCATTATCTGATTCCACACTACAATTTAAGAAAGTACCAATCGGACAAGAAAAGGAGAAATTACAGGAATGCAAAACATTCCACTGTGCCCTAACCTGAGATTCAAGCTTCCAAACGAGTCGTGTGCGTGGATGTTAAATAATTTGCACTCCCCATTGAAATTCACCGCAAAAACAACTCGATTATTCACCCGATTCTCCATTATCGGCTTCTTGGTTTTCGAAATAGAGCTCGAAAACTCAATCCGAGAAGCTCTCGTAAGAAAAAGCCCAGAAACAATAATATAGTACATCTTTTTAATAATATAATTTGAAATTTGAATTTTATTTGAAGATGTCTAAGTGATTTGATGGATTCCATTGTAGAGAGATAGATTGGGGCCGATCAAAGCTGAGAGAAAGGAGAATAGGTACTAGGCAACGTGTGGGTGGGTGGGTTTGAGCTGAGAGAGTGAGAGGGTGGGGGGGGGGGGGGTGTTCAACCGAGAGAGTAAAAAGGTGGGGGATTTTGAGTGGTGGGTCCCCCTTTTTGAACCAAATTGTTAATTTAAAAAGGTGGGGGATTTTGAGTGGTGTGTTAATTTTTTCTACCCCTCGTACTAGTAATGTTGAACCTATTAGTAATAATTCCTTTTTTTAACACATTTATTAGGAATTAAATCCAACATTGCACAATTTAAAGCCTCCGGCGGTAGAAAAAATAAAGTACGAGGAAAAATAGAAAGTGACAAAGTGGCTAAAGCATGCGCAACTCCATTGGTCGTTCTACGAATCCATTGGTACTGAACCGACATAATGATGAGTCGTAATTATTGTATTATTTTGTGTGCTTTGATTGATTGTTTTATAACAATAATTCTTTATTTTGCTTGTAATTGCACGACTTATGATATTACGGCCTCGATGCTTTGATGGTGTATTTTTCTATGAATTTTAGGTTATTTGGGAGCCTTGATAAAACTTGAGACGAGCCACATATGGAGACGCGAGTGAAGTGCAAATGGATTGGGCCGAAGGTGAATGCGTAGCTCAACAAGGGGGCTCAGTGTTAAATTTCAACACATGTTTTTAATGAGTTAAGTATCTCATCATGAAGGCCACCAATTAAGTTGGCTAAATCTCTAAAATAAATATTAGCTTTTATGATAGTTAATGACAATTATGTTGGAGGATATTTATTAAGAAGGGTGGACTTTTTAGAGAAAAAAACGTACTCACACACACATACACAATAGAGACGTGAGAGTTCGTGACATTTCATAGCCATGTTTGTCTAATTGTTATTTTAGTTCGAGGATATTCGGAACCTTTAATGATTTGAGACTCCTTATTAATTAACGAGTTTTCTTACTCTATCTTAATTTCTTTGTTATTTGATTTATGTTATGCATGGAATATTTATTGATTTTGTAAGCCTGATCACCTTTCTTGATTAATTTAGTATTCATAGCTAGATTACATGATATCTTAATTTCTTGTATGATTCGTATGTTCCGCGTTCATAGCCTAGTTTGCTCTATTGTTTTAATTCGTTGATGCATTTAATAAATTGAATCTCAAATACAGGTTTTGGGGTTATTTATTTGGATAGTTTAATTGGGGGTCGTACCTTCTAATTAATTACACTTAAGAAATAATTCGGACTAGTTTGGTCGTACCACTGGTCTAGGAGCAAGATTTGAGTAGAGTGAAAAATACCGTGAGTTTGTAATTGAGTTGAGAATTATTTACGGAGGAGCTATACGAGAACTAGAACGTTTTTTATTTATTGAATTTCTTTTATTATTTTGTATTCTAGTAGTTATAGAACATCAAACCAAAACACCTCCCATTTTATTTATTTTCTAGCACAATTTATTTAATTAAATTACACTATTTCTCGTGGGTTCGACCCCTTACTTACCCTACTACATTAGAGGGTTAGTTTAGGTGATTTATTTATTTTTAGGTGTCTGCGACAGCTCACCACTTAAATATCGTCATGCTTGATCTAATCTCAGGAAAACTCATCCAACATACATCCTCAGAAAACTACCTTGTCGTAAAGTTGAGAAAATAATTTCAGAGTCCGATTTCAACACTACTCAAGCAGCGCCCCACTGTAGATCAAATAGAGCACCCCGCTTCAGAGCCAAAGCCTCCAGTAACTCAACATCCTCCCCCACATCAAACCTCTCCATAAAACCCTACAACACACACCATTATGGTCCCTTACCAACCCCCCGCCCCCAGTATCACCCCTTGACCGACATGAAGAACCAGTCTTCACAACTCCCTCTGGTGGCCGCCACACCGTTGAGTGGATAATTGTTCATGCGCATGCTCATATTATGAACAAGTTATATATGTAACTTAATACATTAATTATATCTATATAATTATAAAAAATAAATAAATAAAACTTTCAAAGTCGAGGCTTTGCTTTTAAATGGACCGCGAACTAACTCGATTTATAGCTACTCCGTCCCTAGTAGGGTCACTTTGATGATTCTCCTTGTTCTTCACGACCTTGGAGAGGAATTCAGAACTCGTCCAGTGGGCCACCAGGGCATTCCACACCGTCTTGTCGCCCGCTTTCCTCCCCAGGTAAAAAATGGTCACCTCTCTCGACCATGCCGCCCTCATCTAGTACAAGAGGTTCTTGTATAAATCCTAGGCTTTACTATTGAAGAGGTCATATGTCTGAACATCGTACTCTACACACACTTTTTCTGCATTGACATTTAAATCACTACAAAAAACACCTTCTTAGACTAGGGAATTTCTCGAGGGAAATCAAGCCCTCAACATCGAAGAGGGTTTTAACGAGGACTTTAGCTGAACAAGAGATTTGACGAGGGTTTCCTTTCCCTCGTCTTTCACGAGGGAATTGCCGAGCAAAAATGGGGCCCACAAACGTCAGACAAGGGAATGGACGAGGGTTCTACCCTCTGCAGTTTCACGAGGGATTCTTCCCTCGACAAATTCTGACGCATGCAGGTAGACGAGGGTTCAGGGTTCCCTCAGCAGTTTCATGAGGGAAATAACCCTCTTCCCGTCATATGATACCCTTCACAAGGGTTAAATTCCCTCGAGAACTTTGCAGAGATTCCTGAATATGCATGCAGGCTTTTGGCAGGTTTGAATTTATTAGGCGAGGGTCAATCCCTCTTCAAAGCCCTCGTCCAAGTTAAATTAGTTTCAGCATTTTTACTACCCATTTCGAGAGAAACAATTAAACAGAAGAGATGAGAAGAAGACAGGAGAGGAGAAGAAGAAAGAAGAGGAGCTCCGGTCACCTGTTTTCCACCACCACCGACGTAAAAAACTTGTCTCCAGTTGCTACACACTTGCAAAAACGTTTATACGGTAATTTTTTTTAAATTTTAAAACGGTTATAATTGATATATAAATATTATTGCATAATATATATATATATATATATATATATATATATATATATTTCATGTATATATATGTGTGTGTATGTACTCAAATATATATGTATGTAGGTAATTAATCATATAATTAATTTATTTAGTATTGGTTGTTAATATATTATGCATGCATATATAGGTATATTTAATTTGTTGATTAGTAATTATAATATAAATATTTGTGTAGTTAATATAAATAATTATTTAGTAGAATTCATATGTGTATATAGTCATGTATGTATTATTATTCATGATGTATATATATATTAATTAATTAACTAATTATATATATATATATATATATATACATGTTGAAGTTGAAGGAGGGGTTATTGATATTGTTTGTTGTAGAATATGTGCGTTCCGACTTGATTAATTATAATTAAGTCGGAAATGGATGCACGTAGGAATTTTGATTAACTGGGGAATACGAAAAAACAAAAAGAAACTCTGCCGAAATTTTTAGAAAATATTAATTAATTAATTATAGTGTAGTAATAAATTAATAGGAGAATACAAATTATTAATTGTAAGGTTTTGAGTATTAATTAATTAATATGAAGAAGATTGATATGGATTATACAAATCGTTTACGTTGGATGTATGGTCTAAGATCGATTAATGGCATGATAGCTCCTGAACTTATTAGTGGCCTCGATTCATTCATAGACTTCGCCACTAGTAACCCGAATTGGATGAATCGAGGAAAGATTAGGTGTCTCTACAACAAATTTAGATACAGGAAAAAGATGTTTCAGTACCCCGATGACGTGAAAGCTCATTTGTATAGAAATGATTTTATGTCAAATTATTACAATTGGGTTTTTCACGGTGAGAAAAATTGGGGTTAAATTCCGCATCAATACAATGATCAGGCGTCGGCTTCTTACGGGCCGGTTGATGAGACAGTAGGATCTAGCTCGTACCACGATATGATCACGGACTTATCTTCCGGTCCCCACTTTGGAAATGTGGATGATGAGCCGTCTGTTTAGGAACCCCCTAATCAGTATGCTGCACAGTTTTATGATATGCTTCGTGCAGCGGATCGGGATTTGTATCCTGGATGCGAATCACACTCGCAACTGTCATTCAATGCCCGTATGCTGAACAATAAAACTGAAAACAGACTATCTGAAAGGGGTTATAATCAAATCGTTGACCTGGTTTGTGAGATATGTCCTCCGGATAATTTGGTGCCCAGAAAGTTTTCCGATAACAAACAGTTGATGGGTGAGATGGGGCTTCCTGTGGAGAGGATCGACTGTTGTGCAGGGAATTGTATATTATATTGGGGTGCGGACAGCGATCTTGAATATTGTAAGTTTTGCGGTCGGCCACAGTTCAAACCCGCTAGACGCGATGTGAATGGTCGACTGAAAAAGAAGAGCCCTTTCAAGGAGATGTTCTAATTTCCCATCATCCCTAGAATGCAAAGATTGTATAAGTCCAATGCAGCTGCGAAGTATATGACATGGCATGCAAGTTGCTCTAATAATGATCAGTTCGGTGTTATGCGTCACCCTGCAGACTCGCGGGCTTGGAAACACTTGGACCAGTCGTATCCTGAATTTGCATCAGAAATTCGGAACGTGAGGTTGGGCTTGAGCACCGACGGTTTTCAGCCGTTTGGGCAGTCGGAAAAACAATACTCCTCATGGCCTGTGATACTGACGTCGTACAAGCTACCGCCATGGATGTGCATGAAGGATCAATTCATGTTTCTTACGGTTCTGGTGCCTGGTCCAAAAAATCCAAATGATAAATTGGATGTATTTTTACAACCATTGATCCGTGATTTGATAATTTTATGGGAATATGGAGTGGTAACGTACGATATTGCTACAAAGCAGAATTTTTTGATGCGGGCTGCACTAATCTGGACCATAAGTGACTTTCCAGCATACTCGATGTTGTCTGGATGGAGCACATCTGGAAGGCTTGCTTGTCCATATTGTGTATAATACACGGATGCTTTCACTTTGAGGCTCAGTCGAAAGCAGTCGTGGTTTGACAACCATTGTAAGTTCTTACCCAGATATCATCCGTATCGAAGGAACAAGACTGCATTCAGAAAAAACAAAACAGTTGATGATGATCCACCGCCCATCCGTACAGGTGTTTCGATCCTTGAGGAAATTAATTGGATTGAATTTATGAAAGTTACGGAAGAGGGTGTTGATGCTCACAATAAAGTTCTATATGGGGGTTGGAAGAAGAAGAGTATTTTCTGGGATTTGCCGTACTGGAGTACGTTGTTGATCCAACACAATTTGGATGTGATTCACATCGAAAAAAATGTATTTGATAATCTTTTCTACACGGTGATGAATGTGGAAGGGAAAATGAAGGACACAAATAAATCTAGGGATGAGCTCAATGAATACTGTCGTCGACCCTCGTTGCAGAGATGTCCAGATACAGGAAAGTACCCCAAAGCTGCTTATTCACTTGATAAGAGACAGAGAGATATTGTTTGCAAGTGGGTAGATGAATTGAAATTCCCTGATGATTATGTGTCCAACCTGTCTCGTTGCGTAGACTGGAGCAAATTGAAGATGTTTGGAATGAAGAGTCATGATTATCACGTGTTTATGCAGAGCCTGCTTCCAATTGCTTTCCGTGAATTACTGACGGCCAACATTTGGAAAGCTATCACTGCAATTAGTTTGTTTTTCAAGGAGTTAACATCTAGGACCATTACAGTGGAAAACATGACTAGGTTATACCATGATATCCCAGACATCTTGTGCAAGTTGGAACAAATATTTTCACCCAACTTCTTTAATTCAATGGAGCATCTACCTGTCCATCTTGCATATGAGGCAAAGATCGCTGGTCCAGTACAATACAGATGAATGTACCCATTTGATAGGTAATCTATTAATTTATCTGTTTATTTTTAATATAATCTCGTTCGGAAATTACAGTAGCTCATCCGTGGACCTTGAATTAGGTATCTTCACAATTTAAAGTTAAGTGTGGGTAACAAGGCGCATGTGGAAGCTTCAATTGCAAATATTTATTTAACAAAATAAGCATCAATGTTTTGTTCCCATTATTTTGAGGACCATGTGCTGACGAGGCGACACAATGTACCTTGCAATTTCAGCGGTCGTGAAGTACCTGAAGCAGTTGAAGGTAATCTTTCGATATTTGTGCCTTCTGGTACACATCTTGGAAAGAAGGGTAAAAGATGGATTGTAGACTTAGAGAAGCAAGTTGCCCACACGTACGTGCTACTAAATTGCAATGAGGTGCAATCGTATATTGCGTAAATTGACTTACCTCTTAGTGGAAACTTAAGTTGTTTTTGATCTTCTAATTTGTGCCTCAATCATATGTAGTGTGTTTTTCGAGCAACTACTGCTTGTTCAACCGAATCTATCAGGTGCTGAAAAAGACGATGTGCTTCAAATGGAATTTGCGTCGTGGTTTGAGCAACTTGTAAGTGATATATATGTATAAGTAACTTGTTATTATTAATTTTTATATGTAATGGAATATATCATAAAATTTTATAATATAAGTGGAGAGAAATCGTATTCAGGATCAGTTCACTCGGACATGTTTGATTAGCTTAACAAGAACACAAATGTTTAATTGTAGTTTTTTATTCTACGGATGGCTTGAATTCTTCAGCTGTAGACTTCGTTCTTGAGTTTTTCATCTGTGTATTTCTTCAACTTTTAAGTTGTAACCTTATCTAACTCTTCAACTTTATACTTAGAAAAACTGTAAGGGCCCGCTTGGTTGGGGGTAATGATTATAAGGTAATGAGAATGATTCCATTAGTAGTGCTTGATATTATCAGTACATTGTAATAAGATTGAATATGGGTTATAATTTACCAATCAAATGACCCTCTATTCATTACCCCCTACTTGAATGACTCCTCAATCACTTTAATTCTCATTACCCTATAACAATTACCCCCAATTAAGCGGGCCCTAAGTTTTCCTTTTCTTTAGTACCTAAAAAGTTAGTACCCACGAAATACAATATATAGAATTAATTGACAACATCAAATCATAAAGAGAGATTTTTAGGACCAAAATATCCTAACACTCTCCCTTCTCTCTTCACTGTACATGACGATGAATGTTGGCTAAAAAGTAAAAAAATATTAGCAACAAATAATGTTTTTGCTAATCCTGCCGATTAAACAATAAAAACAACGTCATTTTTCATGATTAACGATAGATAGGTCGTTGCTAATCTTATTGGTTACATAAACACCTACAGGTCGGTTAAGCGATGATCTCATGATCATTGCTAATTCCAATTTAAAATTTAGTAAGGGGTCTCTCTTCGCTTATTTTAGTGGTTCAGGCGAATCTAAAAGACCGTTGTTTAGCGACAGCCAATCAGTCACTAATTCAAAGAGATTAGCAATGAATTTTGTTGTCCGTCACTAATTTTTATAAAATTGACCACTAGACTTCTTCCGTCTCAAATATATCGCTAATTCTTCTATGTAGCGATGGATCTTTTGTCCGCCTCAAATTTCGATCACTAAAAGTGAATTTTTTGTAGTGAAATTGATTTCAAACCTTTTATATAGTATATAAATATAAACGAAAAAAAACTCTACCCACATTAAATTTTCAACTTGGGAATCCAATTAGGGATTGTTAAGGTGAATAAATTGATTTAACACCTATGGATGATATGAAATTTATTTCAATTAGGGATTATTATTAATTTTTCTGTCCCCTAATTATTATAGTCTTTTTTTAGTTTAGTCACCATAACTCTTGCATTTTGTTTAATTAGTCATCTAATTTTACATTTTTTAATCTTTTGGTCCCTGGCCGGGTGGTAAAAGGTAACCAAGTTAGTAATTAACTTCTGGCGTGGGACTATTTCTTTTCATTTGGTTTTAGTTTTTTTAACTTTTTCGTTTAATTATTGACTGACCGAGGGTGCATCAACAGGTTAAGGAACGAAAAAGTTGAAAAATGTAAAGTTAGATGACTAAAAATAAAATGTAAAAGGTTATGGTGATTAAAATCACATAGTAGGCTATAGTTAGGCGACAAAAGTAAAAACTAATAATTTAATGCGAGTTGGTGATCGGGTATTAGTCTAACTGTCCCAGAATCTAGGAGAGTAGCTCGATACACCCCTAATGAGAGCCTTGGGTATTGCATTATGCTTTCACTTTTGAGTGTGCATAATTGGTTTGAATAAACTGATTATTGTAATAAGAATAAAAAGTATGGGTTTACCCAGCTCGGTGGAACTACAAACACTATTCTTTAGTAACACTTTAGTTAAAAAAGAAATTAATGACAAGATACAATTTTTAATGACAGGATTATACACTACAAAAAAGATGGAGTTTAGCGACGGGAATTTTGCGACGGCAAGAATATCCGTCGCAAATTACTATCATTTGCGGATTTTTGTAAGTCGTCGCAAAAAATGAAAATTTGCGACGACTTAGGAGGTCCGTCGCAAATGATAGTAATTTGCGACGGATAAGCCGTCGCAAAATCTAGGGCCCACCGACTTGGTCTTGAACCGGCTACATTTGCGACGGAAAGGTCGTCGCAAATTTAAATTTTGAGTTTGCGACGGTCAATTCCGTCGCAAAACATACCCGTTTAAAGGTGACCGTTCGGGAAGCGACCCGTTTGACTGATTTGCGACGGAAGAAGCCGTCGCAATTTTAAACTTTGTAATTGCGACGGACGAAAGCCGTCGCAATGCTTACATTTATATTCGCGACCTCTCGGGAAACGGCCCATTGACTGATTTGCGACGGAATGTCCGTCGCAAATTCGAGCCGTTTTACGCGTCTTATCGGGAAACGGTGCGTTGACTGATTTGCGATGGCTTTTCCGTCGCAAATCAGTAAGAAACGGCGTCGTTTTGCGTTTGACGGGCAAAATTTGCGACGGACAGGCGTCCGTCGCAAATTTTTTTCCACTAATTTATACAGGCCTGCCGCGTTGCAGACGGAGAAAGAGAGAAAAGAAGAAGAAGAAGAGGAAAAAGAGAGGAAAAGGAAGGAGAAGTCGGGTGCCGTCGCTGTAGAGCCAATCCGTCCCCACCGAGTTCTCGTTTCGTCATCTTCTACAAATAAACCGTAAGTTTTCTTCATTTTTACCGTTTAAAATTTAATTTTAAAGCATGTTTAGAGAATTGATTTTAGTTGAATTATTTGAATTATATTAGTAATGAATTGATTTTAGTTGATCGAATTTTAATTTAAAGCATGTTTAATTTTTTTTAAGTTTAGAATTGAATTAGTTGAATTGTTTGAATTATATTAAAAATAAATTGATTTTAGTTGAATTAGTTGAATTATAATTTAATTAGTTGATCGAATTTTAATTTAAAGTATGTTTAATTTTTGTTAAGTTTAGAATTGAATTAGTTGAATTGTTTGAATTATATTAGAAATGAATTGATTTTAGTTGAATTAGTTGAATTATAATTTAATTAGTTGATCGAATTTTAATTTAATTTTAAAGCATGTTTAGAAATAGTTGAATTTGTTAAGTTTAGAATTGATTTTAGCTGAGTTGTTTGATTTTAGTTGAATTGTTTTAGTAATTTGTTAATTTTTAATTGTTAAGCATGTTTAAATAATATTACAAAATAATTTTAGTTGCTTGATTTAAGTTTAATAATTTTACAAAATAATATTAGTTGATGATTGATTTTAATTTAGTTGAATGAATTTAGTTGAGTAGGTTGTTAATTGATTTTAAATAATATTAGTTGTTTGATTTTAAATAATATTAGTTGTTTGATTTTAGTTTAATATATAATTTATAAAATAATATTATTAGTTGATTGATTTTAATTTAGTTGAATGAATAATTCGTGAAATTTGTTATAGATGAGCGGACAAGGCAGTGGCAACGACAGTCAGCAGCCTCCGAGGGATGAGGAGGCGAGTCGAGGAGGACGAGGAGGGAGGAGACGACGGCCCTCACTAAGACCCGTGGTTCCACCTATTTTCAGGCCGAGGTCTCTATCAGAGACCTCTTCACAGCCTGGTGCGGGCTCCTCCTCCTCCTCCTCACACCAGACTGCTGAGGGCTCATCCTCCTCCCGCCAGCATCCGGTTGTTGAAGGACGGATGCCTGTTAAGCCATGTGGTCATATGTAAGTTTTAATATTTTATTCTCAATTTTTTTTATTAATTAAAACCTAATTATTTTACTAACTTTGAAATTTTAATTTTACAGTTGGATTCCGGGTCATGAGGCTGCTAATCAGGTTTCCGACTCCATCTTTCGCGGTGGATTCGAGCCCACCGCTTACAGTTGGAGGTTAGTGTCCGATGCAAGAAAAAAGATATACTTCAAGGAGTTTAAGGTATTAATTTAATTTATTAATTCACCGTTTATTAATATCAAATATATAAACATATATTTACATTTAAATTGTAATTGCAGAAAGAATGTGTCTGGGCACCGGAGCACGATGACCAGATGTGGAGGAATTTCGATAAATATGGAGAGGAAAGGTACAGAGACCTCCTTTACAGAATGAGGGAGAAGTGGTACAAGAAGGGAGAGGCCACCGACTTGGGGCTTGACAGTGAAAGACGGTCGATTTGGGACCAATTCCTCCGCTACTGGGATTCCCCTGCATTCCAAGAGAAGTCGGAGAAAAACAAGGCGAATCGGCGTAGTGACCCTGATGGAGAAGGGATGGCAAGACATCGGGCCGGTTCTCGGTCCATTTATGAGCACGGGTTGAGATTTGTAAGTTTCGTCTTCAATTTTGTAGTTTTTGAATTTATATTATTTTTTTCCTAATTTTTATGAGTGTTGTGAATTTATTAGTTTGAATTTACTTTTATTTAATGGACACAACATTTATAAAAACAAGTGAAAAACGAAAATGAATTAATTTGGTGAATTATGAAAAAAAAAATTTAAGCAAATGAACGAATTATAAATTTAAGCGGGAGTCGAAATAAATAATTTTACAGAAATAATAAAAATTAAATGGCCCCAATATTTATAAAAACAAGTTAGAAACGAAAATGAATTAATTTGGTGAATTGTAGAAAAAAAATGAGTCAATTTGGATACATATACAATTAATTGCGTACAAATGAACGAATTATAAATTTAAGCGGGAGTCGAAATAAATAGTTTTACAGAAATAATAAAAATTAAATGGCCCCAATATTTATAAAAACAAGTTAGAAACGAAAATGAATTAATTTGGTGAATTGTAGAAAAAAAAATGAGTCAATTTGGATACATATACAATTAATTGCGTACAAATGAACGAATTATAAATTTAAGCGGGAGTCGAAATAAATAGTTTTACAGAAATAATAAAAATTAAATGGCCCCAATATTTATAAAAACAAGTTAGAAACGAAAATGAATTAATTTGGTGAATTATAGAAAAAAAAATGAGTCAATTTGGATACATATACAATTAATTGCGTACAAATGAACGAATTATAAATTTAAGCGGGAGTCGAAATAAATAATTTTACAGAAATAATAAAAATTAAATGGCCCCAATATTTATAAAAATAAGTTAGAAACGAAAATGAATTAATTTGGTGAATTGTAGAAAAAAAATGAGTCAATTTGGATACATATACAATTAATTGCGTACAAATGAACGAATTATAAATTTAAGCGGGAGTCGAAATAAATAGTTTTACAGAAATAATAAAAATTAAATGGCCCCAATATTTATAAAAACAAGTTAGAAACGAAAATGAATTAATTTGGTGAATTGTAGAAAAAAAAATGAGTCAATTTGGATACATATACAATTAATTGCGTACAAATGAACGAATTATAAATTTAAGCGGGAGTCGAAATAAATAGTTTTACAGAAATAATAAAAATTAAATGGCCCCAATATTTATAAAAACAAGTTAGAAATGAAAATGAATTAATTTGGTGAATTGTAGAAAAAAAAAAGAGTCAATTTGGATACATATACAATTAATTGCGTACAAATGAACGAATTATAAATTTAAGCGGGAGTCGAAATAAATAGTTTTACAGAAATAATAAAAATTAAATGGCCCCAATATTTATAAAAACAAGTTAGAAACGAAAATGAATTAATTTGGTGAATTGTAGAAAAAAAAATGAGTCAATTTGGATACATATACAATTAATTGCGTACAAATGAACGAATTATAAATTTAAGCGGGAGTCGAAATAAAAAATTTTACAAAATAAAAAAAAATTTGGGCAAAATGTTTTAATAAACAACCTAGATACGAAAAGAAATTAATTTGGTGAATTATAAAAAAATGACTTAATTTGAATACATATACAATTTAATTGCAAAAAAATAAACGAAAGTAGCTTGTGCCCTAGTGGCGCGCGCCCTCTCCTCTTGCACAAAAGGTCCCGTGTTCGATTCCCCTTGGACGCAAAAAATGGATTAATTGTTCCAGGCCTAATAAGACTAATATAGAAGGTGGGCTGCATATAACAAGGAATGGGCCGGTTGGCCCAGTGGTCCGCGCCCGCCCCGGCTGCCTCGGGTGCCCGGGCTCGAACCACGCGAGCCACTTTTTTTTTGTATAGGCTCGGTAATTTGCGACGGCCATATTCCGTCGCAAATATTTAATTTTGCGACGGAAAACAGCCCGTCGCAAATTATAACACAAAAAAATATAAAAAATATATAAAAACAATTGCGACGGAATTTAGCCGTCGCAAATGTTGTTGACCCGATCGGGTCTGACCCGAAAAGTTTGCGACGGACTACTGTCCGTCGCAAATTCTGTGTGACCCGGCCGGATCTGACCCGCCGATTTTGCGACGGATTTGTCCGTCGTTAATTTGCGACGGATGGCTGAATCCGTCGCAAACATTTGCTACGGCTGTTTTAGGTACGGATACGTGTCCGTCGCAGATCCCGTCGCAAAACACTGTTTGCGACGGATTTTCCGTACCTAATTCCGTCGCAAAACAGTGTTTTTTTTGTAGTGATATCAGTAAAGACTGACTATAAGAAATTGCCTACCGAAATTTCCAATGACAATAATTTTGTACTTAAATAGTGGAGATTGCCTACAACTTGCAAACAAAATTTACTATTGATTAGACATCTTCATTCAAATTACCTACACATAATTCCCGATGAAATAGAAATTTGATTTTTATTGCAGGCAATTAAATGTAGGTTTTTTACCTATGAATTTTATTTCCACAATATGTTTGTAGGTGTAACACTCCAAAGGAATACATGAGGTAGTTAATAAATTCTTTGCCTTATGTCTGAATTCGTAATTGATGATTGAATTTAATTCTTTATGTTGTTACTGCGGAAAAAAAAAAAAATAACAACAACAAACAAACAAACTAGCAAAAGGGAAAGAAAAGCACTACGAAGTCTAGTGGAAGGGGAAAAAAAATTATGTTTCTGCATTATTGATCAAAAACTAATTTTCTATAAGATGTTACGCGTACGTATCTGTAATATTTCATTTTCCTTTCCTCAGAGCCTAATACAATGCATTAAAATAGTTGTTAAGGAATATTATGACAATATAATAAATGATGATGAATGATATAGCATGGCAACATAATACTTTGAAAATACAGAGGCGTACACTATTTAATCAAACTAGCTAAAAGCATAAACACATGTATGAGATTGTTTTTGTGATATCCAAATTTCAAAAGAATAAAAAAATATAAGCAAATGTATCACAGTCTCTTGAAGTACTTCCTCAACAAAGAGTCATACATTTATTACTTACACGTGTATTTATTATTTCAACTTATACATATTAATAATAATGGAAAATAAATTTTTTTGTCCTTCAAGTTCTGTTGATTTTAGTTTTCGTCATTTTAACTTTGAAATTTAAAATTTCATCTTATAATTTACAAAAAAATTGTGTTTTTTATCTTGTTACTTGCAACGCAAGGCAACTCTTCCGGTAAATCTGATATGACACAATTATTTTTAAGTTACAGGACAAAATTCAAAAATCTTACGTCAGATTTTTCAGAAGAGTTACCTGGTATAGCCGGTATTAGGATAAAAACACAAATTTTGTAAGTTAAATGACGAAATTCAAAATTGCAAAGTTAACATGACGAAAACCAAAGTCAGCCAAAGTTAAAAGACAAAAAAAAATATATTTTCCTAATAATAACATGGGGTGTTTTTTATTCTTGCAGCTTGAATTCGTCAACAACAGATTTACCGACTGGGCGTGCTAAAAACTTTGCAAGATAGTCTTTTACTGTGAACTCCTTGTATTGAGGACAACCCTTTACCGATTTCAACTCATCGATTGGAGCATAAATCTTTTCTGGCAAAACAGTACCGGTAAAAAACCCTGCAACTGAAATTCTGGGTCCTAACCGGTTAGCAAGGACTCTATGATTTTGGCTTATGAACTCATCATTCGAAATCATCTGCGAATAATTTCAAAATTAAAAAATTAAATCCCAAACTTACCTTTGTTATAAATAATGGGAAAATATTTATGAGTTTGGTTTTTTTTTTTTTTTTACTACACTTGGTTACACAGTTTTTCGGGAAAATTGTTTTTCAGAACCGTAATTTAAGGAGGAGGGTTAGAAAAATGAGAACCATAACTTTTTGGTCTAACAAAATGAGGATAATAACATTAAAATGTGGCAAATTGAGGACAAACCAACTTAATCAATGCAAATCGGGCTAATTGGCCCAATTCGGGATAGAATTCAGGTCCAAACCGGGCCAATTTTCGCTTTAGTTCGAGCTGAACTTGGCCTTTATTTGCATAAATTTAAACGTTACGGTTCTTGAATTGTCAATCTATAAAGTTAATATCCTCATTTTGCCAACTTGAAAAGTTACGGTCCTCTTTTTGTCAGTGCAAAAATTATGGTCCTTATTTTGAGTGATTTGTATTTGAGTGGTTCAATTTTGAGTGATTTGTATTTGAGTGGTTCTATTTAAATTAGTCACCAATAATCTATAATCTAAAAGCTTAAAGGATTATATGCTTCTACCTGATTCTAGCTTTTACTAATATTTTACACTATTAAATATTTTTAACAAAAACTCAATATCTACATTTCACTATTCATTAATTATGTTCACAATCACTGAATTAAATTAATTTTTAAAATACATAATTTTTTGCAAAGTTAGAGTAGAATGAAATTTGAATGACCAACTTTGGAAGTCACAGTGGGGGACCAACTCTGGGTACTACCATTGATATTTTCCCATATATAAACTTTGAAAGAAATTTGTAGAAAACCTGTAACATGTCTCCAACGTTGATAACCAAACTTCCAGGCAAGGGTGGTACGTTAACGTACTGATTATGATGCAGGAATTGGAGGCCACCAATTTGGTCCTGGAGAAGAATTGTGAGGAAGTAAGGGTCGGTGTGTTTGGCGGTGCCAATTGCTAGGTCAGGCTCCGGGCAGGGTGGGTAGTAATGGCAGACGAAAGAGCGGTCAGCTCCGCCCAATGCAAGGCCTTTTCCGAGGTGTGGTCGTTTTAGGCCAAGAGCTTCGGAGAGCAGCTCAAACAGTGTTTCTCCCAGCTCTGTAACTTGATTGATATAATTCGTTGTTGAATCCCTGATAAAAATATGAATAACCCAAATATAACCTTAGCTTTCTTCAAAGATTAATTATTAACTAAGATTTATTAAAAAATAAACAAAGAAAAATCATAGAGCCAAAAAGACTGCCCACAGATCGCAGCCCAAAATTTAATGATTAATTAAAAAAAATGAAAATAGAGTCTGATATAAAATTGACATTGGATCATGTCCTGTACAAGATGGTTCGGATTTATTGCACAGGACAGGACTCAAATCTCAATTTCACCTAGTTTATTTGGCGGGATCGCCGTTAAATGTAATTAATTAAAAGTATTGTAATAAAATATAATTATGAAAAAGAAAAAAAAAATACAACTTCAAAAAATAGATATGGACCGTTGATCCCGTCAATCATCATACTGCAAAACTAAAAGTGAGAGCAAAATGAATTTAGATTTTCAATTCTCAGTAATTGAAAGTGATGCGCAGATAAAAAGAGAATGGGTAAGTCTTGTATAAGATTATCTCATGACACGTAATAATGAGAATTAGTATAAATAGGGCATTGCTCATTAACACTTTGGTAGGGGCAGATGTTAATTTGTATTGTCTCATGCCATGAAACTTTCTCATACAAGTTTTTGCCAAAAAGAAAAGAGTAAACTTTGGGGACTAAAGACGAATTTTTACTCCTTCCCGGAACATAAAACAAGAAGAAGAGCTAGACCTGCAAATTTGTGGCAACTCATGATGTTCAATTTGATCCCCGCTGGAAAGGGAGATGTGCAACGAGTCCCTCCAATTTGCAGCACGTGACTGAAAGAGTACAAAATTGCTAGCATATTTCACCTTCTCATTACTAAATTGCTTCTTCACCTCAACTTCTTGCTCGTGAAATCTCCTAACCCCATCCACCATACCATCCAAAACATCCACCGGAATTCCGTGATTCACCACCACAAAAAAACCCCACTCTTTCGCAGCTCGTTTCACTTCGTCTACTATCTTTTTCCGAAAATCATCTCCATCGATTCCACCAAGATCAATTACCGGAACTTGCACATTGGAGTTAGAAGAATGATTGAGATCATCAAGAAGCTCAACGTCTGTCCTGACGAATAACTTTGGAACTTTCTGGACCCCCGAATCTACGAGCCCCTTAACACCGGCTTTCGTTTCTGCGAAAGCCTTCAACTCTTTGTTACGATCACACTCTCCTGATGACTCTTTACGGCTTAGAGTATCCATTTCTTGGTTGAATACTAGGATAAAATTGCAATGTGTTTTTTATAGCCTCTTATATTCATTTTCATAAGTTTCGTGTATAATCAACATGCTAATTTTTCCATGTTAGTAAGATAAAAAATTTAGAGATAAATGCACTCTAGTACAATTCACAAGCCATAAATGTCAATTAAAACATGACTTTTTCCAAAATCCAAATTCATACAATTGACTATCAAATTGTATTTTAAAGTGTAGGACCCACATTATCTCTCCTCACCTTTTAATAATTATTTTTCATTTCAAACATTCATTTCCCCCATTTCTCTCTCTCTCTCACTCTCGTTTCTCTCTCTCTCTATATCTGAGAGAAAATTCATGGAAGCTCGGAAGAAATTCTTCCACAGACGAAGACCACCGCCAAAATCCCCGCTCTACCGCCCCAAATCCGACGGTGCGGTGGTGGTGCACAGAAGCTCCGATGCCAAAAAATCCGACGAGTGCCTTCCGATCTGCACGAAATCCGACGAAATCCGAACTCAGATCTTTCACCGTCAAAAAGTTTATGGCCTCATATCGTAGGAAAAAAAGGCGGTCGAGCAAATAGATCTGAGTAAGCTTTATCACACTGTACATAAATATGAGTAAGCTTTATTAATTATTTACTGTAATTTTTTTTTTTGAACAAGTAATTGTGGTGTTGGTTTTGTTATTGGATGTTTACTTGGGGGAGAGGGGTTTTGTGCGTGTGGTGTGCGCAGGAGGGGGTGGGGGATCTAATTTAGCAGGTATGTTTAAGGTGCGGGGCGGGGCGGGGCGGGGCGGGGCGGGGGAGGGGGGCGGGGAGGGGGAGGGCTGTTGCGGGGGGGTGGGGGAAGGGCTGTTGCGTGAGGGGAGGGGAGGGGTTTGGGGGGCGGGGGCGGGGGCGGGGGGGGGGGGGGGGGGGGGGGGGGGGGGGAAGGGCTGTTGCGTGAGGGGAGGGGAGGGGTTGGGGGGCGGGGACGGGGGGAGTGGGGGGAAGGGCTGTTGCGTGAGGGGAGGGGAAGGGGATGGGGAGCTGTGTGCTTGAGGGGAGGGTAGGGGATGCAGGGGTTGTGCGTGAGTGGGGTTGTGCGTGAGTGTGTGTAGTGTGGGGAAGATGATGGAATAGTTTGAGATGTGTATTTTTTGGTTAATTGATAATTTTTTTCAATTATACCGATTATAGGATCATTTTGGTTGTACATGCTTAATTTTGACTATGTAATACTTTTGGAATTTTTATATGTAATTCTCCAATTAATAATGAAACAAATAATTTTGAATATGAATTTGCTTGATTCTCAAATAGCTTTGCTATAAAACTTGGAAAATAGTTTTTTTTTTCACAATGTAAATATTTATTTAAATTTGTTTTAGATGTGAATGAGTGTTGTACATATTGTGAGATCATAATTTTTGTTATGTTGATTTGCAGGCATCCAAATTCAAGTAGAATTGAAGATTTATGGAGTCTCAAACACCAAAAAGACTCTATGTTCATAATATTTTGTGATTGTTCAATCTTTTTTTAGCGATTGTTCAAAAAAAAATTAGCGATTGTTCATAATTTTTGTGCGTCTGTGCACATTTTTTTATGGTATGTTCATAAAATTTTGGGCATTATGTGCCCAATTTTGGATATGTAATACTTTGAATTTTTTTAGGTGTAATTCTCAAATTAATAATAAAGGAGATGTTTTTGAATTTGAATATGCCTGAATTCTCGAATATTTAAATTTTATACGTGTGTTCATAAAATTTATGGTCATGTTCAAAAGTACAAAAATCTGGAAATAATAAATGTTTATGATAAAAAAATTGCCTCGGGAAGTGCAAAAAAGTAGCAATCAGTGTCAGTTTTATTACTGAACACGGCCCCCACCAGAATTGTATCAATTTGAGGTTTTTTTATCAAAGATGGGGACCACAAATTATAGCAAAATGGGTTTTGGGATATCTACCAACCCATTTTGCATTTAAGCCTTTGAGACTGTACCAATTATTAACTACCTCAAAAATTTAATATCCTGAAAATAGTTTTTGGTTAGCAAGAATACATCTTCAGTCGACTTTGTGCCTTACCAATTCAATTGCCCAACAAAAACACAAAACTAAAGAATGCGTTATTTTGGTATTAATTTTCATCCATAACTTTTTGTTTTTTTTTTTGGTTTTTTCGCATAAAGTTCCGAGATAGTTAAATCCCACAGTTACATACCAAAATAAATTAATATGGAACTAAACGATGTTTTTTTTTTTTTGGGTCAATATTGAACTAAAATTAAGCAACGTAAAATACTATGGTACTGATTTGAATTTCTTACCTATCTTGAGACTTTTTGATAGATAACAGTTATGGGACGAAATATATTTTTAACTCCTATTTAATCACAACGAATACATATCTAATTTTAAATAAAAAGGAACTTTTGTATCAAATTATTTACCGGCCATTCAATTTTATATACAGGCAATATATATTTTTTCAAACTTATTTGCAAAATTATAAATAATACTAGATCTCCTCGTTCCGTGATTACTTTCACATAAATTGTCTTCTTTCGACGTCTCACATACTTTCACACCCAAAAAAAAAAAAAAATCTCTCTCTCTCACAAAGTCAATATATAAAACATAAATTTATCATTATTTTATTTAACCCCACACTCATATATTCATTTTTTTCACAAAATTATGTGTCACTTCTAAGTGAGAAAGAAAAGGTGGGATGGAGGGGGTACACGTTATTTTTTATTGTTGATTCCTTAATTATTGCATAAATTCTAGCATGCACTTGAATCTTAAACTCAATTTTGATTTTCTCAAAACACACACTAACACACCAAAATGTGTATTTTTTTTTTTTTGCAATTGGGGTATTACTAATTACTTCTTGAGGTATTATTTATTATTTTTATGATATTACTGATTTGGAGTATTAATTATTTTCAAAACCAAAATGTATATTGTGCAGTGAAGTGCACACTAGAACTAATCTAATTATTAATCTTAGTATATATAAAATATACATTTTAAATGAAATAAAAATATAATGGTGGTTGCTAGTTGATTTAACCACGTAATACTCATATAATATGTGAGAAAATGATATCTGCGCAACCACAAATTTGGTTGAGTATTATATTGAAAGAATTGTTGTTCAAGATATAAGTACAAATCATAGGGAAAGATATGCAGAATAAATTGTTGTACAAGATGAGAATAAATCGTATAGAAAGATATGCAGGTGAATTGTTGTAAGAGACAACAAATCATGTGGAAATATAAGAAAATTTATATTTATAGGAAATAAAATATCATCTCCTAACTAACACGATCTCGTACATCATCATAATAGTAGAGTAACAGTTTTGGTGCCAACCAAGTATATATTAGTAGTATTAAAGAGTAATAATTATTTTTTCTATACGGTATTGCTTTTGAATGAAGTTAGTTTTTCACTAAAAGTATTAATGGAAGGTATATTAGTTGTGTCATTACAGGTTATTAATTCTTTTATAACAAGGTGTTAGTTATTTACAACATAATTTGATTCACACAAGACCAATTCATTAGTAATATTTATCAGTAAAAATAACATTAATGACCAGTTAGTATTCACTACAAAAAAACACGCTGATTTACGATTGAATTCGTGAAGGAAAATTCATTGCGAAACACTGCTTGACAGATTTTGCGATGGACAAGTGTCCGTGATAAAAAGAATCGTAGCTAATATTAGTGACGGCTTGTTGGCGTCTGTCAGTAATTATCAACGACTGGATCCGTCGCAACAAAGTCGGACTAAGATCCGGTCGAGTCACCTAAATTTGCGATGGACACGTGTCCATCGATAATAATTTAATTAATTTACTGGATTAATTGTCCATGAAAATATTTGCGACAGACATGTGCCATTCGCAACTTTTAGATTAGTTACAAATGTTGGCCATCACAAATTCTGAGTCTACATAAAAAATAAAAAAATTATAAAAAAAGAGTGGCGAGCATTGTTCGAGCCCAGGCCCTCAGGGCTCCTGAGGCGGGAGCGAACCACTGAGACACTGACCCTCAATCTGTATTAGGCGACCCACCTTTCATATTAGCATTATTAGACTCTCAACAATTTATTCCAAATTAGCGTTCAATGGGATTCGAACACGCGATCTCACTACGGAGGAGGTGCGCTTCGTTTGTACACGAACTTCTATTTTTAATTTTTTGCAATTAAGTGTATATGTATCCAAATTGACTCATTTTTATCATAATTCACCAAATAGATTCTTTTTCGCTTCTAACTTGTTTAATTAATGTTGTTCCCAATTTTTTTATTTTGTAAAATTATTTATTTCGACAAACGCGTAAACTAATATTTCGTTCATTTTACGCAATTAAGTGTATATGTATCCAAATTGACTTGTTTTTTTTCATAATTCCACTACAAAAAAATGGGGATTAGCGACCGATTTAGCGACCAATTATCGGTCGCAAAACGTGATTAGCGACCAATTTCTGACTGATAAAATTCGATCATTAAAAAGCGGATAGCTAATATTAGCGACCACCTTTTAAAGTCGGTCGCTAATCTGAGACCGCCTAGGCGGTCGCTAACCTGACCGGGTCTGATCCGGTCGGGTCAGGTTTTAGCGACCGACATGTAGGCGGTCGCTAATTTACTTTTTAAATAAAATTAAATTTTTAATTTGATTTTTTGATTAGCTACCGACCTGTAGACGGTCGCTAATCTGCGAACCTGCATAAAAATAAGTAGCCCAGTGGTTTCAAACATGCGCCAATTGGGATCCAGGCGGGGCATGAACCACTGGGTCACTGATCCACTAGCTTATATTAGGCGAGCCATATAGTATATAAGCCCTTGTGAGGCTTGTAGAAATAAATAGGCAAATATGCACCCAAGGGGAATCGAACCCACGACATGTGTGAACCACTAGATAACTTGCTATTATTGTTCGTTTATTTGCATTTAATTTAATATAAGTTCAAAGTGACTCCCGTTTTTTTTAAATTCATTAAATTAATTTCTTTTTGTTTCTAATTCATTTATATGTATATATATACTAACTTTTTTTTAATTTTGTAAATTTAATATTTTAGACTAATATAAATTATTAATTTTTTCGTTCTTATGCATTTAATTATATATAAGTTCAAATTGACTCCCATTTTTTTTAAATTCATTTAATTAATTCTTTTTTGTTTCTAATTCATTTATATGTATATATATGCTAACTTTTTTTTTTCGTTCTTATGCATTTAATTGTATATAAATCTTGATTCATACAAATTATTTATTAAAGCATAATAAAAACATAAATTAATAAAATTAACTGAAATATTGTTTAAAAAACATAAAAAAAAATTTTAAAAACACAAATGAAGTAAATTATTATCTCTCTCTCTCTCTCTCTCTCTTCATGATCTTCTTCTGATTGATGGATCATTGTTCCAGTGATACACCAGACCATCCCAAATCAAACGCCCATCTGGCGCTCGGCCCACGCTCCCACCGCTTCTTCAGGTCGTAGATAATATTTTTGTACCGTTTTAGGACATTCACACAGAACAAGTTGTACATAACACTATCATGGGCAGAGTCTCAGACGCACCACCTCTCCAATTAAATTAAAAATAGAATATTAAAAAATAAATTAAAAAATTCAAAGTTAAAATCATAATAAATAAATTTTGTATACCTTGAACTAATCAAAGTACTCCATCTTCTTTTGCTCGGACACTAATCTCACAAGTAGGCACCATACTCAAACGGGATCATCTTAACGACCTCTGAGACTATTGTGCTAGTCTCATGGAATGGAAGCATTCTGTGACAACAAATTAAAAATTCAAGTTAATATTAATATAATTAAAAGTATATATAATTCATTAAAAATACTTAATTTTTGTCGACCCAGATAATATTGAGACGGTTATCTTGAACTGGGTTCATCTGTAATAATTATAAATTCAACAGATCATATCATGTTATATATCAAGCAACTAAATTAATTCATACCTACGTATATATATCAATCAACTAAATTAATTCATCGTACGTATATATATAAAAGTGAAGCTAAACATATATAATTCAACTAATTAAACATCAACTATAACAAAATTCCAACAACTACATTAATATATAATTTTCTCAACAATATTAATATATAATTTCATAACAAACATAAATAATTATCCTACAAACATATATAACATTGTCTCAACATTATAATTTATTGTTTACCTAAAAAACTAAGGCTGTAAATAAATAGCTATGTGGTAGACTTAGATAAACACATCAATAAATGAAGAGATGATTAACTCCATTAATGCTTGAGAATTCATTATGGAGGAATGATGAAGATGAAGATAAATGTGCAATAAATAAGCCAGGATTTGCCAGAGAATTTATTCCTTGGACTTAAATGAGTGTGTTGTGTTTTTTTTATGGATGAAATGTTGTTTTTCTCAGTACAAGGGGAACCTATTTATAGATTTTACATATGGGGGTATTTTTGTCATTTCCGACCTCAATGGGGAACCATCGCATTAAATGCTACCAGACCCTGAATGCACGCGGGCGCCCGTCTGCCCTTTCTCTCTGTCGTCTGGCCACTACGGTGCTGCCACGTGTCTTTTAAGGACGATTCTCTTAGCAATTTCCCCATTCGCATGGAATATTCTCTTTGTCCTTGTGTACGGAGTGACTTTTTACCATATTTAGACCGATTTTGTCGAATTTCATCACGTGCTCAACGGATCTTCGGTTAGCCTGGAGGGTAAAGAGATCGGAGACGGGCTGGGTGCCGTTCTCGAACGCGGATCGGAGATCAGACACAGGCAATGCTACCTAAAGTCTATCTTGATGATATTTTATCCCTATAACTTTCTTAATTGAGATCGGGATCGGCCTTCGAGCGGACACCAAGAGGTCGGTCTGATCCGACGAGGTTGGCCCTTGCCTGAGCTCGGACGAAACCGGTGAGGTCGAAGATTGGTGAGATCGGAGATTGCCAGTGATATGTTCTCATGTCGGGGCAGTGTCGGACGCCGGCCTAATTCTCTTTGTTGGGGGTCGGCTCCGACCTCAAATAAAAGTGGTCACAACATAATTCATAAAACATGATTAAAATAATTTAAATGGTTAAAATTTTAAAAACTCACGGTTATTGTGTAGAAGGGATGAAACTAGAGCTTTGATTGGGACAAAATCCTCGGCGGCGGCGGCGGAGGAGGAGTCAAGTTTTATGTGTATATATCAAATGGCGTACGGAGCTTATTTTTGTTGGTTTAAAAAAATTAGCGACCGCCTTTGGCAGTCGCTATTTTCCAATTTTTGGTCTTCTTGACTGAATCTATCGGTTCATTTTGACCAATTTAAGATTTGTGACCGCCCTCAGACGGTCGCTAAACCACCTGCATTAATGACCCTCAACCGTTACCAAGATAGGTCAAATGTTACCAATCTGTGACCGCCAGAAGGCGATCGCAGATATTAAATTTGAAATTAGCGACCGCCTTGGCGGTTGCTGATCAGGCGCAGAAAAAAGATTGGTCAATTTTGACCGTCTTTTGAGTTTAGCGACCGCCTCTGTAGTTGTAGGCGGTCGCTAATCTTTCAATTTAGAGACCGGTTTTTATGTCAGTCGCTAATTTTTTTAATTTGAGACCTGTGATCTTTTTTGGTCGCTAATACATTATTTAGAGACCGATGTACAGGCGGTCGCTAATTTCAGTCGCAAAAACGCGAGTTTCTTTTGTAGTGTTCATCATAATTTTTTTTTGTTTCTAACTTTTTTATATAAATGTTGTGCCCAATTTTATTTTGTAAATTTATTTATTTCGACAACGTGTAAATTTATATTTCGTTCATTTTAACGCAATAAAGTGTATATGTATCCAAATTGACTCTTTTTTTAATAATTCAGCAAATTAATTTTTTTTTTCATTTCTAACTTGTTTATATGAATGTTGTGGCAAACTTTTTTTATTTGTAAAATATTTATTTTGACAAGGCGTAAATGTATATTTCGTTCATTTTTACGCATTTAATTATATACGTATCCAAATTGAGTCAAAAAAAATTATAATTCATCAAATTAATTCCTTGATTGTTTCTAACTTGTTATATATATATATATATATATATATATATATATAATTCATTAATTATAGTCGTCATCCTCTTTCTCTTCTCCATACTCTTCATCTTCATAATCATCACCTTCATCTTCATCATCTTACTCATCACCGTCTTCATCCTCCTCTTGATGCTCTTGCATGTCATTCTCATCACTTTAAATCATTACTATTTCTGAATTTGCAGCTAGTTAGTCCACAAAAATATTCACAGTTTCTTGATTTGACCTCTATTTAAGCCTTTCTTTGACAGATTGAAAAGTTTAAACGTGATTAGCGACCGACTTCAAAAGGCGGTCGCAAATATTAGTTACTCTCGTTTTAACGATCGATTTTTATCTGTCAGAAATCGATCGCTAATCACATTTTGCAATCGAAAATCGGTCGCTAAATCGTTGGCTAATCCGCATTTTTTTTGGCAAAATCGTGGCTCTCAGCATGCTCTGGCCTTAGATATCGACACTCTCAGGGCCTTGGCTTTCGGCTCTCTATAGGCTTTAGATTTTGGCACGCTTGGGCCTTGGCTATCGACAAGCTCTGGGCTATTGCTTTCAACACGCTCTGGCCCGTTGCTTTTGACACGCTTTGGATCGTGGCTTTTGGCGTGCTTTGGGCTTTGTCTTTCGGCACACTTTGGGACTTAGATTTCAAATCCAGTACCTTCGGATCGGGAACCAGACCAAATTCCATTGGTCTTAACATTGGCTTCAGAGCAAGTTCCATTCAATTGAGGGGGCTAGGTTTGGTTCTATTAGATCCAGAATAAAATTATTTCGATTCAGGCTCAGAGTAATTTGAGGCTTATTTGATGCGACTCAGATCCGTGCTACAGTGATCTGAGACTTACAGGATGTAAAATAGGGAGTTGTCATTATTGGGCCCCTAGTATCCACAGCGTACAACACTCTTTTATCGTGTAATTCAGATCCTCGATTAATATGAATATCAGAGTCGTAGTGCTATGAACACTATATGTCCTCAAGTTATAGCATCAAGGACTATCAGTACAAAAAAAACACTGTTTGCGACGGATTTTGCGACGGACACGCGTCCGTTGTTAAAACAGCCGTAGCTAATTTTTGCGATGGATTTTTGCCTTCCGTCGCAAATTTACGACGGACAAAGCCGGCGCAACTAGCCTGGTCAGACCCGACCGGGTCGCTCAAAATTTACGACGGACAATAGTCCGTCGCAAAGCATTCGAGTTAGACCCGATCGGGTCTACAACATTTGCGACGGACATAAGCCGTCGCAAATGTTTATTAATGTTTTTTTTCCCGATTATTATTTACGACGGACGATTTCCGTTGCAAAATTATTAATTTGCGACGGAATTTGGCTGTCGCAAATACCGAGCCTGTACAAAAAAAATGTGGTTCGTGTGGTTCGAGCCCGGGCACCCGGGGCGGGCTCGGACCACTGGGCCACCGGCCCATAGCTTATTATATGCGGTCCACCTTCTATATATATCAATATTAGGCCTTGAACAATTAATCCAAGTTTGCGCTCAAGGGGAATCGAACACGCGACCTCTTGTGCATGGGGAGAAGGCGCGGCTGCTAGGCCATGAGCTTCTTTCGTTCATTTTTACGCAATTAATTGTATATGTATTCAAATTAAGTCATTTTTTTTATAATTCACCAAATTAATTTCTTTTCGTATCTAAGTTGTTTATAAAAATATTTTGCCCAACTATTTTTTTTATTTTGTAAAATTATTTATTTCGATAATGCATAATTTTATAATTCGTTCATTTGTACGCAATTAATTGTATATGTATCAAGATTGACTTTTTTTTTCATAATTCACCAAATTAATTCATTTTCGTTTCTCACTTGTTTTTATAAATGTTGTGGCCATTTAATTTTTATTATTTTGGTAAATATTTTTTTCCACTCCCGCTTAATTGATAATTCGTTCATTTATACGCAGTTAATTGTATGTGTATCCAAATTGACTCATTTTTTTTAATAATTCACCAAATTAATTCATTTTCGTTTCTCACTTGTTTTTATAAATGTTATGGCCATTTAATTTTAATTATTTTGGTAAATAAATTTATTTCGACTCCCACTTAAATTTATAATTCGTTCATTTGTGCGCAATTAATTGTATATCTATCCAAATTGACTCAAAGTTTTCCATACTTCACCAAATTAATTCATTTTTATTTCTCACTTGTTTTTATAAATGTTGTGGCCATTTGATTTTTATTATTTTGGTAAAATTATTTATTTCGACTCCCACTTAAATTTATAATTCGTTCATTTGTACGCAATTAATTGTATATGTATTCAAATTGACTCATTTTTTTTCCATAATTCACCAAATTAATTCATTTTTGTTTCTAAGGGGGCGCTCGAGCTGTGTTGCTCGAGCGGTTCCATAGGTCGAATGATGCGCTCGAGCTATTCCCCTCGAGCGGAAAAAATGTCCTGTAAGTCCAGAGCGCTCGACCTACGTTGCTCGAGCGAGGTGCTCGAGTGATGGAGCTCGAATGGCTCTTCCTTCCTTGCAACTAACACTTTTCTTTCCACGTACTAATACCAATCGTATTTCTTCGATATCTTCTCATCCGGGCATCCGTTTGAGTCGATTCAAAGTCCTACGAACTCCGTTTTTCGTCCTCGATTCACCTATGAGTATCAAAGAGACAAATTCATCAATGTATAGAAATAGTACTCATTTAGCTCTAAAAACTCAATAAAATCGACCAAAACTATGGCGTTTCTAGCTACGAATCATGACAATTTCACGCCTAATCAACCCCCCCCCCCAAACTTACCATATTGCTTGTCCTCAAGCAATGAAATAATAAGTCAAGTGAAATTGTTAGGGATGAGTCAATGAATCAATCATGCAAGCTAATGAACTCGAGCTTCAAAAATCAATCACCCGTATACTCACTCACTTTCCTTTACCATACTCATGCAAAAATAACAAGAAACACCAAGATCAAGCATGGATGTGCACTCAATGATGTATTTCGCTCCCTCACAAGTATATATCAATGATTAAGGGACTCACTCAAACAATCAATCACTCAAATTGGCAGCCATAGGCTTGTAAGCACTCTCAACTCCGACCATAATCTAGAAATCAATGCCGAATCAAAAAGGATTTTTCTCAAGGTTGTAATGTAAGCTCTTTGGACAGGTGGGATAACAATATGGATAAGTGACTCACGTGAATGGAGAATAGAAACTCAAACTTCAATACTTCGAGATGAGGAACAACTTCTTCAAAATATTCAATAAACACACTTTCAATTCCAACACTCTCAACACTTCAATTTTTTTTTTCTTTCTCATTTTTTTTCCAATCACTTCACTTTTTTTTTTCTTTTTTCGCACAAACACATGAGCTCATTTTTTTCTTTTGCTCATTCTCAATTTTTTTTTCTCTTTTTCCCACATCTCATAATTTCATCACTCCTTCTTCTCATATTCACTCAACAAACAACATTTTCCTTTTTCAACTCACTTCACTCCCTTCACATTCACACTTTCCTATTCTCCACTCAAATTGGGACAAAAAGGCTTAGGAATTGGAATAGTGTTCATATGTGCTAGCAAATAAAATAGGCTTTAGGCTCAAAGGGGCTAACAAGGGATCAATGTCATTGGTAAGGAAAATTTTAGCTAAGTGACTCAATAAAATCAAAGATGGCCTAAGATCACATTCGGCATATCAAACTAGACACAATCAAGAAGCAAGAGTGTTGACAGGCGAACATAAATCAATAAATGGCTAACAAGAATTAAAGCCTTATCAAGGATTATGAAGAGCCAACCACAAATCAAGGATGATCAACAAAGAAAATCAAGTCGGGGTAAATAAACTAATCCAAGGAGTGTATAAAGTGACGAACAACTATGACGACGAACAGCTTATTGGCGAACAGGTTTAAAGGCCCAAGATCAGAGATGCACATTCTGCTGTCACTGATGACGAGCAACATTGATAAAAGGTGGTGAATCTATCAGCCTAAGAGGTGCATGTCGACGAACAAAGGATCAAGATCCCAACGCCAATCTGTGTATAACACAAAGGCGAACAACTTCTTAGCCATGCACCCAAAAGGCAAACAACTTTCAGTTGAAGAACAATCAAGATCAGTCAAACCGACTTAGGCGAACAACAATGAGTCCGAGATAAGACCAAAGAAGACTTTGTAACTAAGATTCAGCTTAGATAAGGTCAAATGGTGGTCAAGGGACACATGTCAAGCATGCTTGCTAGGGAGACCAAGAGTCAGGAACACCTCATGCTTGTTAGTCTCTATAAATAGTTGTTCTCCAGCTTATGAAGAATTAATTAGAAAAAGAAGTCCAAAAAAGTTCAAATTCACAAATATTCCCAAAACACACACTTATACACCAAAACGTGCACACATACGAAATTATTAAGATTTCGACTTTCGTGTTTACAATTTCATAAACCGAACCCTCGATTTACCATTTACGATAGTAACCAATCATACGTAATTGATTGATGATTAGTAAACCGAACTTAAACAGTCACTAATCCACTCGATAAAAATTGATCACCAACAATTTTGGCGCTAGAAGAAGGGTCCGAACCTTCGGTTAGTGTGATTACTCAAGAACTTCAAGTTGAAGACTTGAAGATTCAAAGAAAAACCTCAAGAAATACTTGAAGATACAAGCAAAGGTGTTCTTGGTGTTCTTCAATATTAAAATTAAAGAACAATCTAATTCAAATGCCTCAATCCAAGGAAACCCAAGCATCACGTTTGTCAAGGAGAGCATCTCCCACCCGAGCCTCGTCGGCCGACCACCAGGATCATAATCCTAGACATGTGAACAGGTCACAGCACACGGCCATAACCCATAATCTCCCACCTGAAATGGAGGCCCTGGCGAACAACCCTAATGAACTGGCCAAAACCATTGCTGCTCTCCAGGCTCTACAAAGACAGCAAAATCAAAATAGGCCTTCACAAGTGAAGCCTAGGGATAGAGCCGTGGAAGTTGTTAGGGCCAAATCGACCAGGGGCGAGCAACATGAGGTGAACAGTGCCCAAGTTAGGCGGGACAAGGGCAAAGCAAAGATGGTCGAACCGAGAGATGGCCAGGCTGAATCTGCTCGCGGACGAACAACAATGTCGAGCCACGGAACAACCCGTTCCAGTGCACAAGACAGACTTGGCCAACCCCAGCAACATGAGAAAGTTGCTCGCCAGGAAGCTGAGCACGGGCGAACAACATTTGAACAACCACGCCCGTCGGTTCATGAGAGACTTTCTCAATCTGCCTTCAGGCGTCTAGGGCCGAATGCGGCGAGCAACCCGAGAAAACAGCTCCAGGAGTTGTCTACTCCAAGTGAGGGACTGCGACGAGCAGAAAGGTTGGTATCTTTGCTCGCCGAACAGCCTCCAAGTCAGGGGGCATCTTTGGATGAGCTAACAAGTTTGAGGAGGGCAGTGGAGAACATGCAGGGACAGTTGGACCAACAAAGAGGGGTGGGGACGACTAGCTTGCCATCCTCACCACTATCATCTGTTATTTTGAAAGCCCCGATTCAAAAGAAGGTCCAGTTCCCGGTGGGCATACAGTATGACGGTGTCGCTGATCCCAGAGTTCATCTGATGAAGTATACGGATTACATGGTCTCGGTGGGAGCCAGCGATGCCACTCAGTGCCGAAACTTCCCCTTAACTCTGGGGGATCGGGTGCACAAGTGGTTTTCGGCGATGCCATCAGCATCTATCCATTCATTCACTCAACTGAGTCGAGAAATCCTTTCTCATTTCTCAACGGCGGGATCATACTTGTCCTAGAAACACCGACTGTCGGACCTAAAACAAAATGACGACGAGTCAGATCGGGCATTCATGGAAAGGTTCGACAAGGTGCTGTTGGAAGGTGAACCCGTCAGCGAGGACACGAAAATCGTTGTTGTTATGGCCGGTTTGAAGAAAGGATCAAAGCTATGGAAAGAGGTACGTCTGAAGTGCCCAAGAAGTTATGCCGAATTCAGGAATCAAGCCGGCATATTCGTTTCCATGTATGAGGCTTTGCAATCGAACTTGGGGGAGAACAAAACAGACCCTAAGGAGAACAACAAGAAACCTGGTGCAACAAGCTACCGAGTCCCCAAAAACATGAAGGCGTTGACTGAAGGGACAAAACTCAAAGAAAAGTTGAACCAGGTGCTAACAGTGTCAGTCGATACTGTTTATGAAAACGTGAAAGATAAGGAATTGCTCTCCCCTTCCCGGAAGATTCGTCAGGATACTGGCAAACTCAACCCTAACAAGTATTGTGCTTACCATCAAAGCGTGGGGCACTTTACGAGTGAGTGTAGAGATTTGCTCAGGCAGCTCTGGCATTTTTATGAGAACGGAAAGCTCTCCGATTTCGTCAAAAGACAACCCGGGAAGAGAGTCCGGGAGAACCACTCTGAGGACGAAGATGATCAACCTCAGAAGAACAATAAACCGGCGCGACCAGTTCCTGCCATTCCTACTCGTCCATTGGAAGACTTATATATGATGGAACCTGCAGGTCCCGCAGGAGGGTGCTCTGATGGACGACCACCAGTCTCCAATCGAAAAAGAAAGGCTGAATTACGAGCGATCGACCAAGTCCAAGAAATGGGGATCAAACCGTCCATCATGCAGACAACGGAACTGACCTTTACCTAAAATGACTTGGAAGAAATCTTAACTCCGCACAACGACTCGCTCGTAATATGCGCAAAAATTATGGGAACACGAGTCCACAGATTGTTGGTGGACACCGGAGCCTACACCAACATCCTATTCAAAAAGACGCTCGACCATCTAGGAGATTATTCGGGCTATATTCGGGATACAACTCACAGAATAATAGGCTTCGGAAATGCTGTAACGGATCCATTAGGAATAGTTACTTTGGCGGTACAACTTGTAACGGCCAACGAACCCGAGAAAAATATTACAAGAATGGTTGACTTCTTGGTTGTAGACCATGATTCAACTTATAACGGGCTTCTTGGTCGACCCTTTTTAAATGAATTCAAAGCTGCATGTTCCACTTATCACTATTGTTTAAAATTCCCAACAGCAAGTGGAACAGGTACTATCAAAGGAGATCAAAGAAAGGCCAGAGAGTGTCTTTTACAGTTGCAAGCCAAACATGTATCAATATCCATGATGGAAGCCACAACTAGCAATCTCGACGATGAACCATCAATACTGGAGAACATGATGGACATAGAAGAAGGCCACATGGATACTGACGAACAACATCATGACGAGCAGATGTTAGACGAACAACTCATCACCACCCATGAGGAACATCATCCTGACGAACAACAAGAGGGTGGTGACGAGTAACATTCATTTGAAGGCATGGAAGGCCATGTGTTGACTAACAACAGCGAATCAAAACCAACGGATGATCTAGATCCCCGCATGGGGGCAGAGCCAGTGAACATCGAAAATGATTTCGACTCTGAGGGACCAATACTTGATCCTCGATGGAAAGGATAGAAACGATGAGCAACTCCAGTTGAAGAGCTAAAGGCGTTCAGAGTTAATCCTGAAAACCCGGATCTTGAATTATACATAGGATCTGAGCTCCCTGAGCCTTACAGATCCCGAATGAAAGAGTTCCTCAGCAAAAATCTAGATGTTTTTGCTTGGTCTCATGCAGACATGGTGGGGATAGATCCAAAACATGCTTGTCACAGGCTCAACATTAATCAAGCAAAAAGGCCAATCCATCAAAAACGAAGAAAGTATGGCCCAGACAAGTATCAAGCCTTAAACGAAGAAGTAAAGAAGTTGTTAGACAACGATCTAATTCGACAAGCACTCTGTCCACAATGGGTAGCAAACCCAGTCCTTGTGAGGAAACCGAATGGGACCTGGAGGCTATGCATAGACTTTACAGATCTGAATGCAGCATGCCCGAAGGACAACTTTCCGCTCCCTCACATTGACCAGTTGGTGGACAGCACTGCAGGTCATAAAATGCTAACATTCATGGATGCCTTTGCCGGGTACCATCAAATTCCGATGCATCCAGACGATCAAGAGAACACAGCATTTTATACAAACAAAAACTTGTTGTGTTGGAAGAGAATACCATTCAGCCTCATCAATGCCGGAGCCACATACCAGAGGTTGGTGAACAAGATGTTCGACCAGCAAATTGGAGATACAGTAGAAGTCTACGTTGATGACATTGTAGTCAAGAGTCCCCGTAAAGAAGACTATCTCCAACACTTGACCCAAGTGTTCGAAATTCTTCGATGTTACAACATGAAGCTGAATCCAAAGAAAAGCAGCTTTGGAGTCCATTCAGGCAAATTCTTGGGTCATCTTGTTAGTCTACGGGGAATTGAGGCTAATCCAACAAAAGTCAAAGCAATCGTGGATATGCAACCTCCACGTTCAATAAAAGAAGTGCAAAGGCTTACGGGATGCCTAGCAGCGTTGAACCGGTTCATATCCAGATCAGGGGACAAATGCCATCCATTTTTTGAAGCCATCAAGAAAGGACAGTTCACGTGGACTAACAACTGTCAGAGGGCGCTCGACCAACTCAAAGACTACCTGGGAGATGTTAAAATCCTATCAAAACCCGTCCCAGGAGAAAAGCTATATTTATACTTGGCAGCATCGGAAGTGGCCATCAGCTCCATTCTGGTGCGAGAAGACGGCAAATTTCATCAACCTATTTACTACGTCAGTCAAGCTTTACACGAGGCGGAGATCATAAACTCCCCAACTGAAAAACTTGCGTACGCACTTGTCATGAGTGTAAGGAAGTTACGACCATACTTTTTTTATCATCAAGTCGAAGTGCTAACAACTTTCCCACTCAGACAAATTCTCCATCGCCCCGACACAGCTGGTCGTCTTCTAAAGTGGTCACTAGAGATTAGTCAATTCGGGGTAACTTATGCTCCTTGAACAGCGATCAAAGGGCAAGCGTTAGCCGACTTTATAGTCGAACTGACCTTCCCACCAGATCCGACGAGAGGACTTGATCACCCCTGGCATCTTTATGTGGACGGATCTTCGACTAACATAGCCTCGGGGGCAGGAGTGGTTCTGATCAGTCCAGACAGACAAGTATTCACTTCGGCAATCAGATTTGGTTTCATGGCTACCAACAACGAAGCTGAATATGAAGCTCTCATTGCTGGTCTCCACCTATCCCTTGCAGTAGGTGTTAGACGTTTACAAATATTCGGCGACTCACAATTGATTGTGAACCAAGTCCGAGGTGAATACGAAGCGAAAGACGATCACATGATTAAATATCAGCGAATTGTTGCTTACCTGATGTCCTTGTTAGAACAATTCTTCATTGAACAAATTCCAAGGACAAGCAACACACAAGCAGATGCGCTGGCCCGACTAGAAACAAGTGAAGGACCAGCAGAGTTGGCAGACATTATAATCACAAAGATGAACGATCCATCAACAAGGAGTTATAATGTCAACCAACTTGATGAACAAACAAGTGAAGAAGAAGACTGGAGAACAAATATAGTCAAATATTTGAAAAGTGGAGAAAAACCAAACAACTCTTTTGAAGCTGCCAAGCTAATTAAGCAAGCCGCCAGATATACTCTGGTAGGCGAGCAGCTTTACAAAAGAGGAATATCACTTCTACTTCTCAAATGTTTGCCTAGGGGGCAAGGACGAGCAATACTCGAAGAAATACATGCTGGAGTATGTGGAAATCACACTGGGGGGCAGGCCTTGGCATACAAAACTATCAGACAATGCTATTACTGGCCAACTTTACGCCAGGATGCAATCAAGAAAGCGAAGACTTGCCATCAATGTCAAATCTTCTCCCCAAACATTCATACCCCGGCCCAACAGCTCGTATCAGTTTATAGCCCTTGGCCATTTGCAAGATGGGGGATGGACATTATTGGTCCTTTCCCAGCGGGAGTTGGAGGAGTTCGATTTGCCGTTGTGGCAGTCGACTATTACACAAAATGGGCAGAAGCAGAAGCTATGGTAAAAATCACCCAGCAGAAAATGATCAACTTCATCTGGAAGAACATTGTCAGTCGTTTTGGAGTTCCGCAAACCATCGTGACAGACAATGGTCCGCAGTTTGATGGAAAAGAGTTGAGAGATTTCTGTACGAAGTGGGGGATCAAGAAACATTATTCTACGCCCAATCAAATGGACAAGTCGAAGCCGTAAACAAAATCATCAAGCATACGTTAAAAGTACGGCTAGCGGAGAGCGAAAGCAGTTGGTCTGAAGAACTCCCGGAAGTCCTATGGGCATATAGAGTTTCTCCCAGGTCAAGCACCGGAGAAACACCTTTTGCAATGGCTTTCGGGACAGAAGCTGTAATACCAATCGAGTTAAAGACCAATACATTCAGAACGACCAATTTTGATGAGCAGGCGAACAACTCTGCTCTAACTACTGAAATGGATTTGCTCGAAGAAAAAATACTAAATGCCGAGCTAAAAAATGCTACCTACAAGCAGCGAGCAGAACGCTATTATAACTCCCATGTTAAAATCAGGGAATTCAGAGTTGGAGATATGGTTCTAAGAAAGTTGCTCACCCAACCTCCAGGTGTATTGGGACCAACTTGGGAGGGCCCGTATCGTATAACGGAAAAATTCGTTAATGGTGTATACGATATTGAAGACATGGAAGGCAAGCCGGCCCAATACTCCTGGAATGCTGTACATCTAAAGAAGTACTATCAATAAAATGAACAAGTTCCTAATTAGGCGAACAAATTACTTGGGGGGCTAGTGAACCAAGTAAAGGATCAAGTAAGGCAAACCAAAAACTTGCCTAATTTTTTGAAATTTTGCTAAGTATAGAATTTGAAGTTGTTCGGCACATTGTATAGTTTAGTGCTCTTTTTTAAATTTTAGATTAAATTGCTCGGCCAAAATCTTATAAGCGAGCATGTTTGTTAGTTAGTGTTCAAAGTTGTAGTTTGTATATGTTAGTGACGAGCAGTCTTACAACACTTGTAAAATTTTCATTATGTAAATATAGTAGTTGTTCGTCAAAGAGGAAAAGTCCAAAAGCTCGAGGTACAAGTCCATCTAAAGGTTGTTCGTTTTTTCAAATGAACAGAACCTAAGGACCAAAGCCACTTAAAGGTTGTTCATTTTTTAAAATGAACAGAACCTAAGGCTGAACCCTGATTCCACTAAAGGCAAAGTTCAATTCGAACAAAAGCCCAACACTATATGTTATAATTGCAAAGGCATTGACAAAAATGTAAAGGCAATTAACATATACAAGAAAATGAGCGAACGTGAGAAAGACATTCCATTAATCAAAAGGCATTAAGCCTAAAAAATAGTACAATGATCCTAGAAGTCAAGTACTACAAAAAGGAACGAACAACTATTACAAAGAAGATGAAAAGGAAAAAGCGGTACTAAGAACTATTGCTGCTCGGCAGAAGGAGGATTTTGAGCTTGCTCGGCCGGAGGTTCGACGATCATATCTAGAGCCAAGTCTTCGGCTGCCTTATCCTCCGCCTCTTTAGCACTCTGCTCGACAGCGGCGGCCACCTCTTCCTCTTGTTCGCCATCATCAACTGGAGGAGGAGGATGAGTGACAACAATGCTGGGGTCAAGTTTGTCGAATTTAACCCCTAGTACTGCCAGATCCACCAGCTGAATTTCGATATTGTTCGGCGGAGGATAGTGCTCCATGAATTCATTCAGATCCTTGCTCATTTCTTCAACCAAATCCTTGAAGTCATAGGCATCGGCCGTGCGGATGCTGTCCGCGTAGGCGCAGATGTAGCCCAAATTTGTGATAGGCCCACTCCGAGCTTGAAATTCTTGCTCGGCTTCTTCCTTGGAGAGCATCTCAGACATTTGCTTCTTCAGGCGAGCAAGTTCTTCTTCTGCTTCTTCCCTCTTCTTCCTCTCTTCATCCAGCACAGCTATAGAGGAAAGTAGCTCGGCCTTTGTATCCTTGAGCTCACCAGAGACAAGCTGATAGTCCTCGATATGCTTCTTTTCCAGGTCATTGGCCAGCTTTAATTGATCCTTTAGGCGAGCAATCTGGCCATTGAAATTGTTCGCCAATTTCTCCTTCTCCTCAGTAAGTTGGCGAATGGAGGCGGCATGGTGACGAGTAGTCTCCTCTAGCTCAGCAACTTGAGCCATCACCCTTTGAGCGGAGACAAGAGAGTTGGCGGCTTGGACCATTGATAGGTGAAAATTATCAATGGGGCCCTGGGCGAGGACGACTTTGTTCAGCGGCCGCGACCAGGCGCGAGAAATAACTTCAGTTGCTCGACGAACGTGTTCATCCGGAATGTCACGAATGCTCGCCAGGGTTTTAGAGCAGGCAAACTGGTGAACCAAGTTTGCTCGCCCTGGGTGATCGCTGGGCCGGTACCTGCGAACAAAAAAAAAAGATCAACATTTGGAAAATTTGGCAAAAAAAAAAAACTTGTTCGCCAAGAAAGTAAGAACTTACTCAGAGAATGTTCGTTCATCCCGGCCTAAGTATGTAATGTCCTCTGGGCCTCGGGGGGAGCCAATGTCCTTGCTCGCTTTACCGGACATCTCCGTGGGCTCTACGGATGAGCGGCGTGCAACGTCCCCTTCAGGGCGAGCATGGCTCGAGCCCACCTTCTCTTTCCCCTTGTCGGGGACATCATGGGACAATGGAGTCCCGTCTGCCTTCTTTAAACGTTTCCCCCCACGAGGAGGGGAAATGGGAGGAGGATGGATTTGAATAGGGGGAGCAGCCTGTCTTGGAACTCTGGCCCCCTCGGGTTTGTTCGTCATGGCAAGCACCTTTTGGGGGGGGGTCACCTCTCCTTTTCTTCCCTTTTGGCGGCGCCATTTCAAGGACCCTTTGCTCAAGGAGGGCGTAAGAGGGAGGAACGGCAACTGTCACTTGCTCGGCTAAAAAAAAAAAAGACGAGCAAGTTAGGAAAATCAGTGACGAACAAGGCTCGAACCCAAAATTTAGAAACTCATACCTGGGGGCACCTCGGCTTGGGCCTCCAAATGGTGTGGGTATGTCAAAAGGCGAGCAGCTTTTTGACACTTTGCTCGGCAGAGATAGTCAATAGTCCTATCTGCCCTATTGCGGAGGCCAACCAAGCACGAAGTAAATAGAAACTCGGAGCTCAACTCCTCCTCTTCCGAATCGCACTTGGGTAGACGAGGGCCTGCGAACAAACAAGAAAAGTTAAATTAGAACAACTTAGCCCAAAGGCGAACAAGAAAAGAACTTACGTTTCAGTTTTCCATAAACTGCTGGAGAATTTATTCGTCCAGGGCCGCCGTGTGGACCGGAAGATGCTCGCCAATCACCCCCAATAAAGAAGAAGTGTTGCTTCCAGTTGTAAACCTTGTTCAGCACATCTTCCACCATTTTTAGTCCGGTTCTGGCCTTGAGATAGTGGTAACCTTCTTCTCCTTGGGGGCACTTTGTAATTGTCATCAGGTAGTTGATCTCTTCCGCCGTAAGCCGATAAACATACCCCTCCAAGGCGAACAAGCACATGGAGCCTAGGAGATTCATCCACCCAATTAGAGTAATTTGGGTGATGGCCAAGTTGGTCGCCTCCAGGAATCGACCAACAATGGGTGGAAGAGGCAGCCTTAATCCGACAATCAAGGTGTGAATGTTGATTGCCGTACATCCCGGGGGTGGGCGATCAGCTCTTTCCTTTCTCTGAAGGGCCCACATGTGAATATCATATGGGATTTTGTAGTCCTTCCGGATAGAGTCCAGTTCATCTTCGCGAACAACACTTTTGATCTTGCTCACCTGGTATCCAGTTTTCACCTTGTCCATAGTTTGCCTCTGTGGGCGAGGAAAGCTGTTCGCATACTCCTCAGCGTATGCTTGCCATTCGAATGGCCGAGCAACTCCTGTTGGAATCTCATTCTCCAACATCTTTGGGGATGGGAAGTTGATACCCTCCAAGAACTCGCGGGTGAGTTCGTCAAGACCTGGATCTTCAAATTCAGTGGAAGACAAAGAGTCGTCATTTAAATTGTTGTTCGCCACAACTGTCAGTTCTCTCTCAGATGGGCCCGCACTAGTGTTTTCCACAGAGCGAACAACTGAATCCACGTGAGCATTCAACGCTGAAGAAACTTCAACTGGTTGTGGATCGTAAACAACAGTTGGGAAAAGAGGATCTAGGGTCTCCTCGGTTTTGTTGCTCGAATGCGAAGACATAGGAGGGAAAGAAAAATCCAAGCGGCGACAAAGAGTGTTGCAGACGGTGGCGCTTTCCCGGAAAAGACGGTAGCGCTCGTATCCACACGGCGGCAGAAGTATTTTCGAGAGAAAAAGTAGAGAGAAAGATAAAAAATAAAAAGGTAACTACCTGGGAATGAAATTTGAGGCCAAATGCAAGAGAAACGGACGCCGGAGAAGCTGGGAATCGCCGGAGAAGGAGGAGTCGCCGGAGCACTGTAGCAAAGAGTGAAAAAGTGGGAAAAATTTGTTTCCCCCACCCATTTATACTCCAAGCAAAAATGGGGTACAGAACATAATTTCCTACAAAATATGGGCTAAATTGAGAGAAAGCGGGGTTTTTTTCGAGCAAGTATAAAAACTGAAGGGCCTATATGTAAATATAGGGGCGCGTGGCCTCGGGATTGCTCGCGCGTGGGCGGCGCACAGCCATGCCGCCCACGTCATCTTCGTACAACCCCCAGACCTTGGGAAGACGAAACGACATATCATTTGTTGCTCGCCAAAACCAGTGATGTTCGTCCAAATCTATGCCAGTATAATATCCTAACTATAGTTGCTCGCCACAAAGTTGCTCGTCTGGGGCAACGTATAGCCAGGATAGGGGGCAATTGTTGACAGGCGAACATAAATCAATAAATGGCGAACAAGAATTAAAGCCTTATCAAGGATTATGAAGAGCCAACCACAAATCAAGGATGATCAACAAAGAAAATCAAGTCGGGGTGAATAAACTAATCCAAGAAGTGTATAAAGTGACGAACAACTATGACGACGAACAGCTTATTGGCGAACAGGTTTAAAGGCCCAAGATCAGAGATGCACATTCTGCTGTCACTGATGACGAGCAACATTGATAAAAGGTGGTGAATCTACCAGCCTAAGAGGTGCATGTCGACGAACAAAGGATCAAGATCCCAACGCCAATCTGTGTATAACACAAAGGCGAACAACTTCTGAGCCATGCACCCAAAAGGCGAACAACTTTCAGTTGAAGAACAATCAAGATCAGTCAAACCGACTTAGGCGAACAACAATGAGTCCGAGATAAGACCAAAGAAGACTTTGTAACTAAGATTCAGCTTAGATAAGGTCAAATGGTGGTCAAGGGACACATGTCAAGCATGCAGGCTAGGGAGACCAAGAGTCAAGAACACCTCATGCTTGTTAGTCTCTATAAATAGTTGTTCTCCAGCTTATGAAGAATTAATTAGAAAAAGAAGTCCAAAAAAGTTCAAATTCACAAATATTCCCAAAACACACACTTATACACCAAAACGTGCACACATACGAAATTATTAAGATTTCGACTTTCGTGTTTACAATTTCATAAACCGAACCCTCGATTTACCATTTACGATGGTAACCAATCACACGTAATTGATTGATGATCAGTAAACCGAACTTAAACAGTCACTAATCCACTCGATAAAAAATGATCACCAACAAAGAGCACATGCAAGTTCTAGCATCCTCTAAGGTGACGATCCTCTCACAAACGAAGAGATTAATTCATGCATCACAATCTCATAAGGCTCAAATCTCACGGCTTTCACATCTATGCTAGTCTAATGCATTCTCCATCTTATCTCACAAGCACTCAAAAGAAAAATTTGTAAGCATACGGGTTCTCTCTCAAATCAACTCTAACTCAAACACTCACACAATAAAACTCCCAACTCAACCTCACAACTCAACTCTACTCATCAAATCCTACTCAAAGATAGCAATTAACAAGCATAAGATAGTTGATAGGCATGAAATATACAATAGCGAATCAAATCAAAATCACCCCAAGGAGTATCTCAACAAAGCAATAGTCAATCAAACTCAACTCAAAGATAAGAGTGTGCATGCATGTGCAATGTAAGCATAAAATAAATAAAAAAACTCCACCCCCCCAAACTTCGACCTTGCTAGAGGTCTAAGTTTGGGGTTGTGGGTTACCTCAACCAAACAATTCAGTTTCTCTCAATAGCTTTGCACACTCCCTTGTCTCAAGTTGGTTCCTTCAATCTGAAAAATTCCATGATACCTTTACTCCTTTAGAGACAAGCCTGCAAAATAAAAATCTCAAGTACGAGGTTAACCATACGACTCACAATAACTCCCTAATAATATAAAAAGATACTAAAAACAAGTGAAAGCAAATAAAAAATGGGTTGCCTCCCATTCAGCGCTATTTTTAAGGTCCTCATGCCGGACCAAGCTCAAAGGAGCTTATGGGACATCATACTCAAATTTACCTCCCTTACTCTCATAAGGGTGGTGTTTGAACTCCTTTCCTTGATGCCCTTCCATCATGAGTTCCTTTGCTTCCTTCCCCACCTCAAGTGGTATAGGTCTCAACTCCTTCTTCCCTTTATCTGGAGGAGTCTTACTAAACAATTTCTTGAGTTTTGACTTTTTCTTCTTAACTCCTCATTTCCCTTCTAACTGGACCACGTCCACTTTCTTCACCTCTTCATCCTTCAACTTCTTCACTTTATCCCTATCAAAATAATCAAGATCATAACGCTCATGGGTGAAATAATCAAGTGAAGGAATAACAAAATCATGAATATGAGAAGGATTAGGGATAGAAGGTGTGTCTTCAACACGAGGATCAATGGCATCCATGCAATACAAACTCTCATCCTCCTTCGGGTGCTTCATGGCTTCATATAGGGAAATCTTCACTTCTTGATCATCAACCTTCAATGTAATCTTCCCATTTGCCACGTCTAGCACCATCCCCGCCGTAGCTAAGAACGGTCTTCCCAAGATCAATGGAACGTGCTCATCTTCCTCCATCTCTAGCACTACAAAGTCGGCTGGAAAAATGTGATCTCCAACTCTCACTAGGACGTCTTCAACCACATCTTGAGGTCGAGTAATAGACCTATCCGCAAGCTGGAACGTCATCATCGTGGGTTGAAGTTCTCCATCTTCCAACTTCTTGAAAAGCGACAAGGGCATGAGATTGATGCTCGCTCCGAGGTCGCACAACACTCCCTTCTTGATCCCGTTCCTAATGTCACATAAGATCGTGAAACTCCCGGGATCCTTCAGCTTCGGTGGAAGCACCTTGTGCACTAGTGCACTCACTTCGTGGTTCAACTGCACCAACTTTGGCTCATCAACTCTTCGTCTCTTCGCTATCAAGTCCTTCAGGAACTTGGCATAATTTGACATTTGTTCCAAAGCATCATAAAAAGGAATATTAATATGCAATTGTTTAAAAACATCAAGGAACTTAGCGAATTTTTCATCAAGCTTCTTTTTCATGAAGCACTGTGGATATGGGACGGGTATCATAGATTTGGGTACCCCCCATTCATATTTCTCGGTCTCTTTCACTTTCTCCCTTGCTTCCTTTGCCTTCTTCCACTTAGGAACTCTCTCACCCTCCTCAATGCCTTCCTCATCAAGCTCTTTGCTCGCTTGAGTGCTTTCACCCTCAACTCCTTTTTCAACTTCTTTCTCCTCAGTCTCAACTCCATCTCCTTTAGGCTCAATAGGCATCTGAGGACCTTCATAGTTGGTTCCACTTCTAAGTTGGATCGTCTTGCAATGCTCTTTCGGGTTCCCCTCCGGCATGGAAGGATATTTTCCCGGCTCTCTATTCACCATCTTTGCAATCTGGAACTCTATAGAAGTGAACCTTCGATTGTTCTCTTGTTGAGTTCTAGTCCACTCAACATTCATCTTCTGGAGCTCTTGATCACGTTGATCACCCTTTTTATGCAACTCTTTCACATCGTACTCCAAGGATGACAACCTCTTACTTCCTTCCTCCACTTTCTGAAGGATAGCTCTCAACATCTCCTCGGTTGATGCACCGCCTTCTCCACCAGGAGGTTTAGACCCCGGATCCACACCTGCAGGAACAGTAATACCAGCTTTTGGGTTAGCATAAGAAAAGTTCTCATTCTTCCTCCATGTGTTTTGAGGAGGCTGCTGGCCTCCTTGAACTCCTTGTGTGTTCCTCCATTGATTTTGAGGCGGTTGTGGCCCTGGAGGTGCAAATGGCTGACCATAAGAAGGTCTTCCAAACTGATTTCCACCTTGGTAGCCATTCTGATTGTAATACGGACCTCCCATGTAATTGTCTACCTCTTGCTGCCCACTTGGTTGGTCTACTCTCTCATTCTCTACTGCATGCTCGCCAACCAAATTCTTTCCCAACTCAAGGTTGTTGATCTTCTCCATCATGGCCATCAATAGCCTTCTCGTTCCTTCACCCTCTTCAACCTGATGCACTCTCTGAAAATCTGGATCTCCATTCCAAGTCCCGGCATTCGTGACAATGTTGTCCAAGATCTCTCTACACCTCTCTATGCCTTGATTTAGGAATGCCCCGCCCGCACAGGCGTCTAAATGGTCTTGCCCCGCCTTGTTGGCACCACTGTAGAAGAATGCCATAATATCTCCCTCATTGTACCCGTGCTGCGGGCACTCTATCAGCATGTTTGAGTATCTCTCCCACGCTTGACGTAGGTCCTCTCCTTGCTTCTGGCGGAAAGAAGAGATCTCAATTCTCGCTTTAATCGTTCTCGATGGAGGGTAGAATCGCTCGAGGAACAGACGCTCGAGCTCGGCCCAAGTGGTAATACCTCCCCGCGGGAGCGTATTATCGTACCACTCCTTGGCTATTCCCATCAATGAGAATGGGAACAGCCTAAGCCTCTTGGCATCTTCAGACATGCCATTGTAATTGAAAGTGGAGGCTATCATGAGAAAGCTCCTTAGGTGTGTATGAGGATTCTCCTTCCCGATCACCCCCTTGAACTGATTCTCGGTAAGCAACTTTAGAATTCCCGGGGAAATCGAGAAGTTATTTGCCTCTACTGGAGGTAAAGCCACTCCATCATAGTACCTTTGTGGCTGCGCTGCAAACCTCCCTCGAATAGCCAGATTTTGATCTACGTTCTGCGGAACGTGTCGAGGATTAGCAGCTGGTACGGGTACTTGTTGGGGTGGTGGTGGTTGGTAAACAGGTGGTTGATTGTAAACTGGAGGTGGAGGGTATGGGTATGGTGGGTAAGGATACGGTGGGTATGGGTAGGGTGGATAGGGTAAGTTGTTTTGTGGTAGGTTAGGATGTGAGTAAGCAGGGTTGAGATGTGGATTTTGGACCATATTATGAGCTGGACTATTTTGGTTCTGAGTACCCAGGTTTTGGCTCTGGCTCTCTCCTAATGGATCCTGATTCTTGCTGGTGTTGCCCTCAGTGCCGTCAACCCGGTTCAATGCCTGATTGAACTCATTCTCGACTTCGTCCAACTCATTATTGATGTCCATTGGTTCTTTCCCTAAGTCGGCAGCGTTCATCCTTCTCAAGAAGGCTCGGTTTTTTCTTGCTATTGTCTCAGGATCTACAGGTAACCTCTCTTCGCTCGTATTGCCTTGTGAGCGTGTTCTCATAAACCTGAAACACTAGCAGAAAGATCAAAATGCAACTGCCGAACGAATGAAAATAAAAATAAAAATAAAACAGAAAAGAAAGCACTCACTACTAACTACTAAGCTATCAACAAGTCCTATTCAACAGGCATACAACGCCATCCCCGGCAACGGCGCCATTGACTTGAAGCGAATTACACTAACTTTCTACAAGTCGCTCACCCGCAAGCGGACGGGTTCACTGTAGTAGAATTACGTATAATGTCTAAGTAGTATCGAACCCACAGGATGGTGTATATGCGAATAGATCCCTGAAGATCTACGCGTCGTAGTTAATATGAGTGTGTTGTTTTTGGGTTTTTGAAAGATTAATTAAAAGACTGAATTAAGCTAATTAAACTAAAATACTAAAGAAATCAAATTGACTAAGGGTTGTGTTCTAATGAGAGATGGTGATGCTTAAGATAGGAATCCCTACGTATACTAACGGAGCAGGTACATAATCAGAATAACTGTGACACACAAGAAATAACCTAAGTCTAAGAATGCAAGGTGAAAGCTCAAGATTCTAAACCCTAATACTTTACCCTAACACTCGACTTCACTAATCTACTAACAATTTGATAGATTATGCTTAATTAATGAGACCCTAATTTAACTAAGGTGATGCGGTCGTCCTCCTTCGCTAAACTGGTAAATGAATTAACCCTTTCTAAACCTTCTCGTTAAGACTACTAATTGTTATCGAGTGATGCGGTCGTCCTCTCTCTAACACTTTCATACGAAATTCAAAGGTCAAGTTAAGATTAATTATAAGAATTCATTAATTAAGAGAATTAAAACTAACGTCACAAGTTACCCTAATTACGTACCCACAACCTACTTCTACGAGTTCATCCTACCCTATGCATGCAAGGGTTTTAGCCGGACATGGCTTTAACAAACATAAAAGCAATCGAAGAAACAACGAACATAAACATAATGAATTGAACGAAGAAAATAAGAAACATGAACTAGGGTTTTTAAAAGAAAATAATTCTAAGAACTAAAATTTAATTAACTAAAACGAAGTTTCAAAGCGTTTAAAGAAATCAAGCTAAAGAAAAGAACTAAGAAACGAAAAGAAACTAAAAATTCGTACGAAAAACCTCAACAAAACGTGAATAAAGCTTGCTCGTTCTTCTCCTCTTCCTCTCTCTCTAAAAACTAAGTCTAAAAGTGATTTCTAAAGTTCGGGATCAGTTCTCCTTTAAAACGAGTTTGGAAGAGGTATATATAGGCACCGGGTCGAAACGGGATCTCATGGGCCGAAAAACGAAATTTGGCATATAAGCCTCGGAGGCGCTCGAGCTGTCCCACTCGAGCGGGGCGCTCGAGCTGCATTGCTCGAATGATTCATGTGGTCGAACGGGGCGCTCGAGCTGTGTTGCTCGAGCGGTTCCATAGGTCGAATGATGCGCTCGAGCTATTCCCCTCGAGCGGCAAAAATGTCCTGTAAGTCCAGAGCGCTCGACCTACATTGCTCGAGCGAGGTGCTCGAGTGATGGAGCTCGAATGGCCCTTCCTTCCTTGCAACTAACACTTTTCTTTCCACGTACTAATACCAATCATATTTCTTCGATATCTTCTCATCCGGGCATCCGTTTGAGTCGATTCAAAGTCCTACGAACTCCGTTTTTCATCCTCGATTCACCTATGAGTATCAAAGAGACAAATTCATCAATGTATAGAAATAGTACTCATTTAGCTCTAAAAACTCAATAAAATCGACCAAAACTAGGGCGTTTCTAGCTACGAATCATGACAATTTCACGCCTAATCACCGCTTAGGATGAACTTGGAAACCTGATTACTAGCCTCATGACCCGGAATCCAACTGTAAAATTAAAACTTCAAATTTAGTAAAATAATTAGGTTTTAATTAATAAAAAAAATGAGTATAAAATATTAAAACTTACGTTGAACCATGTGGCTGAACAGTCATCCGTGCTTGAACAACCGGATGCTGGCGGGAGGAGGATGAGCCGTCAGCAGTCTGCTGTGAGGAGGAGGAGCCATAACCAGGCTGTGAAGAGGTCTCTGATAGAGACCTCGGCCTAAAAATAGGTGGAACCACGGGTCTCAGTGAGGCCCATCGTCTCCTCCCTCCTCGCCCTCCTCGACTCGCCTCCTCATCCCTCGGAGGCTGCTGACTGTCACTGCCACTGCCGCTCATCTATAACAAAATTCATGAATATTATTCAAAATATTAAATTAAAATTAATGAAATACTCATAACATATTATTCTAAATATAATATTATTCAAACCACTATCCTAAATTAAACTAAAATAAATCAACTAATATTACTAAACTAAAATCAAACAACTAATAGTATTCAAACCACTCAACTAAATTCAATCAACTAAAATTCGATCAACTAATTCAACTAAAATCAATTAAATAACTAATATAATTCAAACAGTTCAACTAAAATCAATTCTAAACTTAACAAATTCTAAGAATGCTTTAAAATTAAATTATAATTCGATCAATTAATTCAACTAAAATCAATTCTAAACTTACCAAATTCTAAACATGCTTTAAAATTAAATTAAAATTCGATCAACAAAATTCGATCAACTAAATTCGATCAACTAATTCAACTAAAATCAATTAATTAACTAATATAATTCAAACAATTCAACTAAAATCAATTCTAAACTTAACAAATTCTAAGCATGCTTTAAAATTAAATTAAAATTCGATCAACTAATTCAACTAAAATCAATTAATTAACTAATATAATTCAAACAATTCAACTAAAATCAATTCTAAACTTAACAAATACTAAACATGCTTTAAAATTTAATTTAAACGGTAAAAATGAAGAAAACTTACGGTTTATTTGTAGAAGATGACGAAACGAGCACTCGGTGGGAACGGATTGGCTCTACAGCGACGACACCCGACTTCTCCTTTATTTTCGTCTCTCTTTTCCTCTTCTTCTTCTTCTTCTTTTCTCTCTTTCTCCGTTTGCAACGCGGCGGGTCTGTATATATAAGTGGAAAAAAATTTGCAACGGACGCCTGTCCGTCGTAAATTATGCCTGTCAAAAGAAAAACAACGTCGTTTTTACTGATTTGCGATGGCTTTTCCGTCACAAATCAGTCAACGCACCGTTTCCAAAAAAGTTACGCAAAACCGGGTCGGATTTGCGATGGAAAGTCCGTCGCAAACCAGTCAATGGACTGTTTCCCGAAAGGTCGCGAAAAAAAGGTAAGATTTGCGATGGCCCTGTCCGTCCAAGAACAAAGTTAAAAATTGCGACGACCTTGTCCGTTGCAAATCAGTCAAATGGGCCGTTGTCCGAACGGTCACTTTTAAATGGGTAGATTTTGCGACGGAAGTGTCCGTCGCAAATTTCAACTTTGAGTTTGCGACGACCTATCCGTCGCAAATGTAGCCGGTATAAGATGAAGATCGCGGGCCCTATATTTTACGACGGACATTTCCGTCGCAAAACACTAACTTTTACGATGGCTTTACTAAGTCGTTGCAAATTGTCATTTTTTCCGACAGCTTACCCCAATCCGTCGCAAATTCACGAAATTTGCGACCGATATTTGGCCGTCGCAAATTCTCCGTCGCTAAACCCCGTCTTTTTTGTAGTGTATATAATACAGGAGTGTTCATATTCCTTCTAGTGTTGGCCTTTTCGCAAAATCCTTCACCAGGGAATGGTACTATTCATCGTTTCTACAAATGAGATCACATCTTACTTCTTAGAGACAGTTGATACAACAAATCTTTATGCCAATATCATCATTTGATCGTTTTAGATCATATTTAATAGTATATTAGTTAAGAAAAGAAATGACTTACAATACAAATCTTATATATGCAATGAGTTCCATCAACAAAACATGTTAATGATAGATGAAAATCGGAGAAAAAAGTTTTTTTGGTCCCATAACTTATCTTGTGTCCAATTTACGTTCCAAAAAATTTAACTTTTCAAATTTGGTCCCATAACTTATTTAGTTGTCCAATTTTGGTCTCAATTTCACCGGAAAAGCCAAAACGGCGTCGTTTTATGTCACGTGTGGCTCACGCGCCGACCAAAATTGGGGATTTATGTTGCCCATGCTGACGTGGCGCTGACGGTTTTTTTTTTAATTAATTATTTTTATTCAATATTTGTTTCCACCTCATTAAATAATTAATAAATTTAATTTTAAATAAGATATCAACTTAATACCCATTCAAACTTACGGATTTAATAAGCCAATTCAAATCAATATTTTCAAATTAAAAAAAAAATAGGGAAGATTGAAATCGGATTTCAAGAAGGGTATCTAAGAGTCTGCCTTTGAAATGACGATGTGAATTCTTTGTTCAGGTAATTCAATTTCTCTTATTTTATGTATTATTTATTTAGAAAATGTGAGTTTGAATTGGTTTAGAAAAACCGTAAGTTTGAATTGGTATTGAGTGGTATCTTATTTAAAATAAATTTTATTAATTATTTAATGAGGTGGAAACAAATATTGAATAAAAATAATTAATTAAAAAAAATGCAGTCAGCGCCACGTCAGCATAGGCAACATAAATCCCCAATTTTGGCTGGAACGTGAGTCACGCGTGACATAAAACGACGTTGTTTTGGCTTTTCCGGTGAAATTGGGGCCAAAATTGGACAACTAAATAAGTTATGGGACCAAAATTGAATAGTTAAATTTTTTGGGACGTAATTGGACACAAGATAAGTTATGGGAAAAAAAAACTTTTTTCTCATGAAAATCGTATACATCTCTTAATTGTGAAGTTAGATCATTTTTCACATCTGCGTGACAGACGGATTAAGAAACACAGTTTGTCAATAAATTTTAACTCCAATCAGATTAAATCATGTTTTCACAAAATTTCTTACAAGATCATATTCATTCACATATCTTCATGGTATATAACAAAAGTCAGAGCATATTATTTTCCGAAATGTGATGTTCCGGATTCTCCATAATTATACGGCGTAATTTCCGAGGATAGACAAGTCTTTCACATACCTGATTTTACACACATATATATATATTAACATATATATATACACACATATTACTTGTGAACAAATTTAATAGAATGAAATTAATATAATTAGATGTATTAAATGATATCATTACATATATTTATTGATAGCGTTAGACCTGTACACTTAATAAATAGTGTAAATTGATACAATAAATGAATCTAATGTTATCAGTAAATATATCTAATGGTATCAGTTTTATATGATTAACAAGTTTAACATGAGACTTAATCATTTTATATATATACATGCTAAATGGTGGTTGATATATATATATATATATACTAGATTAGTATGTGTGCGCGCAACTCCAAAATCATATCGTCTCTACGCTTCTTTTGAATTGGCACGCAACTCCAAAATCATATCGTGTGGAATTTATGTATATGGTTACACATTCCGGAATGAAACCTAGCATCTTGGACTATGGGCAAAATATGCGAATTTTCATTATGTATCACAACTTTGCACGCTAACAAACAAATATATTATTAGGAATTAATTTCACTTTTCTACCCTTTGGACTGGTAGATAAAAAGAAATTATTTTTTACATATTATTTCGTGCGGCCCATTTGATTTGTCATTTAAATATTTCATTCGACTGAAGAAAGTAATTGAATCTCCATAAATATATGCATAATTTTATTTTATCCTTTATTTATATACATGGTTATTTAACACATATTATTACTAAAAAACCAAAAAATTACATTAGATTTTTTTCTCTTAAAATAGTGTAAAACGACAATCATTTTTGTTAAAAAAATATTTTATAGAAAGACAAACCAAACAAAATGGTGGTAGGGTGTACTCATTTTAGGAGCAACGTAATATAAAAATAATGTCTGGTAAACGTTCTTGTCCTTGAATTGAATTACAATATCATGAATTAAAAGCGTGATTCATGCAATTTGTTGTTATAATACAAAATATAGCTGTGAAGGGTCATATGTGAAGTATGTAGTCTGCTGGACTTAATTCAATAGGAGACTAAGTTGAGAAAGTGTTAGCCGTGGGAGTTAGTGAATTTGGGGTACCAGAGGAGGTGGACCAGATGAGGTTGACCAGAAAAGTCTGACCAGAGAAGTCTGGCAGGAGAGCTACCAGAGGAGGTCCATCAGGTGAGGTCTGGTCAGACGAGTCTGGTAGATGAGACATCAGAGGAGGTCTATCAGAGGAGGTCTGGGATCAGAGGTCATCTGGTGTAAGTGACCAGAGCCAGAGGAGGTCTTGTCATCTGATCCTGAAATTCGATGTTCGCGAAATACACCAAATTGAAGCTAATTCGAAGACGGTTCTAACTGAATCAACTATGGCGGTTATTGAAGTCGTTAGCCAGCTGGATAACTGCTTACATTGAGTTTGTTACAACTGATTCGAACCTAGGGTTCGATTCCAATCTCTGTATCTATAAAAGGGGGGTTTCTCAACTGAGAAGAAAAAGAGAGTTAATCTGTGAGCGAAAACACGAGAGATTGAGTGATTGTAACTTGTAACTTCCAATTTCATCTTAGTGAAAAGATATCCTGTCGGATCCCGTGGACGTAGGAGTATTCATCTCCGAACCACGTAAATCTGGTGTTCTTGAGTGATTTTCAATTCCGTTCTTATTGCATTTGATTCCGATTCCCGGAAACAAGATGTTTGATGGAGTTGATAGGATCTTATCTGATGTCAGGTTTGTTCCTGAGTTGAAGAGAAATCTTGTTTCTCTTGGTACTTTGAATTCTAAGGGCTTTGAATTCAAGACAGAAAAAAGAATTCTGTCAATAACCAAGTCTGGAAGAATTGTTATGAAAGGGATGATCAAGAATGGTTTGTATACTTTGGTTGGAAGAACTGTAACAGGATCAACTGATGTTACCATGGAGTCCTCTGATGTTAACTTGTGGCACAAGAGATTGGCACATGTTGGTGAGAAGGGCCTGGTGGGGTTATCCAAGAAGGGAGCAATCCCTGGGAAGAGGATATGCAAGCTGGAATTCTGTGAGAGGTGTGTTCTGGGGAAGTCAAAGAAGCAAGCATACCAGAAAGGGAAGCATACCACCAAGGAGGTTATGGATTACATACATTCTGATATATGGGGACCAGCAAGGGTATCCACTCATGGTGGAGGCAGATATTCCCTTACCCTTATTGATGATTATTCCAGAAAGGTTTGGGTTTACATTCTTAAACAGAAGAGTGATGCCTTCTCTAAGTTCAAAGAATGGTTGATTGAACTTGAGAATAAGAGAGGCAGGACTATCAAGCACTTAAGGACTGATAATGGGCTTGAATTCCTATCAGAGGAGTTTCAACAATTCTGTAGGGAGAAGGGTATTACTAGGCATAAAACTGTTCCTTCAAACCCCCAGCAGAATGGTCTAGCAGAGAGGATGAATTGAACTATTCTGGAAAGGGTTAGGTGTATGTTATCTGATGCTCATTTACCTAAGAGTTTTTGGGGTGAAGCTGTTAACACAGCTGTGTATCTCATTAATAAAGTGCCATAATCTGCTATTGAGTTTAAAACCCCAGATGAGGTTTGGTATGGAAAGATATCAGATTACTCAAAGTTGAAAGTTTTTGGGTGCCTAGCTTATGTTCATGTGAGGCAAGACAAACTTGAACCTAGAGCTTTAAAATGTGTTTTCATTGGGTATCCAAAAGGTGTTAAGGGGTATAAGTTGTGGTGTCTGGAGCCTGGAAACCAGAAGTGTATTACCAGCAGAGATGTTGTGTTTAATGAATCACAGATGGGATACAAGTCAGGTGGAGGTGATAGAGAGCCATCAGCTGAAGAGATGGATGGTGTGATTTCTGAGCCAATTACTCAAGTTGAGGTGGAGCCTGATCATGATAATCATGAGAGTGCATCTGGTTCTGAACCAGAGCAGAAAACATGAGAGAATGGGTCATCAGATGAGGATAGTGCACCTGCAGAAGAGGAGGAAGGAGTACCAGAAGCAGACTTGAGAAATTATAGTCTGACAAGAGACAGATCCAGAAGACAAATACATCCTCCAGCAAGGTTTGGCCGTGTGGATCTGGTCTCCTATGCACTTGTTACAGCAGAAGCCATAGAATACCAAGAAGCTAAAAGCTACAGGGAAGCCCTTGAGTGTGATGATAGGGAGTCATGGGTTACAACCATGACAGAAGAGATGGAGTCTCTTAAGAAGAATCAAACTTGGATTCTTGTTGATAAGCCACCTAGGCAGAAGCTAATCAGTTGTAAATGGTTGTTTAAAAGGAAGCTTGAATCTGGTGTGAAAGATCAGGTGAGGTTTAAGGCCAGATTAGTTGCCAGAGGATTTACTCAGAGGGAAGGAATTGATTACAATGAGGTTTTCTCACCTGTTGTTAAGCATTGTTCAATCAGACTACTTCTCAGTAGAGTTGTCCAAGAGGATCTGTAGCTACAACAACTTGATGTAAAGACAGCTTTTCTGCATGGTGATCTTATTGAGGATATGTACATGCACCAGCCAGAAGGGTTTGTTGAACCAGGGAGTGAAGAGAAAGTGTGTCTGCTCAAGAAATCATTGTATGGCCTCAAGCAAAGTCCAAGACAATGGCACAAGAAGTTCAATGAAGTTATGCTATCCATTGATTTTGTAAGAAGCAAGTATGATACTTGTGTGTACCTGGAAAGGCAAGGTAGTGATGTGATAGCCTATCTTCTGATCTATGTGGACGACATGCTTATTGCCAGTAAGAGTCTTCTGAAGATTCAGAGTATCAAAAGGAAGCTAAGTGCCAGATTTGATATGAAGGACTTGGGAAATGCTAAAAGGATTCTTGGAATGGATATTCTTAGGGACAGAGCAGCTGGAAGACTAATCTTATCCCAGAAGAGTTACATTGAGAAGGTCCTGAAGAGGTTTAACATGCATGAGAGTAGAGCTGTGTCAACTCCTCTGGGACAACAGTTCAAATTATCTAAGGAAATGGAACCAAAGTCTGATGAAGAGAAGAAGACTATGATGAAAGTACCTTATGCAAGTGGGGTTGGAAGCCTGACGTATGCTCTGGTCTGCAGCAGACCAGACTTGGCTTATTCATTAAGTATGGTGAGCAGATACATGGCTAATCCTGGAAGATTACATTGGGAAGCTTTGAAATGGATATTCAGATACCTTAAGGGGTCATCTGATCTGGGTTTGATGTTTGAGAGAATGGTTGACCAGAAGAGTCCATTGGAAGGATTTGTAGATTCTGATTTTGCTGCTAATCTGGACACCAGAAGATCCTTAACAGGGTATATCTTTACTCTGTACAATACTGCTGTAAGCTGGAGATCTGTTATGCAGAGTGGAGTTACATTGTCTACTACAGAAGCAGAGTTTGTTGCAGTGTCTGAGGCTGTTAAGGAGACTTTATGGTTGAAAGGCATAATCAAGGATTTTTGCATAGATCAAAGGGCTGTGGTCATTCATTGTGATAATCAGAGTGCAGTTCATCTGGTTAAACATCAAGTATTCCATGAGAGATCAACGCATATTGATGTAAGATTGCATTTTGTAAGGGATATCATTGATAAAGGAGTGGTTCTCATCCAGAAGATATCGACAGAGGACAATGCTGCAGATATGTGTAAAAAGTCTTTACCAGGTGCAAAATTTAAATTCTGTGTTGAATTGGTAAAGATAAGTGTATGGGATGTTCCTTAGGCCCAAGCTGGAGCATGGAGGAGAGGAGGAGAGGATTGATACTTCTAATCTGAGGTGGAGAATTGTGAAGGGTCATATGTGAAGTATGTAGTCTGCTGGGCTTAATTCAATAGGAGGCTAAGTTGAGAAAGTGTTAGCCGTGGGAGTTAGTGAATTTGGGGTACCAGAGGAGGTGGACCAGATGAGGTTGACCAGAGAAGCCTGACCAGAGAAGTCTGGCAAGAGAGCTACCAGAGGAGGTCCATCAGGTGAGGTCTGGTCAGACGAGTCTGGTAGACGAGACATCAGAGGAGGTCTATCAGAGGAGGTCTGGGATCAGAGGTCATCTTGTGTAAGTGACCAGAGCCAGGGAGGTCTTGTCATCTGATCCTGAAATTCGATGTTCGCGAAATACACCAAATCGAAGCTAATTCGAAGGCGGTTCTAACTGAATCAACTATGGCGGTTATTGAAGTCGTTAGCCAGCTGGATAACTGCTTACATTGAGTTTGTTACAACTGATTCGAACCTAGGGTTCGTTTCCAATCTCTGTATCTATAAAAGGGGGGTTTCTCAACTGAGAAGAAAAAGAGAGTCAATCTGTGAGCGAAAACACGAGAGATTGAGTGATTGTAACTTGTAACTTCCAATTTCATCTTAGTGAAAAGATATCCTGTCGGATCCCGTGGACGTAGTAGTATTCATCTCCGAACCACGTAAATCTGGTGTTCTTGAGTGATTTTCAATTCCGTTCTTATTGCATTTGATTCCGATTTCGGGAAACAAGTTTTCTTGTGAATCCAAAATCGATTAACAATAGCAATTACTCTTATGCCGTTGAGATACCCAAATTATATATAGATTGAACAAAAAGGTATGCCTCTCAAAAACCAAATTAACTCTCACCAAATTATGACGACTGAACACGACGATTTCCTTGAACGTCTTTCAGAGGAATTTGATAACTACTCCATTTCCAATCTTATTTACTCCCCAACCAACACATATTACTCTTCTATCTTACACTCCACCCTCAGGAACCTAAGATTCTCCTCAGACTCTATTCCTAAGCCAAAATTTATTATAACACCTGACCAAGAATCCCAAATCCCGCCAATCATACACTGCGCAAAGCAAAGCAACATACAAATTAGAACACGAAGCGGGGGCCATGACTTCGAAGGACTCTCCTCTGTGTCACAAGTCCCATTTGTGATCATTGATTTGATAAATCTTACTGAAATAACAATCGATGTTGAGGCCAAAACTGCATGGGTGGAAGCTGGTGCAACCATCGGCTCATTATATTATAAGATCGCACAAAAGAGCCCGACTCTCGGTTTTCCTGGCGGTGTTTGCCCAACTGTCGGTGTTGGCGGGCACTTTAGTGGCGGAGGCTATGGCACGTTGATCAGAAAATTCGGCCTAGCTTCAGATCATGTAATCGATGCAAGAATAGTCGATGCTAATGGAAGAATTCTGGACAGAACATCAATGGGAGAGGATCTGTTCTGGGCCATCAGAGGCGGTGGTGGGGCCAGCTTCGGCGTAATAACTGCCTGGAAGGTGCAGTTAGTTGACGTCCCGGAAAGAGTAACTGTTTTCAGAATCCAGAGGACTTGGGAACAAAATGCGGCTCGACTCATTCACCGCTGGCAATACGTCGCTCCTAAACTCGACCGAGATTTATACATCGGAGTCATGTTCACAGGAAATAGGGAGATTGGGGCTACTTTCTATTCACTTTTCCTTGGCGGGGTCGATAGATTGCTTCCGTTGATGCAAGAAAGTTTCCCCGAGTTGCAGTTGGTAAGAGATGAATGTTCCGAAATGACCTGGATCCAATCAGTCCCTTTTATTTTTGGATTACCCATGGAACCCCTTGAAGTTTTGCTGAATAGGAAGAATCTGTACGGTGAAGCATACACTAAAACAAAATCTGATTATGTCAAGAAACCAATTACAATAGATGGGCTCGAAGGGCTATGGAGAGTTTATGATGAACCGGAAGCCGAGGGTAGTATGGTCCATTTCCATATGATTCCGTATGGTGGAAGAATGGAGGAAATTTCAGAATCAGCCATTCCGTTTCCTCATAGGGATGGTAACTTGTACATGATGTCTAATTCAATTGTGTGGAATGAAGAGAATGATCCAAACTCGGATAGGTACATAAGTTGGGTTAGGAGGGTTTATGATTACCTGGCTCCTTACGTCTCCAAGTTCCCTAGAGCAGCGTACACGAGTTATAGAGATCTCGACATTGGAGTGAATAACATCGAAGGGAAGATAAGTTACGAGCAAGCAAGCATTTGGGGCTCCAAATATTTTAAGGACAATTTTCACCGTCTTGCTCGAGTGAAAACCATTGTTGATCCGGATAATTTCTTCAGGGACGAACAAAGCATTCCAACACTGGACTAGTCACATTGTATTCTTTGAATTTCTAATGAATGGATTTTATTTTCTTTTCCGAAATCATTATTATGTATTTATGATGGATTGAGTGAGTAATCCACCTTTGAAAATGTAACTGGTTTGTCTGAAGATTTGAACTCGGATTTCATAACTGCTTGATTCTGATTTTTTTTCGTACGCGTAATGTGGAGGATAATTTATTAAAGGACAATAATTCCAAATTTATAAATGTAGGCCCGTAACTTTTAAATTTTTATGAATTTAAGTCATCCCAAAAATCGGTAGGTAACGTCGCCCCCCGAGTCAACCTTTCTAACTTGCTCTGGAATTGGATGGTAAATTGAGTTGTGACACGATACTCAAATTTCAAGGCGAGGGCGCCTTACCCTCGTTTAAATTTTGTTAATTTATTGTTTAGTTATAGTGTTAATTTAGGTTATATGTGTCTGTGTATATAGGCCGTCTATATATGTTTGTGTATATATATCTTGATGAGTTGTAGTATACGTATCTTTTTTAATGAATATAAAATTACGTATTTAATTAATGTTAGATATTTAATTTATGTATATAATGTTAATTAATTAGAATTGTTTATTTGTTGATGAGTTTTAATGAGTTGAAGGTTCATGTACAAGTTGATTTAGGATTTACTTATTTATTTGATGAGTTTTTAGAATTGATAATCGATGTTGGATCAAACTAATTGTATATATATTTAGAATTAGGTTAGAAATGAGTTGAATTGATGGTTTAAATTTCAAGAATTAGATAGGATAAGACGAAAATCTACATAATTATTTTAAAAATAAAAAAACTTTAAATAATATTTTTTGGTCTATTTAATATTCTCTTCATCCCTAAACACTTTGCACATATTCATTTTTTATCTGTCTCTAAACATTTTGCACATTTTATAAATAAAAATTCCTAATATTTACACATTTACACAAATTGTCATTACTCCAACCAATTTTATTAATTTAATATATTATTTCACACATTATCCTTAATACTCTACTTATTACATAATTTTCTTAAAAAAATGTGTCCCCAAAAAACGTGAAAATATTTGACGGAGGAAGTTGTAGAGGTAGAGGTATTCCGTAGTACCAAATAAAATATATCATTACTTTACAAATATTAATACTATTAGGAGAGATTAGTAATGGGTTTTAAAAACTATTCCCTCTGTCCCATTATTGTTTGCACACTTTCCTTATTCGCCCGTCCCAAAATTATTTGCACAATCTAAAAAAAGAAACGTTGATTTGCGTGCACACTCACAATAACATATACATATTTACCTATATTTCACTATTTTATCCAAAAAACACAATTTTTTTTAATATGTGTGTGCTCTTTTGTATGCAAAAAATGTTGGGATAGAGAGAGTAGAATTTAGTTTGCAAATTTTTAAACTTCTTTAATTCGAAATTTTGAAAATCAACTTTAAGAACATCCACTACAACACCAATAAACCTACTACCACACTTTTTAATACAATTTATTATCTTTTCTTACACTTTCATATTAAATCATAGTTCACAGCATGTAGTCATCTGAATTGCACCCAACAATAATAAACTAATAGGTCATCCACCTATCCTCCACTGTAAAAATTGCACACGAAGCTATAAAGAATTTATGTTAAATTCACTACAAAAAAAAAAGCTTATTTAAAGAGGGAAACTAAAGAGGGAAATTAAACTCTCGGTATTAAAGAGATATTTAAAGAGGGATAAAATTTAACAAGAGATTTAACTAGGTAAAATATCCCTCATTTATAAAGAGAAAATTCACTAGGGAAATATGGACCCACGATAATTAACGAGGGTTTGTACAAGGGAGTGGACCCTTTGAAGATTCACGAGGGCTAAAACCCTCGTGCCCCATCTGACACATGCAGACTGACGAGGGAATTGGTTCCCTAGGCTAATTCGTGAGGGAAATTCCCTCTTCAACTACAAATGTATATTTTGCATGTATTTTCCCAAGGGAATTGGTTCCCTAGGCTAACTCACGAGGGAAATTCCCTCTTCAACTACAAATATATATTTTGCATTTATTTTACCGTATGACACATGCATTTAATTTAATAAAACTTCACAAAATTAATACTTATATAATTTAAACTTAACTAAGTATTAGTATAATATTAATTTTACTTAATTAATTGTATATGCCTAATTATATATATATATATATATATGTATGTACGAATTATATATATATATTTATTTATAGCTAATAACTATAATACTAATTAATTAATTATTATCTCGGTCCCTAACACTTTGCATAGTTCACTATTCATCTTCTACGATGACATCTAAATTATACGTCATTCTACTAATAGTTACAAATTTATTTTGTTTTTGTTTCATTTACTTAAATTACATAAATAATAAAGTCCCATAAAAAATATTTTATACATTTAAATATTACAAGTTAACTCTCATATAAAAATCCTGAACAGTGAACTGTGAAGAGTGTTATGAGACAAAGGTAGTAGCATTTAACTAAATAGTATATATATTTACACACATATATAGTCAATAATTAATTAATTATATGTATATATTTAACTAATTAATATATATATATAATTCTTAATTGTATTTAAAATTATTAAATAAAACAATCAATACAAGTGTATATATGTCCACATGTTAATAAATATTAAAAAAGAATACAAAAATGATTATTTACAATATTATTGAAAATATTTTAATAAAAATGATCAATATATAAGTGTATATATGTACACATGTAAACAAATAGTGAAAAAGAATATAAATATAACTATTTTACAATTTTATTGAAAATATTTTAATAAAAATGATCAATATATAAGTGTATATATGTACACATGTTAATAAATAGTGAAAAGGAATATAAAAAGTAATTATTTTATAATTTTATTGAAAATATTTTAATAAAAACTATTAATATAAGTGTGTATATGTATACATGTTAGTAAATAGTGAAAAAGAATATAATTGTGTTATTTTACAATTATTATTTAAAATATTTTAATAAAAACGATCAATATAAGTGTATATATGTATACATTATAGTAAATAGTGAAAAAGAATATAAATGTGATTATTTTACCATTATTATTGAAAATATTTTAATAAAAATGATTTATATAAGTGTATATATGTACACATGTTAGTAAATAGTGAAAAATAATTTATTTTACAATTTTATTGATTTCAAAAAACGATTAATATAAGTGTATATATGTATACATGTTAGTAAATAATGAAAAAAGAGTTTTAAAAGTCTTTATTTTACAATTTTATTAATTTTTTTTTTATAAAAATGACCAATATAAGTGTATATATGTACACATGTTAGTAAATAGTGAGAAATAATTTTAAAAATATTTATTTTATAATTTTATTGAAAATATTTTAATATTATAAGAGCATATATGTGCAAATTTTGATAAATAGTGAAAAACAATATAGAAAAAGTGATAATTTAATTTTTATATGTAAATTAATATTAATTTGTAGGTATAAGATTGATTAGTAAATTAATTTGTTTAAGTAATTAGTTGTTATACTTGTATAGTATTATAATTAGATAATTAGTGGACATTAACTAAATAATTAACTTTGTTAATATATATATATATATATATATATATATATTAGATTAATTATGGAAAAGAATTTGATTTATTTTGATGAAAAGAATTATAGATGTTGAATGGAAGGATTGATGATCAAAGATGAATAATTGTTGTTTGTTCTAGAATATGTGTGTTCCGATTTGATTAATTAATTATAATTAATAAAATCGGAAATGGATGCGCATAGGATTTTGATTAATTAGGGAATTTGATAAAATTAAATGAAACTTTGCTGAATTTTATAGAAAATATTAATTAATTAATTAAAATAATATAATTAATAGGAGAATTAAAATTATTAATTAGGCTTTTATTTACAATTTTGTTAGTTTTTTTAATAAAATGATCAATATAAGTGTATATATGTATGCATCTTAGTAAATAGTGAAAAAAATATAAAAAAATATTTATTTTACAATTTTAATGAATTTTCGAATAAAAATAATTAATATAAGTTTATATATTGATACATGTTAGTAAATAGTATAAACGAATTTAAAAAGAATTTATTCTACAATTTTATTGAAAATATTTAACAAAAACGATCAATGTAAGTGGTGCATATCTCCAACTGGATTTGTAGACCTACTTGAAAGAGGTGCATATTCTGGTTACCCTCCGAGGGGTAATTATTCTGGAAATGAAAGAGGTGGTGATGATGATGATGATGATGATGATGAGAGATAGATGTCATTAATATTTGATCGTGTTTTAGAACTATATATGTTGGTTTAAGATTTTGTTGTTTATTTAGATTTGAGCATGTCTGGATATTTGAGCATGTGTGGATATTTTAATTTATATGTCTGGATATTATTCGAACTATATATGTTGGTTTATTATTATTATTATTATTGATTTTAGTAAAAAACAATTTTAAAAATATTTATTTTAAAATTTTATTGATTTAAAAAAAAAAAGAAACTCTATATGTGTATATGTGTACACATATTAGTAAATAGTGAAAATAAATATATGTGTATTAGTGTATTAGTGTACACATAATAGTAAATAGTGAAAATGAATTTAAAAAGTATTTTTTTAAATTTTATTGATATTTAAATAAAATAACGATCAATATATGTGTACACACATTATATTAGTAAATAGTGAAAATAAATTAAAAAAGTACTCCCTCCGTCCCAATTTTGTTTACCCATTTCATTTTGTACCCCTTTCAAACACTTCTAAATTACACCTCATTCCACTAATAATTACTTAGAAAAGCATCTTTATTTTATTTCATGCACTTCAATTGAATAATACGCAATCATAAAAAAATCATTCTATCCATTTAAATACTACAAATTAAGTCTCACAAAAAAGTCAACAAAAGTCAAATGGGTAAATAAAATTGGAACGGAGGTAGTATTTATTTTTAAAAACAAAAACGATCAATATATGTGTAATAGTGAAAAATAATTAAAAGATATTTATTTTAAAGTTATATTAATTTTTAAATAAAAAACGATCAATAATGAAAATAATATACACAAGTGATAATTTAATTTTATATGTAATAATAATTTTCATATAAATTATAAAAAATAATTAATATTAAGTAGTATTATATTTAAAATATATAACAGAAAATATATTAAACATATATATTATACTCTATACATAACAAGTAAATAGCCTTGTCCAAGCAGCACGGCGAAACACTCAAGGCCTCCGCATACATGGAGGTCGCATGTTCGAAACTTGAGGGGGGCGAATTTCGCCTAACCTCAGCTTAGAGTGAGGTGGGAGGGTGTTTGCCTAGCGGATCCGCGGGGGAGGGGTTGTGCTTGAGGTCATGGGTTCGAAACCCACGAAATTATATTTTTTTTTGGAAATTGTTGCCCGAGGGAATTTCCCTCGCCACGTCAGCCGAGGGAAAATTCCCTCGCCCAATGACCGCCTGTCATGTCAAAATTGAAAAGGGATTTTTTCCCTCGTGCTCAGTTCCCGAGGGTTTATTCCCTCGTCAGGTCCCACACAAAATCTCTCTTTAAAACCCTATCCATTTTTTGAGGGATACTTTTTTCCCTCGTGTACAGATTGGCGACGAGCATTTTGGAGAGGGAATAAATCCCTCTTCAATACCCTCTCTATCTTTGATTTCCTCTTTAAAACCCTCTCCAAAACCCTCTTTAAATCAACTTATTTTTGTGGTGATTAATGCTCCCCGGCCTTTTGCCGAGATTGATTTTAGTTGGGATCCAACTTTGAACATCAGAAATAATCAAATGAATTAATTTCACACCTTTTTACAAATTCGAACTTTTAGATGAGATGAAATTCTTTTATCGTATCATAGCCACAAGGCTCACACCCAAACAAAAATCCGATTTTCGTTGATAACAACTCCACCCAAATTAAATTTTTCCACTCATTAGGCCTCCCCAAAGAGGGAAAATTGAGTTCGGTGTTAAGGGAAATAATTAAATGAATTAATTTCACACACTTCTACAAATTCGGACTTTTAGATGAGGCGGAATTCTTTGAGGATCATTTTCCATGAGAAAGCGGGCACTTTAAACGGGATAGATTTACTCCAACTGATTCTCAATTTATTTGCCAGGGGACTTGAAGAATTCCAATAATTTGAAATAGTAGCATTAGCCGATCGAGCTCACCGTGGGCGCGCATGAATATATAGAAAACTACATATCATTGTAGCAATCTAAAAGTGGCCGCCAACCCAACCAAACCGAGCATGCCAAATGATGTGGTTGGCTGGTTAGCTCGGTGAAGCATTGTTCAATTCTATAATTAATCCTAATTTGCATGAATATGATAGGTATCACGTCTGTTAGCTCGGCGAAGCATTATTTAATTTGAGTATCACGTGGACCTAATTAAGAGGGGCATGCAGTCTGTGAATCAATATACAATTGTTATATAAACTTCATTACTAGCTATTACATATTTTTATATACAACACTTTACTCATTTAAGATGGAGGGGTCAGGCGCTAACCAAAATTCAAGAACATGATTGACAAAGTGAACTAAAAGCTTTCGTCGATGCCAAAGTTACCAGGATTCCTCGTATCCTTATCAACGAGAACAATAAACCTGGACTCGAATTGGGCTACAGAAGATCCTACGTCTGCTTTCTTACTATACATCTAAAAGGCCTAGGAAGTCTACACGAGCTAAAATAGTAAGACCAGTTATCGGCCACCAGAGTGATGGATGAAATGATCGAAGGCGTCAGTAGGTTTCACGAGCAACAGACGAGGGCCATGAAGAAATATTAAACTCGTAATCCCACGAGGATTTTTCAATTTAATAGCATTTTTTATCTTTATAAAACATCGGGAGCAACGTGGAGGGATACCATCACTTGTGTCATGGCTTCCGATTCGCAACAACTGCGTGTATGCAATTAAATCGCTTAGCGTAAAATTACGCATTGTCATTGACCTTATTTTAACATTTTCTTCAGTTGGATTTGTCTGTATCACTTTTTATATTCTATATATTGTTTCATTATCTGGATTATTTACACGTGTCGATATGATGTACATATTTTGTAAACAAAATTGGTCTGTGTGGTTCAAACTTGGGCCCTCCGCGCACAAAGGGCGGGGTGAACCACCAGGCCACTGGCTCCCAAACTATATTATCTGACCCACATACATTAGCTTTATCTGACCCACATTCATATCCGCATCCAAGAGATTCGAACACCAGGGCCCTCCGCGCAAAAGGGGCGGGCGTGAACCACCACACCACTGACCCCCAAACTATATTATTTGGCCCAACTTTCATATTAGGTTTATTGAGCCTTGAACAATTAATCCAAATTCGCATCCAAGGGGATGCAAACACACGACCTCTCATGCACGAGCTTCTATTGTTTATTTTCTTGCAATTAATTGTATATTTATTCAAATTGACTCATTTTTTTAATTATTTATTTCGACAATGCGTAAACTAATTATAATTCGTTCAGTTGTATGCAATTAATTGTATATGTATCCAACTTGACTCATTTTTTTCACAATTCACCAAATTAATTTCTTTTTGTTTTTATATGAATATTATTTTGTAATATTATTTATTTCGACAGCGCGTAAACGTATATAATTCGTTAATTTGTCTGTAATTAATAGTATATATATCAAAATTGACTCTTTTTTTTCACAATTCACCAAATCAATCCTTTTTTGTTTCTACTTGTTTATATAAACGTTGTGCCCAAATTTTATTTTTAATTTTGTAAAATTATTTATTTCAACAACGTGTAAATTTATAATTTGTTCTTTTGTACACAATTAATTGTATATATATACAAATGAAGTCTTTTTTTCATGTTTCACCAAATTAATTTTTGAAATAATTACAAATAGGTATACTTATGGAACTTAAATTATCCTTTGGTGTAAAACTTTTTTAAAATACCAATTCAGTGTAAAACTTTTTTAAAATACCTATTTTTCCTAGGCCCCTTCCCACCCCACTAGCACACCCCTCCACCCCCAACCTATTTCTCCCTCACGCAGCCAACCCCCACCCCACTTATTCCTCTCTCCCTCAAACCTACATCCACCCTCTCTCTATCCCTCTCGCCACCACCCCTGCCATCTCACCCCATCCCCAACCTTCTCTCTCTATTTATCTTTACGACGGCTGTGTGTGCGCGAGTGTGCGTGTATTTTTGTTTATATACAGGTTGTATGAGCAATGTCTGTGTGGTGTGTGTTCGTGAGTGTTGGGTGTGAGATGTGTTCATACATATCACAGCAAAGATAGATTATTTGAAGAGATGCTGTAAAAAAGATGAATATTTGAAGATAGAAGACCCTGTGCAATTTTTTTTAATTTTTTTGCATTTAAGCATAAATATGTAATTTTAGCTATAAATATGTTAATTTTACAATTAAATGTGTAATTTAAAAGATATAAATATATGCAATTCAATTATTTTTTTGAATTTTGATCGGTGCAAAATATTTATTTTTTTGCACTGTGTTTTGAATCTGTACTTATTACCGAAAAAATGTAATCTACTTTTTTTTATAAATGAAACTGTTAAATATCTATTTTTATTTATAAATTTGTCAATTTTAAAATTAATTATATAATTTTAGAAGGTTTAATACATTCAATTCAATTTTTTGAATTATAGTATGTTACTCTTAATTTCGAATAGTGCTCTGAATATTGATCTCTTAAGTAAATATTTAATTTTAATTAAAAAAAAGTTGGATAAAATTTAAAATACAAAATAAAGTTGAAAAAATTGAGTGAAATAAAGTAAAATAATACATGTGCAAATTAATTAAAATTCTGCAAAATCGACATCTGATGGGACATGCACATCAAGCAGTCAGGATATGGGACCTACTTTTGAACCAATTTGTAAATTTAAGTCCACATTGAACTAAAGCTCAATAAATGGTATAATTTAGCACCTATATGTAAATGACCCATAATTTTTTTAATTTCTAACTTGTTTAAAAAATGTTTTGTTCAAAATTTTCTTTTATTTTATAAAATTATTACATTTTTACTACTTATAAAGTATTCATCTAATAAACTATTATTAAAAAAAATGTAAAATTTTCCAAAAAATAAAATAAAGTAATGTCGATTCAAATAAAAAGAAGGATTAATTGCTTGGAGCCACACTTTTTACACTTTAATTGCACAAAACCACCCAAATTTCCCTACATTGCCTAAAGACACAATTTATTTCAAATAACCCTAAAACACATGGACCCCACCAACTCACCTATTTCAGACTCTCTCTCTTCCCTATATACACAAGCATTCCCTCTCTCCTCGTCATTATTCATTCCCTCATTTCCTGCCCCTCCCCCACCCCCACCTCCACCCCCACCGCACAACAATTATCTTCTCTCTCTCTCTCTTGACCATAGCCTCCCTACCGCCCAAAGCAACCCACCGCCCACTGACTTAAAGCGACTACACTAGCTTCTACTAGTAGCTACCCCGCAAGAGAACGGGTTCACTGTAGCATGGGCAAGTATAGGGACCAAGTATTATCGAACCCAAGAGATGGTGTATATGCGAATAGATCCCTGAAGATCCACGCGTCGTAATTAATATGAGTGAAATGTTTTTAGATTTTTTGAAAGATTAATTAAAAGACTAAAATAGACTAATTAACTAAAGAATGAAAAAGAACGAATTAACTACGGGTTGTTTTCTAATGAGAGATGGTGATGCTCAGGATAGGAATCCCTATGTATACTAACGGAGCAGGTACATAATCAAAGTAACTGTGACAAACAAGAATTAACCTAAGTAAAAGGTCGTAGAATGAAAGCTCAAGATTTCTCACCCTAATACTTTATCCTAGCAATCGACTTCACTAATCCACTAACAAGTTAATGAACTGTGCTTAATTAATGAGACCCTAATTTAACTAAGGTGATGCGGTCGTCCTCCTTCGCTAAACCGGTAGATGAATTAACCTTTCCTAAACCCTCTCGTTAAGACTACTAATTGTTATCGAGTGATGCGGTCGTCCTCTCTCTAACACTTTCGTACGAAATTCAAAGGTAGAGTTAAGATTAATTATATGAATTCATTAATTAAGAGAATTAAAACTAACGTCACCAATTACCTTAATTACGTACCCACATCCTACTTCTACGAGTTCATCCTAACCCAAGCATGCAAGGGTTTTAGCCGGACATGGTTTTAACAAAACTAAAAGCAATTAAAGAAACAACGAACATAAACATATTGAATTGAAGAAAGAAAATACGAAACATAAACTAGGGTTGAAAGAGAAATAAATATGAAGAACTGAAATTGAATTAACTAAAACGAAATTAAAAGCGTTTAAAGGAACGCACTAATGAAAAGAAACTAAGAATTCAAAAGAAACTAGAATTCGTATGAAAAACCTCAACAAAACGTAAAATAAAGCTTGCTTGTTCTTCTCCTCTTCAAAAACTAAGTCTAAAGTATTTCTAAAAGTTCGGGGGTCCTTCAAAACGTGTTTGGACGAGATATATATAGGCACGGGTCGAAACGGGAGTTAACGGGCCGAAAATACGAATCCGGAGGCAAAAGTATAGGGGCGCTCGAGCAAAACGCTCGAGCGGTCCCGCTCGAGCAGTGTAGCTCGAATGGTGCATTCGCTCGAGCGGTCGCGCTCGAGCTGCTCGAGCGCTGAAATCATTCTGTAAGTTTTGGGCGCTCGAGCGATTCGCTCGAGCGGTGGCGCTCGAGCTGCTCGAGCGCAAGAATGGTTCTGTATGTTTACGCGCTCGAGTAAGGCACTCGAGCGGTGGCGCTCGAGTGATGCGCTCGAGTGACCTCTAATCCCTCCAAATGATACTTTTCCTCGTCCGCACTAATACCAATCGTATTTCTTCAATATCTTCTCATCCGGGCATCCGTTTGAGTCGATTCAAAGTCCTACGAACTCCGTTTTTCGTCCTCTATTCACCTATGTGCATCAAAGAGACAAATTTATCAATGTATAGAAATAATGCTCAATTGACTCTAAATACTCTATAAACTCGACCAAAACTAGGGCGTTTCTAGCTACGAATCATGACAATTTCACGCCTAATCAACCCCCCCAAACTTACCATATTGCTTGTCCCCAAGCAATGAAATAATAAGTCAAGTGAAATTGTTAGGAATGAGTAGGAAAAATCAATCATGCAAGCTAATGAATTCAAGCTTCAAAAGTCAATCACCCGTATACTCACTCAATTCCTTTTATCGTACTCATGCAACAATAATAAGAAGCACCAAGATCAAGCATGGATGTGCACTCAACGATGTGTTTAACTCCCTCACAAGTGTATAAAAATGATAAAGGGACTCACTCAATCAATCACTCACACAAATTGGCAGCCATAGGCTTGTAAATGCTCTCAACTTCGACCATACTCTAGAAATCAATGCCGAATCAAAAAGGACTTTCAAAAGGTTGTAATGTAGGCTCTTTGGACAGGTGGGATAACAATATGGTAAAGTGACTCAAGTGAATGGAGAATAGAAATTCAAAACTTCGGTACTTCGAGATTAAGAACGAACTACTTCAAACGTATTCAATCACTACACTTTCGCTTTCAATTCTCTCAACACTTCAATTTTTTATCTTTCTCACTCCTTCACTTTTTCAATCACTTCATCATTTTTTTTTTTTTCTTTTTCGCACAAACACATGAGCTCATTTTTTTTTCTTTTGCTCATTCTCAAATTTTTTTGTTCTTTTTCCCACATCTCAAAACTTCATCACACCTTCTTCTCATATTTACTCAACAAACAATCTTCTCTTTTTTTTCAACTCAATTCACTCCCTTCATATTCACACTTTCCTATTCTCCACTCAAATTGGGACAAAAAGGCTTAGGAATTGGAATAGTGTTCATATGTGCTAGCAAATAAAATAGGCTTTAGGCTCAACGGGGCTAACAAGGGATCAATGTCATTGGTAAGGAAAATTTTGGCTAAATGACTCAATAAAAACAAAGATGGCCTAAGATCACATTCGGCATATCAAACTCGACACAATCTAGAAGCAAGAGCACATGCAAGTTCTAGCATCCTCTAAGGTGACGATCCACTCACAAACGAAGAGATTAATTCATGCATTTAAATCTCGTAAGGCTCAAATCTCACAGCTTTCACATCCATGCTAGTCCTAGTGAATTCTCACTCTCATCACACAAGTACTCAAAAGAAAAATTCATAAGCATACAAGTTCTTTCTCAAATCAGCTCAAATTTAAACACTCACACAAGAAAACTCCTAACTCAGCCTCACAATTCACCCTACTCATCAAATCATACTCAAAGATAGCAATCACAAGCATAAGGTGATTGATAGGCATAAAATATTGAGTAACAAAACAAATTAATAAAAGCCCAAGGAGCATCTCAAGGCACAAGATAACTAACTCACTCAAAGATAAGGGGTGCATGCATGTGCAATGTAACAAGAAAACATATAAAAAAAAAAAAAAACTCCACCCCCCCAAACTTCGACCTTGCTAGAGGTCTAAGTTTGGGGTTGTGGGTTACCTCAACCGAACAATTCAGTTTCTCTCAACAGCTTTGCACACTCCTTTGTCTCAAGTTGGTTCCTTCAATCTGAGTAACTCCATGATACCTTTACTCCTTTAGAGACAAGCCTACAAAATAAAACTCTCAAGTACAAGGTTAAACATACGACTCAACATACTCCCTAGTAACATAAAAGGAAAATAACTAAAAATACTCAAAAGCAAATAAAAATGGGTTGCCTCCCATTCAGCGCTATTTTTAAGGTCCTCATGCCGGACCAAGCTCAAAGGAGCTTATGGGACATCATACTCAAATTTACCTCCCTTACTCTCATAAGAGTGGTGTTTGAACTTCTTTCCTTGATGCCCCACCATCATGAGCTCCTTTGCTCTCTTCTCATCCCCAAGTGTTATGGGTCTCAACTCCTTCTTCCCTCTATCTGGAGGAGTCTTACTAAACAATTTCTTGAATTTGGATTTTCTCTTCTTAACTCCTCCTCTCCCTTCTAACTGGACCACGTCCACTTTTTTCACCTCTTCATCCTTCAACTTCTTCACTTCATCCCTATCAAAATAATCAAGATCATAACGCTCATGGGTTAAATAATCAAGTGAAGAATTATAAAATTCATGAATATGAGAAGAGTTAGGGATATGAGGTGTGTCTTCAACACTAGGATCAATTGCATCCATGCAATACAAGCTCTCATCCTCCCTCGGGTGTTTCATGGCTTCATATAGGGAGATCTTCACTTCTTGATCGTCAACCTTCAATGTAATCTTCCCATTCGCCACGTCTAGCACCATCCCCGCCGTAGCTAAGAACGGTCTTCCCAAGATCAATGGAACGTGCTCATCTTCCTCCATCTCTAGCACTACAAAGTCGGCTGGAAAAATGTGATCTCCAACTCTCACTAGGACGTCTTCAACAACACCTTGAGGTCGAGTAATAGACCGATCGGCTAGTTGAAGCGTCATCATTGTGGGTTGAAGTTCACCACCTTCCAACTTCTTGAAAAGCGACAGCGGCATGAGATTGATGCTCGCCCCGAGGTCGCACAACGCTCCCTTCTTGATCCCGTTCCCAATGTCACATAAGATCGTGAAGCTCCCGGGATCCTTCAGCTTTGGTGGAAGCGCCTTGTGCACTAATGCACTCACCTCGTGGTTCAGCTGCACCAACTTCGGCTCATCCACTCGCCGTCTTTTTGCAATCAAGTCCTTCAAAAACTTCGCATAGTGCGGCATCTGTTCCAAAGCATCATAAAAAGGAATATTAATATGCAATTGTTTAAAAACATCAAGGAACTTAGCAAATTTTTCATCAAGCTTCTTTTTCATGAAGCGCTGTGGATATGGGACGGGTATCACAGATTTGGGTACCCCCCACTCATCTCTTTCTGTTTCTTTCACTTTCTCCCTTGCTTCCTTTGCCTTTTTCCACTTAGGAACTCTCTCACTCTTCTCAATTCCTTCACTTTCAATCCCCTTCTCAACTTCATCTCCTTTAGGCTCAATCTCTTCTTGGGGCGTCTCAGAATCAGCAGGCATCTCGGGACCTTCGTAGTTGGTTCCACTTCTCAGCTGGATCGCCTTGCACTGCTCTTTTGAGTTCCCCTCCGGCATTCTATTCACGGACTTTGCAATTTGGCTCATCTGGAGCTCTAAAGAGGTGAACCTTCGATTGTTCTCTTGTTGAGTCCTAGTCCACTCAACGTTCATCTTCTGGAGCTCTTGATCACGTTGATCACCCTTCTTATGCAACTCCTTCACCTCGTACTCCAAGGATGACAACCGCTTGCTCCCTTCCTCCACCTTCTGAAGGATCGCTCTCAACATCTCCTCGGTTGAGGCACCGCCTTCTCCACCAGGAGGTTTAGACCCCGGATCAACACCTGCAGGAACAGTAACACCAGCTTTTGGATTAGCATAAGAAAAATTATCATTCTTCCTCCATGTGTTTTGAGGAAGCTGCTGGCTTCCTTGAACTCCTTGTGTGTTCCTCCATTGATTTTGAAGTGGCTGAGGGCCTGGAGGTGCAAATGGTTGACCATAAGGAGGCCTTCCATACTGGTTTCCACCTTGGTAGCCATTCTGATTGTAATACGGACCTCCCATGTAATTGGCTACCTCTTGCTGTCCACTGGGCTGGTCTACTCTCTCATTCTCCACTGCATGCTCTCCAACCAAACTCTTCCCCAACTCGAGGTTGTTGATCTTCTCCATCATGGCCATCAGTAGCCTTCTCGTTCCTTCTCCCTCTTCAACCTGATGCACTCTCTGAAAATCTGCATCTCCACTCCAAGCACCGGCATTCGTGACAATGTTGTCAACGATCTCTCTACACCTCTCTATGCCTTGGTTCAAAAATGCTCCGCCCGCACAAGCGTCTAAATGGTCTTGCCCCGTCTTGTTGGCACCACTATAGAAGAACGCCATAATGTCTCCCTCATTGTACCCGTGCTGCGGGCACTCAATCAGCATGTTTGAGTATCTCTCCCACGCTTGGCGTAAATCCTCTCCAGACTTCTGGCGAAAGGACGAGATCTCAATTCTAGCCTTGATCGTCCTAGATGGAGGGTAGAATCGCTCGAGGAACAGACGCTCGAGCTCGGCCCAAGTGGTAATACCTCCCCGCGGGAGCGTATTATCGTACCACTCCTTAGCTATTCCCGTCAGTGAGAATGGGAACAGCCTAAGCCTCTTGGCATCTTCAGACATGCCATTATAATTGAATGTTGAGGCTATCATGAGAAAACTCCTCAGATGTGTATGAGGATTCTCCTTCCCGATCACTCCTTTGAACTGATTCTCGGTCAGCAGCTTTAAAATTCCTGGGGAAATAGAGAAGTTGTTTGCCTCAACAGGAGGCAAAGCCACTCCATCGTAGTACCTCTGCGGTTGTGCCGCGAACCTCCCTCGAATAGCCATCTGATCTGCGTTCTGAGGAACGTATTGAGGATTAGCAGCTGGTACTGGTACTTGTTGGGGTGGTGGTTGGTTATAGAATGGTGGTGGATGATATGGATATGGTGGGTAAGGATAAGGTGGATATGGGTAATGTTGGTATACTGGATTGTTAGGAGGGTTATTTGGGTTTTGTGGGTAAGCAGGGTTGTTAAAAGGATTATGGACAAGGTTCTGAGCTGGATTCCCTACGTTTTGTGTATCCGGGTTTAGGCTCTGGCTATCCCCTAATGGAATTTGGTTCTGGCAACCACTAACTCCAGTGCCTTCAACTCGGTCTACTACCTGATTGAAATCGTTGGCAGCATCGTCCAACTCATTATTGATGTCCATTGGTTCCTTTCCTAAGTCGGCAGCGTTCATCCTTCTCAAGAAGGCTCGGTTCCTTCTGGCTATTGTCTCAGGATCTGCAGGTAATCTTTCTTCGCTCGTATTGCCTTGTGAGCGTGTTTTCATAAACCTGACACACTAGCAGAAGGGTCAAAACGCAACTGCCGATTGAATACAAATAAAAATTAAAACAGAAAATAAATCACCCACTACTAACTACTAAGCTATCTACAAGTCCTATTCAAAAAGCATAAAACGCCATCCCCGGCAACGGCGCCATTGACTTAAAGCGACTACACTAGCTTCTACTAGTAGCTACCCCGCAAGAGAACGGGTTCACTGTAGCATGGGCAAGTATAGGGACCAAGTATTATCGAACCCAAGAGATGGTGTATATGCGAATAGATCCCTGAAGATCCACGCGTCGTAATTAATATGAGTGAAATGTTTTTAGATTTTTTGAAAGATTAATTAAAAGACTAAAATAGACTAATTAACTAAAGAATGAAAAAGAACGAATTAACTACGGGTTGTTTTCTAATGAGAGATGGTGATGCTCAGGATAGGAATCCCTATGTATACTAACGGAGCAGGTACATAATCAAAGTAACTGTGACAAACAAGAATTAACCTAAGTAAAAGGTCGTAGAATGAAAGCTCAAGATTTCTCACCCTAATACTTTATCCTAGCAATCGACTTCACTAATCCACTAACAAGTTAATGAACTGTGCTTAATTAATGAGACCCTAATTTAACTAAGGTGATGCGGTCGTCCTCCTTCGCTAAACCGGTAGATGAATTAACCTTTCCTAAACCCTCTCGTTAAGACTACTAATTGTTATCGAGTGATGCGGTCGTCCTCTCTCTAACACTTTCGTACGAAATTCAAAGGTAGAGTTAAGATTAATTATATGAATTCATTAATTAAGAGAATTAAAACTAACGTCACCAATTACCTTAATTACGTACCCACATCCTACTTCTACGAGTTCATCCTAACCCAAGCATGCAAGGGTTTTAGCCGGACATGGTTTTAACAAAACTAAAAGCAATTAAAGAAACAACGAACATAAACATATTGAATTGAAGAAAGAAAATACGAAACATAAACTAGGGTTGAAAGAGAAATAAATATGAAGAACTGAAATTGAATTACCTAAAACGAAATTAAAAGCATTTAAAGGAACGCACTAATGAAAAGAAACTAAGAATTCAAAAGAAACTAGAATTCGTATGAAAAACCTCAACAAAACGTAAAATAAAGCTTGCTCGTTCTTCTCCTCTTCAAAAACTAAGTCTAAAGTATTTCTAAAAGTTCGGGGGTCCTTCAAAACGTGTTTGGACGAGATATATATAGGCACGGGTCGAAACGGGAGTTAACGGGCCGAAAATACGAATCCGGAGGCAAAAGTATAGGGGCGATCGAGCAAAACGCTCGAGCGGTCCCGCTCGAGCAGTGTAGCTCGAATGGTGCATTCGCTCGAGCGGTCGCGCTCGAGCTGCTCGAGCGCTGAAATCATTCTGTAAGTTTTGGGCGCTCGAGCGATTCGCTCGAGCGGTGGCGCTCGAGCTGCTCGAGCGCAAGAATGGTTCTGTATGTTTACGCGCTCGAGTAAGGCACTCGAGCGGTGGCGCTCGAGTGATGCGCTCGAGTGACCTCTAATCCCTCCAAATGATACTTTTCCTCGTCCGCACTAATACCAATCGTATTTCTTCAATATCTTCTCATCCGGGCATCCGTTTGAGTCGATTCAAAGTCCTACGAACTCCGTTTTTCGTCCTCTATTCACCTATGTGCATCAAAGAGACAAATTTATCAATGTATAGAAATAATGCTCAATTGACTCTAAATACTCTATAAACTCGACCAAAACTAGGGCGTTTCTAGCTACGAATCATGACAATTTCACGCCTAATCACCCACAGCCACCCTACTAGCCCCACCGCGCACAACCACCATACCAGCCCCACCGCCCATGTCGCCCCGGTCCGCTCCCTACGCCGCCCGATCTGCTCCCCACATTGCTCCCTGCCCCGATATGCACCTCACTACACCACCGCCCCAAGCCACCCTCGCCGACGCCGCCCCAGATCTGCGTGAGTGGCCGCCTCTCGTGGAGAAGAAATTTTGGAGTTTATTTGTGGAGAAGAAGGTTTCATTTTTTGTAGGTATGTTGTGGAGAAGAAGGTTTCAAAATATCTGTGAAGAAGGTTTCAAAACATCTAAGTTTCATATTTTTGTGGGTATATTGCAGTTTTTTTTGCTACAAGAAATTTTGGAGTTCTGGATATTTTGTGCTGGATAATCTGAGGGAAATTGATAATATGTGCTGGGGATTTTTGTTGTAGTTTATGTTGCAGTCGATTGGTAGTTTTATGATTCCATTGTGGTTATCTACTGTGGTTCAATGGTTTTATGATTTGGATGGTGATTTTGAGTTTTGGATTTGCAGGCATTTTAATAAGAATGGAGTTGAAGAGAAAAGAGAAGGTTCTGCAAAAATTGAAGTCATATATTCAAATAAATTTTGCATCTACGAAAATTGTAGGCATATGTGCAAATTTTATTTTTTTGAATTTCTGCAAATAATATTTGAATTTATGCAACTTTTTACTTGCATATATTAAGGATTAGAATTAAGGATGCGAAGGGTATTCACTGTTTGTTTTTTTTTTTTTTTATGTAATTTTAGAATATTTAGATGTAATTTTAATTTAAATGTATTTTTTAGAAGTTTTATGTATGAAAAAATTCTTATTGATAATGAGATGGTGCATTTATTTTTTATTTTTAATTGTGTAATTTCTTATTAAAATAAATGAAGAGAAATGGCCTATATTTGGGGAAATTAAAACTGGAAAGAAAAGAAAAAAAATATTTTGGGTAAAGTGAATTAAAAAAAAGGGGGCTACATTAATAAAAGAAAATGAAAATTCGGAAAAAAATGAATTTGGGTGATGCAAAATTAAAAAATTCAAAAAAAAGTTAAAAAAGTCAGCCTACAAATAATTTTTTGTAGAATTTAAAAAAAACAGCCTGAAAATTTGTCGCCTGCAAAAGCAGTAAAGTGGGCTGATGGGTTTTGGGCTATGGACCCCACAAAATGGGGTTCATTGCAATGTAGGAAAAATGGGGTGGTATCATGCAATTAAGCTTCAAGAAACGGGGATCTATCCAACTCACCCTAAAAAGAATTATACTTCACAAAATTTAAAATCTATAATTTTCTAATCATCGGATTGAAACATAGCATTGATTGCCAATTTCATTATACACAAAATTAAACACCATGCAAGTGTACGTGTGTTGTCGTAGTTAGGCAAGTGACCAAGTTAAATTATCGAACCACAGGACTAGTGGTTAGTGTAGCCCTAATACGATGTGTCGGCGCGTAATTGTAGTGTGAATCAATGTTTTAGGAAAGAATTTTCTCGAAATTAAAACAACTATTAAAGAAACTAAACAAATTAAAACTATTAATTAAATGAAAGTAATAAGCAATTTTAGGGATTTTTCTAACAATTAAAAGAGACGTGTTCTGGTGATTTTCATCACATGAGAATCAAGTACACATTCGATAAGTAATTACTACCTCCGTCCCGAAGGAACTTACCCATTTATTGTTTTCTCATGTTTTAGTGAGCGAGTTTTTTTTATTAGTATTTAAAGTGATAAAGTAATTTTAAAATTATTTTATAATAGAGGAGATATTAATCTATCATACCCTACCTTAAAAGTTACTTTATTATTTCAAATATTAATAAACAACATGGTCGCTAAAATACGAAAATAAAGGTAGTGTGCAAGTTCTTCTGGGACGGAGGGAGTACTATTTAAGTTTTCAATCAACTATAGAAGCAACCATTAATATCACGTATTCACCTTACAGGAAAAGTCTAGGTAAAAAGTCAAATGAAAACATCGGATTGTCAATCTTTTCACTTATCACCAATTTCTCAATTAAGCAACGAGTGTAGGAAATATGAGTTTCTAATGCAAATACTCAACTCTCATTGCGATACCTCAATATCCACTCAAATCGCATAAATCACTCACACCCATACAAGATCATGCACCGACCCAACTCTCGTTGCGATAAACACACAATCTAATACAAATTAAAAGAGAAAATCATGAAATCGAACAATCAAAACTCATAATCCTAATAGATTGACCTTCAACTAGAATAGATATCACAAATCAAATCAAATAATCAATTACCCATGTAAATCCAAACACCCAAACACAAGGAAATTAACTAAGCATCATATGAAACAAACTCATATGAAATAAAAAATAAATAATTCATGTACATTGAAATTAAACCAATCAAATAAAAGATAAAGGGTAGAAATCACCTCTATAGAGTAATTTAGCTACAATACTTGAAAATTCTTGGTTGAAATTAAAATAGCTACTAATTGAAAGTTTAATCTAATCTAAACTATACTAGAAATTGAAAGAAATTCAAAAGAAAAATGAAAATAAATGGAAAAAGACAATTTTAGGGGATTATGGTTTTAAAGCTCTTTTGGTGGTTCCACTAAATCTGATGAAAAATGGTATTTAAAGAATGAAATGAGGGTATTGAGACGAAATTGCAAATAAATCCATCTAAAATCATGAATTTTCGCATCTTTACCTATCTGCCTAGTCAACTCGGGTGACTTGGTCAACTCAGTGCATAAAACCTCCAACTCGGCTTCAACTCGGTCCTGACTCAGTGCGAATTTGGCTCGGTTTGCAGCTTCTTGGCTCGGCCGAGACAAATATCCCCAAACCGAGACTATGGCTACTGTAGAAATCATAGGAACTTATAGATCGAAGTGATCGAGAAGAAGATGAAGAGTTCGTATTATTTAGAGAAGAGAATGTTTCTTTTCTTTACAAAAGGAATATAAATGTACTGAATGAATTGATTTCTAAAATGAATAAGTGTCCTCTTTAAATACAAGTGAGAGACACAATAGAGGAAACAATATTAAATAGAAAGTAAAGTATTAGTGTTACTTGAATCAAAATAAAGTATTATTTTGATCCTTAAGACCCCCCTCAAAATGGGAGTGGATGTTAATCAACCCCATTTTATCTTTGAAAAAGGTGAATTAGCTTAGTCCTTGAGGTTTTGTGAGGACATCAGCAATGTTTTCTTCTGTGGGATTTTGGATTATCTCTATAACACCTTCTTTGATCTTTTCTCTCGTGTAGTGATAATCAATCTGGATATGCTTCGTCTTGTTGTGTAAGACCAGGTTGTGGGCTATACAGTATGCGGCTCTGCTGTCAGTGTAGATCAAGGCAGGTTGAGGATGCGCAATCTTCAAGTCATTGAGTATGTAAAGTATCCATTGTAGCTCCGAAGCTGTTGCGCTCATGGCTCTATATTCGCTTTCTGCCGAAGACTTGCTGACTGTGTGTTATTTCTTGGACTTCCAAGAGATCAAGGAATCACCATGATAAACGGCATATCCAGTGATGCTTCGTCTTGTTGTTTCACACCTTGCCCAGTCTGCATCTGAAAAGGCTTGTAACTTGAAAGAATTTGTGTAAGGATACCTTAAAAATTTGTGTACTGCTGCCATATGTAAATGAGTAGGTTTACTCATTTATTGGTGTTGGGATATGTTTAGTTTTGATGATTTTCCAAAACCACTTGTAATAGGTTTGAAAGCAGTCAGGATTGTATCTTTAGTTTCAGGTCAGGCTAAGTTATTTCTCAGTAGAATAGGTTATCAGTTGAGAAGAACCCAGTTGAAGGAACACTCAGTTGAGGGGGAACTCAGCAACACAACCTGAGGATATCAAGATGACACCAAGAAGACCTAAAACCATGCCAGAGACCTGAACCTGAAGAGAAGCCTGAAGGATGTCCCACTAAGTGTAAACTTGGTTGTTCTAAGCTAAGTCAGGTGGACCACTCAGTGAAGAGCATGATCAAGAGGATCAGTGCTGCACCAAGTAGGCCCTGAAGGAGTCAGGCTGCTGTGGTCAGGGAACTTTGTCATTCAGCCTTATGACAAAGTTCTTGGAATGATCTTCAGTCTCTGAAGGAAAACTACACTGAAGACGTTCAGTCCACTGAAGACCATCAGTTAGTGAAGGAGGAAGCTACCTAAAGTCAGTGGGTCTTGGTCAACCCACTTGGTCAGTGAGAGGATCCTGCTCACGTAGACCAATCAGCACAAGGCAGCAACTCTGACACTGATAAGGCCGCATTCCAAGAAAGGTTGTTGAAACCATTAATTGTACGGATTCAAATGTAACTTCATCCAATGGTTACATTTGAATCCACACTATAAATATAAGCTCATAGCTGTGTATTCAAGTGTGTGTGAAGTAAGAAAAATCAACACCTACGAGCTGTGAAGGTGTGAGTGTTTAGTGCATTATATTGGGAGATATAAGGAGGCATGATTCACATCTTGTATACTGAACTTTAGAGTTCACAGATATACACAAATGAGTGTTCAGCTTGTAACTCATAACTTAGAGAGGTTTTCCTAATCTTAGCTTTAGGCTAAATCATTGTAAAGGAAAACCTCACCTAGTTGGAGAAACCAAACTGAAACCAAAACCCTCTAGTTAGGTTTGTTGGTGGAAGTTAGTTAGTAAGGAGAGGCAGCCCAGGGAGTGGCGTGAGTCCAGTTGTTAGTGCACCTAGGCACGTTAAAAATAAGAATCCCAGTTGTTAGGATAAAAGTTGCTAGTTTTGATGAGTTAAAACAAACCAGAAGATGTAATAGGGCCATCTGGACATGTTAGCCAGATGATGATCTAGATTAGAACTTAGTCTAGGGGGAACTGCCAGACCAGAAGACTTCACCAGAAGAATCACCAGAAGACCCCACCAGAGGACTTCACCAGAGGACTCCACCAGAAGACTTCATCAGATGAGATCAGACCAGAGGCAGAGGACCTTCCCCAGACCAGACGAGTCCGGACCAGACGAGTCTGGTGGAACAAAAGATGCTCAGTTTGATCCCCTGTTTCTACTGAGTACTCTGGTTGTTCACCAGATAAGGACCAGAAGACACCGAGGTTGCCTGGTGTCTGGTCTTGCCTTCTCTGGAGAGAATCAGAGTTAGGCAGAGGAAGCTATTGACCGTTGGTGTTTCAAATCAAGTCAACAAGATCAGGATTGGAAAGTATTTGAAGATAATCAATCCAAGGATCCCACCAACTTAATCAATCAATTAGGGAATTGATTGATTGAGGCTTCCTAAAATAGAGGATCTATTGGATTAGCCCTCTAACGGCTATTTCCTAATCCCCTCTATAAATACAAGAGTGCAGTTCAAGAAAAAGCTCTAGAGAGACATCATACGCGCATAAGTTCATCTAAGCTTTTAACAATCACTCTTAGCACTCTTAGTCGTTCATAAAATATATCTACTCTTAAGGAGTTGTTGAAACCTCAACATGTTCATCTACCAGATAAGGTTGAAGGCTGTTGATCTTTAGATTAAAGTCAAATCTAAAGAGTTTGTAAGAAGGAACTGGTACTTCCCAATTCCAGTGAGTAAGTAAGTGAGTTGGTTGATAGTGAGACCCCTTGGATAAAAGGGAGAGTGGACGTAGGATATTCAAATCCGAACCACTATATATCTTGTGTTCTTTATTGCTTTCATTTACTTATTCTCTTGTTGCTTTATGTACTCTTGTAAAAAGAATTTGAAAGACATTTAACTTAAGCTTCCGCAATTAATCTAACTAGTGGGACCAACAAGTGGTATCAGAGCAGTGTGTCCAACGACCACTGCTTTGAAAAGCTTTTGGTGGTCACCGGGCAGATCCATTGCTCTTTAGTGTTTTTGTTCAAATTCTTATTAAATCTTTTTTGAGTCAAAATGTCTGCAAAATCTTCTTATAAGAGTCGCAAATTGCCAGAATTCTCATTTGAGGATTATAGCCACTGGAGCTTCATGATGAGTAATCATCTGGGAGCTATTCACCGCCGCATGTTAGATGTGGTAGAAAGTGGCCCCATTCAATTTTACTGGACTCCTATTGATAGTGGCAGGTCAGAGTCCAGGGAGGAATCTAGTGAAACAGCCCAAAAAGCTGCAGAAGATAGAGTCCCCAGGCAAAAGATTCTCAAAAAGAAAGAAGAGCTTGACAACGATGAAAGAAAGCTCTACAACTCGGACCAGGTGGCAAGAACCGAGATTATCAACACACTCACCAAGGAAGTGATAGAGAAGGTTAGAACATGTGCCACTGCCAAGGAGATGTGGGACAAACTTGCACTTCTCTGCGATGGAACAGAGAAGATTAAAGACAACAAGCTCCAAGCTGTTCAACACTCGTTTGACACCTTCAAGAAGAAACCAGACGAGACCATTGACCAGCTGGATATGCGTCTCACAAACCTCCTGAACAAGGCTAGTGCCTTAGGTAAGACCTATTCTGAAAAAGAAATTAATAGTAAAATCTTGCGTTCACTAACTAGCAGGTGGAGAATCAAAGTCACTGTGATCAAGGACAACAAAGATCTCAACACTCTGGATCATCATCTTCTGTTGTCTGATCTCAAAGCCTATGAGTATGATCTTCAAGAGGAGGATCAAACAGAAGAGATTTTCTCTTCTGGTCAGAAAGGAGTTGCATTCTCTTCAACTATCAAGCCTGATGTCAAGCAAAAGGAGTCTACTGCAGATGACTTGAGCCTCAAGGAGCAGGTAGCACTTCTAACTCGTAAATTAGACAAAATGAGTTCAAAATATGGCAGGTACAAAAGGCATTGGAAGGAGTCTACCAGAGACAGGAAGAGTCCCTTCAAGCCTGCAGAGAAGGAGAAGACATCTGGAGACTCAAGGGAGACCAGATTCAGAACTCCAGAAAGGAGGAGAGATGACAACCCTGGCAGCTCTGGGAGATCAGATTATCAGAGGAGAGATGGTAGCACTGGCAGACCTGACTACCAGAGGAGAGAAAGTAGTCCAGCCAGATCAGACTACAACCAGAGGAGAAGAGAGCCAAGTCCTAGTCCCAGAGGAAACAATGCCTGCTACACATGCAACAAGACTGGTCACTACAGTTATGATTGTCCTCAACTGACTCCTAGGGAAAGAGAAGAGAAAAGGATCAAGAGAGATAGGAGATATGCAGATAAGAGAGCATTGCTAGCAGAAGCAGAGGAGGAGGATACTAGTTCCAGTTCTTCTTCTTTTGATTTCGGGTCTGATGATGATGTATGTCTGATGGCAGACATTAATGAGGTACAAGAAACTACCTAATTATTATCAAATTCCAAATATACTGAATCCTCAAACTCATCTGGGAACTCCAGAGAGTCTGATATGCAACAAATGCTATCAGATCTCCAGAATTGTGTTCAACTTTGTAAAAAACTTGAGAAAGAGAATGGTAGGCTCAGAACTGAGGTTCAATCCTTATCCCATGAACAAGAATCCACCAGAGAACTCATGAAAGATCATTCCAAAGAAGTCTCTGAACTTCAGGATAAGATCAAAGAAAGAGATACTCTGGTAGATCAAATCATGAAGGAAAAGAATACTCAGGAGAATGAGCCTAATGAGCTTAAAGCCAAATACCTGACTCTTATCAAGGGAAAACAGGTTGAGCAAACTATTGAGTTACCTGTGCCCAGAGAAGATTCCTTGAAACCAGATGTTCTATCTATTATTTCTGGATCTTCTCAACGCATTAATGATAAGAGTGGTTTAGGATATCCTGGAATTATTAAAAGATCTCATAAATATTGCTTTACTAAAGACAAGTCTATAAGATCTTGTGAACTTGTGGAACTCCGGAATGAAGAGGATCCTTCTGATCGCATTGTGGTTCACAGACCTGGATGGAAATGGGACCCCCCTGCTGATAATTCCAATCCAGAAGAGGTGAATGTTCTGGAAGAGAAAATTCTAGAGCATACAAGTCAAAAAGGAGAACCTATGAAGGTTGATGGTTCTGTTCAGGTAACTAACCTGATTAGGGAATCTCAGAGGAATCCTAAAAGAGTGGAACCTAAGCAGATTAGGGGACCTCAAAAGGATAACTCTAAGAGGAAACCTAATCAGAATAGGAGATACCAGAGGAGGTATACTGAACCAGAGAACCTCAATCAGAATCAGGAATCTTAAAGGTGGAATGCTCCAAGAAGATTCCCGAACAGGAAACCTCAAAAGGAATTCTATCATCAGAAGAGATCTAACTTTCAGAACCAGAGACCCATCTATAGAAAACCAACAGATCTGGGTAGTTATGACACCAGAGATGGTTCTTCTAGGATGTACCCTTACAACCAGACCTTTAAGACCATGTCTTTGAGGCAGGCCATTCCAAAGGCCAGATTTGAGAAAAGGTACACCAGACCTATTTATAGGAAATGTGTCCTTATCAGACCAGTATCTCAATATGTCATTGTAAGAGGACATGTTCTGGTAGATAGATTTGGAAGGAAGATAAGATCTCCTCATCCAACAAGGGATGATCTTTATCTATGGATTCCTACTAAACCTGCAACTAACCAATCAGGACCCAGCACTAGTAGGGGACCTAATTGATTTCCCTGCAGGTAGATAAAAGCCCATTGGAGAAATGACTTTCAAGCAACCATGTCTGGTACATTGATAGTGGATGTTCCAAGCACATGACCTTCCAGAAGGACAATCTCCAAGATTTCAAGCCACTGAATGGGCCAAGAGTGATGTTTGGTGACAACAACTATGGAGTCACCAGAGGAGTTGGAAAATTGACCTTTAATGGTGTATCTGTAGATGAAGTCTACTATGTTGAAGGACTCAAGCACAATCTGTTTTCAGTATCCCAATTCTGTGACATGGGATACTCAGTGAAGTTTTCTAGTGATTCATGCACTGTCTTTTCTTCTGATTATAATGATATCTTGCTAATAGGCTTGAGGAAGGGTAACATTTATCTTGCAGATTTTAGCAGTTGCCCAAGAAATGCTTGCCTGGTTGCAAAGGGATCTGCAGAGAACAGCTGGATTTGGCACAAGAGATTGTGTCATCTTAACTTCAAGACACTGAATAAAATTGCCAGAAAAGGTCTCATTTGAGGTCTTCCTAATGAAGTGTTTAAGAAGGATCAGGTTTGTGGTTCCTGCCAGAAGGGTAAACAAACCAAGACTTCCTTTAAGGATGTCCAGAGCACAACCACAACCAGAGTACTTCAACTACTTCACATGGACCTGTTTGGACCTGTTTCTCCTCTTAGTTTCAGTGGAAGGAAGTACACCTTGGTGATAGTAGATGACTTTTCAAGATACACTTCGGTAGTGTTCTTGTTTCAGAAAAATGAAACTATCACTAAGCTGTCAGAATTCTTCAAGCAGATTCAGAATGAGCAGAACCAGAGCATAGTCAGAATCAGAAGTGATAAAGGAACAGAGTTTTTGAATTCACACATTGCAGATTACTGCAAGGACCATGGGATTTTTCATGAGACATCTGCTGCCAGAACACCCCAACAAAATGGAGTAGCAGAAAGGAGGAATAGAACCCTTAAAGAGGCTGCCAGAACTCTTCTGGCAGAGTACAACACTCCACAAAGGTTTTGGGCAGAGGCCATTAATACAGATTGCTACACACAAAATAGGTGCCTAGTTGCCCAGAGACATAATAAGACTCCATATGAGGTATGGAAAGGTAAAACCTCATCTGTTTCATATTTTCATGTTTTTGGATGTAAGTGTTTCATCCATGACAATGGGAAATCTAAATTAAGAACTTTTGATGTCAAAGTGGCTGATGGAATATTTTTAGGATATTCCAGCACCAGTAAGGCTTTTAGAGTTTTTTAATAAGAACTCACTTTGTGTGGAGGAAACACCTCATGTTGTCTTTGATGAATCTGTTTTTGAGTGCAAGGTGGACTCTAAGTCTTCTGATGAGACCCAGAATCAGACTACACCCAGAGTAATCAAAGTCAACCCACCTATTCTTGATTCAGTTTCAGATTCAGATGATGACCCATCTCCTGGTTCTCTGAAGCAGAAGCCTTCACAAGGAGCAGAACCAGAAGAGGTTGGAACTCCTGTAGGGGGAAGCTCTTCTGCAGGTGGTGATAATCACCAAGGTACTGCAGAAGATGATCAACCAGGCAAGACCACGGGAAGGAGGACCCTGGTTGATCACCCCAATGACCTGATCTTAGGAGATCCAACTAAGGGTGTCCAGACTAGGATAACTCTTACCTTAGCTGCCTTATTCAGTTACTATGTATCCTTGATTGAGCCCAAGAACATCAAGGAGGCACTGAAAGATTCAAATTGGATTATTGCAATGCAAGAGGAGTTGAATCAATTCACCAGACAGGATGTTTGGGAGCTGGTAGACAGACCAAGACATCAAAAGGTGATAGGCACTAAGTGGGTTTTCAAGAATAAGAAAGATGAGAATGATGTCATTACTAGGAACAAGGCAAGGCTAGTGGCTCAGGGCTATTCTCAGTCTGAAGGAATAGACTATGATGAGACATTTGCTCCTGTTGCCAGACTAGAAGCCATCAGATTGTTAGCATATGCTGCTCACATGAAGTTCAAAGTATACCAGATGGATGTGAAATCTGTCTTTCTTAATGGGATTCTCATTGAGGAAGTGTATGTGGAACAACCTCCTGGTTTTGAACAAGGTGACAAGGTGTTTAAGCTTAAGAAAGCTCTTTATGGGCTGAAGCAGGCACCCAGAGCATGGTATGACACTCTATCTCAATTTCTTCTGGACAATGGTTTTACTAAGGGTAAGATTGATAGGATCTTGTTTAGGAAAGAAGAAGGAAAGGACATCCTTCTGGTCCAAATATATGTTGATGACATTATATTTGGATCCCCTAACCAGAAGCTGTGTGAGAAGTTTGGTGAGCTCATGCAGAGTCAGTTTGAGATGTCTATGATGGGAGAAATGAATTACTTTTTAGGTTTGCAGGTTAAGCAATTAGAGAAGGGAATTTTCATAAATCAGGCAAAGTACATCAGAAACATGTTAGAGAAATTTGGAGTAGGATCTAGCAAAGCAGCCAAAATTCCTATGATGACAAATTTTAAAATGGATCCAGATGAGTCTTGAGAGAGTGTGGACCAGACTAAGTACAAAGCACTTATTGGTTCTCTTCTGTACCTGACTGCAAGCAGACCAGATATTACTTTTGCTGTAGGAGTATGTGCCAGATTTCAAGCTAACCCCAAGAAGAGTCACTTGGAAGCAGCTAGAAAGATATTGAAATATCTTAAGGGAACAGTGAACTTAGGCTTATGGTATCCTGTAGATGATAACTTAGAGTTGAGTGGTTATTCAGATTCAGACTATGGTGGATGCAGAATAGATAGAAAATCTACAAGTGGAACATGCCAATTTTTAGGGAATAAATTGGTATCCTGGTTTTCTAAGAAGCAGACTTCAGTTGCTACATCAACAACAGAAACAAAGTACATGGCTGCAGGGAGCTGTTGTTCTCAACTACTCTGGATTAGTCAACAACTTAGGGACTACCAGATTAGAGCCAAATATATTCCTATTTTTTGTGATAGTAATAGTGCAATTGCCATCACCCAGAATCCAGTTCTTCATACCAGGTGTAAACATGTTGATATAAGGCATCATTTTATTAGAGATCATGTTGAGAAGGGAGATATAAGGATGGAAAAGATTGCAATAGAGAAGCAGAGAGCAGATATACTGACTAAGCCTTTGGCTGAGACTAGATTCAGAGAGTTAGCCTTTGAGTTAGGATTGTTGGATCCAGAGACAAATTTGTTTTAGGGGGAACATCAGAGAAGTATCCTTTATTTATGCCTTACTGCATATTCTTTATTTTTAAAACTAACATACCTACAGATTAGACATATCAGAGAAGGTATATCTCCAGATGAGGTATACACCAGGTGACACTTGTCCCAGATGAGATGCTAAGCCAGATTAAAGCAATGTCCAAAATCTTCTCTGACCAGGACCAGATGAGTTCAATCAGAGGAGATGTAACATCAGATTAGCTGTGGTATCATCTGGTTATAATATCAGGTGACAGGTATGCTTTTACTTCTCTGGCCTCTGCTCATTGGGATACACCTTTCAAATTAGTAAGTACACTTAAAACGTTTCAACTTCAGAGTGTATTTATGACTCGGGTATAGGGCCTAGGCAATCATTTTGCTTTTTCTCTTGACTGCCACAAAAACCCCTTTATGCCCAGTCCCAATGACCACGCCAACGCACCAGATTAAATCTGTATCTCGCCTTTCATCGTGGCCATCGGATTTAATCGAGGTGCAATATGTCAATCAATTCAAAAAATTGATTTTGTTCCCTAAATTAACTTTGCTATTACACGCGTTCACACTTCATTTATTAATCAAGACACGCGTATTGCCCTATTTAAATCAAAATTTCATTCAATCTGTTCTTTCACGTTTCCATATTTTCAAAACCCTAACTTCTCTCTGCAAAGTATCTCTCTCTCTCTCTCTCTCTCTCTCTCACAGAAATGGCCCCTCCGTGCAACTTTGATCATGCCCTGATGATGAAGAAACTAAAAACAGAGATGGTGGTTGACTTCTACACCACCAAGAACTCGTCTGCACTGGCTATTATGGAATTATTAAGGAGATCCGGAGTGGAAAGGCTGATTTCCACAGTCCCCAGGGATTTTCGAACTCTGGATGGTTATGCGGCCCAGTTTCTGGTCCGTATGAAGATTAATGAAGACCACATTTCATCAAAGATTGACAAGGAGGATTTGGTGTTTTCCAAGCATGACTTCTGTGCGCTGTTTGGAAATATTTCGGCAGAAGGGGTGGATCCTTTAACCTACAAAGAAGACGATATTGTGGGTTCTTTCAAGTTGTTTGCTCGTTCTTCTTGCCAGAACATCACAAAGGGATTTTTAGACAAGCATCTGAGGCAAAAATACAAGGTTCTTTTTTATATTGTTGTGAAGGTGCTGATGTGTGAGAATCATAGCACGGATGCTATTTTCAACGGCAGGATGTGTGTGATGTGTGCCCTGTATGACGGCGTTCAATGCAATTGGGCAGAGTTCTTTTGGGGCGTTTTGAGAAAGAACAAGGTGAAGGTGAACAAGGAGGCTTGTCCTTCCAAGCCATGGGAGATGCAGTTCTATTTCACTGCAAATGTTTCGTTGGGAACGAAACTTACTTTGATTTTGGATTTATTGCTTCCGGAGAAGAAATGGAAGGAATCCTGGTGCAGAGGATTTCACAAATCTAAGGTGTTGTTTTCAAAGGATGGTCCCCTTCATGGCCATCCTGATTCTGATGGTGAGCAAGCCATCCCTGCCCCTCCTCTACAGGCAGTACCCTCACCTGCAAAGGGGCAGAAGCAGCAGCCAAGGCAGAAGACCCAGAAAACGGCTGCAGGAGCAACTGGTTCTTCAACAGTTGTCTTCTCTGGTTCCTCGGAGGAGGACCAGATTCCCCTTCTTGACGTGCTTAGGAAGAAGGGTGATGATGATAAAGCTGTTAAGAAGGCTGGAGCAGCCAAGAGGAAGAGGCCAGAGGAGGCCAAGATAGGTTCTGCCAAGAAGCAAAGGACTGGCAGAAGAGCTCCCAAGAAAACCCTCTTAGTGGATGAGCCGTTAGAGGAGGAAGAGGAAGAGGAAGAAGAGGTTGAGCCTCTTAAGAGGAAGCCCAGGGCCAAGAGGGCCATTCTACAAGATCCTGACTCTGGATCTGATCTTGGAGAGGCCCTGGAGAGAGCAATTGATGAAGCCTCTCTGATGATGGAGGATGCTCCAGAGCATAGTGTGCCTGCTGGTGTTGACTCAGCAGAGGTAAACCCTTCCAACCCATTTTCCTTTCCCCCTTCTGTTCCTATTAATCTTGTTACCCCCACTACTTCCCCACCAGATATCCAAACTCAACCCACTCCATCTGTTTCTGGTGTTCCTATATACACACCAGATACCCCCGTATATACTCCCTCAACCATTCCTACCCAAACACCTTCTCCTCCAAATTCCCAATCACATCTTTCCACAAACCCCTCTCCCCCAGTTTCTGTACCAGAGGTGCCATCAACCTCTTCTGGTGTAGAAATTCCCCTTCCAAACACTTCCACTTCACAAATTCCCATCCCACCCTCTGTACCAGAGATCCCATCTTCTTCTGGTGCAGAGCAACCCATTCCCTCCACCTCCACCTCCCACACTCCTACCCCTCTCCAAACCCATACAGACCAGGACCCATCCATTTCTATGGCTCTGGGATTTCCTGCCCCTCCCCCTTCTCCCACTTGTTCAACTAGCAATGATAGTGAAGATGAGGAAGCTTCACTTGAGCCTGCTAACTTAGCACCTTCCTCCTCTGCCTCTAGGCCCAAACCCTTCACTTTCTCATCTGCAGAAATGGGTCCCATTAGGCAGAGTATGAGTGTGAGTGCTCAGCTCTGGCTAAGAGAGCATTTCACAGTTCTTCTGGAGCACTTACCCCTTTTGGCTGATCTTACTGATGCCAAAGTCTGGAGCAAGGCCAGACTGGAGGATGTGGAGGACCTTTTGATGCTTCTGGAAGAAATGGGCCCCTCCAACTTCACTGCCTGGGAGATAGAGCTGAAGCAGAAGCTAAATATCCAAAATCCTGCGGAGCTAGAGACACCAGAGGCAGCGAAGGTGGTGATTCAAACTCTACTCATCCAGCAGGGTGTCATGATCTCTCCAGAGGGCTTCTCTTACAAGTTTGGGCCTCACTTTGTCTTCCCCTCAGAGTTATATTCAGACGAAGAAGACTTTGAGGTCACTCCTGCTATCCTCCAGAAGATGAAACTGTTCTTCAATGAACAAATCCAGCACATTGGCAGGTTCTCCAAGGCAATGCAGCACTTGGCACCTGCTCTAGTTGAACATCAGATTAAAGATGAGCGAAGGAAGTTTTTGAAGCAAATTAAAGATGTCTTTGCCTCTGCCAAAGCTGCATTCAAATCTGACTGCCTTTATTTAAAGATGGATGTGCATGAGAGCCAGAGGCAGGTCCAGCAATATGTTCTGGACCAGACGAGGCCTGTCTCGGTGCTTAAAGTTGAGTTGGCCACTCAAATGCAGGAAACTGCTAAGATGGAGGATTCACTCCAGGAAATGCTTGCCAGGCAGGAAAGCTTAGTTGCAGAGTCTAAAGCCTACCTGGAGGAGGCAAAGCAGCTTCGTGATCTTCACTCTTCCTCCAACACTGCCTTGCTTGATCTCATTAGGCAGGTAGTGGAGCCCCTTATTGATGAAGTTAAAAAGGGGGAAGAGAAGGCCAGAACTGATATGGCGAAGACCACAAATGACACTCTTTTTAGCCATGGAGCTCGCCTGGACCTGCTAGAGAACACTTTGGCCCAGGCAGAGTTGCAGAAGAAGAAGAAAGAGGAGCTCAAATCTCTTACTATGGCTAAGCAGCTTGCTGCAGAAGAGGAGTCTGAAGCAGAGCGGGATCCAATTTCAATCTCTGGACCTGCAAAGAAAAAGATCAGGAAAGTCAAGAAAAGCTTCCTAGAAGAAGTTGTGGAGGAAACAGAAAAGAGATATAAGGAAGAGACTCCAGAGGAGAAGCAGGCAAGGATTAGGAAGAACATAGATGAAGAGCAGAGGCTCAGATATGTTAGGAGGCAAACTAAGAAGAGCAGAGAAGCTGGTGCTCCTTCTGGTGCCAGTGGTTCAAGCCAGAAGAAGAAGGCTCCTATTGAAGTGATGAACATCCTGCCTCTCAGGACAGAAGGGTCTTTTGACTCTACTGTGCCTGTGCCTTTGATTGAGAAGTGGAGAGAAGCCAAGACTCTCTGGTTTATTCAACACTATATCCAGAGGCCACCACCAGAGGATGAGGCACTTATCAACAGAACCTTCCATTCGTGGATGAAGAGTTTTGATGCAGAGTTCGACAAGCAGCTGATGGATACAACAATAGAATTCAACCTGGAGGTCACAGCCCCTGAGTTTCATTATCTCAACACTCCCATGATAGGGGACCAGGTTGATTGGCTTGAGTTGAAGAAATTGTTCAAGACTAAGGTGTTGGTGAATTTCACCCCAACATCCTCTGCAGAGCTGAAGGCCATTCAAGACAGATTCCTTGACTGGTTCCTGGTGCCCAAGGATAATAGAAGATACGCTTAGAATAGGACCTTGAACTTCAATGTATTTTGTAATCATTTTGTCCTTATCATTAATGAAAGTATCATATCTTCTCTGTTTCAAAAGACAACCTCTTGTTGTCTCAATTATTTGCCTGATAAGATCTATTCTAAGGTCTTATCCCTTCATTGTTTTCTTGCTTAAGTTTCCTGTTTTGATCAGTTCTGGTAGTGTTTTAACTCCATCAAAAAGGGGGAAATTGTTAGGATAAAAGTTGTTAGTTTTGATGAGTTAAAACAAACCAGAAGATGTAATAGGACCATCTGGACCTGTTAGCCAGATGATGATCTAGATTAGGACTTAGTCTAGGGGGAACTGCCAGACCAGAAGACTTCACCAGAAGAGTCACCAGAAGACCCCACCAGAGGACTTCACCAGAGGACTCCACCAGAAGACTTCATTAGATGAGATCAGACCAGAGGCATAGGACCTTCCCCAGACCAGACGAGTCTGGTGGAACAAAAGATGCTCAGTTTGATCCCCTGTTTCTACTGAGTACTCTGGTTGTTCACCAGATAAGGACCAGAAGACACCGAGGTTGCCTGGTGTCTGGTCTTGCCTTCTCTGGAGAGAATCAGAGTTAGGCAGAGGAAGCTATTGACCGTTGGTGTTTCAAATCAAGTCAACAAGATCAGGATTGGAAAGTATTTGAAGATAATCAATCCAAGGATCCCACCAACCTAATCAATCAATTAGGGAATTGATTGATTGAGGCTTCCTTAAATAGAGGATCTGATTGGATTAGCCCTCTAACGGCTATTTCCTAATCCCCTCTATAAATACAAAAGTGCAGTTTAAGAAAAAGCTCTAGAGAGACATCATACGCGCATAAGTTCATCTAAGCTTTTAACAATCACTCTTAGCACTCTTAGTCGTTCATAAAATATATCTACTCTTAAGGAGTTGTTGAAACCTCAACCTGTTCATCTACCAGATAAGGTTGAAGGTTGTTGATCTTTAGATTAAAGTCAAATCTAAAGAGTTTGTAAGAAGGAACTGGTACTTCCCAATTCCAGTGAGTAAGTAAGTGAGTTGGTTGATAGTGAGACCCCTTGGATAAAAGGAAGAGTGGACGTAGGATATTCAAATCCAAACCACTATATATCTTGTGTTCTTTATTGCTTTCATTTATTCATTCTCTTGTTGCTTTGTGTACTCTTGTAAAAAGAATTTGAAAGACATTTAACTTAAGCTTCCGCAATTAATCTAACTAGTGGGACCAACACCAGTTAGTGGATTTCCTGTTAAATCAGGCCGTGGATGTAAGAGCTTGAGTCTCTGAACCATGTTAAACTGAGCGTTCGTTTCATTTAAAGTGTTTACTAAAGTGTTGTGAAAATCTGCTCATTGAGAACATTGTTAAAATGGAAACTTTAGTTAATCATTCAGGTCAGGGAGGACCCTCTCACTGACCAGTTCAGGCAACACACTCGAGAGTTCAGCATCTCGAGTCACTGCCTTGCTTAGAGCATGAGTCTCCAAGTCTCCACTGACTTGGTAGCTCAGCCTCTAAGCAGAGCAGTGACTTGAAGTGTAATCTCTCGAGTTTCAAGTCATTGCGTTACTCAGAGCATGAGCTTCCAAGTTCTCACTGACTTGACAGCTCAGCCTCTGAGTAAGGCAGTGACTTGAAGAGTAACCTCTCGATTCACTGTGTTGCTAAGAGCATGAGCCTTCCAGTCTTCTCACTGACTGGGTAGCTCAGCCTCTTAGCAATGTAGTGACTTGAGAACTTTTCACTCTTGCTGAACATCCTGAGGAAAAGTTTTTTTAAAAAAAATTTGCTCCTGAATTCCCATTTTGGTACTCGAAAATGGGACCATCAATTGGTATCAGAGCGGGTTGTTCACGTGACCACTGATCCAGTTTTGTTAAGAAAAATGGTGTACCGAAGAGATCTTAAATGTTTTTAAACTATGAGAATTCCTGCATATTTCAAACTATTACTTATGTTCTGACATTATTCTTGTAATAGAAAATCATTTGGTTAGAAGTTTTGGAATCATCAAAAAGGGAGAAATTGTTGGGATATGTTTAGTTTTGATGATTTTCCAAAACCACTTGTAATAGGTTTGAAAGCAGTCATGATTGTATCTTTAGTTTCAGGTCAGGCTAGGTTATTTCTAAGTAGAATAGGTTGTCAGTTGAGAAGAACCCAGTTGAAGGAACACCCAGTTAAGGGGGAACTCAGCAACACAGCCTGAGGATATCAAGATGACACCAAGAAGACCTAAAACCATGCCAGAGACCTTAACCTGAAGAGAAGCCTGAAGGATGTCCCACTAAGTGTAAACTTGGTTGTTCTAAGCTAAGTCAGGTGGACCACTCAGTGAAGAGCATGATCAAGAGGATCAGTGCTGCACCAAGTAGGCCCTGAAGGAGTCAGGCTGCTGTGGTCAGGGAACTTTGTCATTCAGCATTATGACAAAGTTCTTGGAATGATCTTCAGTCTCTGAAGGACAACTACACTGAAGATGTTCAGTCCACTGAAGATCATCAGTCAGTGAAGGAGGAAGCTACCTAAAGTCAGTGGGTCGTAGTCAACCCACTGAGTCAAAGACCCGTTGGATCCTGCCCACGTGGACCAATCAGCACAAGGCAGCAACTCTGACACTGACAAGGACTCATTCCAAGAAAAGTTGTTGAAACCATTAATTGTATGGATTCAAATGTAATTTCATCCAACTGTTACATTTGAATCCACACTATAAATACAAGCTCATAGCCGCGTATTCAAGTGTGTGTGAAGTAAGAAAAATCAACATCTACGAGCTGTGAAGGTGTGAGTGTTTAATGCATTATATTGGGAGTTATAAGGAGGCATGATTCAGATCTTGTATACTGAACTTTAGAGTTCACAGATATACACAAATGAGTGTTCAGCTTGTAACTCATAGCTTAGAGAGGTTTTCCTAATCTTAGCTTTAGGCTAAATCATTGTAAAGGAAAACCTCACCTAGTTGGAGAAACCAAACTGAAACCAAAACCCTCTAGTTAGGTTTGTTGGTGGAAGTTAGTTAGTAAGGAGAGGCAGCCCAGGGAGTGGAGTGAGTCCAGTTGTTAGTGCACCTTGGCACGTTAAAAACAAGAATCTCAGTTAGTGGATTTCCTGTTAAATCAGGCCGTGGATGTAAGAGCTTGAGTCTCTGAACCACGTTAAACTGAGTGTTCGTTTCATTTAAAGTGTTTACTAAAGTGTTGTGAAAATCTGCTCATTGAGAGCATTGTTAAAATGGAAACTTTAGTTAATCATTCAGGTCAGGGAGGACCCTCTCACTGACCAGTTCAGGCAACGCACTCGAGAGTTCAGCATCTCGAGTCACTGCCTTGCTTAGAGCATGAGTCTCCAAGTCTCCACTGATTTGGTAGCTCAACCTCTAAGCAGATCGGTGACTTGAAGTGTAATCTCTCGAGTCACTGCGTTACTCAGAGCATGAGCTTCCAAGTTCTCACTGACTTGACAGCTCAGCCTCTGAGTAAGGCAGTGACTTGAAGAGTAACCTCTCGAGTCACTATATTGTTAAGAGCATGAGCCTTCCAATCTTCTCACTGACTGGGTAGCTCAGCCTCTTAGCAATGTAGTGACTTGAGAACTTTTCACTCTTGCTGAACTTCCTGAGGAAAAGTTTTTAGAAAAAAATATTTGCTCCTGAATTCCCATTTTGGTACTCGAAAACGGGACCATCAATTGGCTACGAGTTTGAATTGAATAACATAAATCAGGTCTAGTAATGGTTAAGTATAAAAGTTTACCTACCAATCTCCTGTAGTCAGAAGCATCAGATAACAATGGGGAAGAAGTATCAGTAAAGGCTTGCTTAGAATCCATAGAAGTGGTACAAGGTCTACTGCCCAAATAGCCACTGTCAAATAATATATCAAGAGCATATTTTCTTTGGCAAAGCTGTAGGCCTTTATCACTGTTGGCCACCTCAATACCAAGTATATATTTAAGATTGCCAATGTCTTTAATAGTAAACTTTATATGCAAAAAGGTTTTGACATCAGTGACTTCAGAAATGTTATTTCTAGCAATGATAATATCATCAACATAGCACAATAAAACAGTAAAGGAATCTGAATTTTGTTTTGTGAAAAGAGAGGTATCAGCAAAAGATTGAGTATAACCATAGGCAATTAATGTTTCACAAAGTTTTGTGAACTACTTTTTTGAAGCTTGTTTCAAACCATACAAGCTTTTATTCAATTTGCACACCTTTGGATCATCATTATCAATATAACCAGGTGGAGGTAACATGTATACCTCCTCAAACAGATCACCATGCAGAAAAGCATTGTTTACATCACACTGATGAATATGCCAGTTTTTAGCAATATCAACAGTAAGTAATATTCTGACAGTTGTAATTTTAGCAACAGGGGAAAAGGTATCAAAATAATCAATGCCTTCTTGTTGGGTGTACCCTTTTGTAACTAACCTAGCTTTGTACCTTTCTATTGAACCATCTGGTTTGTATTTGATTTTGTAAACCCATTTACATCCTATACAATGTTTGCCAGGAGGGAGAGGAACAAGGGACCAGGGGTTTGTCCTTTCTAAAGCTTGAAGCTCAGAAGACATTGTTGTTTGCCAATTTTCATCTTTGTGAGCCTGTTTGTAAGTTTTAGGCTCACAAACTTTGGAGATGTTGGCAATAAAATGAGTGTAAGTTGAAGAAAGTCTGTTTGTAGAAAGATAATCAGAAATTGGATACGTAACATTCTTTGAAATGATAAGGTTTGCAGAGCTTTGTGATTCAGACTCCTTTGAAACAGAATTTGGTTTTAAAGAAGCAGGGAGAGTTGTTTTCTAAACATCCAAGTATACAGGAAGATTTCTGGACCTACTAGATCTTCTAAGAGGTTCTTCTTCTTCTAAAGCAGAGTTATTTGGAGGATTTGGTTGAGTATGATCATTAATCTCCTCAATCAAATCATTATGAAGGAAATCAGGATTTTGTAAAGGAGTTTGAATCATGTGATTGTCAACACTATTTGGGGAAGAAGTGTGACCCACATCAATTTGGGGAAAAGGATAATCAGTGTCTGAAAGATTTTCATTTTGAAACTTAATGATCAGATCATCAACAAACTTGTTTGCAGAGGTTTTATTAGAAAAAAGAAAAACTTTTTCAAAAAACTTGACATCTCTTGAGTTAAAATTTTCCCAGTGTTGATATCCAGAAGTCTATAGCCTTTAGTCCCAAAAGGGTAACCCAAAAAAAACACATTTCATTGCCCTAGGATCAAATTTGTGTCTATTTGCAACAAGAGTACTTGCAAAACACAAACAACCAAAATTTCTGAGATGAGTGTAGTCAGGAGGTTTTCCATAAAGAATTTCAAAAGGAGACTTATTTTGCAGAACAATAGTAGAAAGCCTATTAATAATATGTGTAGCAGTCAAGATGCAAAAATTCCAGTATTTCAAAGGAATACAAGATTGAAACATTAAAGATCTAGCAACTTGTAACAAGTGTTGGTGTTTCCTTTCCACTAAACCATTATGTTGTGGAGTCTCAACACAAGATGTTTGGTGTAAAATACCCAGGTTATGGTAAAAGTCAGTTAATAAGAACTCAGTACCATTATCAAATCTTAGTACTTTGATTTTCTTATTAAACTGAGTATTTACCATATTACTAAAATTTTCAAGGGAAGCCTTAACAACTGATTTTGTTTTGAGCAAGTAATCCAAGTACATCTACTATAGTCATCAACTATTGTAAGAAAATATCTAAAACCTACATGTGACTCAACTGAAAAGGGACCCCAAACATCACAATGTATCAGGTCAAAGCATGCCAGACTCTTAGACTCACTAACAGGAAACATGGATCTCTTTTGCTTAGCTAGAGGGCATACTTCACACACATCAAGTAATTCAGTGCATTTTACATTTAAAGAAGGAATCAAAGATATAGTCTTACTTGGAGCATGGCCTAGTCTAGTATGCCATGTGTAAATGTCAATTGCAGTATCAACATGATTAACAAAAATTTCAGTAATAGAGTTTGAAGCTTTCAGAAAGTATAAACCTCCTTGCTGCTCAGCAAAACCAATCACTTTCTTGCTCACAATGTCCTGAAAAATGCAGTGTGAGGAAAGAAAACTAACAAAACAGTTAGTAGTTTTTATTAGTTGAGATATGGATAAAATATTAAAACAAAAATCTGGAACATAAAGGACATTATGCAATATAAGATCATCATTTAACCTTATTTCACCAGTTAAAGTTGTTGTTGCAAAAGCATTATTGGGTAATTTAATCTTGATATCAGATAAAAGAGGGGGTGAAGTGAAAACACTCTTATCAAAAACCATATGATCAGTAGCACCAGTGCCTATTATCCATGTGGAAATACCAGTAGAAGTTATGTTAAAACAGGAATGAATTGGACCTGAATTCTCTCCAGTCTGTGCAAAGGCACCAGCAACAGCAGGTTGAGAGTTCTCCTTCTCCCTTTGTTGCTGAGTAAATTTCAAGAACTGTTCATACATATCTTGATAATACAAAGGGTTAGTAGCAACTGTTTCATGAGGAGGGGACTTAACAGATGAGTGTACTGATGAATCTGGTTTAGTTTTAGGACCCTTTGGACCTCTCCATCCTTGAGGAAATCCAATGAGCTGAAAACACCTATCAACAGTATGTCCAGGACCATTGCAATGTGAACAATGCAATGGTCTCTTTTTGTCCTTATAGTACTTTGCATTCTTAGCCGCCATAGCAATAGAGTCATTTAAAACATTTGCATGTTGAACATTCAAGGACCTTTGTGACTCCTCTTGCAACAAAAGACTGTAAATCTTTGCAAGAGGTGGAAAAGGAACTTGAAGCAGTAATTGACTACGTATGGCAGAGTACGAATCATCAAGGCCGATGAGAAATTTTACACATGCATCTTTTTCTTATGTTTTACTCAATTTCAGAGGTAGTTCACAAGTACAATTAGTCATCACACCACAAGTACACTTAAGAGCAGGTCTGTGACTAAGATATTCATCCCATAAAGACTTAAATTGATTATAGTAGGTAACTAAAGATTGAGAACCCTTAGAGATAGCACTAGGAGATTTTTCCAATTGATAAACACGAGTAAGATCGGACTGAGAATACCTGGCGTGTAGCTCATCCCATACCTCTTTCGCAGATGTGAAGTAATCTAGGGTTTGCTTGATATCACCGTGTATGGAATTCAGAATCCACGCAAGGACAAGATCGTTCGCCCTGAACCAGGCGACGTATATGACAGCATCGTCCTCCGACGGTTGAGGCAAAGAACCATCGATGAGTCGAAGCTTGTTCTTGACGCTTAAAGTACTATGCCAGAAATCACTTTCGACAACAGAATAAAGACAACGGGTATTAGTTCTGACCGTTGTCTTAAGTGTAAACCCCGTTGTCTTAGGTATCCCCGTGGTCTTAAATTCAGGGTTCATAACAAAAGACCACGGGTTTAAGCCCCCGTGGTCTTTCCGCGTGGTCTTAACTCAGGTTTCACAACATAAGACAACGGGTTTAATCCCCGTTGTCTTTTCCCGTGGTCTTAATTTTTTTAAAAAAAAATTTATTTGTTTAATTAATAATAAAGACTATATAAAATGGACACTTAGAAATAATTGGTAATTCACATCTCGCAGCTTTCTCGTTCTCACCCTCTCGCTCTAACCCGCTCTCGTTCTGACTCTCACGTTCCACCACCACCACCACCACCGTCCGTTCGGTCAGCACCACCTCAACCACCATCGCTTAGCTCCACCTCAACCACCGTAGTTTGCTTTCGCTTCTGCCATGAATCGCACTGTCGTGAACAGTCAACTTCGTCCACCATTGTGAACCGCAACTTCATCCTCCACCGTGAACCGGCTGCTCATTCTCCACCGTGAATCGTCTGAGTCGAATTCTCCCCAGGTAATTAAGCCCTAATTTCTGCCCTTGCCCTAATTTCTTTCACCGTCTAAAGCCCTAATTCTCCCCAGGTATTTGCTTAGTGTTGATTCAAGATACAACAGTGAAATTGAAATTGTGCAACCCTTTTTGATCTCGTTACTCTGTTAGTCTCCGTCTCTCTCTCTCTCTCTCTCTCGAATGTATTGTGAATATACTGAATATCTCTCTTTCTCTCTCACAAATGGTGAAAAGTTATAACGCAGAGAAGGGATTATAATTTGAAAGGGGTTTTAAGCGACGAATTGTAGAGTAAAAACTACAGATTTCCAGGTGATTTTCTCACCAGCGCATTTAATTCTAGTATTCATGAATTAATTTATCTTTGTAATTGGTTGGTAGGTTTCATAATTTGTGTTAAACTCCAAAATTATTAATCAGATAATTATGGGTTGAAATTGTTAGGTTTCATTATTTGTACAATTCTCAAAATTGTTTATCACATAATTTTTGTTTGTCAGATAATTTAGAGTTGAAATTGGTTGTTAGGTTTCATAATTTGTGTATGCCCATGTACAGTCACAATATATTCTTTCTTAATTAATAACTTAATGAAGCATTATCTCTGTTTTTTATCATTAGGCAAGTTTGTTTCTGTGACGATCAAGATATATATTTCTTGTATATATATGTGTGTATGTGTGTGTTTTCGTTACTGAGGAAATGAAGAACCAATGTAGCATATACTTCACTTCTTTCCCATTTTAGTTTAGATTCATAAGAATGTGTTCTTCTTCAACTTGAGTGAGATTTGACAAATCGTAAGGGAAAAGTAGAGTGGATGAAATAAATACAATAATGATAGTAAATACGTGTTATAGTTCTTCAACTAACATGTAATTTTGTTAAGAGAAAATCATAGAAGGGGCTTGTAGTTGTATATACAAATGTGCGTGTATGTATATAGTTTGAATACATATATAGCAAAGTTGTGTACAGTAAGTTGAACTTATCTTAATTTAGATTACTTTTTTGTGAAAATAGCCTATGTTAGTCAGTTGCATTTTTCTAAAATGGCCTATGTTAGTCAGTTGCATTTTTTCAGTGAAAATGCCAACAATTAGAATTTAATTCTGAGAATATATGGGGGTCAGGAATTTTGAATTTCATCCCCAATTACTACTAACTATCTGTTTGTGTTGTCATGATGATATTACTATAGTCTCAGTAGTTACTTTGTATTTGTAAATTATTATCTCAATAGTTCGAAAGCCTAAATTGATTACTTGGGCTATGGTATTAGTACTATTCAAGCCTAAGGGACAAAGTGGCAGAAAGTTGCTGTTGAGAAGCTTACTTATCTTCCACACATATTGAGCCTGGTTGGACCATGATTTTATATTAAGAGGTGGATAAACGATGGACAGCATAAACATATATTGCACTTTCTTTTATATAAGTAATACTAATAATGCTACTAATAATAATGATTTTCTTTTCACTTAGTGGTTGTAGACATATTAATTGATATACAATTTGAGCCCGTTATTGGGCTCTTGAGCCTTACAACTAGACAGTGGTCAGAGCCACAATTAGACAATATTTTTTTAGTTTTTCCATGCATGTAGGTCTTTCAAATTCACAATTCATCTCTTTCTCTCTCTCCTCTCTGAGTAGGTCATCATTTGCAAGTTGAGTATTAGCAAATCGGATCTTAAGATGGTAAGGACCCGGATTGAAACTATCAAGAAGAAAAGAAACTCAAAGTCGCTGCGCTCCATGGCCTGCCAAGTGTCTGATTAAGGTAAACTGCTTCCTTCTCCGCTTGCTCTCTCTCTCTTCTTTACTTTTTAAATGCTAAAAACATAACTATTTTAAAAAAAGGCCCCCATCTCTTCATCCCTTGGCTTAAACGTCTTTCTTCCAACTTCTCGAGTATGGAAAGGCATCCATCAGTAGGGATCAGCTCGAAGTTTCAATTTGGCTGGCGTAGAGTTATGTAACTGTTGTCCATATGTACTTTTTGTTTAATCAGTTTATGCAGATGAAAGATTTTGCTTGGATATATTGCAAAATCAGTGGAGCCTGATCTATGATGTAGTTATTATACTTACATTTATCCAGGTATCATAGGGCCTACAAGTGTTGTATTATTTCTTTAATTATCAATGATCATCTGTTATAAAGATTGTAAAAAAGTGTAAATTGATGAAGAAGTTGAAAGGAAAATAATAGAATTTCCAAACATGATCATATTAGCTAAGATAGGAATTAAGTAGATTAGAGCCTGAATAATATGACCATTTTTATGTATGCACAGTAGAGAAAATATGTAAGGAACTCTTTTGTCGGAAAACTTAGTTAAGACATTTGAACCATTTAGATTCTTTCCAGAGATCATGTGGTTGAATGGGGAGTAAAAGGTTAGAGGCTCATATTATATATTAAAAGTCATCACCATAAGTTGTGTAACCATAAGTTTTTATATATGTACTGAAAAATAGTATATTCAGGTTTTTGGTCCTAATTCAATTGGAAAATGTGTGATTTCTATAACTCTGAATTCTTAGTTTATGAAGTGGTTGTAGTTTGTTGCTAATTTTCATATATTTACCACTGTAACATCATCTGTTTTTTATATTGTTAATGTCGATGTGGTCTGTAATTTTTTTATTTTTGTTTTTGTAGGAATGACATGACTTGGGATAGAAGGCAGAAACATGGAAGGAGTCGTTATCTCTAATTAGTCTCTAGGTTCTTGTGTTCTTATAAAATGTACATAATTTACATTGTCGAATTATAACTTTTTGTATTATAAAGAATTTGGTTCTTGATGTATTATGGAGTTTAATAATGTATTGAATATTATTTTAGTTAGAATTTTAATATTGTTGGTAGTAAAATTATGTAAAATATGATATTGCAAAAAAAAAAAAAATCAAATACCTACCACAACGGGGTTATTACAATATTTTTTAAAATGTATAATAGCTATGTCAACGGTTAAATAGAAAAGACAACGGGTTTTCACTGTTGTCGTAGAGATTTACAACAACGGGGATTCCCCGTCGTCTTAGGATTTTTTCTACCGTTGTTGATGGGCTCGTTGTCGTAGCTCCAAACTTTTGACAACGGTTAAAACCCGTTGTCGTAACACTTTACAGCAACGGTTATATAATAGTTATAACAACGGTGATTCACCGTTGTCTTAAGTATTTAAGACAACGGTGGAAATACGACAACGAGCCCATCAACAACGGTGGGAAAACACCTACGACAACGGGGAATCCCCGTTGTCGTATCCCTTTTTTGGCATAGTGAAGCACGCTTTACAACGTGACTCCATGAGACAAAATTAGGGCCCGTCAACGGATCCAAAACAATAGACACAGCTGGATTATCATTCGGATGAAGAGCCAGCGGTGATAAAGGATTAAGTAGCGGATTTAGAGAGGTAGGATCTGTAGCCATATGAATCTTAGCAGATCGAAGGAAATTCAAACAACGAAATCAAATAAGATCGATAACAGATCGATCGAGAACAAAACCAAGGGTTGATTCGCGAAAATCGTACGATTCAAGAAACCCTACAAATCGCGATGAGGAATCACAAAAAAAAAACGGATTACAATCGGAAGCGAAGCGGATCGAAAACAAAATCAAACGATCAGAGTAGCCTGATCATCTGATACCATGTAGAAATCATAGGAACTCATAGATCGAAGTGATCGAAGAAGAAGATGAAGAGTTCATATTATTTAGAGAAGAGAGTGTTTCTTTTCTTTACAAAAGGAATAGAAATGTACTGAATGAATTGATTTCTAAAATGAATAAGTGTTCTCTTTAAATACAAGTGAGAGACACAATAGAGGAAACAATACTAAATACAAAGTAAAGTATTAGTGTTACTTGAATCAAAATAAAGTATTATTTTGATCCTTAAGAGCTACGACATGGTGTGCTCGGTTTGGACGTATTGGGCTAAGTTTGGCCTTCATCCTCTTTATTTTGCAATTTCTGCAATTTTTCGGCGAATTACTCCTAAATTGTGCAGCTTCCCTTCGGCCATGGCTTCTTTCTCTCTTCAATTGGCCAACGTCGTGGCTCGAATCCCCGGTGTGACTTTCAGACGTGAGCTCAGCTAATTCCGGCGAATGCGGTGCTTTGAGCGTCAAGCATTTAGCTTCAATTCCGGCTTTTCCAGCGACTTTGCTCTTCCAAGCGTGAGCTTTCATTTCTGGTATCGGTGGTGGCGTTGCAGCTTCATTTCCGCCATGACTGTCGAATAGATGCTTTCCGACGAAGAACTGCAGCTTTCCGGCGACAAATGAGCCCCATTATAGGTGACGAATTGGCTTCCGGCGAGATGCCTCTGGTGGAATTTCCGGCACGATTTAAGCTTCGATTCCGGCGATGCTTCTTTCTATCTCTACGAGCTTGCAATGTCGTGGTTAAGTTGAATGAAGATGGGACCCAGCTTTTCCTCTTTCTTCTTACTTTTTCTCTCTCACTTGCTAAAAATAGGTGTGAGTCTTTCTTCCTTTCTTGGTAATCCACGTGAATTGGCTGAAGGGCCCTACTATATACACCTCCATATTTATTTGATACCCCCAACCTATTTTTTATTTATTATAATACATTTTTTGAATGACTTTTGTGCTTTTATAATAAAATATAAAAAAAAGAAGTTGAATACTTAATACACCCACTGGAATACCAAAAGTCACAAGAACACAAAGTTTTCGATAAGAAGTTTTCGAAATTTACTTCATATTTCGACTGTCAGTTTTCGAAATCCAGGTAAGCAAAATTGCAAAAGTTTCTGGAAGCCATTTTCGGCAATATGTTTTCGAAATTAACTTATTATTTTGACAATATGTGCTCGAAATTTGTATTTTCGACATTATGTGTTCGAAATTTATTTACATTTTCGAATGTTTGTTTTCGAAAGTTTTTAATGATGTGTGAGAATTTGTTGCAGCAAAATCAAATGTGGTTTCAAAAAGGAAACTCCATAAATGGAAGTATCATTAACATGGTAAGTTAATTTGCAGTAACAATCTTTCACAAATATCAAAGAAATAACAGAAGATCGAACTCCACAGCTAGATGCATTGTGAATAAAGAATCAATCTATTTCCAATATGCATAAATGAATCAGAATATATGAACATCTATGAACATCCCGTGTGGTGGCGGTCAGCGATGGTGGCGTTTGGCGACCTTGGCACTGCGTGTGGCGTTTGGCGACCTTGGCACTGCGTGTGGCGGTCGACGACCTTGGCACTGCGTGTGGAGGTCGCGGGGCGCCTGGCGGTGGCGGTCGTGGTGGCGCCTGGCAGAGGCGGTCTCGGTGGCGCCGCGAGCAGATGGCGTTGTGGTGGTCAGCGCGGCGCTGCTACTTGTGAATATGGGGTGATGGTATGAAAAGAGGAGGGTTTTGTGGGTGTATGAATCTTTTTAATAATATTAGAGAGGGGTAATTTAGATAAATTGTGATTGATGTATTTAATAATTATGTAAATTTAAGTGAGTGGGTATATCAAATAAGTATGGAGGGGTATATAGTTGGACCCTTGGCTGAATGTTTGCGGCCTCACTTCTCAAATAGAATACCAAATGGGCCTTTGGTATTATTTTGTTAATGGACTGCTGCTCTTTGACTTTTCTCATTTGGGCCGTGATTTTCAATAAACGCCACGGTTATTTGCACTTACCTCTGTGTTAAATATACTACCTGGATAAATACACTATTTATTTTTCAAAAAAATTATAACATTTTCGGAAAAAAATTCTGAAAATAATCAAAAAATTCGATTTTTTTCCCGAAATATTGTGTATTTCATTATGTTCGGAAAAAATGTTCGAAAAAATAAAAAAAATTCGAAAAAAAAATCCAAACAAAAAATATTGTATTCATCCGATTAGTGCCTTTAACATAGAGGCTAGTGCAAATAACCTGGCCTTCAATAAAATAGGAGTCCAAAAAAATTTGGGTTTGACCCATATTCGACCAACTAGTAACCCAGGATTCCATACTTTTAATAAATGAGAGATAGTCACCAGGGCAGAAATACTATAGATGCAAGATACAAAAGATGAGTGAATGCTTTCCCTTCTCGACTCATTTCTTTTCGCTCGACCTCAATAAATTAAATACTTGTATTTTTTTTTTTTTAATTCTTCAATTTCCTGCAAAATAAACACAAATACTTTTCTTGACAATTAAACACAAATGGTCACATTAATGTAATAAATGCAAAAAATTCAATTAAAATTAGCAAAATTAGTACACAAATTTCTAGCAAAAATCACACTAATCATCCCCCTCTTCATCCTCATCCTGATTTTGAAGCGGTGTCGGCGGCGATGGTGTTAGAGACGATTCATCTATCGTGGTGGAGACCATTCTCCATCACTCGTTTATATCCTCCAAACATTTCTGTTGCGCCTCCTGCAACATCCTCTTACTCTTCCTTTTCCCGCTACTGCTTTTAGAGGTACTTCATCTGCTTAACCACTGTTGAAAGCTATCTCTTGAGCTCGCTGGGATGAGAGTTGATAGAAGACTGAGAGGAGAAGGATGCACTCTTTCTATACATTGTTATATATATTATAATGGTTTAGATTAACTCTTTTGTTACATTCTCAACATAAACTGAAACTTATAATTCATGCTTAGTTTGAACCTTCTCTAGTTGATCTCATTAGTTGCTCTTGAGAGTTCTGAATCAATGGTTATCGCCTATTCTTTGTACTATTGAAGCATCTTGTATCTCCTTAAATCAATTATCTGATTCTAGGTTCAAAATTTGTTACTCTTTATCATTTTCTTTATTATATACTTAATTTAGACTGAGGTTTGAATCGCAAATGTAATCCATGCTTAGCTTGTACTAAGAGGGTGTTTGGCTAGCTTATTTGAAACATCTTATAAGCTCTCTAACATCTTATAAGTTGTTTTAAAAGTTTATAAGATGTAATTTTTAAGTAGCTTATAAATTGCTAAAGTATTTAGTTAATACAACTTATAAGAATATTTATCATTTATAACAAATATTTTTTTAATTTATAAAAAAGAATTTTTTTTCTATTCTTTTATCTTGATGTAGGGGTGGGTGGGGTGGAGGTGGTTAGGAAAATAAGCTGGGAGATCCCAACTTATTTTTTTTACAGCTTATAAGATGTTAGGAGCTTATTTTATGATCTTATAAGTTGTTATCTTATTTTGTCAAACACATTGATAATACTTATAAGCTCTTAAATAGCTTATAAGATGTTTTAAGGAGCTTATAAGCTCGCCAAACACCCTCTAAGACTTATAGGATGTAGAATTGTTGTCAAAGTAATTTAAGAGTTGCAGGTTGTAACCTACTTTCGTGCTTAGAGTAAATTGCGAGTTACAGTATGTAATTCTCTCTTTGTCTTCTCCCAAGATGTTTCTTGGGAAAGAGGAACCATGTTTCATTCTCTTTAGGCAAATTTCCACGCCTTAAGTTTTGACATGCTCTGGGTCTTAACTTTTGGCCCGCTCTGGGTCGTGGCTTTCAGTACGTACACTATGAACCGTAGATTACAGTACGTTCTGGGCCGTAGATTACAGCACGCTCTGGGCCCTAGAGTAATCTGATGTTTATATGATGCGACTCAGAGCCCTTATCTTTCAGGATGTAAAAGTCGGCTATGCAAAATGAGTGTGGGCCCCTAGTATCAACAACGTACACTTTTATCATGTAATTCAATTGTTAATTCAATTTATATGAATCAGGGTCGTACAGCTCTTAACACTGTCTAGCCTAAAGTTATAGTCATGCAGGACTATAATACCGGGAGTGTTTGTATTCCTTGTAGTGTTGGCCTTTTTCCCAGAATCCTTCACTAGATCTCGAGGAATGCTATTCATCGTTCTACAAATAAGATCAAATCTTACTTCTTGGAGACGGTTCATACAACATAAAAGATAATTAAACAACTCCTCTTTATGGCAATGCCGTCATGTATCATATTTAATAGTATATTCATCAAGAAATTTTATAAGCAATGAATTCAACCAACAACATGTTACTGAAAGATGAAAACAGCTGTATAAATCTTTCAATTGTGAAGTTGGATCATTTTCACATCTTCATGCAGACGGATTAAGAAACACAGTTTTTAAATAAATTTTAGCTCCAATAAGATTAAATCAAGTATTCACAACAATTTTTACAAGGAGATCGTATTCATTCACATATCTTCATGTTATATAACAACAATTTTCGGAAAAGTGGTGTTCCGGATTCTCCATAATTATACGACGTAATGTCCGCGGATAGACAAGTTTTTCACATATATACACACACATACTCCTGTGAACAAGTTTTATAATTTAAAATTAATACGATAAGATGTACTCCCTCCGTCCCCTCTTAACTTACATAGGGGTGGTGACACAAATTTTAAGAAAAACTGTTTTATTGACTTTTTCAACCAATAAATGAAGAGTATTTTGAATTAAAGTAGGTATTGTGAGAGTGTTTTATTTCCATATTTGGGGTGTGAAAGTTATTGTGGAACGTCCCAAAAAGGAAAGTATGAAAGTTATTAGGGGACGGAGGGAGTATTATTTATTATCATTACATCCATTCACTGATGTCTTTAAACTTGTAAACTAAAATTACAGTGTAATTTGCTATGGTACACGAATGAATCTACTAGTATCAGTTTTATAAGATTAACAAGTTTTACAGGAGACCTACTCATATATGTATATATATCGTACTCTCATATGCACTTGGTGCACGGTGTACTCACTCAACAGTTGAAGTTGTTTACACTGAAAAGTGTTGGTTGATTTCACTGAAAATCAATAACATTGAAAACTTTTTGTAAAGGAAAATAATTAAATAAATTAATTCTACAATACCCTATAAGTTTGGACTTTTAGTTGAGATAATTTATTTCATTTCGAGTGTAATCAACTCACACTTTACAGTATAGTCGGACTATATTTTTTAGTGTAAACAAACTTCAACTGTTGAGTGAATGCATAATGCACTGGTGCACATGAGACTCTCTCTCTCTCCCTCCCTGGTGTTTTTCTTTGTAACTATAAGTGGAATGATATATAATTTTAAAATATTTGAAAGAGTGTGAATAGAGAAAAAATAAAATTGGGATAGAGTAAGTATATATCAACCACCATTTAATATGTAGCAATATGTATATATATATATGGGAAAATAGGTTTTTTTGTCCTGTAAGTTTGGTCACTTTTGGTTTTCGTCCTACTAACTTTTGACTTTATTTTTTAGTCCGTTAACTTTCAAAAAAATTACATTTTCGTCCTAAAACCGGCTACAGCAGGTCACCTAACCGGTGACGCTGACGTGGTATGAATTTTTTTTTTTATTATGAAATATGTCCTATGTGGAAGTGTTTGATTTGTTAATACTTATATATGAATATATATATTAAAATTAAATCAAAATTCATATAAAATATTAATTTAAATTTTTATATCCACCCCCACCCCCACCCCCAATACGGCAATAAACCGCCCCCAGCCCCCACGGTAACAAACACTCCCCGGCCACCACAAAGGACGCCCGTCGGCCGCCGCCCGCCCGCCGCCATTGCCACCACTGCTACCCCCTCGCCCAAACGCCAGCGGCGACGCCCATCCTCCAGATCCGCCGGCTCTCGAGAATCCCACCACCGCCGCCCATCCTCCAACATTCTACCAAAAAAAATTCGCACAAAATTGGAATTAATTCAACTCTATTTTGATCGAGGAGCAGAGTTTTCCAGCGGATGTGTGGGAGTTGGGGTGCACGGTTGTGAATGCATCGCCGGAAATTCGGAAACCAGTCGTCGAAATTAATATAAGCTTCGATAGACGCTGGAAAAGCTTGAAGCCTCATGTTCTCACCGGAAATTGGAAGCAATTCGCACCGGAGAACAACGTGAGGCTTCAAGTTCTGTTGTTAATTGGAGAATAGGGTGAGGCTTCAAGCTTTAAGCTTCTCCGGTGAATTGCTTCCAATTCCGAGTAATTGCTTCCAATTTCCGGCAAATTGCTTTAAGCTTCAAGCTTTTCCGGCATCGATCGATGCTTTAAAGCACAAATTTCATTATTTCCGGCGAGATAGCTTCAATTAATTCCGACGAATTGAAAGTTAGCTGGTGAATTCTCGAGTGGCGGCGGACAGTGGAGGCTGGGCAGCGGAGGGCGGCGTGTTGGGAGGAGGGGCGGCGGCTGGGTGGGGTTGGCTGTTAAGGGGTGAAGGTTTGGGGTTGACCGTGTTCTTGGGGTGGGAGTTGGGGGTGGGTGGTTTTTTATTTTTAATTAATATTTTATATAAATTTTAATTTTATTTTAATATTTATCAAAATTAAATTAAAAAATAAAAATAAAAAATCGTGCCACGTCAGCGTCACCGGTTGGGTGACCTGCTGTAGCCGGTTTTAGGACGAAAATGTAATTTTTTTGAAAGTTAACGGACTAAGAAATAAAGTCAAAAGTTAGTAGGACGAAAACCAAAAGTGACCAAACTTACAGGACAAAAAAACCTATTTTCCCTATATATATATATACACGCACACACTATAAGTAAACCAAGTATCTAACCACCATTATAATTAAATTTTGTTTAAAAATAAACATATATTAATATTAATTTGGTGAAAGGCCGTCTCCACGCTTCTTTTGAATTGGTAAATGTTCTTTATCTCGTCATGAATTAAAAGCGTGAATCATGCCAATTTGTTGTTATACTACAAAATGTAGCAATTATTCTTATGCCGCTGAGATACCCATATTATATATAGAACAAAAAAGTATGCCTCTCAAACACCAAATTAACTCTCTCCAAATTATGACGACTGAACACGACGACTTCCTTGAACGTCTTTCAGAGGAATTTCGTAACTACTCCATTTCCAATCTCATTTACTCCCCAACCCACTCATCTTACTCTTCTATCTTACACTCCACACTCCGCAACCTAAGATTCTCCTCAGATTCTACCCCTAAGCCCAAATTTATTGTAACACCCGAGCACGAATCCCAAATCCCACCAATCATACACTGCGCTAAACAAAACGACATACAAATTAGAACACGAAGCGGGGGCCATGACTTCGAGGGACTCTCTTTTGTTTCACAACTCCCATTTGTGATCATTGATTTGATAAATCTTACTGAAATAGCAATCGATGTTGAGGCCAAAACTGCATGGGTGGAAGCTGGTGCAACCATCGGCTCATTATATTATAAGATCGCACAAAAGAGCCCGACTCTCGGCTTTCCTGGCGGTGTTTGCCCAACTGTCGGTGTTGGCGGGCACTTTAGTGGCGGAGGCTATGGCACGTTGCACAGAAAATTCGGCCTAGCTTCAGATAATGTAATCGATGCAAGAATAGTCGACGTTAATGGAAGAATTCTCGACAGAAAATCAATGGGGGAGGATCTGTTCTGGGCCATCAGAGGTGGTGGTGGGGCCAGCTTCGGCGTGATAACTGCCTGGAAGGTGCAATTAGTTGACGTCCCGGAAAGAGTTACTGTTTTCAGAATCAAAAGGTCTTGGGAGCAAAATGCGGCTCCGCTCATTTACCGTTGGCAATACGTCGCTCCTAAACTCGACCGAGATTTATATATCGGAGTCATGTTCACAGGAAACAGGGAAATTGGGGCTACTTTTTATTCACTTTTCCTTGGCGGGGTTGATAGATTGCTTCCGTTGATGCAAGAAAGTTTCCCGGAGTTGCAGTTGGTAAGAGATGAATGTACCGAAATGTCCTGGATCCAATCGGTCCCTTTTATTTTTGGATTACCCATAGAACCCCTTGATGTTTTACTACACAGGAAGACTCTGTCCGGTGAAGCATACGTAAAAACAAAATCAGATTATGTCAAGAAACCAATAACAATAGATGGGTTCGAAGGGCTATGGAGAGTTTATGATGAACGGGAAGCCGAGGGTAGTATGGTCCATTTCCATATGATTCCGTGTGGCGGAAGAATGGAAGAAATTTCAGAATCGGCCATTCCGTTTCCTCACAGGGCTGGTAACTTGTACACGATGTCTAATTCAATTATGTGGAAGGAAGAGAGTATTCGAAATTCGGATAGGTACTTTAATTGGTTGAGGAGGGTTTATGATTACCTGGCTCCTTACGTCTCCAAGTTTCCGAGAGCAGCGTACATAGGTTGCAGAGATCTCGACATTGGAATGAATAACAACCAAGGGAAGATAAGTTACAAGCAAGCAAGCAGTTGGGGCTTGAAATATTTTAACAACAATTTCCTTCGTCTTGCTCGAGTGAAAACTGCTGTTGATCCGGAGAATTTCTTTAGGGACGAACAAAGCATTCCAACACTGGACTAGTCACATTGTATGCTTTGAATGAATTTTATTTTGAATTTGAACTCTTGATTCTGATTTTGGTAGGCGTAATTTGGGGAATAATTTTTGGGAGAAAAACAAAATTGCCCAAAATTTAAGGGGACACTTGATTTTTGTCCTACTTTAAAAAAAAATATTATTTGCCCAAAAAATATTGGCAAAACGGTTGGCAAAGGGTTGACACTCATGCCAACCTGTGTGCCAACAATTCGCCAACCTTTTGCCAACATTTTTTGGACAATATACATCTTTTGTAAAAAAGAGGGCAAAAATCAAGTGTCCCTTAAATTTTGGACACTTTTGTGTATTTTCACATAATTTTTTTAAAGGGCAATAATTTTCCAGATTTCTAAATGCAGGATATTAACTTTTTTTTACTGCAAATGTCGGCACGTAATTGTTTTGAATTTTTGCTAATTTAAGTCAGCAATCATGCGTCATCCCAAAAATGGGCAGGTGACTCAATTTCAAAACGAGGGCTTTGTAAAGTGATTTATAGGCCTCGCCTTACCCTCGTCATGTCCAGATCCCTTTCTTCCCCATCGCGCATGTAAATACCCAAATCGGAAAATTACCGCCACCGCCATGCCAAACATCAAAGTTTTATTTAAAAATTCGAACTTATAAAAAATATAAAATTAATTCATTTAATTATTTTCCTCAAAATTTAGTAACTTGAGTTGTAGCCCTTGTCTTACCCTCGTCATTTCTTGTTTTAAAACGCGTCCATATCCCCTTCTTCCCCATCACGCATGTAAATACCTACATCGGAAAATTACGTCCTCCAGACATCCGTACGCCGCCACCATGCCAAACATCAAAACCGACTTCTCCCTTGAATTCACCACTTCACCCATCATTTCAAGAGTAAATTTTCTAATTTTCTTCCGATTATTTGTGTTTTCTACATATATATGTGTGTGTCCGTGTGTATATTTGTTAGTAATTAGTAAAATTTTGTTAATTAATTGTTTAGTTATAATGTTAATTTAGGTTATATATATATGTGTCCTATGTATATAGGCCGTCTATATATGTTTGTATATATATAGGATTAATGAATATAAGTTACGTATTTAATGTATAGGATTAATGTATATAGGCCTAAATTAACATTATATAGGCCGTATATATATGTGTCCTACCTATATATATAGGATCTTATCTTACTATACTATAAAAAGAAGTATGATTTTGTCTATGTGGCAAATTCATATTCTTTTAAAAAAAATTATATTTTCTCCTTCACTCATGCCTTTTATTTTTTTCTCATCCGTTGGATCGTTTCATTTAATCTCGGCCGTCTGTATTTCATTTTTTTGCTCTATATAATGTGAATTTTTTCATACACAATTTTCATCTTGTCATCCTCTCAAATTTTTATCTTGTCATCCTCTCATGCATATTCCATCTTTTATTCATTCATTCATTCATCCGTCCTTCAATTTTTTGGTTCATCTCATTCTATCTAAAAATTAAATCTTTCCTAATCTTATATCTCTTATTTCTATTTTCTAATTTATTTATTGTGTATTGTGTCCGACTTTGCAGGTACGTTGGATTATCGAATCTTGTTGCTCTTCGATTGTGCGCCTAGGACTGATCTTCTTGGAAGAGAATGTTTGATTTTTTAGTTAGTCGTTTGATTTTATGGATGATTCTTCCTCTGTAATATTAATGTATAAGTTTCTTCGCTCTTCTTTCAATTTTTATTTTTATTTTTTTGGTGTATTGATGTTGTGAACTAATCATCCATGTATTGATGGTTCATTCCTATGTCCCTATGTTGATATTTTATATGCCCATTCAAGATCAATGAGATTCCTTTTCATGAGATGTGTATTACCTTGGTCCTGCATTTTTTAATTTTTGTCCCTTATTTTTTTTTCCTCTTTCATTGCTTGTGAGTTAACCTTGATAGTTCTTGGTTTAGTATTATTTCACTATTTCGAATATCGGTTATTGCGACAACGTTCCTTTTTGGTTAATGCTATATGTTAATCATTCCTTTTTTTTCTTCCAATTTTGTAACTTTCGTTTATTGGTTCACTTTGTGTTAAAATTATTTTAAATTTGGATTTTTTTATTTAGATCTGATTTTTTTGTATCCGGATAAATTTTCATATATATATTCGACATGCTTCTGAAAATATTGTTTTTCCTCTTTGATCTAGATGTCCATGAATCTAGATAAATATTTTAAATTTATTAATAATTGATTATATATTTTGATAAGTGTGGTCAACTAACCTAAATTGTATCCAATTCTTCCCCCACTTTCCACTAATTCATGATATAGTAACCGATGTGGTAATTATTATGTTATAAATTGGTAATTAATTTCATATTTATTGAAATTTTATACTACTTTAGTGGCAAGAACATAGCATGTTGTTAACTTGGGAAAATAGGCTCCAATTGCTTTAACACCTTTTCTTGATTTTTCAATCTATAAATAAGGTATTTAATATTTTATTGATTAATTATACTTTTTAATTTATACGTTTTATTTATAGTTTATCAGATAATTAAGAACTTGGATATTCCATATACGATTTTACAATAAATTATCAGTTAATCAAGGGCCAATATTAATATTAATGTGTAAAAGTTAAAATAAATAAAAATAAGAAAAGAGAAGTATGGAAGGATAATAGGATCGAAGGAAAAAGAATATGCGCAAGGAAAAGAAAAATTCCAACACTCAACTTAATTGATTTTCGAAAAATCCAATTTTATATGATTTTGAACTTTTTGAATTTTCAATCAAATTTTTAGATTCTCTTTCCTACATAAATTAAACTCAAACGAATCCTAAAATTTAGCTGCCCACGTCAAACTGCTTAAATTAGGCCACTTACAACTTTATTTTTCTTAATGAAAAATAAAGAACGAAAAATTCAAAATTAAAAGTAAAAATTACTATAAAAAAGACATAAAAATATTTCCTTAAAGTGTGCATGTCTTATCCTCCCACATTTAAATATGACAATAAATTTTATCAATTATTTCTAAATTTATCAGGGTTGCTTTTTATTTAACAAAATTTGCTCCACCTATTAGTTGCAGTTCCTTATTCATGCAGGGGTTGCCTTTCATTTAATAAAATTTACCTATTAGTTGTAATTTCTTTATATTGTATTTATAATTGTATAATCAATACCTAGTAATAATTGCATTTTCATTAAAAACATTTATGTCTTGTGAACCTTCGGGTATCGTTTTATTCAATGTTTGTTCAATTACTCTTTTACCCGACTTTTAAATCTTAATGCAAAAATATTATGATTGATGCCCTAATTATTGTAAATTTATGATATGACAATTGCTGTCAATTAACTCGGTAGATAAATATTAATTATTCCTGTCGGATCAGGTAGGGGGGGGGGGGGGGGGGGGGGTGGCCCTGGGGCGAGGGCTTCGCCTTTTGCTACAAGATAAATATTAATTACTATAAAAATAGAGAAAATTTGTATTTTGACTTTATTTTGTATATATAATATTACATTAGATTATTTGATTTCTATATTTATTTTATATATATATATATATATCAACAGAGGATCATGTGAAGCATCTCAAAAAGAGGATCACAACAAAAAAAATCCAGTCGATCCGAGTTCGGGAGCTCAAGTTATGAACTAAACAAAATTGGCGTAAAACAGCCCGATAAAAGTGCGAAAATGTGCAAAAATAATTGCTTAAATCAACAGCCCATCACCAAAAAATTCAGTACATAATATTTCATAGGCAACAAGAAACAAGATTTAGATGCAGAGTATCATATCTTGGGAGAGAAGATTTTGATCAGATTTAATTTTTATATTTCATGAGGATCAAATCATATCTTTTTAGGAGATTTAAAACTCGGTTCATGAAGTCTCCTGCATCTATAAATACTTTGTATTCTTTAGATTTTTAATACTTCTCATACTTCTCTTACCTCTCAATTCTCTTTTACCTAGATACTTTAGAGTAATTTAATTTTTCAATTTTTAGTATTCTAGATAAACTGAGAAGATGTCTGGGATGAAGAGTCACGATTATCACATTTTCAAACTACGGCTGCTACCGAATGCATTTCGGTACTCACTTCCAAATAATGTATGGAGTTCCATGGAATTAATTCTCTTTTTAAGACACTAACGTTATTAACAATCATAGTTGAGGACATGAGGCTTTTGGATGATGACATCCCTGTTATTCAATGCACGTTTGAGCGAATTTTTCCACCCAGCTTCTTGGACTCGATGGAGCATGACTTTATTTTTTTTTTTTTTTGCTTTACAAGACTTTATGTGGGATCTTGATAAATGAGTTTACTTGCTGCCTTTTGAGATCTTTGTATTGTTGTAGTTGTAATAGTCGAGTTTTTTACACTAATAGTTTGAGTCAAGTGTGATTGATTTTTTTCCCTTAAAAATTGTGGTTGTCTTGTGAATTTTTAATGATGGTTTGGATAATAAAAGGGATAAGATTTGATGTTAAAAACCCGTTTTGTAATCTTTAGAGCCTAGGAGCAATTCATCATATATATATTCAGGTTTTCAACAGACGCGTTGGTGGCCAATAATTGACCCGGACCCATTGTTAGTGCGATTTGCGATGGACTTGATGTCGCCGACTTGGGAATTAGTGACGAATTTAGTGTCCGTCGCAATTTCCGCAGCAATATGTAGGCAATCTCTTTCTTAAAAAGAATTTTATACGTTTTCAATGTGTTCTTCACTTATAATTGATGTTGAACATTATTTTGAAGTGCTCGTAGCTGCCGAACAATTCTATTTGTCATTGTCTTCAACTTCACCATACATTTTCACACTTTTAACCATTTAAATCTCTTGTTTATTTGTAGTTTCAATTTTTTGGTACACAATTAGATAATGTGTGTGATATATGTCTATTTGATGGGTTTAGTATGATTGATAATGTATATATGGTTATATTTGATGGGTTTAGTATGCTTAATAATGTATATATATATATATATATATATATATATGGATATATTTGATGGGTTAATTTTAATTTGTGTGATATTTATTCTTATTTACAATAGAAACTCTGCCCAATTTTTCTCTACACTATAAGATAATTTGTGCGATATTTGTTAATTTGATAGGTTTAGTATCTTTGGAATATGGTTATGTTGGATTAATTTTTTTGAAGGAGAAATTTGAATATCCTTATTTTTTATCGAAACTCTACCCAATTTGTTACAATGTTAACTCATGCGATATTTACTTTACATTTGAAAAAGCTGCAATATTCAGATCGTGGTTGGATGTTCTCAATACCTAGAATGATAGTAAGAGTCTTTTGCAAAAAAAATTAATGAGTTTATTGAGTTTGCACTACAACATCCATACTGTATGGATAGTACGGGTAGTATTAAGTGTCCATGTAAACACTGAAGATGCAGGAATATGAGATTCTTAAGTGTTTATGAGGTTAGAACTCATCTTGTGCTATCCGGGTTTGTTCCCCTTTACTACAACTGGACCAGTCACGGCGAAGAACAGTGGAATGTTGACATCGAAATCAAAAAATACTTTTATACTAGGTGGAGCGGTGGTGGAAGTTATGATGATGGTGGTTCAAGTCATGTTCTGCATACTCAATTATAACCACATATGGAGGTCGAACCTGGTAGACACCGCATGATAATTGTAGAATCTGTTTGGGGTGGTTAATCACAATTCAATGAAACACCTATGGAGGAGTAACCAAATCATCGATCAAAGAGTTTTTTTATATGCTTAAAACTGTTGATCATAAGCTCTTTCCTAGTTGTAAGACTGAGATGCAGTTGTCATTCAATACTCAATTGTGGAACATAAAAACTAAAGGTAAGATCAGTAAAAATGCTAAACTGAAGGTAAGATTAGTCAAAACTGGTTGCTAAATTGTTAAAAAAAATTCTCTACCTAAACACAACATGGTGCCTGATATTTTCTATCAGAGCAAGAGGTTATTGAAGGATATGGGTCTACCATTTGAGAAGATTGATTGTTGTACAAACGGTTACATGTTGTTTTGGGGTTAGGATAAGTATCAATGCTAGATGTGATTTGGTCGTACGAAAAGTAAGATTAAAGTTTAGTTATAGTCTTATAAAATAATGTATTACCTTCCCATCACTCCTTGTTTTGAAAGGATGTATCAATCTAGTATCACTGCTAAAGACATGACATGGTATGCTGAGAAGTGTTCTGATGAGAATTCTGGAGAGATACGACATCTTGCAGACTCGGAGGCATGAAAACATCTTGATAGGGAGTTTCCATATTTTGCAAAGGAGACGAGAAATGTGAGGTTGGTTTGTGTGACTTGAACACAAAATACTAGCTTAACTAGTAGTTACCCCACAAGAGTATGGGATCACTGTAGTATGAGCAAGTATAGGGACCAAGTAGTATCGAACCCGTGAGAAAGTTTGTACGCAGGTAAATCCCTGGAAATCTACGTGTCGTAGCTAATATGAATGTGATGTTGGTTTACTAATACTACTAGTTATTTGTTAAAGTTATACGTAAAAGTATGTTTTTACTTTGTATAACTCATGTATTAAACACTTGTTTATGAGAATAATTCTTTTATCACATTTGCTTTAGATAAGATTGAATGTTGAATATTTATTGCAACCAGTTCATTATAAATATTACATGTTACATTGTAGTTAATGTGGTGATACCCGATCACGAAAGATCACATTAACGGTTTCCTTGTAACTAAACGTACAAATTCACGACCTAGGTTGAATTGAACAATCCGTCGTGAAAGGTCGATGTGTATATCTCAGATTGGCTTGTCTTGACCAAGAGATTGCACTAGCACATTTAGTATGTGTTGAAGATGACCTACAGCGAGGATAAATTCTTCTGTTCTGAAATGTGAAGAATTAGACCTCAGTAGTTATTGATTTCTTAATCTCCGTCACTTAAATAGGACCGTGTGTGCTTAATGGTTACTGCTTTGATTCATGTTGGGTGAGAATCATTGTGACTTCGAACTTTGTGTTTTGGGCAGTAATATTAATCATACGACGGTTGCTAAGATTTAATACGGAGAAACGCGTGCGAGTACGGTTCGTGTGATTAGTCCCCTTGGTGGGCTCAGAAGTTTTATCGTACCAAATCTTGCAAGTGAAGAATCAGTTTTTTCGTTACAGATAATAATGTTGAGCTGTCTTTACTCCTAGGTGAAATATATTAATTAATTTAAAGTTATTCAGAAGCTTAATTAATTAATGGACTTGATAATCTTAAACGCGAGAAATAATAACCGGGAGCCCATATTATCGTAGTATGGATTAAGATGGATAGTGCAATATTAATTTATTAGTGGTAATAATTAATATTAATGGGCTGAATTATATTGGGGCTCAATATTGAAATTTAGAAGTCCATTAGGAGGTCCAATCTTAATTCTCCTTAAGGCCCCTCAAGTAGCCCAATAAGTAGCCCAATAATGATAAGGTGATTAAAATAAAAGAAAATATATTTGCTGATTTTTTCTTGTAATTTTCGAAAAAGAAATATTAGGAGAAATAAAAGATCTTGTTGACTTTCTTGAAAAGATATTATGGAAGATAAGTATTCTTGGAATAAAAGATTATCTCATATATTCAAGAAGATCCAAATCTTGGATTTTTTCTTCAATATTTTCGAAAATTAACCCCTTAATGAGGAAGTTGAGATTTTTGTGGAATATTTTATTATGGAGAAAAGAATATGTGAAATGAGTATGTATAGAGTGAAATTGGTTTATATATGAATCATTAAAGGGTATTAGTTGTTTTCATTGAAGAGTATTAGTTGTTTTTACTGAAGAGTATTATTGGTTTACATTGAAGAGTCTTAGTTCATTTTCACCGAACAACTAAGACTCTTTAGTGTAAATCAGTAATACTCTTCATTAAAAACAAATAATACTCTTCAGTGAAAACAACTAATACCCTTCACAGATTTATGTATAAACTAGTTTCACTCTATACTTTGTCATGTGGAATATATTCAAGATATTTTAGAGACTAAGAAAATATTTTCTCCACCTCTAAAATATATGAAAATTTCGAAATTCCCTCACCAATATATAGGGGATGATTATTTCATCTTCAATTTACAGTTTCACAGTGTTGAAAAAAAATCAGCAACAATATTTTTTTCTTTCTTCCTTAGTTATTTAAATTACTTGAAAGCACTTCCCACCGGTGATCAAGTAAGGCGAAAGGGAAATACTTGAGAAGGTCTTTGGTTTGATAAAGCGTTCGTGATTGTCCCGTATTATTCAAAGGCCAAATCTACGAGAGGTACGTAAATCACATAACTTCTTAGTTTTTCCGCCATAGATTTTATGTGAATTAATTAAACATGCATGATGATAAAAATGTTGTTGGAATTATTATTTGAATTAATTAGGATTAATTCATGCTAGTAATAATTGTATTTAAATTCGTATTTAAATTTCATCCCGAATAGTTCCCGGGCACCCCTACTTTCCCAACATTATTGTCTACTAATTAAACTCCAAATGCAAAAGTAAACTATACTAACTCTTGTTTGAGTGCGATTGAGGTGATGATACTTAAGAAATTCGTACATTAACTAAAATAATTGTGATGTTCAAGTGATAATCCTAAGTGTACTAAAACTAGGCAATCAACTTCCTTAATCTAGCACAAGAATTGAGATAATAAAAGTTCAAGAATTAATCCCAATACTTAGTTCTATCAAAAACCTACTTCACTAATCCACTTATTAAATTATATGGATTGTGCTTAATTATTGAGGCTCTAATTTAACTAAGGTAATGTGGCCGTCCTCCCTAGATAAACCGGTAGATTATAAACCCCTTCAAAACCCCACTCCTTAAGACTATTCGTTATTAAAGAGTGATGCGATCGTCTTCTCTCTAATAATTTTCGTACTTAATTCTAAGATTATTCTAGGGTTTATTAGAATTATTCAATAATTAAGAGAACTAAAACTATACATCACGAATTATCCTAATTACGTATCAATATCCTAATTCTACGAGTTCATCCTTTCCCAAGCATACAAGGGTTCTAGACTAACATGGTGCTTTCAAGAATAAAAGGAATAATAAGATCAATAATCATGAACATAATTAAAAGTATCAAGAAATTCAAGAACATAAACTAATTATGAAATCAATTAAATCAAGTCTCAAAATTAAATCTATGAAATTCTGGAAAAAGAGGTCTACGAATATCAAAAGTTCAAGATATCAAAAGGAAAGTCTAATCCGTTCAAAGTAATAATTAATCTAAAGAATTCGTATGCTAAAAACATCAATTACATCTTTGAAATCCTTGACAAACTCTCAAAATCACATCTCCAAGCTCTTCCCCTTCGAAAAACGAGTGTAGATATTTGTAGGTATCTAAAAATTGGCTTGAGAAGGGTATATAAAGGGTATGGGTCGAAAATACACTCCAGTGCTCGAGCTGGGCCCTCACTCGAGCACCTGGCGCTCGAGGGCCTCCAACTCGAGCGATCTTGTCAACAGCGCACGAGAGGCGCTCAAGCCCTCCTTGCTCGAGCAGTTTCCACTCGACCTTGCATCGCTCGAGCGGATCTAGACAACAGAGTAAAAGGGGCGCTCGACCTCTCCTAGCTCGAGCAGCTGGCGCTCGACCTTGGCCAGCTAGAGCGGCCAATCTCCCCAGCGTGACGGGGGGCGCTCGAGCTCCCCTTGCTCGAATGCTTCCTCCTTTTCTCTAATTGACACTTTTCTTCGCTCGAACTAATACTTTCCGTATTTCTTCAATATCTTCTCATCCAAGAGTCCGTTGTAGTTAATTCAAAGTCCTACGAACTCCATTTTTCGCCCTCTTTCCTAATATGAATACCAAAGAGACAAATTGATGAGTTTATGAAAATTTCACTCAAATAACTCTAAATACTCATCAAATACGCTCAAAATATGGACTAATCGGACTACAAAACATCACAATTTCACGCCTAATCAAACCCCCCCCCCCCCCCAAACTTACCATATTTCTTGTCCTCAAGCAATGAAATAATAAGTCAAGTGAAATTGTTAGAAATGAATTAATGTACTAATTCATGCATGTAATAGTTTTCAAGCTTCAAAGATCGATCACCTACACACAAACTCACACCCTTCATCCTACTCATGGATAATCAATAAAAAACCACCAAAATCAAACATGGATGTGCTCTCGATGATGTGTTTCACTCCCTCACAAGTGTTTATCAATAAATAGGGACACTCTCAATCAATCATTCACACAAATAAGTAACCATAGGTTTGTAAGTACTCTCAACTTCGACCACATACTAGAATTCATGCCGAATCAAAAGGACTTTTTCAAGGTTGTAATGTACGGCTCTTTGGACAGGTAGGGTAACTGTATAGGATAAGCCTACTCAAGTGAATGGAGAATAGAAAATAAAAGCTTCGGTATTTCAATGCACAGAACAAAATATTTCAAACATCTTCATACAATGCACTTTCAATTCCATCTTCTCAACACCTCAACTTTTTTCTTCTAACTCTTTTCATTTTCTTTTCTTTCAATCAATCTACTTCCTTTTTTTTTTTCACTATATATGAGCTCATGTTTACTTTTGCTCATTCTCGAAATTTTGTTCTTCCCCACTACTCAAAAATTCATTACTCCTTTTCTCATACTCACTCAACCATAAACAATTCCACATCCTCAACTCAAACCATTTTTCATTCACAACTTTTCCTATTCTCCACTTAAATTGGGACAAAAAGATTTTAAAAAATTTGGATAAGCTCAAATGTGCTAGCAAATAATGGGCTCAAGCTCAAACGGGCTAACAAGGGATAAATGTCATTGGTAGGAATATTTTGGCTAAGTGACTTGTCAATTCAAAGATGGTCTTAAATTACTTCCGGCATTTCATACTAGACATAATCAACAAGTGAGAGTACCCACAAGTTCTAGCACCTCTAAGGTGAAGATTCACTCACAAACAATGAGATCATTTTAATGAATTTTAATCTCTTATAAGGCTCAAATCTCACGACTTTCACATCCATGCTAGACCTAGTGAAATCTCATCACTACCACACAAGTGTTCAAAAGGAAACTTCGTAAGTGTACAAATTCCCTTTCAAATCAACTCTCCTCACTAGACTCACATAATCTAGTCCTAACTCACTTCCACAATTACCAACTCATAATTTCACACTCAATGATAGCAATCAATAAGCAAACATGAAAATAAATAGCACCCAATAAGTTCACATCATCAGCTCAAATACCTATCAATGCACAATATATAACTTAAATCAACTCAACGAGAGAGCGTGCGCCTGTTTAATGTCAATTAAACCTCTCAAGTGCACCAGTGCATATGTATCATCATAAAACTTATAAACACTTCACCCCCCAACTTCGACCTTGTGAAGCGGTCTAAGTTTGGGGTTCGGGGTTACCTCATACGCATAATACCGGTTGACACATAGAAATCAATCATGCCCGTGTATTCGCTCGAGTTGCTCCCCACTATAATTCTCTTTGAAACTCGTGCACCCTCAATACCAACCTACAATCAAATCACTCAAGAACGGGGTTAAAAAACACACAATCCATAAATAATTAACAGAAAACAAAACACACAAAAGCAAGTAAAAATGGGTTTTCTTCCATTCAGCGCTATTTTTAAGGCCCTAATGCCGGACGGAGCTCAAAAGAGCTCAAGACTCATTTAGCTCGATGTTACCTCCCGTATCCTCGTAAGAGCGGTGATATAATTTCTTCCCCCGGAGGCCATTTACCTTGCACTCTCGTCCATCATCCTGTAGTGGTTTCAACTTTTTTTTTTTTTTACTTCCAACGGAGGTGCCTTGTCGAACATCTTTCTGATTTTTGTCTTCTCCAAATCTACTCCTCTTTTTTTCTCCATTTGGGCCACGTCTACACACTTCACTTCTTCGCTCTCTTTCTCCATTGGATGTTTCATGGCCTCATATAGGGAAATCTTCACTTCTTGATCATCCACCTTCACTGTGATCTTCCCGTTTGCCACATCCAACACCATCTCGGCCGAGCTAAGAAGGGTCTTTCCAAAATAAGGGGCACGTGCTCGTCCTCCTTCATGTCAAGGACTACAAAATCAACTGAAAAAACATGATCACCCACCTTCACAAGAACGTTCTCCACTACACTTTGAGGTCTTTTGATGGACCTATCGGCGAATTGGAGAGTCATCATCATCAGTTGAAGATCTCCACCATCCGACTTCTTAAACAATGACAATGGCATCAGATTTATGCTCGCCCAAAGATCTCACAACACTCCCCTTTTGACTTCATTCCCGATGTCACACAAGATAGTGAAACTACCGGGATCCTTCAATTTTGGAGGAAGCACTTTGTGCACCATAGCACTCACATCAGGGTTCAGCTGCACAAGTTCGGGCACGTCAACTTTTCTCCTTTTAGCGAAATTCGGCATCTGCTCTAATGCATCATAAAACGGGATGTTTATGTGCAACTTCTTGAAGACCTCAAGAAACTTAGAGAATTTCTCATCCAATTTCTTCTTCATGAACCACTGCGGATATGGTACCGGAATCACAAATTTTAGCACCCCCAATTCATCTCGCTCGGTTTCCTTCATGTTTCGCATAACTTCTTTTACCTTCTTCCACTTTGATATTCGCTCTTCTTCCACAATCCCTCTTCTACCTTTTCTTTCTCATCATCCATCTCTTTCCTCTCGCTCTCTTCCTCAACCTCTCTATGGACTTCCTCCACATCAGCAGGTAGTGGAGGACCGTCATACTTGGTCCTACTTCTCAGCTCGATCGCCTTGCACTGCTCTTTCGGGTTCATTTCCAGCATAGATGGAAATTTAACTGTCTCTCTTGTCTGTGACTTTGCAATCTAGCTAATCTGGTACTTGATTAGTGTGATTTTTGCTCGAAATTTGTGCATTTAAATTGCTAATTTTATTGAATTTCTTGCAATTATTTACATTAATTTGACCATTTGTGCTTAATTGTCGAGAAAGACATTTTTGTTATTTTTGCAGGAAATTGAATGTTTTTTAGAAGAAAATACGAGCCTATAATTTTGTGAGGTCGAACGAGGAGAAAAGTCGAGAAGAAAACGAGAATATTGTAGGAGAAAAGAGGAATTGGGCCGAGGTGAATTTTTTTAGCAAAAGAAGGCCCAAGGTGTCGGCCCATTTGGAGAAAAGAGGAAGGCCCAAAAAGAATTGGCCCATTTAATGAAGAAAAGCGGCATTTCAGGCTACTCGACCGAGCCACTTGGTCGAGTAGATCAACTCGATCGAGTAGCCTGGGAAAAACTGAAGAGCGATTTTAAAAGTCGTACTCGACCGAGCTACTCGGTCGAGTTGCCCGACTCGTGCGAGTCAATGTCGGTTTTAACAGAAGCTTGGGAAGGTTTTGGTCGTACTTGACCGAGCCACTTGCTCGAGTCAAGCAACTCGGTCGAGTACCCTTATGCGGAAAAGTCGGAAGCGCTTTTTGAAGTCGCACTCGACCGAGCCACTCGGTCGAGTGGATCAACTCGGTCGAGTTGCCTGCGAATTTTTTGGAAAAATTCGAAATTTTATTATTTTTGAGGGGCTCCTTTGCAATTTCGTCTCAAGCCTTCTTCCCCCACTATAAATACCCACATTCTCAGATTTTGGGGGACACACATAGACACACACACTTCACCATGGAAACACCCACTCACACACACAAATTTTCTCATTAATTAGTTTAGCCCTAGCTTTAGATTTTCAATTTTCATAGAAGTAGCTTTCAATTTCAAGTAAGAGTGAAGAATTGGTTGAAGTTTCATACATTTGTAAACCCAAGAGGTGATTTCTTTCCTTTTTATTGCAATTTTATTTCTATTTAGCTATGGGTTTATTATTGTGTTCTTGTTTAGCTATGGTTGTTCATTTTGAAACCATGAGCTAATTGTTTTGATGCTTGGGATGTTAGATACCATGTGAAATTTGAGTTGGGATTGCTCTTTGTCTATTCTATGTTGATATTTGGATTTTGCTTCTATTGATGGATTTGTATTGAGCTTTGATTGTTGATCTCTTGTAGCTTGTTTTTCGATGCATGTTTAGCGTAGACGAGAGTTACATGAGCATGATTAGATGAATGAGTGTGAGATTGATGATTGAATGCATTTATTTTACGTTTGATTCGTCGAGAGAGAATTAATCGTAGAGAACCCCATCAATAGACACCAATTGCTTGAATAGTTGTTTAGGTAATTGGTGAGGTCTCCTAATAAGTCCAAATTGACGCATAGAATTGGCTTAACAATCCTACTTAAGTTTCACCAGGTTGAAGATATCCTAAGCATCTCTCTTCCCCTTGCACTTCGTCGTTTCGAAGTTAGTTAGATTTCTTTTCTTGTTGTTAGTTTACTCGCTTTTAATTCACTTGTTTTAGTAGCGTAATCAAACCCAGAAAACTTTTATTTGTAGCTTCATGTCAATTTTGAAATTATTTCCTAAGAACACTTCCCACCTCCTGTGGGTTCGATAATTTTAACTTGGTCAATATCTCTTAATACGACGAACTCGTTCACTTGCGAGTGGTTCAATTTGTGCTTAAACAAAATTGGCTAACAAGTTTTTGGCGCCGTTGCCGGGGAGGTGACGTGTGTTCTTAGTTGATTTAATTTCGTTGTGTGTTGTTATTTGTTATTTCATTCATATTTTATTCGTTGTTTTTTTTTTCTTTTCGTTTCTCGAGGTCGGTTTTATACGTGGTATTGGTGTAGGTGTATGAACACGAGATCTAGTGGGACACAACTCATTCCGATAGATTTGGAGATTGAAGCCACGGCTAGACGAAACCGAGGAAGAAATCGTAGGAGAAGAGGAAATCAAAATATGGAGGTAAATGAAGCCAATATGGGTGAAGGAAGTCATAATGGTGATGGAGAACCGGTGAATGAAGGGTTCGTAGCGAATGATGGAAACGGAAATGGGAATCCACAAGTAGCTCAAGGAAGGAATGAAGGGAATGACCTTCATCAAAGACAAGTTCAAGGGGGAAACCCGTTCCATCAACTACAAAATGTTCAACCCTATCCACATTACCCATATAACTACCCTCCACCTCAAAATCAACAACATCCTCACTACCAACAACCACCTAACTATTACCCGTACCCACCTCAATATCCACCAAACTACCCTTATCCTTATCCTTACCCTATTCCTCAAATGCCACATCCACCTCAAAACAACCCGAATCATCAACCCGTCTACCAACCCGAACCAAATCCCCAAGATCGTGAACCGCTTCTCAAAGATTTTTATGAACCTAAGATGAAGGAGTTTTATGATGGAATAGCAAGGCCACATATTGTAGCCGAGAAGTTTGAAGTGAGCCCCTCATTGCTACGTATGTTGAGAGAATCACAATTTGATGGATCAGATGAACGAGAAGATCCCCATGTTCATTTGGGTAACTTTATGGATGTTTGTGACACTGTGAAATATCCCGGTGTTTCACACGACGCTAAGATGTTACGACTCTTTTCGTTCACATTGAAGGGGAGGGCGAAGAAATGGATACAAAATATGAACCCTATGGCAAATACTTGGGAGGATCTGAATACTCAATTCTTGAAGAAGTTCTACCCCCCGTGCAAGGTTCTAAAGGCGCAAGAAGCGATCACAAAATTCAAGCAATTTCATGGGGAATCAATAACCGATGCTTGGGAGAGGTACCAAAGCTTGCTATTGGCGTGTCCTCAACATGGTCTACCCGAGGTCCAGACTATCTTATACTTCACTATAGGGCTTAATGAATGGGATAGAAATCACCTAAACTCAAGTGCCGGTGGATCCGTATGGTCGAAAACTGTGAAGCAAGTGAATGAGATAATCGACAACATAGCTGCAAATGACTTATTCTGTAGTTCAAGTGGAGGAGGAAAAAGAGATAAAATTGCTGCTTTAGAAGAACAAAACGATGGTTTGAAGAGTGTCATGATGACTTTGATTGACAAATTGGGGAACCTAAACCTTCCTTCTTCTCATGTGCAAGTTGGGCAAGTGGAAGTAAGTCCTAATGTTCCGTCATCGAGTGAAGAAGTAAACTACATAGGAAGACAACAATTCCAAGGAGGGTATCAAAACAATGTGCAAAGTCAAAAACCATATCAAGCACCACCGTTTCAAGCAAGGTTTCAAGGAGTCTCTCCTCCCAACAATGTGTACCATCAAGGAGGATCTTCAAATCAACCATGGAGGAAACATGAAAATTTCTCATATGGGAACCCTAGAGGAGCAATCCAATTACCCATGGGGGTAGACCCGGGGTCCAAACCTCCAAATCACGAAGGAAAAGGGAATACCGATGAGACTCTTCAATTAATGTTGAAGAATATGGAGGATATGAATAGGAGAATGGAGGAATCTAATCGGAGGATGGAAGAGAATAACCGGAGGATTGAGGAGGTTGGTCAAAGATTGGAGGAGTCGGATAAGAAGAAGGAGATTAAGTTGGCACAACATGATACTCAATTCAAAGCTCTCGAATATTAAATTGGACAAATCGCAAATGCTTTGGGTCCTCAATTAAACAAAGGAAAGTTTCCATCCAACACCGAGATAAACCCAAGGGAGCATTATCAAGCCATAGAGTTGAGGAGCGGAGCAAGGTATGAAGGACCTTCCATGCCACCACTAGAGGATGAAAGTAAAGGTGAAAAATCACATGATAGCGTTGAGGGGAAGCAAGAAGAGGAGGATAATGAAGAGGAGGAAGAACATGAGAAGAGACGTTTGGAAAAAGGGAAGCAAAAAGTGGAAGAAACAGCAAAAAAAGAAGTCATCCCTAAATGGAAGAGAGTCAAGATGGAAAAAGAAAACAAGAGCAAGGTTGAGGTGGATGAATGGGGGGTACCAAAATCTTTGGTACCGGTTCCATTTCCTCAACGGTTCATGAAGAAGAAGTTAGATGAAAGATTTGGAAAATTTCTTGATGTGTTCAAGAAGCTTTACATCAACATCCCATTTTATGAAGCCATCGAACAAATGCCAAGTTATGCGAAGTTTTTGAAGGACATATTGGCAAGAAGACGGAGGGTGGAAGAACCGGAAATGGTAAAGTTAACTAAAGAGTGTAGTGAACTTCTTCAAAGGAACTTACCCCAGAAAATGAAGGATCCGGGGAGCTTCACACTCGCTTGCGATATGGGGAACGGAGTGGTGAGAAATGCATTGTGCGACCTTGGTGCTAGTATCAATTTAATGCCTTTTTCGATATTCAAAAGTTTGAGTCAAGGAGAATTGGAACCAACCACAATCACGCTTCAATTGTCGGATGGGTCGACCACAATCCCCAACGGTTTTGTTGAAGATGTGATTGTCAAGGTAGACAATTTCACATTTCCTGCGGACTTCTTTGTGATGGAGATGGAAGAAGACAAAAACGTCCCATTAATCCTTGGTCGACCATTTTTATCGACCACCCAAGCGGTGATAGATGTCCACAAAGGGAAGCTCACCTTGAAACTAAATGGAGAGGAGATTAATTTCTCCATTAATGCTTCGTTGAAACATCCCATGGAGAAAGAGGAATGTCATGCAATTGACGTCATTGACTTATGCCTCAAAGAAGCTTGGGAAGAATCTTCTTACAATCTCTTAACTAAAGATTATGTACTTCCTATGCCTAATTGCCATTCTAATGAAATGTTTGTCTCTTGTGATGATAGGTTTATGAAGGATGAAGAAGAGGATGAGGCACGATCTTTGGAAGATAGGGAAGTAGAGGAGATCAAACAAGCAAGATTGAGTACTCCATCTCTATTCATACCCGTTCCGGGGAGTGATCCAAACGAAGAAAAGAAGAATAAGCTAAAGGACCTTCCGGAGCACCTCAAGTATGCCTACTTGGATAGTGAAGGACTCCTCCCGGTAATTGTTTCATCTTCTTTAAGTTCGTGTGAGTTAGATAAGTTATTGGATGTCCTTAGAAAACACAAAACTGCATTAGGTTGGAGCATAGAGGATCTTAAGGGAATTAACCCGGCTATTTGCATGCATAAGATAAGGTTAGAAGAGAATTGTAAACCGGTTGTACAAAGTCAAAGGAGAGTGAACCCTATACTTCAAGAGGTCATTAGGAAAGAAATTTTAAAACTCTTAAATGCCAACATGATTTTCCCGATTTCCGATAGTCCATGGGTATCTCCGTTGCATTGTGTGTCTAAGAAAGGGGGAATAACTGTAATTCTAACTGAAACTAATGAAGTGATAGCCACTAGGGTAGCAACGGGTTGGCGAGTTTGTGTTGATTATAGGGAATTGAACAAAGCCACTCGAAAAGATCATTTCCCTCTTCCTTTTATTGATCAAATGTTGGACCGGTTGGGTGGTTTTGAGTACTATTGCTTTCTTGATGGTTATTCGGGGTACAATCAAATCATGATTGCCCCTGAAGACCAAGAGAAAACGACCTTAACATGCACCTATGTGACGTTTTCATTTAGGAGAATGCCCTTTGGGCTTTGCAATGCACCGGCTACGTTCCAAAGGTGCATGATGGCCATTTTCCACGGGTTGATAGAGAATGTGATGGAGGTTTTTATGGATGATTTTTCTGTGTTTGGCGATTCTTTTGATTTGTGCCTTAACAATTTGGAACTTGTTCTTGAGAGGTGCCAAGAAACGAACCTTGTCCTTAATTGGGAAAAATGCCATTTTATGGTTAACGAGGGGATCGTTCTTGGTCACCATGTGTCTTCAAAGGGTTTGCAGGTTGACAAAGCGAAGATTATTGCTATTGAGAGACTTCCTCCTTCTACAAATGAGAAGGGAATCCGATCGTTTTTGGGTCATGCAGGATTTTATCGTCGTTTCATCAAGGACTTCTCTAAGATTTCTAAACCTTTGTCTCATTTATTAGAAAAAGATACTCCTTATGTGTTTTCTGATGAATGTCTTGATGCTTTCAGGAAGTTAAAGGAAGCTTTGGTGAGTGCTCCGATCTTGGTAACTCCCGATTGGAGAGAGCCGTTTGTGTTAATGTGTGACTCAAGTGATTATGCCATGGGAGTAGCTTTAGGGCAAATGCGTGAAGGCCGATTTCATGTCATATATTATGCTAGCAAAACATTCAACTCGGCTCAGTTGAATTACACGACCACCGAGAAAGAGCTTCTAGCCGTGGTGTACGCTGTGGATAAGTTTCGGCCTTATTTGGTGGGGGCGAAGACCACAGTGTACACCGATCACGCAGCCATTCGTTATCTGATGAACAAGAAGGATTCCAAACCAAGATTGATTCGATGGATACTACTTCTACAAGAATTTTACCTAGACATCGTTGACAAGAAAGGGAAGGAGAATTACATAGCGGACCACTTGTCCCGATTGGAGAGAGAGGAAGGTGCATTGGAGGACAAAGAGGAAGTTAAGGAGACATTCCCGGATGAGAAGCTTTTTCGATTGGAGGAAACTCCCATTTGGAAGGTCGAGAAGTGTGCGCCTTGGTATGCCGACTATGCCAATTTTTTAGCAAGTGGAGAGACACCGCCCGATCTCAACTCATACGAGAGGAAGAAGTTTTATAAAGATGTGAGGAAGTATATTTCGGATGAACCATATCTTTTCCGAAGAGGTGTTGATTCATTGATTAGGAGATGTGTGCCACAAGAAGAATGGGAGAGTATAATTCAATATTGTCACTCACTTCCGTGTGGTGGACATTTCGGGGGTTTGAAAACTGCTTCAAAGGTGCTTCAAAGTGGTTTCTTTTGGCCTACACTCTTCAAGGATTGTCATGAGTTCGTGAGAAGATGTGATCGTTGTCAAAAATTGGGTGGGATAACAAAGAGAGATGAAATGCCATTGAGTATCTTTGTGGAAGTTGAGTTATTCGATGTATGGGGACTTGATTTCATGGGACCATTTCCACCATCACACGGATATCTTTACATTCTAGTAGGAGTGGATTATGTTTCAAAGTGGATAGAGGCAATACCAACAAAGGTGAATGATGCTAAGGTGGTGATAGCTTTTCTAAAGAAGAATATCTTTACTCGATTTGGGGTGCCACGAGCGTTGATAAGCGATGGAGGAAGTCATTTTGTGAACAAATTGATGGGAAGCCTCCTTGCAAAGTATGATGTGAAGCACAAGGTCTCCACCGCTTACCATCCTCAAACTAATGGTCTAGCGGAAGTGTCCAACCGGCAAATCAAACAAATTCTTGAAAAAACGGTGAACCCAACAAGGAAGGATTGGGCAATTAAGTTGGATGATGCTTTATGGGCATACCGAACGGCCTTCAAAACACCGTTGGAGATGTCCCCTTATCAATTGGTATTTGGGAAGTCGTGTCATTTGCCGGTGGAACTTGAGCATAGAGCTTATTGGGCAATTAAGAAATTGAACTTTGATAGTGGATTGGTAGGGGAGAAAAGGTTGCTTCAATTGAGTGAGCTTGAGGAGTTTAGAGAATCGGCATATGAGAATGCAAAAATTTTTAAAGAGAAGACCAAAAAATGGCATGATGCAAAGCTCAAAAAGAAGGAATTTGAAGTGGGAGATGAAGTTTTGGTGTTTAATTCACGTTTGAAACTTTTTGCGGGGAAGTTGAAATCCAAGTGGAGTGGACCGTTCAAAGTTAAGGAAGTTTTTCCTAGTGGTTATCTTGAGCTTGAAAGCAAAAATGGAAGTCGCTTCAAAGTAAATGGTCACCGAGTGAAGTACTACTTTAGTCCTTGTCAAAAGGACGGGGGAGGTACCAAATCTCTTCAAGAGGTTTGAACTCGAATGGGTTCCGTCCGGCATAGGACGATAAAAATAGCGCTAGATGGGAGGCAACCCATCCTTTTTCATTCTTGTTTATTTGTCGTTATTGTTTTATTACTTTATTTTGTTTTGTTAGTTTGTTTGTGTAGGTGGGCTTGCTCTTTGTGTGAAGGAGGTGTTTTTGCTCTCTAATGAAGGGGAAGTACTCAAGTTGATGGGGTCGTGTGTTGGGGCTCGGTGAGAGTTCGAGCTTTATAGAAAGACGTGCTTGAGGGAACCTTGAGGTACAACACCTTCTTAAAACTTAGACCAAAGTCTAAGTTTGGGGGGGTGTTCGTCTTTTTATGCATAATTTTTAATTGCACCGATGCACTCCCATTTGATTAGAGCTTAGTGGAAATTATTTTTGTTAGGAATTTTGGATTTAATTGCTAATATATACTTGTACATGAGTTTTGCTTTGACATGTTTGTTGATGGTTTGAGAGCTAGATGCTTTTTAGGAGATGGAGTTGAAAGGTCGAAAATGTGAGCATACTCAAGGAGCTTAACGTGAGGTGATAGTGTCGTGAAGAAGAAAGAAGAAAGTGCTTGGTGCTAATTTGAGGTAGTATACCCCAAACTTAGAATTGCTTAGCAATGTCTAAGTTTGGGGGGTTATTTGTTTTGATTTTCACATTGTACATTGCACCGGCGCACTAGAGGCTTCACTTGTACATTGCACAGGCGCACGCCTTAATTTTTTAGAGTTTTGCTTATTCTAGTACTTGGCATGATATGTGTGCTTAATTGTGGGATTATTGTATATCTTTGAGTATATTCTTTGGAGTTGTGATTGTGTGGCTTGGTGTCGAAAAATTATTAGATGGTGATTGTTTGGTTTTTGAGATCTAGTTGAGCTTGATGGTATTGATTGAGACATGCTTGCTTACTTGTTCATGTGACAATTATGCTTGATGTTGTGCTCGATCCATGATTAGACAAGCCCGTGAGCTTTAGAGCCTTTAGACTTGCATATTTTGGGTCTAAGTTCTTTCTTGTGAGTATCGTTCATGCTTGTGTGCTCTAGAACTTGTCAATTGTCTTGTTTGAGGCTACATTGAGTGTGAAATCTTTGAAAGTGATATGAGGCCATCTTTGATTTGAATAGTCACTTAGCCAAATTTTCCATACCAAATGAAATTTTTCCGTAGTTAGCCCTTTTGAGCCTATTTACCTATTTTTCTTGGCAACCTACAAATTTAGCCTAATTATCCCTTTTTGTGAGCCTAATTCGTCCCTATGAACTAGTGGAGCTTGAATGAGGGTAGTGAGGTTGAATTGAGCTTAAATGTGAATTTGGTGGATGAGTTTGTGTGAAAGTGAAAAGAGTGAAAAAGAGAAAAAGATGAGTTGAAAAGTTGTACAAGAAAAAGATTGAGTTGGTTTATGAAAAGAAAAAAAATTGTGAGAACTCTCTTGTGTACAAGAATTTGGTAGAGTTACAAGTTCAAAAGAGGTGTTTGATGGTTAATGGTGAGAATGTGCTTGAGAAATGAGAACTAGCAAATTGTTGGAGTTTGGAAATTAGAGTTGCAACTTGATCACTTGCAACTTTGTCTTGAGAATTTTAGATGTGTCTATGCGTCTTATTTCTCGCTCCACTAGTTTACGAGTCACTTTTTCCCAAAATTCCCCACCTTAACCAAAGAGCCCAACATTACAACCAAATGCAAAGTCCTCATTGATTCTTTGATTGATCACTTAGAAAGTAGTGGAGAATTTAGAATTTTGGCAAGCCTATGGTAGTGCATTTGTGTGAATCGATTGTTGAGAGTAAACATTCATTGATACACTTTTGAGTGATGAGTGAAACACTTACTTGAAAGGAAAATTGTGAATTGAGCACTTGATCTTGCATTGATTTGAACATGACTTGTGAACTTGCTAGTTGATTGTTGGTACTGAAGAGCTTGATTTGATTGAAGGAATTTGACAATTGCTATTTATTCTTTATGACACTCATTTCTCGCAATCCTCCCACTTGTTTATCTTTTTTGTTGCTCGGGGACGAGCAACACTTTAAGTTTGGGGGGGTGATTAGTGTGATTTTTGCTCGAAATTTGTGCATTTAAATTGCTAATTTTATTGAATTTCTTGCAATTATTTACATTAATTTGACCATTTGTGCTTAATTGTCGAGAAAGGCATTTTTGTTATTTTTGCAGGAAATTGAATGTTTTTTAGAAGAAAATACGAGCCTATAATTTTGTGAGGTCGAGCGAGGAGAAAAGTCGAGAAGAAAACGAGAATATTGTAGGAGAAAAGAGGAATTGGGCCGAGATGAATTTTTTTTAGCAAAAGAAGGCCCAAGGTGTCGGCCCATTTGGAGAAAAGAGGAAGGCCAAAAAAGAATTGGCCCATTTAATGAAGAAAAGCGGCATTTCAGGCTACTCGACCGAGCCACTTGGTCGAGTAGATCAACTCGATCGAGTAGCCTGGGAAAAACTGAAGAGCGATTTTAAAAGTCGTACTCGACCGAGCTACTCGGTCGAGTTGCCCGACTCGTGCGAGTCAATATCGGTTTTAACAGAAGCTTGGGAAGGTTTTGGTCGTACTCGACCGAGCCACTTGCTCGAGTCAAGCAACTCGGTCGAGTACCCTTATGCGGAAAAGTCGGAAGCGCTTTTTGAAGTCGCACTCGACCGAGCCACTCGGTCGAGTGGATCAACTCGGTCGAGTTGCTTGCGAATTTTTTGGAAAAATTCGAAATTTTATTATTTTTGAGGGGCTCCTTTGCAATTTCGTCTCAAGCCTTCTTCCCCCACTATAAATACCCACATTCTCAGATTTTGGGGGACACACATAGACACACACACTTCACCATGGAAACACCCACTCACACACACAAATTTTCTCATTAATTAGTTTAGCCCTAGCTTTAGATTTTCAATTTTCATAGAAGTAGCTTTCAATTTCAAGTAAGAGTGAAGAATTGGTTGAAGTTTCATACATTTGTAAACCCAAGAGGTGATTTCTTTCCTTTTTATTGCAATTTTATTTCTATTTAGCTATGGGTTTATTATTGTGTTCTTGTTTAGCTATGGTTGTTCATTTTGAAACCATGAGCTAATTGTTTTGATGCTTGGGATGTTAGATACCATGTGAAATTTGAGTTGGGATTGCTCTTTGTCTATTCTATGTTGATATTTGGATTTTGCTTCTATTGATGGATTTGTATTGAGCTTTGATTGTTGATCTCTTGTAGCTTGTTTTTCGATGCATGTTTAGCGTAGACGAGAGTTACATGAGCATGATTAGATGAATGAGTGTGAGATTGATGATTGAATGCATTTATTTTACGTTTGATTCGTCGAGAGAGAATTAATCGTAGAGAACCCCATCAATAGACACCAATTGCTTGAATAGTTGTTTAGGTAATTGGTGAGGTCTCCTAATAAGTCCAAATTGACGCATAGAATTGGCTTAACAATCCTACTTAAGTTTCACCAGGTTGAAGATATCCTAAGCATCTCTCTTCCCCTTGCACTTCGTCGTTTCGAAGTTAGTTAGATTTCTTTTCTTGTTGTTAGTTTACTCGCTTTTAATTCACTTGTTTTAGTAGCATAATCAAACCCAGAAAACTTTTATTTGTAGCTTCATGTCAATTTTGAAATTATTTCCTAAGAACACTTCTCACCTCCTGTGGGTTCAATAATTTTAACTTGGTCAATAGCTCTTAATACGACGAACTCGTTCACTTGCGAGTGGTTCAATTTGTGCTTAAACGAAATTGGCTAACAGTACTTTATCAAAGTGAACCGCTTATTGTTCTCTTGCTGATTTGATTCATGTTCATATCTCTTCTCTGAATGTCTTGATCTCTTTCATGTCATACTCCAAAGAAGACAACCACTTGGGTTTTGGTTGGTGCTTTCCCCTTGGGGTACTTGATTCTGAATATTCACTCCATTCGCTCCTTCAACCCGTTCCACATTCTGATTGAGCTCAAATCTCCGCCTCAATCCAGATTCATTTCGTCTCCAGCTGTAGTAGTCATCCTTCGCTGGAAGACTCTATTCCTTCTGGCAATGGTCTCAGGATCTAGCTTCGTTCTATCTTCACTCATTTCTCCCTTAGAGAGCATTTTCATATACCTGAAACCTCAAAAGAAATATCAAATGCAATTGGCTAGCAAATAAGAACACAGAAAAAGAAAAACACTCACTATCAACTACTAAATTATTTTCAAGTTTCACTTAATGAGCATACATCGCCTTCCCCGGGAACAGCGCCATTGACTTGAACGCAAAATAATAGCTTAACTAGTAGTTACCCCACAAGAGTATGGGATCACTGTAGTATAGGCAAGTATATGGACCAAGTAGTATCGAACCCTTGAGAAAGTTTGTACACGAGTAAATCCCTGGAAATCTACGTGTCATAGCTAATATGAATGCGATGTTGGTTTACTAATACTACTAATTATTATCTACTAATTAAACTCCAAATGCAAAATTAAACTATACTATCTCTTGTTTAAGTGCGATTGGGGTGATGATACTTGAGATAGAAATCCATACGTATACTCAAGGAATTGGTACGTTAACTAAAATAATTATGATGTTCAAGTGATAATCCTAAGTGTACTAAAACTACGCAATCAACTTTCCTAATCTCGCATAAGAATTGAAAGAATAAAAGCTCAAGAATTAATCCCAATACTTAGTTCTATCAACCTACTTCACTAATCCACTAATTAAATTATATGGATTGTGCTTAACTATTGAGGACCTAATTTAACTAAGGTGATGCGGCCGTCCTCCCTGGATAAACCGGTAGATTATAAACCCCTTCAAAAACCCTCTCCTTAAGTATATTCGTTATTAAAGAGTGATGCGGTCGTCTTCTCTCTAACAATTTTGGTACTTAATTCTAAGCTTATTCTAGGGTTTATTAGAATTACTCAATAATTAAGAGAACTAAAACTATACATCACGAATTATCCTAATTACGTACCAACATCCTAATTTTACGAGTTCATCCTTTCCCAAGCATACAAGGTTTCTAGCCTTACATGATGATTTTAAGAATAAAAGCAATAATAAGATCAATAATCATGAACATATTTAAAAGTATCAAGAAACTCAAGAACATAACTAATTATGAAATCAATTAAATCAAGTCTCAAAATCAAATCTATAAAATTATGGAAAAAGAGGTTTAAGAATATCAAAAGTTCAAGAGATCAAAAGGAAAATCTAATCCGTTCAAAGTAATAATTAATCTAATGAATTCGTATGATAAAAACCTTGATTACAACGTTGAAATCCTTGCCAAACTCTCAAAATCACGTATCCAAGCTCTTCCCCTTTGAAAAACGAGTGTAGATATGTGTAGATATCTAAAAATTGGCTTGAGAAGGGTATATAAAGGGTACGGGCCGAAAATACACTCCAGTGCTTGAGTTGGGCCATCGCTAGAGCGCCTGGCGCTCGAGGGCCTCCAGCTCGAGCTATCTTGTCAACAGCGCACGAGAGGCACTCAAGCCCTCCATGCTCGAGCGGTTTCTGCTCGACCTTGCATCGCTCGAGCGGATCTAGACAACAGAGTAATAGGGGTGCTCGATCTCTCCTAGCTCGAGCAGCTGGCGCTCGACCTTGGCCAGCTCGAGTTGCCAATCTCCACAACGTGATGGGGTCGCTCAAGCCCTAGTGCTCAAGCACTTGGTGCTCGAGCTCCCCTTTCTTGAATGCTTCCTCTTTTTCTCTAATTGACTCTTTTCTTTGCTCGAACTAATATATTTCGTATTTCTTCAATATCTTCTTATCCGGGAGTCCGTTTGAGTTGATTCAAAGTCCTACGAACTCCATTTTTCACCCTCTTTCCTAATATAAGCACCAAAGAGACAAATTAATGAGTTTATAAAAATTTCACTCAAATAACTTTAAATACTCGTGAAATACGCTCAAAATATGGATTAATCGGGCTACAAAATATCACAATTTCACACCTAATCATTATGCATGGATGGATTTTCTCCATTTGGAATAAACGGATAAGAGCATTCATTGAGGCATGTGCTATTATCTCCATACAATCTACCTTCTTAGTTGTGCATGAAGCCTCAACATATATTTCTGACTCTCTAGGTGTCTGGTCCACACAACTCAAAGAATAAACTGGATGTATATCTTAAGTCATTGATTAAAGAGTTGATATATTTGTGACATATGATAGTAAAGACCTACCACGTTCATAGGAAGCAGAACTTCATGATGCGGGTAACTCTTTTGTGGACTATTAGCGATTTTCTAGCATTTTCTATGTTATCTGAGTGGTCGACAGCAGGAAAACTAGCATGCTCGTACTGCATGGTGGATCTAATATGTTCTATCTTTTGAAGAGTAAAAATGTGACACGATTTGACAACCATCGCAAGTTCTTCCTCATTATCATGTCTTTCGGAGGAAAAAATAGTCTTTCTAAAGGGTAAAGATGTAATACGTTGTGTAAGATTGAAGATTCGAAAAGTATATATGGTTAAGATTCTATCTTTTATAAATTAGTGAATCATATTTTTGTTTTATTCTAAGATTTTCTATAAATATTAAACGAATTATTTCAGGTGAAAACTTGTTGTATGAGATTACAGTCAAGGAATTAATGAAGACAACTGTTGGGCCATAGTAAAAAAAATACGGGAGGTGGGAAGAAGAAGAATATCTTTGGGACTTGCTTTATTGAAGTAGCTTGTTGATTCGACACAACTTGGACGTGATGCATATAGAAAAGAATATTTTTTACAACTTATCTCATACATTCTTGGGTACTGAAGGGAAGACCAGAGACACTTCTAAATCCAGATATGAGTTGAGTCTCTTTTGTTCTCATGCTGAACTGTTCAAAATTGAGCGCACAAAGACATATCCACATACCTCTTACACAATTACTTAAGTAGAGAGGAAGAATTTGGGTAAGTGAGTGGCATATTTGAGCTTCCCTGAGAATTATGTGTCGAATTTGGGCTACAAAGTTGAAACAGAAACTAGGAAGGTGTCTGGGATGAAGAGTCACGATTGTCACGTTTTCATACTACGGCTGCTACCGATTGCATTTTGGTATTCACTTCCAAATAATGTACGGAGTTCCATCATGGAATTAAGTCTCTTTTTTAGACACTTAACGTCATTAACAATCACAGTTGAGGACATGACGCTTTTAGATGACAACATCCCTATTATTCTATGCAAGCTTGATCGGATTTTTCCACCCAACTTCTTGGACTCGATGGAGCATGACTTTATTTTTTTGTCTTTGCAAAACTTGATGTGGGATCTTGATAAATGAGTTTACGTGTTGCCTTTAGAGATTTTTGTAATGTGGTAGTTATAGTAGTCGAGTTTTATCCATTGATAGTTTGAGTGTTATTGCATGACAAGAGAGCCAATTGTGATTGATTTTTTTCCCTTCAAAATTGTGGTTGTCTTGTTTATTTTTAATGATGAATTTGGATAAAAAAAAATGCACAAGATTTGATGCCAAAAACCCATTTTGTGAGCTTTTGAGCCTAGGAGCAATTCATCATATATATGCTCAGGTTTTCTTGATTTGTGGTCAAATTTAGTGTGTTTATTCTAGAACTAGTTTTCTTATGCATTTTGAGACTGCATTTGTGAACTCATGTATCAATATGATAAAGGCATCTATGCCTCTTTGACTTATATGTTCCCATCCCGTCATATTACATTTATCCTTAGAAGTCAAGTTGAGTCTAAGCCTATTTTTAATCAAACATACTTTTTTATTGAAGACTCATCCATTTGCATCCTTAATTGGTTCACATTTGATTGTGAATTATTTGCATGATAACTTGGGTCTTGTGATGAAATAGTGATGTTGTAACGCCCCGAACCCAGAATATATTAATTATATCGGATTCGAAGTGTTATTGTGATCAAAAGTCCGAATTATAAAATTTTTGAAAGGAATATAACTGAAATGAGAGACAGAAATTTATGCAGCGGATAAGTGGGAAGGAATATTAGAATGTAAGTGTATTTGTATATATATATATATAAAGATGGATAGAGGGTTCTGTATCTTCAGAATAATACATACTGAGTTTGGATAATTTAAAACACACGGAAAGAGTATCGTCTTGCATAGCAGTAACGATAACATTTATTGGGAAATAGAAATGATAGGCATCATTGTATTATTAATAATATATTTTAAGTAAAAGGGAGACTTTGTGTCTTCTGTGTCACTGTCCTTGCTCCCCATAATTGTAATCTGCAAGGGGTTAAAAAAAGGGGGCGTGAGAATTGAATTCTCACTTATGGGTGATTGCAACATCATGGGATTGGTAAATCCGAAATATATTAAGTTATACTCATTGATAAAAGTTTATTTTATTTAAACAGTTAAAGTATATAAAAGATTATAAAACTTAAACGATACTTAAGCATATTTCACATGGCATACTTGGAATAACACAAGTTGATTCACATTAGGGTAAAGCCCAAAATCATATCACATATTATCACAAATATCAAACCATAAATGTACAATTATTCTCCTTCCATCATAGTGATCCTTTTCAACTCCAACCATCAACAGTCTTGATTCCGAGGGCGTCAAACGACAGCTGTCCCCGGAGACCGGAAAAATAATCAACGACCTTGATTCCGAGGGCGTCCAACGACAGCTGTCCCCGGAGGCCGGAAAAACAATACTCAAATCACAACTCCGTACTTACTGACTTTCCATAAAACTGATAACTGAACTGATTCATGCTCACGTAAGGTGTTTACTCATGCAGTGGTGATCGATTCACAAAACAACAGGTTAATATATAACATATGTAGTTATATCACATAATCCAAACAGTTATATAGATAGGTGTTACATTTATGTTGGATTAGATATTTTTTATTTGATTTAATTTAGTTGAGTTCAGAAAATACCGGCACGACGTTATTTATAGCAGATCAATCAACGGATCATCACCCACCTGATTGTTCTGAGTTCCGGGAAAATTGGGTAGGTAGGCAGTCGAGTCCTTCGTGCGTATTCCGAAAAGTACAGAATCCTAATAAGGAGTATTTTGATTAAAAGATTGACTTTTGAATTTGAAAAGCTTAAGAGCGCGAAACTCAAGGATTTAGTAGTTCGTTGTCTTCAGAGAAACTATTGAAAACTAAAGTTCTCAAAGGTTGATTTCAAATTGATAAGTACACCTCTTTTAAAGGGGAGGTGTATTAGGGGAGTGTATTAGGGAGTGTATTTACTGAAATTGGTAGTGTATTAGGGAGTGTATTTACTGAAATTGGTAGTGTATCAGAGAGTGTATTTACTGAAATTGGTAGTGTATCAGGGAGTGTATTTACTGAAATTGGTGATGTTCTTGGAGAGTGTATTTACCAAATCTGGTGGTGTACACAGGGGGTGTATTTACTGAAATGAAAGGTGTTCTCAAAAAGGCCTTTTTAAGGAAAAATATCTTTATTAAGCTTGGAAAAATACTTAGAAAATAAGATTATTAATTTATAAAAAATTAAAGAAAGGTTATTCTTTCGTACGAATCCTATTTCTCGTTTTTAGACGTAAACTTAATTATAAAACTTTTCTTTTCTACACTTATTAAAAGACTTTATTTTGTTTGCGTTTTCTAAAAAAATCTAATAGGGTTACGAGGTGAAGACGAGTTTCCCTTTGATTACGAAATTTATTCCAACGTGTTTTTACTCTTGGAAAACGTCAAAACAAGGATACTATAGGATTTTGCTAATATCATCATAATACTAAAAACAATGATACTAAACATTTCATAATAATAATACTAGTCCTCTAAGTCATTTCTATCATTCATCTAAAACAATAATATTCCAACATTCAACCACTAATACTAAATACTAAACTAAAAATCCAATCTCATGGTTTTGTGAAAGAAAATAAAACAAAGAAACAATCTACCCAAAACTCACTTCTAAAGAGTGATACAAATGAAACAAAACAATAATACTAAATAAGTCCATAACTAATACTAAATCATCTAACCAACTAACAGTAACTTTTCTTTCATTTCTTTTCTTTGTTCTAAGGTCTAACAATTTACAAACTAACCCAAAAATTCACCCAAGATAAAAACGAAGATAGAAATCCTTACGAGCTTCAGTTTGAGACGTTAAACGGGCGGCCTAACGGCGTCGTTTTGAAACTCGGAAATTGTTCACGAAATTTGGGCAGCCTTACGGCGTCGTTCGGGAATTCGGAAAAACGATTTGGGCAGCCTAACGGCGTGGGTTTGAAATTCCAGAATTTTGGCGATAACAACCGGTTCAACGGCGTCAAATAACGATCGAAAATTAACGAAAAGAACGGTTACGGGTGAAAATTGAAATTGAACTTCAAAGAGTGTAATTGAAAGAGGGCTTTTTGTATAAACTTACTGGAAGAGGAGGAATCAAGAGGCGGCGGCGGCAAGCGGCGGCGGCGACAAGCGGCGGCGGCGGCAAGCGGCGGCGGCAGAGGAGGGGAAAACGCGACGGAGCAGGGGAGTTCGGAGAAGGGAGTCGCGGCCTGGTTTCGTCGCGTCTGGGCTGGTCCACGGCGGAGCGGTGACGGCGTGGGAGGCTTCGCGGCTGAGCGGGCTCCGGCGGCGTCGCGTCTGGGTTTGGGTCCACGGCGGAGCTTCGTCTGGGAGAGGGAGGTGGCTCGGCGTCGCGGCTGGGCGAAGGGAGGAGGGGAGCGTTGGCTTCTCGTCGGCCGGAGGAGGAGAGGACAGCGGCGGCGAGAGGCGGAAGGAGGCGGAGCAAGAGGCGTGAGGCCGAAGGAGGAGAGAAAAAGAGAGAGAAAAAAGTCTTGCGTGAAAGAAAAATGAAAGGAAAATTTGGCTTCTTTCTATTTATACTCCCTATTTCCAAACTTATCCTTTTTTCTAAAATCTTATCCAATTATTTCGATATTTTCGTTCCCAAATAATACGGTTCAGGGATTGTTTTGTTCACGAGTATAATTTCGATTCAGAAAATAATACAGTTTTTAAACTCAAGGAATATTTTATTGTATTTTGATTTTTCTCAATAAATTAAACGGATCGAAATCCTTAATTTAATTTGAATAATTAATTTCTCGTAGTCCTTTATTCGTTTGAAAGAATTCGTTTTCTTTCTTCGAATTCAGGAGTTTTATAAAAAGGGTATGTATATTTAAATACACAAATAGCACACAAAAATAATTAAAATTAAAAGAAACAAAGAAGAGAAAATAAAATAAAATAAAATAAAATAAAATAAAGGTTTCTAATTAAGAAAAGGGTACAGAACGGGACGGGGTATTACATCCTCACCCCCTTAACAGAATTTCGCCCCCGAAATTCATGTCTTAGGTATTACTTAAACTTTGAGGGTATTTGGCTAGGACTTCATCCTCTCTTTCCCAAGTTGCTTCTTCCTTTCCATGTCGGCTCCACTGAACGAGCACTAAAGGTATTTCTCGATTCCTTAACAAGTGTAACTTTCTTCCCAAGATAGTTACTGGAATCTCTTCATAAGTTAGGTCACTGTTTAGACCTAATTCTACGTGATTAATAACGTGGTTTGGGTCGCTCACGTATTTCCTGAGTGTAGATATGTGAAACACATTATGCACTCGTGATAACTCCGGTGGTAAAGCTATGCGATAAGCTACATCCCCGATTCTATTCAGGATGTCGAATGGTCCAATGTATCGCGGCTTTAGCTTACCTTTCTTTCCAAAACGGATTAGACCTTTCATTGGTGCAACTTTGAGAAATACTTTCTCGCCGATGTCAAATCGTAAATCCCTTCTTCGGGTGTCTGCATACGATTTCTGGCGGTCCTGGGCCGACTTGATCCTTTCTTTAATCTTTGCGACTATCTCAGCCGACTTTTCGACTAATTCGGGTCCGAGAATCTTTCGAATCCCGACTTCGTCCCAACAAACTGGCGATCTACACCTCTTCCCGTAGAGTGCTTCGTACGGTGCCATTTGTATTGTTGCTTGATAACTGTTGTTATATGCAAATTCTGCCAATGGTAGGTGGCTTTCCCAACTTCCTTCAAGATCTAGAGCGCAAGCTCTGAGCATATCTTCAAGCGTTTGAATGGTTCTTTCCGATTGCCCGTCCGTCTGCGGGTGGTACGCGGTGCTGAACTTCAATTCAGTACCTAAGGCTCGTTGTAGACTTCCCCAGAACTTGGAGGTAAAACGGGGGTCTCTATCGGATACTATTGAAACTGGTACTCCGTGCAGTCTGACTATCTCTGCTATGTACAGTTGAGCGAGCTTGTCCAACGTATACGTCATTCTTATAGGGATAAAATGGGCAGTTTTCGTAAGTCTGTCTACGATAACCCAAATGGCATCGTGATTCTTCACCGTTTTTGGAAAACCGGTGACAAAATCCATAGTGATGTCCTCCCATTTCCACTCTGGCATCTCCAGAGGGTGCAACAACCCTGGAGGTCATTGGTGATCTGCTTTAACTCGTTGGCAGGTTAAACAACTCCTGACGAATTGAGCTATCGATCTCTTCATACCCCTCCACCAAAAGTTCTCTTTCAATCCTCGGTACATTTTTGTCTCTCCGGGATGAACGGTGTAAGGAGTGCTATGTGCCTCTTTCAGAATTTCGTTCCTAATTCCGTCATCCTTAGGCACACAGACTCTGTTATCGAACATTAAAGCTCCATCAGTACCCAATACGAATCTCTGAATGGTTCCTTCCTCAGCGCGCTTACGTATTCCTCTCAAGAATTTATCGTCCTTTTGCGCTGCTAGGATCCTTTCTCGTAAGGTCGGTTGTAGGGTGAACGCGTAAACCATGGAATCTGCACAACACTGTGTGGAAAATTCCAAGTCTAAACGAGAGAGTTCTCCCATTAGCGGTAATTGTGTGGTCGGAACGACGCTTAGTTTTGTATCTTCCCTTCTACTCAAAGCGTCTGCCACTACGTTTGCCTTTCCAGGGTGATAGTGAATAGTGCAATCGTAATCTTTTACCAATTCGAGCCATCTTCTCTGACGCATGTTCAATTCCTTCTGCGTAAAGAAGTATTTTAGACTCTTATGGTCAGTGTAGATCTCACACTTTCCTCCATATAGGTAGTGTCTCCAAATTTTTAACGCGTGAACTACTGCGGCTAGTTCTAAGTCATGCGTTGGGTAGTTCTGTTCGTGATCCTTAAGTTGTCGAGATGCATAAGCTACAACTTTCTTATTCTGCATCAGAACACAACCCAAACCTGACAAAGAAGCGTCTGTGTAAATGACGAATCCTTCTGATCCATCTGGGATGGTTAACACAGGCGAAGTGGTTAGCCTTTTCTTTAGTTCTTGGAAACTTTCTTCACAAGTTGAATCCCAAGTAAACTTCTCAGTTTTCTTGGTCAGTTTCGTCAGCGCTTTCGCAATGCTGGAAAAATCTTGTATGAACCTGCGGTAGTACCCTGCTAACCCAAGAAAACTCCGAATTTCATTGACGTTAGTAGGTGCCTTCCAATTCATGATGGCTTCTACCTTTGCTGGGTCCACTTCAATCCCTTTTGCGGAGATTATATGTCCTAAGAACATCACACGGTTGATCCAAAATTCACACTTGCTGAATTTGGCATACAACTTCTCTCGTCTCATTGTCTCTAAGACTGCTTTGAGATGTTCTTCGTGTTGTTCTTTGCTCTTAGAGTACACGAGTATGTCGTCGATGAAGACAATAACGAATTGATCCAGGTACAGATGAAATACTCTATTCATCAGATCCATGAAGATCGCTGGAGCATTCGTTACTCCAAAGGGCATCACGGTGAATTCGTAATGTCCATACCGAGTCCGGAATGCTGTCTTCGGGATATCCTCGCTCTTGACCTTTAGCTGGTGATAACCAGACCTTAGATCGATCTTTGAGAATATCGTAGCATCCTTTAACTGATCGAACAAATCTTCTATCCTTGGAAGAGGATATTTGTTCTTAATGGTCAGTTGATTGAGACCTCGGTAATCTATGCACATACGAAAAGTTCCGTCTTTCTTCTTTACGAACAACACGGGTGCTCCCCATGGTGATGCACTAGGTCTGATGAACTTCTTTTCAAGCAAACCTTGCAGTTGTTCCTTTAGTTCTTCTAATTCCTTTGGGGCCATTCTATAGGGTGCTTTAGATACTGGTGCTGCCCCAGGTATCAAGTCGATGGAGAACTCTATCTGACGATCGGGAGGTAACCCGTTTAATTCCTCGGGGAATACGTCAAGACATCCATCCACAATTGGCACCTTGATGCGTAACTTATCGTCTATCTCTCCTGCCGAGATGTGAACGAGGTAAGCTTGGCATTTCTCTTTTCGTAATATCGCAGCAGCTTGGATTGTTGATATTACTCGGGTTTCCTTCTTGGTATTGACTTCGCGAAACGTGAAACGTTGGCCATCACGAGTTTCGAGGTCGATCTCGCGTTCGGCGCATTTTATTATCGCTTTGTTTCTCGTTAACCAGTCAATGCCTAAGATTATGTCAAAGGTTTTCATCTTAAGGACGTGAAGGTCGGACTCTATCAAGTGATTGTTTAGCGTTAGAGGTAAACCTCTAATTTGACCCTCAATTTCCATAGTAGTTCCAGATGGAATACTAACGTTTAGTACCTTTCCTTTTATCTCAATTAATCCTAACTTTCTTTTAAAGTTATCAGATATAAAGGAATGAGATGCTCCAGTATCAAACAATACATACGCAGGTTTTTCAAGTACAAAGACAGTACCTGCTAGCGTCTCATGCTGCTCAGGCTGAGCTGGTCCTTTCAGGCGAAGTTGCTCTCCACTGCTTTCCCCTTCCTCTAGGATAGCATTCACGTGGCCTGGCCTTCTCTGACCTTGATTAGGCGGACTTCTGACTGGGGGTCCCGCTTGGCGGTTGTTAGGTGCAGGTAGCTGACGAGCCTGATAATTGTTTGCCTGTTGAGGGCGGTACTGGGTGCTATTAACCGATTGACGGTTGCTGTTCGGTGGCTGAACACATTCATTGGACTTGTGTCCTGGTTGATGGCAACGAAAACAAATTACTCCTCCCTGATTACAGGGTCCCCAGTGTCTCCTTCCACACCTTTGACAGTTCTGGTTAGCTCGAGAGCCAACAAAGTTGTTCCCCTTGGGTTGCGGAACTGAATTTCTTTTAAAGGGTGGCTGCCAATTTCGATTGACAGGGACAGTAGTCGGAGTTTGTTTGTACTCCAAGTTTTGACTGATCGAAACCATCAATGCTCGATGGAAAACTTCTCCATACTTTGGCATCTGAAGGCCAATTATAATTCCTGCTATCTCGGGCCTTAAACCCTGCTCGAACCTGCGAGCTTTCCTTTCATCGTCACCCACCAGATGTGGGGCATAACGAGACAGTTGATTGAACCTTCTCTCGTACTCTATCACTGAGAGAGTTCCCTGTCGAAGGTTGACAAATTCTTGTTCTTTCCGATCCCTCAGGACTCGTGGAAAGTATCGATCCAGTATAGCTTTCTTAAAGTCCTCCCAAGTAAGGACCTGTCTAGCTTCTTCGTCCATGGTTCGTTCATAAGACTCCCACCATTGGGCTGCATCTTCCATTAGTTGGAACTGGGCACAGGAGACCTTCTGTGCATCAGCCAGTGCCATGTGTCTGAAGATACGTTCCAATCCTGATATCCACTCCTCGACTTCAAAGGGATCCTCTTTCCCATCCAGCCTAGGTGGCTGCAGTCGTCGAAAGCGTTCGACAAAGTCATTCACCCTGGGCGCTATCTGAGGTATAGGCCCGTATAATGGTGGAGGAGGTGGTGGAACTTGTTGTTGAATGTAGTTCTGAAGAGAGGTCAGTATTTCCCTCGCGATATCGTTTTCTGGTGCGGCTTGCTGAGGCGGTTCGGGTTCAGCCTGAAGGGGTGGTTCTTGTTCTATCGGATCCACGGGTTCAGGGATAGAGTTAACGCGGGGTCGTCCACGATTACGTCTGGGTGTCATTCTAAAGGTAGTTCTGATCGAAAAGAATAATATTGTTACGATACGTATAGGTGCGAGAAAGTTATAAAAACATAACCGGATTAACCAAATCAACACAACGCTAGCACTGAAACACGTGTGGTACGTAATTCACCAGCTGCGCATTGGGGCCCTCAATGGTACAGTGCTCACATTCGCACAGTATTCTAGGAACCAGTGATGTGTCATTAAGCGATAATCAGATAAAATATACGACAATCAATATATAAAGCAAGTAAAACACATTGACAAGTAGTGAGCACATAATAAGTATATATATATCTAAAAAGTTTTGGTTCTATGGAGTCAGTCTCCTTACATTCGCCAAGGAATGCAAAAGGGTTCTAGGTAATGCTATAGCATCGTGTCCTCACATCAATATGGACCACGAGCGACAAAATGGGGGGTTAGAGCTACGCTGCAATGGTCTATAAGGAAAACGACCACGCAAAATGACTACTACTATAAGTCAAACGGCTACCACCTATATCATATATATGCGTCTACTACTATATACAAAGTCTGGTAGTCCCACTAATCATCAACCTCTGACTCGGGCGGGGAATCTATCTCTATCTCTGGTTCATCTCCCTCTGGTTCGTCTGCCTCGACCTCTGCTACTCCTGGCTCAATTCCTTCTGGCCCAAACACAGGAGGTGCGGCTTCCCCAAAACCGAAAGGTCCCTCTCCAGGTAGTCCACTCGCTATCCAGTAAGCGATGGAGTTATCCCGTTGCGCGAGAGCTGCGTCCAAGTACAGCATGGACCTCCTGAGGGTGGTACGGGAGAATTCTTCTTGAGAGTTTGCGGCAGCCCTGGATGCGGCGGCTGAGACTCGGGCAAGTACGGCGTCCTCGTGAAGAGCTCCGGACATGGCAAAATCACTCCGAGAAATTCCGGCGGCCTGTCGGGATAGGGTGCGGTGATCATCCGCGTGTCGAATCACTCTCTGGGCCTCCACCCAGTAAGCGTCTAAGTGAACCTGAGGTTCCTGCTCTGGGTCGTCTACCCTCATGCGATCTAATAGTCCGGTAGCGATAGGGCGGAAGATTTCAATCACTCCTCCCGCGAATCGGGTCGTAGCTGCGAAGTCAGTCTCGATGTGGGGCTCCGGGGCAGTCCTTGCCCTTTCGCGTGACTCTACAAAGCGGGCAGTGAAGGCATCAATGGTCTCTACTTCTAACTGCTCAATCTCTAAGTACTGGGCCACATCCATCTTAGGCTTCCTATAGGGAAAGGAAAGTTCTAGTCAAATTTTAGTTTTTAAAGGAAAATAACCGTAAAGTAAACATTTAAAGCACGTAATCAAAGAAATCACATAATATCTTTTATGAAGTTCACAAATTATTCGAGCATTCTTATCAATTATTCGAGTTCCAAAAGCAACTTAGACTAGATTTTGTAGTTCTTTCTTCGTAGTACGAACACTATTTTGAGTTATCGTAACCTTTTTGATCGGGTAATATTATGAATTTAAGCAGTTGTGAATTTTGAAGGCCTTTAAGCAAACATTATAAAAGTAGTATCGTACCTTCGAGGAGCTCGTAGACAGTGACCAGAGACACGTTTCCCTCAGAAAATTTTAATATTTTAGTACTTTAGTGATAATAAATAATATTATTGTGATAAGGAAACAAGATTTGGAGTTGGGTCCGAAAGTTTTGAACATAAGCTCTGATACCACCTGTAACGCCCCGAACCCAGAATATATTAATTATATCGGATTCGAAGTGTTATTGTGATCAAAAGTCCGAATTATAAAATTTTTGAAAGGAATATAACTGAAATGAGAGACAGAAATTTATGCAGCGGATAAGTGGGAAGGAATATTAGAATGTAAGTGTATTTGTATATATATATATAAAGATGGATAGAGGGTTCTGTATCTTCAGAATAATACATACTGAGTTTGGATAATTTAAAACACACGGAAAGAGTATCGTCTTGCATAGCAGTAACGATAACATTTATTGGGAAATAGAAATGATAGGCATCATTGTATTATTAATAATATATTTTAAGTAAAAGGGAGACTTTGTGTCTTCTGTGTCACTGTCCTTGCTCCCCATAATTGTAATCTGCAAGGGGTTAAAAAAAGGGGGCGTGAGAATTGAATTCTCACTTATGGGTGATTGCAACATCATGGGATTGGTAAATCCGAAATATATTAAGTTATACTCATTGATAAAAGTTTATTTTATTTAAACAGTTAAAGTATATAAAAGATTATAAAACTTAAACGATACTTAAGCATATTTCACATGGCATACTTGGAATAACACAAGTTGATTCACATTAGGGTAAAGCCCAAAATCATATCACATATTATCACAAATATCAAACCATAAATGTACAATTATTCTCCTTCCATCATAGTGATCCTTTTCAACTCCAACCATCAACAGTCTTGATTCCGAGGGCGTCAAACGACAGCTGTCCCCGGAGACCGGAAAAATAATCAACGACCTTGATTCCGAGGGCGTCCAACGACAGCTGTCCCCGGAGGCCGGAAAAACAATACTCAAATCACAACTCCGTACTTACTGACTTTCCATAAAACTGATAACTGAACTGATTCATGCTCACGTAAGGTGTTTACTCATGCAGTGGTGATCGATTCACAAAACAACAGGTTAATATATAACATATGTAGTTATATCACATAATCCAAACAGTTATATAGATAGGTGTTACATTTATGTTGGATTAGATATTTTTGATTTGATTTAATTTAGTTGAGTTCAGAAAATACCGGCACGACGTTATTTATAGCAGATCAATCAACGGATCATCACCCACCTGATTGTTCTGAGTTCCGGAAAAATTGGGTAGGTAGGCAGTCGAGTCCTTCGTGCGTATTCCGAAAAGTACAGAATCCTAATAAGGAGTATTTTGATTAAAAGATTGACTTTTGAATTTGAAAAGCTTAAGAGCGCGAAACTCAAGGATTTAGTAGTTCGTTGTCTTCAGAGAAACTATTGAAAACTAAAGTTCTCAAAGGTTGATTTCAAATTGATAAGTACACCTCTTTTAAAGGGGAGGTGTATTAGGGGAGTGTATTAGGGAGTGTATTTACTGAAATTGGTAGTGTATTAGGGAGTGTATTTACTGAAATTGGTAGTGTATCAGAGAGTGTATTTACTGAAATTGGTAGTGTATCAGGGAGTGTATTTACTGAAATTGGTGATGTTCTTGGAGAGTGTATTTACCAAATCTGGTGGTGTACACAGGGGGTGTATTTACTGAAATGAAAGGTGTTCTCAAAAAGGCCTTTTTAAGGAAAAATATCTTTATTAAGCTTGGAAAAATACTTAGAAAATAAGATTATTAATTTATAAAAAATTAAAGAAAGGTTATTCTTTCGTACGAATCCTATTTCTCGTTTTTAGACGTAAACTTAATTATAAAACTTTTCTTTTCTACACTTATTAAAAGACTTTATTTTGTTTGCGTTTTCTAAAAAAATCTAATAGGGTTACGAGGTGAAGACGAGTTTCCCTTTGATTACGAAATTTATTCCAACGTGTTTTTACTCTTGGAAAACGTCAAAACAAGGATACTATAGGATTTTGCTAATATCATCATAATACTAAAAACAATGATACTAAACATTTCATAATAATAATACTAGTCCTCTAAGTCATTTCTATCATTCATCTAAAACAATAATATTCCAACATTCAACCACTAATACTAAATACTAAACTAAAAATCCAATCTCATGGTTTTGTGAAAGAAAATAAAACAAAGAAACAATCTACCCAAAACTCACTTCTAAAGAGTGATACAAATGAAACAAAACAATAATACTAAATAAGTCCATAACTAATACTAAATCATCTAACCAACTAACAGTAACTTTTCTTTCATTTCTTTTCTTTGTTCTAAGGTCTAACAATTTACAAACTAACCCAAAAATTCACCCAAGATAAAAACGAAGATAGAAATCCTTACGAGCTTCAGTTTGAGACGTTAAACGGGCGGCCTAACGGCGTCGTTTTGAAACTCGGAAATTGTTCACGAAATTTGGGCAGCCTTACGGCGTCGTTCGGGAATTCGGAAAAACGATTTGGGCAGCCTAACGGCGTGGGTTTGAAATTCCAGAATTTTGGCGATAACAACCGGTTCAACGGCGTCAAATAACGATCGAAAATTAACGAAAAGAACGGTTACGGGTGAAAATTGAAATTGAACTTCAAAGAGTGTAATTGAAAGAGGGCTTTTTGTATAAACTTACTGGAAGAGGAGGAATCAAGAGGCGGCGGCGGCAAGCGGCGGCGGCGACAAGCGGCGGCGGCGGCAAGCGGCGGCGGCAGAGGAGGGGAAAACGCGACGGAGCAGGGGAGTTCGGAGAAGGGAGTCGCGGCCTGGTTTCGTCGCGTCTGGGCTGGTCCACGGCGGAGCGGTGACGGCGTGGGAGGCTTCGCGGCTGAGCGGGCTCCGGCGGCGTCGCGTCTGGGTTTGGGTCCACGGCGGAGCTTCGTCTGGGAGAGGGAGGTGGCTCGGCGTCGCGGCTGGGCGAAGGGAGGAGGGGAGCGTTGGCTTCTCGTCGGCCGGAGGAGGAGAGGACAGCGGCGGCGAGAGGCGGAAGGAGGCGGAGCAAGAGGCGTGAGGCCGAAGGAGGAGAGAAAAAGAGAGAGAAAAAAGTCTTGCGTGAAAGAAAAATGAAAGAAAAATGAAAGGAAAATTTGGCTTCTTTCTATTTATACTCCCTATTTCCAAACTTATCCTTTTTTCTAAAATCTTATCCAATTATTTCGATATTTTCGTTCCCAAATAATACGGTTCAGGGATTGTTTTGTTCACGAGTATAATTTCGATTCAGAAAATAATACAGTTTTTAAACTCAAGGAATATTTTATTGTATTTTGATTTTTCTCAATAAATTAAACGGATCGAAATCCTTAATTTAATTTGAATAATTAATTTCTCGTAGTCCTTTATTCGTTTGAAAGAATTCGTTTTCTTTCTTCGAATTCAGGAGTTTTATAAAAAGGGTATGTATATTTAAATACACAAATAGCACACAAAAATAATTAAAATTAAAAGAAACAAAGAAGAGAAAATAAAATAAAATAAAATAAAATAAAATAAAGGTTTCTAATTAAGAAAAGGGTACAGAACGGGACGGGGTATTACAGATGTTGTGAAGGTGGAAAGCGGTGTTGAATTTTTTTTTTTTTTTTTTTGAATAAGTGCTGAAAAAATGAAAAAAAATTCCAACAAAAAAGAAAAAGAAAAAAGAAGAGACAAAATAATATTCCCTCCGTCCCAGTTTTGTTTTCCCATTTGTCAAAAAGGTCCGTCCCAATTTTGTTTTTCCATTCCTAAAATGGAAACTATTTTATTCATTTAAATACTACTTTATTCACCATTCATCATTCCCAATACTACTTTATTAATTTAAATACTAAAATTCAACTCTCGCATTAAACTCCGCGCACAGTCAAACGAAAAAATAAAATTGGGACAGAGGGAGTAGCACAAATATTAATATTATTAGGAGAGATTAGTTATGGATTTTAAAAACTAGGGATTTAGTTTATAAATTTTTAACCGGCTTTAATTCAGAATTTCGAAAATAAACTTAAAAAACATCTTCTACAACACCAATAACATCACAATTTACATCATGCAGTCATCTTAATAGCACCAAGCAATAATAAAATAATAGGTGGTCTACCTCTCCTTCACTGCACAAAGCACACAAAAGCTGAAGAATTTGTGTTAACTGCTCCCTTTTTACGAAGATTGATTTTTGTTGGGATCCTATTTTGGGTCAACTTTTACGAAAAAATGACCACTTTAAGCGAGATAGATTTACTCCAAATGCTGCTCAATTTATTCTCCATGGGACTTGAAGATTCCCAATAATCTGAAATAGTAGCATAAGCCGATCGAGCTCACCGTGGGAATGGATATATATATAGGAAACTATATATCATTGTAGCGACCTAAAAGTGGCAATTTAGATCGCCAACCAAATATAACCGAGCATATGCTAAATTGTGTGGTTGACTAGTTCATGCGGGCTCATCGCTTCTTTGGGCTTGTAAAAGTAGATTTCAATCCAGTCTTACTTAATTTGCACAAGGTACAAATTAGTCTAAACCCAATTTCTTCAACAAAAATAAAAATTAATTAAAAGATGAAATTTAAAAATAAGTTTTGAACAATAAATTACAAAGTATAATAATATAAGAACCTAAGAAAAAAGTTTAATCATTGTTTTTTTTAGTTTTAAGAATTTAAAATGGTTCCAAGTTTCTCCATCCAAACATTATAAGCGGAGAATTACAATCAATGTTATTCTTCACCAAAAGTCAGCTCCACAACCTTCATTTTATCTCCTCCATTAACTTGTTCGATTTGATTTCCACGCCTTCAAAAATTTATTTGTTTCGTGCTTTCCAAAGAACCCTTAGAATGCACTCTCAGATTCCCACCGTAAAGTGCAAAAATCTAGGAATCTTTTTTCTTTCTAAGAAGCCCGAGAAGAGCAAGAAGTGATCTATAATCCGAGAATGCAAGGCCACCGCCGGTGTATCGAGCCAAATAGGCAACCACCAAAAATCTTTGAAGCAACCTCACAATTTATAAAAAAATATTGTGATTTTCGTCCTCCAATCCACAAGCTATGCATTTGGTACCACTTCCATTAAAAAAGAGCTCTTCTCCTATGCAGGTTCATTTTCGTTTGTAAACGATCATAGTCCAGGCCATAGTTGTCACCTTTATGGTTCTTGCTCCAAACAAACTTGAATTCTTCACTCCCTTCTCTTGCTCTATTACCACCCACTCTTGGCATACTCAGGTTCTCATATGTTGATTTTGTTGTGTAGCCTCCTTTGGAATTTAGCTTCCACGACCATCCATCCTCTTAATTTTCTTTGAGTTTGCACCAGTTCACAATATTCACTTATTCATCAAAAGCGCTTAATTCACGATAAATAAGTTCTCTTTCCAATTCCACTCACATCTCCACACCCCCTCCACCCACCTGTCCATTGATTTGATACTCCTCTCTCTAACTCGACTAAAGTGGAAAAATCTAGGAATTTTTTTTTCAAAGACCTCTCCTCCGCCCATACACCATGCTAGAAGCTAGTCCCCCCCACATCACCTAATCTAAGCTCTAAATTATCAAGAAACCATCCACCACATCACCCCACCATTTAGATCTAATCATATCACCTCCCCTCGAGACTAAACCCACCCTCTCTCACATTTAATTTGTCGACATGCACGGAAGAAACCACTCTCGCCCACAAACTACTCCCTCCAACTAAATATACCTCCACAACCATTTTCTCATCAACAACTTATTAAAGAACCCCAAACCCCTCACCCCAAGATCCACGGGATCTTTGAAAACACAAACATTTTACCACTTTAACCAATCAATTTTTCTCTCTCTCATTACCCCCAAAGAAATTTACGAAATGAAATTCAAAGCCCTCAAGGATTTTCTTAAAACCATACTTTTCGTAATTTTCAACTTTTGGGCACTTCTTATGCCCGGGAGTTCTATTATTTTGTTAATAGAAATTTTGTCTTATCTTTTATTTATATTAAAAGAAAATAATAATTTTATCTGTAAAATTTATTTGATTTGGGTATCACGTAAAAACCAAATTAAGAGGGGCACTTAGTGATTCAATTTAAAAGTGTTATAAAATATGTCCTTTTAATTAATTTCCTTAATTCAACTTTTTGTAAACTTTACGCTTAAGTGTTACTCTCTTGATAATAAAAGGTAAACGGTCAATTCTATAATTCCTAGTTTACATGAATATGGATAGGAATTGCGTCTGTTAGCTCAGTGAAGCATTGTTTAATTTGAGTATCATGCACCTAATTAAGTGGGACATGCGGTTAGCGAATCAATATACGATTGTTATAAAATCATGTAAATCCTTTTAATTAATTACCACACTTGTTCAATTCATTTCGTATATAAACCTCATTACTATTACATATTTTTATAAACTACACTTTACTCAATTAAGATGGAGGGTCAGGCGCTAACCAAAACTCAAGAGTATGATCGACAAAGTGAACTGAGAGCTTTCGACGATTCAAAATATGGTGTTAAGGGGCTCGTGGATGCCAAGATTACCAAGATTCCTCGTATCTTTATCAACGAAAACGATAAGCCTGGTTTTGACACGGGCTACTTAAGATCCGACATCTGCTTTCCTATTATTGATCTACAAGGCGTAGGAAGTGCAACTACACGAGCTAATATAGTAAGAAAAGTTAAAGAAGCGTGTGAGGAATGGGGATTCTTTCAGATCATCAACCACCAGTTGCCACTCAGCGTGATGGATCAAATGATCGAAGGCGTCCGTAGGTTTCACGAGCAAGACACGGAGGCCAAGAAGAAATATTATCCCACGAGAGTTTTTCAATTTAATAGCAATTTTGATCTTTATAAAACATCGGGAGCAACGTGGAGGGATACCGTCACTTGTGTCATGGCTCCCAATCCACCTGACCCGCAACAACTGCCCGACGTATGCAGGTATAAAATTACGCATTCTCACTGAACTTATTTTAACATTTTCATTAGTTGGATTTCTCTGTGTCACTTTGCGTGTTTTTTTTTTTTTTTCATTATTTTGATCATTAACACGTGTCGATATGATGTATATATTATAACGTTAATAATTTTTTAACCATCCACATGATATATATGATGTCATACATCTAGATAGTACAGCACCGAAAGCATTATAGGTGATATCATTATGTGTTTTGTAATCCAAAAATCTCACTTTCTATATGAAGTACGCAATTTATTTACCTTAATTTCACTTTGTCGCACTAAGTACTTCATTTTTCCACTAAAGGTATGCATATAAGCTTTTGAAATTCTTAAAAAAATGTAGATAAAGTAGATAAGTAAGGGTATTTTGGGGAATTGGGTGGTCCATTTATTAATGAATTGGTTATTTGTAGTGTAAAGTTAACGACATTTAAAATAAATAAATAATGGTTGGATGGTGAAAGAAAAAAATGGTTGTAAAAAACTGACTGTGCATGCATGCTTTTAGTGGATAGAAAAATTATAAATGAAGATGTTTTTTGGTGCAGAGAAATCATGTTTGAATATTGTAAGCATGTGATGAAAGTTGGGCATACGGTATATGAATTGCTATCTGAGGCATTGGGTCTCAATCCCGGTTACCTCAAAGACATCGGATGTTGCGAGTCCAATCTCTTCGTTGGTCATTATTATCCGCCATGCCCTGAACCAGAGAAGACTTTCGGCATCAGAAGCCACGTCGATTTTGGGCTGCTTACTATACTGTTGCAGGACCAAATTGGTGGCCTACAAGTACTTCACCAGAATCAGTGGGTTGATGTTCCTCCAATAAAAGGAGGTCTTATCATAAATGTTGGGGACTTTATACAGGCAAGTCACCCTCCCCCCCTCTCTCACTCACAAATATTTTTTTTGGTTCATAACTCGTTTACTTGTCAATTTTGATCCCAAAAAATTAACTTTATTGATTTAGTCCAATATTAAAAGATTTATTAATCGGAAAATTAATAATTGTGTTGTTCTATATCACATGAAGATTTTATTTTGGGGAAGAAATGGACATTTGTATGACATAAAACAACACCAATTTTAATTTTCTTTCAATTTTGGGCCAAAATTGTACAAACTTATTATTTTGGACTTACATTATATATATGGTAGATAAGTTATGGGACAAATTTTTTTTGAACTCCTCTCTCCCTCTCTCTCTCTCTTTCAAAGAGCTAATTTTTTGCAGCTGATAACGAATGACAAGTTCAAGAGTGTGAAACATAGAGCTCTTGCCAAGAAGACGGGGCCGAGGATCTCCATCGCTAATTTCATAAAACCGCATTGTCATGATGGTGGTAATCAGAGGGTGTATGGGCCAATAAAGGAGTTGTTGACAGAGGAAGAAGGTGCTATATACATGGAAACAACTTATAAGGACTATGAAACATTCTACTTTGACAATTGTGATGATGGAACCACCAAGCTACCGCACTTCAAGTTATGCAACTAAGCGGTGGAGTCGAATATGTATCCAAGTTATATCTTGCCAAAAGAATGAAATAACAAGTCTTACTATTTATCTTGTGTGCAATTTTGTAAGACAAAGTTAACTATTATGTATTGCTAAAGGTGTACTATATCCATAATATTTTATGAATATTATTACCAAAATATAACATTACTATCAAGTTGCCACTATATTGTGTACTGGCATAATGAGTCTAGTTCGGTGGAAGCTAGGTTGGATTGGGCTAATGATACATCGAGCCAAAATAGTCGGACCTATTTGGCCGGGCTAAGGGTCTCATAGGTTGGATGGATTCGGACCGGTCAGGCTCTTTGCAGCTTATTGACCCGTTAAGGTTTAAATATATATATATGCATATGTTAGATTTTAAGGATTATAAATTATCATATTTTTTAAGAATATAGAAAATGTAGATATTAATTTTATTTGTTTACAATTTTACAGATAAAAATATTAATTTCTTTTTAATATTAATAATAGATAAGCTAAAGAAGAAATGATTAAAAAAAATTCTTACGTTCTTATGTGGGGTAATACACTTTTAATATGTGAGGGACACATATTAATTTTCATATGTGGGGTAATACACTTTAAAAAAAAAATTATTGATTTTTCAGACCAATAATTGATTTGAAATAAAGTGAGTATTGTGAGATTGTTTTATTTTCATTTTTTTGGTGTGAAAGTTACACTGCAAAAAACTCGCATTTTAGCGACCGAAATTTGCGACCGCCTAAAAATCGGTCGCTAAATATTGTATTAGCGACCGCCGTAGACCACTGGTCTCAAATCAAATTATTTTGCGACCAATGAGATAAGCGGTCGCTAAATCGAAGGATTAGCGACCGCCTACGACCGCCCAGACGGTCGCGAAAATTCAAAGATCAGTCAAACTATTTACCGCCACGGCGGTCGCTAAATTCAAATTTTTTATTAGCGACCGCCAGTTTGTGGTTGCAAATCAGTCAGTTGACTCGTTCTTGGAAACGGGCAAGGGTCATTTAATGCTGGGGGATTAGCGACCGCCAAAGGCGGTGGCGGTCGCTAATTTTTTTACGCTTTTAAGTCACAGGCCGTACTCACTTTCGGCCTTCGCTAAAAAAAACTCGGCCGCCGCCGACGCAGCCGTCCGTCGAGCTTTCCGTTCCGGTCAATACCATCCTTACTTCTCCGTCTATCTAATAAACGTAAGTTTTTCAAACTTTAGCCGTTTATTATATATCTTTATATATTTGAATAATGCATGCATGAAGTTAGATATATATGTATACGTATGTTAATAAATTTAATTGATTTATATTCGTAGTTGTGAATTTTGTTGTTTTATATTCGTAGTTGTGAATTTCGTTTAGGGATATTCGTAGTTGTGAATTTAGTTGATTTATATTAGTAGTTGTAAATTTTCGTAGTTGTGAATTTAGTGATTTATATTCGTAGTTGTGAATTTTGTTGATTTATATTCGTAGTTGTGAATTTTGTTTAGGGATATTCGTAGTTGTGAATTTAGTTGATTTATATTCGTAGTTGTGAATTTTCGTATTTGTGAATTCAGTGATTTATATTCCTAGTTGTGAATTTTGTTGATTTATATTCGTAGTTGTGAATTTCGTTTAGGGATATTCGTAGTTGTGAATTTTGTTGATTTATATTCGTAGTTGTGAATTTCGTTTCGTTTAGGGATATTCCTAGTTGTGAATTTAGTTGATTTTATATTCGTAGTTGTGAATTTAGTTTAGGAATTTTCGTAGTTGTGAATTTAGTTGATTTATATTCGTAGTTGTGTATAAATATAATATGTTATGTTAATCTTTTGAATTTAAATTTATTACAGATGAGCTCTCATGATAACCCCGATCATAGTGGGTCACAGGGTCGGGGGAAGAGGAGGTCGGAGTCGTTGAGACTGGTGCACGGGCCCCGGAGATGACACCATCCTCCTCCCAGCAGTCCAGTGTTGCTGGCTCTACTACTGTTGCCGGATCTTCGGCTTCACGGCAGCATCCCCTGATTGATAATCGTCTCACTGTTGTCCCTAGCGACAACATGTAAGTATTTTTAGATAATAAATAAAATAATTTTAATTGTATTCTTTAATATTAATTATTAATATTAACTTGAATTTTTTTATGTTACAGTATGTTTTCAGGCCATGAGACTAGCGGTAAAGTCTCAGAGGCCATTAAGAAGGTCCCGTTCGAGGTTGGTGCCCACTCGTGGTCCATGGTGCCCGAGCGAAAGATGAGGGAGTACTTCGAGGAGTTCAAGGTATATTTATTATAATTTAAATTACATTTAATATTTTATATTGAATTTATTTGTTAATATTTTATTTTTAATTTAACTGCAGAAGTTGTGCGTCTGGGACCCAGTCCATGATAGTGTTATGTACGGCTTGTTCTGCGCGAAAGCACATGATCGGTACAAGAACATTATCTACGGGCTGAAGGGTGCAGCCGGAGCTGGGACGAGGGCCAGATGGACTTTCTGTCTGGGACGCTTTGGTTGCTCACTGGAATAGTGAGCAATTCAAAGCCAAGTCTGAGAAGTCTAGGGAAAACCGGTTGAAGGACCCCACCGGGCACGGCGTCGCCAGACATCGGACTGGATCCCAGTCCATCTACGAGCACTCCCTCGCCTTTGTAAGTATCTATTGAATTTTAATTACATTTGAATATTAATAATTTTTTAAATGTTTAACATATCATTGAATTTGGTTCGAAACAGGAGAGAGAGTACGGACGAAAGACCTCTCTCTATGAGGAGATGGAGATCTCTCACCCAGTGAACCCGGAGATTGGGACATCTACCTACGCCCACACCACTGAGATCCACGTAAGTATTTTTTTAATTTTAAATTAATTTTAATTTAATTATTATAATTGTAGTTTAATTATTATAATTTTAATTTCAGAACAAGTTTAAGGATCGTCTCGCCCAGGCCTCGCAGCAGGTGGCCCCCGGAGAAGACAGCGGGGAGAACCCCACCCCTCTCTGGATTGACGAGGACCGCATCTATTTAGATGTGGTCGGAGTCAAGAAGGGGAAGGTCGTGGGGCAGGGCGGTCACAGTAAGGCCATCCTGCAGACCTACCGCTAGAGCAGTGGATTGTTCTCCTCGATCGACTCCGCTCCCTCTCAGGTAGAGCGTGAGCTGAGAGCCGTCTGAAAGCAGATGGAGGCCCTCACGAGCTACAACGTGAGTCTTCGGGAGTGGTTCACCAGCATCACTCAACAGATGGGCATTAACGCCCAACCCCTACTCCCACCACATTTTGATGCCGGGGTGAGCGGGCACGAAGGTGGTGAGGGCGAGGGCGATGGTGGGGATGCTGAAATTGATATCAACGAGTTCCTCTCTGGAGAGGAATGACGAGAGAGATGAATTTTTTTTATTTTTTGTTGAACATTTTATTTTATTTGTTGAATATTTTATATTTTTTATTGAATAATATAGATTTGCATATATTTTTTATTGAATAAAAAAGTTAGTAAATATATATATATATATATATATATATATATATATATATATATAAACGAGTTAGAAACAATTAAATGTATAAAAACGAATGAATTAGTAATTTAGAATAGTCTAAAATATTAAATTTATAAAATTAATAAAAAAAATAAGTAAATATATATATATATATATATATATATATATATATATAAATGAATTAGAAGCAAAAATGAATTAATTTAATGAATTTAAAAAAAACGAGAGTCAATTTCGAATTATATACAATTAAATGTATAAAAACGAATGAATAAGTAATTAAGAATAGTCTAAAATATTAAATTTATAAAATTAATAAAAAAAAGTTAGTAAATAAATATATATAAACGAATTAGAAGAAAAAATGAATTAATTTGATGAATTTTAAAAAAAAAAATGGGAGTCAATTTGGAATTATATAAAATTAAATGAATAAAAACTAATGAATTAATAATTTATAATAGTTTAAAATATTAAATTTATAAAATTAATAAAAAAGTTAGTAAATACATATATATAAACGAATTAGAAACAAAAAAGATTGAATTTGATGAATTTAAAAAAAAAACGGGAGTCAAATTGAGGTTATATACAATTAAATGCAAATAAATGAACAAAAATAGCATGGGTCCTAGTGGTTCACACCTCTTCCCCTCTACCCGGAGGTCGTGGGTTCGATTACCCTTGGGCGCATATTTGCCCATTTATTTCTACAAGCCACAGAAGGGCTTATATACTACATGGGTCGCCTAATATGAGCTAGTGGGTCAGTGGCTCGGTGGTTCGCACCCGGCCCGGACTCTAATGGACGCGGGTTCGAACCCAAACAACCACTTTTTTTTTTACGCGGGATCGTTAATTAGCGACCGCCTACAGGTCGGTCGCTAATCAGAAAATAAAATAAAAAAGATTATTTTTATTTCGAAATATAAATTAGCGACCGCCTGTTGTCGGTCGCTAAATCATGACTCGACCGGGTCGGACCCGATTGATTCAGCGACCGACATTAGGCGGTCGCTAATATTAGCGACCGCCCTGACGGTCGCAGATTAGCGTCTGATTTCAAAAAGCGGTCGCTAATATTAGCTACCCGCTTTTTAACGACTGATTTTTTTCGGTCAGAAATCGGTCGCTAATCACATTTTGCGACCGAAAATCGATTGCTAAATCGGTCGCTAATACCCATTTTTTTTGTAGTGTTATTAAGACGTTCCAAAAAAAAAATGTAAAGATTATTAGAGAACGGGGGAAGTACATAGTAACTTATAGTTCAAATTACTATTTATAGAATAAAGAGTATTAGTTGTTTTTATTGAAGAGTTTTAGTTGTCTCCATTTAAGAGTCTTAACTTGTTTTCAGTAAATAACTAAGACTCTTCAGTAAAGACAACTAATACTCTTCAGTGAAAACAACTAATACCCTTCAATGGTTTCACTCTAATTCTAACTCATACATACAAATCCAAAAAAAAAAAAAAATCAAAATAGTGGCTTATATTGAATTAATGGGTTATTCAGGTAAAAAAAATTGAATATATAAAAGTTACCATAAATACCTAATAATTGTAATAAAAAGAATAAAAATATTTATAATTAAGAAAATATCATAAATAAATTAAACTCATAGAATTTTAAGAAAGAAAAAGCTATCCAAACCAACTAACTAGTTCACCTACTACTTAGTACACCATCCTCATATTTTACTTATTTATAAATTTTATTTAGTATACCTATCATAAATTTGCAATTATATATGTCTCCAAAATAAATTTTGCACCCAATGCACACCAACCATAAATAATATACCACGTCCACCTTAAATCTTAATTGACCCACCGATTAATAATTCAAATTTGTGTTAAAAAAATAAAATAATGATCCTCCTATTGCGGTCATGTTCGGCATCGGCGGCTGAACTTACCGTTAGACCCGGAGGACCTAAGGCGATTGGTCTTATTTCCATAGTCATGTTTTTTTAGGTTTTATACATTAATTTTGTGAGATTGTTGTGGGCTTTAATGTTTATTCTTTCTTAATGTCGGTTAATTAAATTTTTTTATCAACGAGAAGAACTAGTACTCTTTTTTTTTAAAATTAATATGAGTATATATGGAGATCCATTATATCTGTGGTTATAGGATATAGGGATTTTCCTTAATATTATTTTGAATGACATGCATTTAATTTTAATGTGTTCTCTTATCTTCGTCTTTTTTTTTTATTAATAGTAATTTATTCTACTAATTCGGTTTAAATTCCGATAATTCTTTTTCTTCTACGTTGGTGTTTAGAAGATATTTAAGGTTTTTTTTTTGTTTTAAATGTTCAAAGAGATGAAGAGTTTAAATGATTATTGCGGGTTTACTGAATCCGGATGAGTGTGGAAGAAAGCGGGTGTGTTTATTAAATTTGGTATTTAAAAAAATAAATTAAAAAGGTATATTAGTACTTTCCATTAAAAATATATTTGTAAAAAAAAAAAAAAAGTGGGGATACTAAGCAAACTTTGAGGCATGTGTAGAGGCACCTCTTTCTAAGAATTTAAAATAGAATTGGAGGTTGATTATCCAATAAATTACAGATTCACCGCCATTGTTGCTCTCACACCAATTCACAACCGCCGCAAAAGTCAACTTACAACTTCGCCGCCAAGTCTTCTATATCATGTTTATGTTTTTCTCGGAACATATTAACTAGAGAAAAAATCGAAATAACCTATGCAAAACTCAAAATATACAACTACAATATTTGAAAAAACCAGGAAATTACAACAAAAAGTTTTCGAATAACACAACAAAAACTGGATCTAGTTCTTTGAAAGTTGTTTAAAATCAAAGAGAAGAATTGGGGGTGGGTATCTATGACAACAAGCCTGAATGATTGCGATGAAAACTCGTTCAAAAAGGGGGCGACAATAACACGTTCATAGAAGCGAGGGAGGTGTTGCATAAAATAATCTGGTTTGTTGAAAACATGGGTGTACTAAGATTTAGAGGGTATAATTTGAAGTTTAATGTAAATGTTGATGTATCGACAAATCATGGAGGGGAATATAGTCAGGTCCTATGCAATATTGCACAGTGCAATATTGATTTAAATAGAAAGTTCCAAAATTCGCGGGTTAAAGGTGTGTTAAACGGGCCACCCATTTTTTATTCTGCTTATAATTGTGTTACTATATGAACAAACGAGTGTTATTGCATGAACAAAAGTGTGTTACTGTTTTAAATAGAAAATTCCAAAATTCACGGGTCAAAGGCGAGTCAAACGGTCGCCCATTTTTCATACTGCTGAAAATTGTGTTACTATATGAGCATAAGTGAATTACTAGCTCATATCGTAACATTGTTTAGTTCTTGTAATAACACTCATTTGTTCATGTAGTAACACATTAATTACTTAATCATTTAGTCTTTTTATTGTTCAGATTCTTCCAATTTCATATGGTAACACATGAATAAAAATTAAGATTTTATTATTATCTAATAATTCTAAATTTATTTGTGTTTATCAAGTTTTCGTCTACATAATTTAAACCTCTATTTTTTTGCGATTTCACACTGTTTCTGATATAGTAACACATACGTACTCTTACAGTAACACCCACTTGCCCTTAAAGTAACACAGGCCTAAGAGCAAAATTTTATGTTTGCTTTTGCGCAATTTTTTTGGGAAGATCCATTTGACCCACGAATTTTATTATGCTGACCCGGATCTCAATGTTGACCCGCAGATTTTCCAACTTTTCTTTATTAGTACAATATTGTATGGTGCAATATTGTACCCAAGAACCACACACATATATGTGTGTGTGTGTGTTTGTGTTTGTGTTTGGTGCATGGTCTTATTTCTTATTTATTAATTAGAGCTATCTTCATTGCATCTTTACGACACGCAACTCCAAAAGAATATCGTATTTAAATACACCCTCCGTCCCTAAATACTTTTACAGTTGCTTTTATCTTCGTGTTTTAGCACGCGAATTGTTTATTAGTATTTGAAATGATAAAATAATTTTTAAGGTAGGGTATGATAGATCTACCCCTTCTCTATTATAAAGTAATTTTAAATTTACTCTATCATTTGAAATACTAATAAAAAACGTGCTCGTGAAAACACAAGATGAATAGTAACTGTGCAAAGTGTTGTGGGACGGAGGTAGTATGTAATTAGTAATGTTACTATCCATGCTTTGCACGACAATCGTTTGCATAACTATATTTTAAATATAATTATTTATATTTTTTATATTTCACAAATGTCACACTTTTTGTCACATAATGATCTAGTATAAAAAATTTAATACAATATTTTCTAATTAGGCAATGTTTTATGTGAAAATAGTTCATGGTAAATTTATCATGAAACTGTTTTAAAGTATCAAATGTTTGACCAAAAGTATCAATAATCTCATCAGGAGTATAAAAAATTGGGATCAATGGTATTATATTGTAATTGTTATTGATATTTTTTACCCCAACTTTTGATACTCCTGATGTTAGTTTAATATAATACCTACCCTTCTAGTCATACATAAGTGTAATATAAAGAATAATTATTATTTTATTATAAAATAATTAAAAAAATTCATAATTTTAACTATCAACTCATCTTAATCATATATATAATCAGAATTTGTTCAATTTAAAATATTTTGCAATATAATATTGAATAACCACTGAAGGCTTATACCACTCTTGTATAATCAATCATTATAATTAGGGGTTGCAACCGGACCTCTATTTTAAAGGTTCAGCCACCAGACTGTTGGTGATCGGATCTAATCGTAAGGATTAGTGGCTGTTTTAATCCGTTTTTAAGATCACCAAACAAGTGATTGATTATCACTGTAAATGATAAATTAGGATGATCGGGTTATAAAATTGTAAATACGAGTCTTCAATTCATATTTATTTCGTGTGTGTGAACGTTTGGGTGTTTAATTGCGTGTATTTGGAGTGTTTGTGAATTTGAACTTGAAATTTATTGCTGGAGAACAACTATTTATACTAACCACCAAGCAGGTGGTGTACATGACTCTTGGACTACCAAGCTTGCATGCTTGCCATGTGTCCTTTTGACTTTTTGAACTTAGTTACAAAGTCTTGTTTTTGGTCTTATCTCGGGTCCAAAGTTGTTCGCCTCTCGTTTAGATGGCCCACAAGTTGTTCGCCTGGGTATTAAAGGTGGGTGAGCTTCTGGATCTTTTATATTTGTTCGTCAAGAGCTGGGCTGACCTGGTAGGCTGATTAATGTCATACACTTCATAAGTTGGTAGGTACACCACTTGTTGGTAAGGTTGTCCGTCATTTGTGACCTAGTGTAGGGTTTATATCTGGCATCAGGTCTTAGGACTTGTTCGCAAGAGAGTTGCTCGTAAAGTGTTTTGCTCGTCACGAGATACACTTCCCAAATTGGTTTATGCACCTAACTCCTGATTATCTTTGTTGGCCATTCTTGATTTGCGGGTTTTCTTTTATAATCTGCATTCATAGCTTAAATTTTGCTCGCTTATTCATACTTCATGTTCGCCTATCAACAATTGCCCACTATCCTTGTCAGATGTTACTGTTGGTGATCAAATTTAATTGGAAGGATTAGTGACTGTTTTAGTTCGATTTAAGACCACCAATCAATAACGTGTGATTAATTACCACCGTAAATGGTAAATTAAAGATTCGGGTTGTGAAATCGTAAATACAAAAGTCGAGATCGTATTAATTTTGTATGTGTGCACGTTTAGGTATGTTTGTGTTTGTTTTTGGGAGTATTTGTGTGTGTTTTGGGAGTATTTGTGTATTTGAACTTGTATTTCTTAGCTGGAGAACAACTATTTATAGGACTAGCAAGCAGGAGGTGTCCAAGACTCTTGGTCTCCCTAGCTTGCATGCTAGACAAGTGTCCTTTGACCTTGTTTGACCTTATCTAAGCTGAATCTTAGTTACAAAGTCTTCTTTGGTCTTATCTCGGACTCATTGTTGTTCGTCTAGGTCGGCTTAATTGATCCAGAATGGTTTCTTCATAAAATTTGTTCGCCTTTTGAGGTTATGGCTCAGAAGTTGTTCGCCCTTGTATTTTGTTAAGATAGGCGTAGGAATCTCGGTCCTTTGTTCGTCAACTTACACCTCTTAGGCTGGCAGTTGCAACACCCTTTGACAATGCTGTTCATCATTAGCGATTTGATGGAGGGTCCATATCTGGCCTCGGGTCTCTGGACCTGTTCGCCAATATGTTGTTCGTCGATGGAGTTGTTCGTCATTTTGTACACCTCCTTGATTGATTTGTACACTCCCTTCTGATTTTATTTGTTAATCATCTTTAATTTAGAATTGATTCTTCGTAACCCCTATTACGGCCTTAATACTTGTTCACCCAACAATGATTGATGTTCGCCTATCAACAATTGCCCCCTATCCTGACTAGATGTTGCCTTAGCCGAGCAGTTTTGTGATGAGCAACTATAGTTAGGATATTTTCTTGGTAGTGGTTTGGACGAACAGCCTTATATGGACGAGCACCATCGGGGCCGCCGTTACGTCTTCCCATGTTCTGGAGGGTATTCGAAGGTGACCTGGGCGGCATGATTATGCGCCGCCCACGCGCAAGCAATCCCTAGGCCACGTGCCTCAATGTTTGCAAGCATGTCCTTGGATTTCTAATTTTGCTCGAAAAAGACTCCGTCTTTCTTCAATTTAGTCCAAATCTTGAGGGAAATTACACGTTTTACCCCAATTTTTAGCTTCGTTATAAATATGGGTGAGAATTGAATTATTTCCCACTTCTTCCTTTCTTTAATTTTCTGGTGACTCTCTCCTTCTTCCGGCGACCTCTGAATTTACTCCGGCGATATTTATTGTAATTTCAAGGTATTTAATCTCGAATTTTCTTCAATTCTAATTCTTCTTTTCTTCATTTCTTCTCTTTAAAAATTGTAATCGTACCCCTCCTGGGAATATTTCATCACCGACCTCTTCAAGAACCTACCGGAAAAATTGTACCACTCTTCCTCCGCCCCGAAATTCAATGTCCTCCCATTCCAGTAGCAAAACCCCCTCCGGAGTCCTCGAAGCTGACCCCTTAAGGGTAATTCCGTACGGTGACCTACCCCCTTTTGGAGTATCGTCCGAAATCCAGCAGGAGATTGGTGTGCAAGGAGTGGTTGTTGACTCTGGGAACCAGCTGGGTGAGGAGAAAATGAACGATCCTTCTCGTGTGGCGAGCGAATCTGAATCGTCCAGTTCAGATTCTGAAGAAGAGAAGGATCTCGAATTTGATGAACTTACAAGGGAATTTTTGGAGGGGATCGAATTTCCGAACCCTAAATATATGGAAAACGAGATCCCTGCAGGAGTTGTTCGCCCATTTGAGTGGCGAGCATATGTGGATCAATATGCGAGCAACTTTCCGACCCCTCAAATGCGTAAATTTAAATCTCCTAGGACTAGTTTTCAAGCATCTGGGACTAAGAGCTCTGTTCTCCCAGAGGATCTGGCGGGCATACGGGAGATGTATCAGATTCCTTTGGACATTTTTATGTGGGCTCCCCATAGGAAAGAGCGAGCAGACCGGCCTCCCCCAGGGTGTACGGCGATCAACATTCACACCCTTATGGCGGGGCTAAAGCTTCCACTCCCACCCATTGTTGGTCGCTTCTTAGAGACGACCAACCTAGCCATTACTCAAATCACTCCCATTGGCTGGATGAAACTTCTAGGTGTGATGAGTCTGTTCGCCCTTAAGGGGTACATTGATCGGATTACTTCAGACGAGGTGAACTATATGATGACCATATCCAAATGCATAGCTGGCGAGGAGGGTTATTACTACCTGAAGGCTCGCCCTGGATTAAAAATCGTGGAGGGGGTGCCGAACAAGATTCGGGATTGGAAACACCAATTCTTCTTCATTGGGGGCGATTGTCGAGCAGCTGCGAACGAGCATGGGGATAGAATACGGATTCAAACTCCGGATTCCTATGGAACGCTTCATCGTGAGCCCCAAATGTATTTTTAAATTAATACAAGTGGGACTAATTTTAACATTTTTTTCTTTTATGCAAGTCCCCGGCTTTTGAAGTGGGCGAGCCAAGAAGAGGAGATCAACTCTGAGTTTCTTTTCATATTTTGCCTTGTTTCTCTTCTCAACATCTCAGAGAGGACGGTGGAATACTTGAATCAGGATAAGTGTAAAAAAGATGCTCGTCTTTACACTTATCCTCATCATTTGGAAGCCCAAGCCGAAGTGCCTCCTGGTAAGGTTTCAAGTTTTGACCCCATTCTTGTTCGTCTTCAAAATATACATGCTCGCCTAACTCTTTTTTTTAGCCGAGTAGGTGACTATTGTTGTCCCTCCTAGCTTTGCTCTCTTAGAACAAAAGGTGTTTGAGATGGCGACGCCCAGAGGACGACGGATGAAAGGGGATCCCCCTTCAAAGGTATTGGCCATGACCAATAAGACCCCCGCAGCCGAGCAAACTCCAAGGACGGCTCTTCCGCCGAGCACGTCGCCGACCCCAGCCCCCATCTCCTCTCCGCATGACCATAAAAGATTAAAGAAAAGAGACGGTTCGTATGTGTCTCAGCCACCTCCTACTGCCGATAAAGGAAAATCCAAGATAGGAGGATCTTCTGGTCGTCAGCCTACCGTCGAAGCTGCTCGCCATGCTTCTATTGAGGAGAGAGGAGGGAAATCGGGCAAGAATAGGCACACTCCTCCCCGCGGACCTGAGGACATCACCTATCTAGGGTGGGACGGAGCCAAATTTGCCGAGTAAGGGTATTCCTTGAAACTCTTCAAAGAACTGAATAAGTTAGAAATTCCCCAAGTCTCAAAACTTTTTTTTGTTCGAAAGTACTGGCCTAACGACCATCCAGGGCGAACAGACACGATCCACCAGTATGCATGCTCGAAGACCCCGGCGAACATTCGTGACATCCCGGATAATCATGTTCGCCGGGCGACTGAACTGGTTGCTCGCGCCTGTTCAAGGCCGCTGAACAAGGCCGTCCTAGCACAAGGAGTCATTGATAACTTTCACTTGTCAATGGTGCAAGATGCCAACTCCCTCATGTCCGCTCAATGGGGAATGGCTCAGGTGGTGGAACTGGAAGAAGCTGCTCGCCATCACGCTGCCACTGTTCACCAACTTACTGAGGAAAAAGACATGATGGCGAACAACTTCAATGGCCAGATTGCTCGGCTCAATAACCAGCTTAAGGTGGCCAATGATATTGAGAAGAAACATATAGAAGACTATCAGCTTGTCTCTGGCGAGCTTAAGGAGAAGAAGGCCGAGATACTCTCTTCCCAGGCTGAGTTGGAGGAAGAAAGGAGGAAAAAAGAGAAGGCAGAATCCTTGTACTATTTTTTAGGCTTAAAGCTTTTTATTAATGAATGTCTCTTTTATTCGCTCATCTTCTTCTTGTGTGTTAATTTCTTTTATATTTTTGCTTAATGGTTTTGCAATTATAACATACAATGTTGGGCTTTGTTCGATTTGAACTTTGCCTTTTAGTAGAATAAGGGTTTAGCCTTAGGTTCTGCTCATTTTAAAAGACGAACAACCTTTAATTGGCCTTGGTCCTTAAAATGGACTTATACCTCGAGCTTTGGAATTTTCTTTCAACGAACAACTATATTTACATTGTAAAAAATTTACAAGTGTCGCAAGACTGCTCGTCAATAACATATACAATCTGACGAACAACTTTAAACACTTACTAAAATATGCTCTCTTATAGTATTTTTTACCGAGAAACTTTGTCTAAAATTAAAAAATATGAACCAGCACGACTATACAATGTGCCGAACAACCTTTTACTCTATACTTAGCAAAAATTTAAAAAAATTAGGTAAGTTTTTTGGTTCATTCACTTCACTTGCCCCCTAAAACATTTGTTCGCCCAATCAAGAACTTGTTCGACTCATTGATAGTACTTCTTTAGATGTACATCGTTCCAGGAGTATTGGGCCGGCCTGCCTTCCATATCTTCGATATCGTATACGTCATTAAGAAATTTATCCGTTATACGATACGGGCCCTCCTAAGTTGGTCCCAATACACCTGGAGGTTGGGCGAGCAACTTTTTTAGAACCAAATCTCCAACTCTGAATTCCCTGATTTTAATATGGGAATTATAGTAGCGTTCTGCTCGCTGCTTATAGGTAGCATTTTTTAGCTCGGCACTTAATCTTTTTTCTTCGAGCAAATCCATTTCAGTAGCTAAAGAAGAGTTGTTCGTCTGTTCATCAAAGTTGGTTGTCCTGATTGTGTTGGTCTTTAATTCAATTGGTATCACAGCTTATGTTCTGAAAGCCATTGCAAAAGGTGTTTCTCTGGTGCTTGACCTGGGAGAAACTTTGTATGCCCACAAGACTTCCGGAAGTTCTTCAGACCAACTGCTTTTGCTCCCTGCCAGCTGTACTTTTAGTGTATGCTTGATTATTTTGTTCACGGCTTCAACTTGTCCATTTGACTGGGGGTGATAGGGCGTAGAATAATATTTTTTGATCCCCCACTTTGTACAGAAGTCTCTCAACTCTTTCCCATCAAACTGTAGACCATTATCTGTCACAATGGTTAGTGGAACCCCAAAACGACAGACAATATTCTTTCAAATGAAGTTGACCATTTTATGTTGCATAATCTTTACCATGGCCTCTGCTTCTGCCCATTTCGTATAATAGTCGACTGCCACGACGGTGAATCGAACATTTCTAAACTCCTGCTGGGAAAGGACCAATAATGTCCATCCCCCATCTTGCAAATGGACATGGGCTGTAAACTGATACGAGCTGTTGAGCCGGGGTATGAATGTTCGGGGCAAAAATTTGGCATTGATGACAGGTTTTTGCTTTCTTGATTGCATCCTGACGTAAAGTCGGCCAATAATAGCCTTGTCTGATAGTCTTGTATGCCAAGGCTTGCCCCCCAGTGTGATTTCCGCATACTCCAGCATGTATTTCTTCGAGTATTGCTCGTCCTTGCCCCCTAGGCAAACATTTGAGAAGTGGGATAGATATTCCTCTTTTGTAAAGCTGCTCGCCCACCAGAGTGTATCTGGCGGCTTGCTTTGTTAGCTTGGCAGCTTCAAAAGAGTTGTTTGGTTTTTTCCCACTTCCCAAGTATTTGACTATACTTGTTCTCCAGTTTTCTTCTTCATTTGTTTGTTCGTCCAGTTGGTTGACATTATAACTTGTTGTTGATGGGTCGTTCATTTTTGTGATTATAATGTCGGCCAACTCGACTGGCCCATCGCTTGTTGCTAGTCGGGCCAATGCATCTACTTGTGTGTTGCTTGTCCTTGGAATTTGTTCGATGAAGACTTGATCTAACAAGGACATCAGATGCGCAACAATTCGCTGATACTCGATCATATGATCATCTTTAGCCTCGTATTCCCCTCGGACTTGGTTCACAATCAGTTGTGAGTCGCCGAATATTTGCAATCGTCTAACACCCACGGCAAGGGATAGGTGAAGACCAGCAATGAGAGCTTTATATTCAGCTTCGTTGTTGGTTGCCATGAAACCAAATTTGATCGCCGAGGTGAATACTTGCCTGTCAGGACTGATCAAAACCACTCCTGCCCCCGAGGCTATATTGGTTGAAGATCCGTCGATATAGAGATGTCAGGGGTGGTCAAGTCCTCTCGTCGGATCTGGCGGGAAAGTTAGCTCGACTATAAAGTCGGCTAGAGCTTGCCCTTTGATCGTTGTTCGAGGAGCATAGGTCACCCCGAATTGGCTAATCTCTAGTGACCATCTTAATAGACGACCAGCTGTGTCGGGGCGATGGAGAATTTGTCTGAGTGGGAAAGTTGTTAGCACTTCGACTTGATGATCAAAGAGGTATGGTCATAACTTCCTCACACTCATGACAAGTGCGTACGCCAGCTTTTCGGTTGGAGAGTATTTGATCTCCGCTTACGTAGTAAATTGGTTGATGAAATTTGCCTTACTCTCGTACTAGAACAGAGCTGATCGCCACTTCTGACGCTGACAGGTACAAGTATAGCTTTTCTCCTGGGATTGGCTTTGATAGAATTTTAACATCTCCTAGGTAGTCCTTAAGTTGGTTGAACGCCTTTTGACAGTTGTTAGTCCACGTGAACTTTCCTTTCTTGATGGCTTCGAAGAATGGACGGCATTTGTCTCCCGATCGGGATATGAACCAATTCAATGCTGCTAGGCATCCTGTGAGCCTTTGCACTTCTTTTACCGAACGTGGTGGTTGTATATCCACGATAGCTTTGACTTTGGTAGGATTGGCCTCAATCCCTCGTTAACTAACAAGGTGTCCCAAGAATTTTCCCGAATGAACTCCAAAGCTGCTCTTCTTTGGATTCAACTTCATGTTGTAGTGTCAAAGAATATCGAACACCTGGGTCAAATGTTGGAGATGGTCTTCTTTCTTGGTACTCTTGACCATGATATCGTCTACATAGACTTCTACCGTGTCTCCGATTTGCTCGTCGAACAACTTATTCACTAACCTCTGATATGTTGCTCCGGCGTTGATGAGGTCGAATGGCATTCTCTTCCAGCACAGCAAGTTCTTGTTTGTATAAAATGATGTGTTTTCTTGATCGTCTGGATGCATTGGGATTTGATAGTACCCGGCAAAGGCATCCATGAATGTTAGCATCTCGTGACCCGCAGTGTTGTCCACCAATTGATCAATATGGGGGAGAGGAAAGTTGTCCTTCGGGCATGCTGCATTCAGATCCGTAAAATCTATGCATAGCCTCCTGGTCTCGTTTGGTTTCCTCACAAGGACTGGGTTTGCTACCCACTGTGGACAGAGTGCTTGTTGGATTAGATCATTGTCTAACAACTTCTTCACCTCTTCGTTTAAAGCCTGATACTTGTCTGGGCCATACTTTCTTCATTTTTGATGGACAGACCTTTTTGTTTGATTGATCTTAAGCTTGTGGCAAGCATGCTTTGGATCTATTCCCACCATGTCTGCATGAGACCAAACAAAAACTTCTAGATTCTTGTTGAGGAACTCTTCATTCGGGATTTGTAAGGCTCAGGGAGCTCAAATCCTATGTATAATTCGAGATCTTCATTTTCAGGATTAACTTTGAACGCCTCCAGTTCTTCCACTGGAGTTGCTCGTCATTTTTGTCCTTTCCAATGAGGATCAAGTATTGGTCCCTCAGGGTTGAAATCATTTTCGATGCTCATGGGCTCTGCACCCAGGCGGGGATCTAGATCATCTGTTGGTCCTGACTCATTGTTGTTAGTCAACACCTGGCCCTCCAAATCATCTGGTGGGTGTTGCTCATCACCACCCCTTTGTTGTTCGTCCAACACTTGCTCGTCAGGGTGTTGTTCGTCCGTATCTATATGATCCTCTTCTATGTCCATCATGTTCTCCAGTATTGATGGTTTATCAACTGGGTAGCTGGTGGTGGCTTCCATCATGGATACTTGTGTGTGCTTTGCCTGTAACTGCAGGAGACATTCCCGAGCCTTTCTTTGATCTCCTTTTACTGTGCCTGCTCCACTTGCTGTTGGGAACTTTAGACAATAATGGTAAGTTGAACATGCAGCTTTAAATTTATTTAGAAAAGGTTGACCAAGAAACCCGTTATAGGTTGATTCCTGGTCTACGACCAAGAAATCTACCATTCTTGTATTTTTCTCAGGTTCCTCGACCGTTACAAGCAGAACGGACAACTTAATCTCCCCTAACGGGACTGTTACAGCATTTTCGAAGCCTAAGATTCTATTATTTGAATCTCGTATGTAGCCCGAGTAGTCTCCAAGTTGATCGAGCGTCTTCTTGAAAATAATGTTGGTGTAGGCTCCGGTGTCCACCAACAATCTATGTACTCTGGTCTCCATGATCTTAGCACAAATCACGAGCGAATCATTGTGGGGGGTCAATATTCCCTCCAAAACCTTTTCAGTAAAGGTCAGTTTTGTTGTCTGCATGATGGACGGATTAACCCCCATTCCTTGCACTTGGTCGATCGCTCGTAATTCGGCTTTTCTTTTTCGGTTGGAGATTGACGGTCGTCCATCAGAACATCCTCCCACTGGTCCTGCGGGTTCCATCATGTATAGATCCTCTAGTGGACGAGCAGAAATGGCCGGAACTAGTCGCCCGGGTTTATTATTTTTCTGAGGCTGATCATCATCCTTATCTTCGGAGTTGTTCTCCCGGGCTCTTTTTCCAGGTTGCCTTTTAACAAAGTCGGAGAGCTTCACTTCCTCATAGAATCACCAAAGTTGCTTAAGCAAATCTCTACACTCGCTCGTAAAGTGCCCCACGCTTTGATGGTAGGCACAATACTTGTTAGGGTTGAGTTTGCCAGTGTCTTGGCGGATTCTCCGTGGAGGGGAGAGCAACTCCTTTTCCTTCACATTTTCGTACACAACATCGACTGATACTGTTAGCACCTGGTTCAATTTTTCCTTCAGCTCCGTCCCTTCAGTGAATGCCTTCATGTTCTTCAGGACTCTGTAGCCTGTTCCGCCAGGTTTCTTGTTGTTCTCCTTGGGATCAGCTTTACTTTCTCCCAAGTTTGCTTGCAGGGCCTTATGCATGGAAACAAATATGCCGACTTGATTCCTGAATTCGGCATAGCTTCTTGGGCACTTCTGACGTACCTATTTCCATAACTTTGACCCTTTTTTCAACCCGACCATAACGGCGATGATTTTCATATCTTCGCTGACGGGCTCCCCTTCCAATAGCACTTTGCCGAACCTCTCCATAAATGCCCGATCTGACTCATCGTCATTTTGTTTTAGGTCCAACAACCGGTGTTTTTGGGACAAATATGATCCTGTCGTTGAGAAATGACAGAGGAACTCTCGACTTAGTTGGATAAACGAGTGGATAGATGCTAGTGGCATTGCAGAAAACCATTTATGTACCCAATCCCCCAAAGTCAAGGGGAAGTTCCGGCACTGGGTGGCATCACTAGTTCCCACCGAGACCATATAATCTGAATACTTCGTTAAATGGACTCGGGGATCTGCAATGCCATCATACTGTATACTTGCTGGAAATTGGATCTTTTTCTGAATTGGGGCTTTCAGAATGATAGATGATAATGGAGAGGATGGCAAGCTGGTCGTCCCCACCCCTCTCTGTTGATCCAGTTGCCCCTGCATGCTCTCCACAGCCTTTCTCAGGCTTGAAGCTCATCCAAAGATACCCCCTGGCTTGGAGACTGTTCGGCGAGCAAAGGCACAAGCCTTTCTGCTCGTCGCAGTCCCTCATTCGGAGTGGGCATGTCCTGGAGCTGCTTTCTAGGGTTGCTCACCGCATTTGACCCTAGGTGCCTGAAGGCAGACTGGGAGAGTCTTTCATGGATTGATGGGCGAAGTTGCTCAAATGTTGCTCGCCCATCCCCTGCTCCCTGGCGAGCAACTTTATGTTGATTCTGGGGCTGACCAAGCCTGTCCTGGGCACTGGAACGAGGTGTTCCATGGCTTGATATTGTTGCTCGCCCATGTGCTGACTTGGCATGGCCCTATCTTGGTTCGGCCACCTTGGCTTTGCCCTTATCCCGCTTGACTTGGGCACTGTCCACCTCACGTTGCTCGTCCCTAACAGACCTGGCTCTAACAACCTCCATGGGTTTAGCCCTAGACCTTGCTTGTGAGGGTCAATTTTGTTCTTGCTGTCTCTGGATAGTTTGGAGAGCAGCAATGGTTTTAGCTAGTTCATTAGGGTTGCTCGCCAGGGCCTCCAATTCTGGTGGAAGGTTATGGTCTATGGCCATAAGCCTTGATCTGTTCGCATGTCTAGGTTCACGATCTTGATGGCCTGCTGATGAAGCCCGAGTAGGAGATGCTCTCCTTGACAAGCGTGAACCTTGTGCTTCCTTGGATTGAGGCATTTTAAATTGAATTATCTTCAAATTTAATATTGAAGAACACAAAGAACACCAAAAATACTTTTGCTTGAATCTTCAAGGATTTCTTGAGGATTTCTTCAAATCTTCAAGTTTTCAAACTTGAAGTTCTTGAATAATCACACTTAACCGAAGGTTCGAACCCTCCTTCTAGCGCCAAATTGTTGGTGATCAAATTTAATTGGAAGGATTAGTGACTGTTTTAGTTCGATTTAAGACCATCAATCAATAACGTGTGATTGATTACCACCGTAAATGGTAAATCGAAGATTCGGATTGTGAAACCGTAAATACAAAAGTCGAGATCATATTAATTTCGAATGTGTGCATGTTTAGGTGTGTTTGTGTGTGTTTTGGGAGTATTTGTGTGTGTTTTGGGAGTATTTGTGTATTTGAACTTGTATTTCTTAGCTGGAGAACTTGGTCTCCCTAGCTTGCATGCTAGACAAGTGTCATTTGACCTGGTTTGACCTTATCTATTCTGAATCTTAGTTACAAAGTCTTCTTTGGTCTTATCTCGGACTCATTGTTGTTCGTCTAGGTCGGCTTAATTGATCCAGAATTGTTTCTTCATAAAAGTTGTTCACTTTTTGAGGTTATGGCTCAGAAGTTGTTCACCCTTGTATTTTGTTAAGATAGGCGTAGGAATCTCGGTCCTTTGTTCGTCAACTTACACCTCTTAGGCTGGCAGATGCAACACCCTTTGACAATGTTGTTCGTCATTAGCGATTTGATGGAGGGTCCATATCTGGCCTCGGGTCTCTGGACCTGTTCGCCAATATATTATTCGTCGATGGAGTTGTTCATCATTTCGTACACCTCCTGGATTGATTTGTACACTCCCTTCTGATTTTCTTTGTTAATCATCTTTGATTTAGAATTGATTCTTCGTAACCCCTATTACTGCCTTAATACTTGTTCGCCCAACAATGATTGATGTTCGCCTATCAACAGTTGCCTTGGGCGTGTAGCTTTGGGTCGAGCAACTGTGGTTAGGATATTATCCTGGTAATGGAATAGGGCGACCATTGATGAACAACATTGGATGCGTCGTTCCATCTCCTCAAAATCTGGGGGTTATCTGAGGATGACGTGGGCGACATGATTATGCGCCGCCCACGCGCGATCAATCTCAAGGCCACGCGCTTCTGGAATTGCATATAGGTCCCTCAAGTTTTAGAACCTTTCACTCTGAACCCCCTTTTTCATAATTTCGACCCATTACTTTCTGGAAATAACACATTTACCCCATTTTTTGCATATGTATAAAATTGAGTGGTAAATGAATTTTTCCCACTCTTCACTCTTTACTACAGAAACCTCCGGCGAAAACTTCCATTTTCGGCGACTCCCAAGCTTTTCTGGCGTACTTCTTTTCGAATCACAAGGTATTTACTTCATTTTATTGTTTGTGTGTCTTTATTCTTCTTTCCACTCTATTTTTCTTTCGAAAAATTGCCTCATCACCACCGTGTATACCATCGTCATCGTCTTTTGTAAAAATTACCGCCGGAATTCAATACCATATTCTCCAGAAAAAACCTTTGAACCTAAATTTCATCTATCTCCAATTCTATGTCCTCCCATTCGAGTAATCGAAATTCTGAGGAGATTTTGGACCCTCTTTTTTAGCACTTCAGATGTACCTCTTTCCATAATTCAGATCATTTCTTTAACCCGGCCATGACGGCTATGATTTTCGTGTCCTCACTGACTGGCTCCCCTTTCAACAACACTTTGTCGAATCTTTCCATAAAAGTCTTGACTAGTCATCATTTTGTTTTAAATCTGACAACCGGTGTTTCTGAGATAGATATGATCCGGCAGTTGAGAAGTGGGAGAGGAACTCTCGGCTTCAAATCTTCAAGTTTTAAACTTGAAGTTCTTGCTTAATCACACTTAACCGGAGGTTCGGAACCCTCCTTCTAGCGCCAAATTGTTGGTGATTGGATCTAATCGTGAGGATTAGTGGCTGTTTTAATCCGTTTTTACGATCACCAAACAAGATCGTGTGATTGATTATCGTCGTAAATGATAAATTCGGATGGTCGAGTTATAAAATTGTAAATACGAGTCTTGAATTCGTATTTATTTCGTGTGTGTGCACGTTTGGGTGTTTAAGTGTGTGTATTTGGAGTGTTTGTGAATTTGAACTTGAAATTTATTGCTGGAGAACAACTATTTATACTGGCCACCAAACAGGTGGTGTACATGACTCTTGGACTACCAAGCTTGCATGCTTGTCATGTGTCATTTTGACCTTATTTGACCTTATCTAAGCTAAAACTTAGTTACAAAGTCTTGTTTTTGGTCTTATCTCGGGTCCAAAGTTGTTCGCCTCTCGTTTAGGTGGCTCACAAGTTGTTCGCCTGGGTATTAAAGGTGGGTGAGCTTCTGCATCTTTTATATTTGTTCGTCAAGAGCTGGGCTGACCTGGTAGGCTGATTAATGTCTTACACTTCATAAGTTGGTAGGTACACCACTTGTTGGTAAGGTTGTCCGTCATTTGTGACCTAGTGTAGGGTTTATATCTGGCATCAGGTCTTAGGACTTGTTCGCAAGAGAGTTGCTCGTAAAGTGTTTTGCTCGTCACGAGATACACTACCCAAATTGGTTTATGCACCCCACTCCTGATTATCATTGTTGGCTATCCCTGATTTGCGTGTTTTCTTTTATAATCTTCATTCATAGCTGAAATCATGCTCGCTTATTCATTCTTCATGTTCGCCTATCAACACGGGCCACCATGTCAAAATAACCCGTCTTTTAAAAAAAATTAAATTTGTCAAATAAATCACTTATATTCAATAAAATAATTTTATTTTTAAACAAATCTTATAGTCCTATTTTTGTGGTCAAGATATGAATTATAATGACCATTAACATTAGTTTATGATATGATTTGACTATCCATTTACAATAAATAACATATATTAATCTCTAGAAAAAGCTATTACTACAAGAAAATATTAAGATTAACTCAACAAACACTTTTAAACATCACATGAAATTCTTTTCATGTTAATAGGTACACTTAACATATTAGACCAAACTACACTTGATATATAAATTAAATAAAAAAATCCGGCCAAGCAAAAGCTCCTGGCCTGCCCGGCCCAAGCTCGGTCGGCCCACCAGGCCTGGCCAAATCAGCCCAGTTCTTTCGGGCCACTATTTTTTAGGCCCAGCCTCGGGCCCGCCCATCGGGCTGGACTCATTTTGCCACCCCTAATTATAATATCTGTTAGGATATTTTTGTCCTAAAAATCTCCTTATTTGATTTTGATGATGTCAAGTATATTCTTTTATATTTGGATACTAACCTTGCAGGTACTAATGTATTCAAGAACTTAGAAATTATTTTTCTAAGGTTTTCAGCTAAAGAGTTTCTAAAGACCTTGCAACCGAATAAGTTTTTCAACTTTGCAGCTGAGGAGTTTGAAGAAAGTCTATAGTCAAAGAGATCAAGGAAGTCTACATCTAAAGAGTTCTTAAACTGCAGAATCAAGAGTATTTAGTTGAAGAACTATGTTTAGTAAAACTAATTAAGTGTAGTACATCTTGTACACTCACTCATATAGTTTGAAAGACATCAGGAGTTTGTTAAGTTAATTCCTAGCCAGTAGACACAAAGTGTTCAGTGATTAAGAGCTTGTTCAAGCAGTCATCACTACAATACAATCTGTACTACTCAAGGACAAAACTACAAGACAGAAGCTTTAATTAAGTTGAAGTCAAAGCTGGAGGTGAATTTCATTTGAATTCAAAATCCCTCCAACAGCTAGAGGCCCCTTAAAGACTCCTATAAATAGGATAAGAGACCTCATAGGACAACAACAACAACCCCGAGCATTCAAGCATACTATACAACGTATTTTCAGATATCAAAGTCTACAGTCTTCCAGTGTCTAGAAGTTTAGGACTTAGAAGCTAGGATATATTGTTTAGTTATATTAGTTGTTGTTCCCTCACAATACTTTTATCTTGTATATTCTACTTATAGTAGAAATTTTCTTTGTGAGTGTGTATTTTCTGAGTGAACCTGTGAGTATCTGAGTGAAAAACCTTGTATCCACCTAAGTTTAGAAGTGATCTGAGTGAGGATTCTAATTCTTAGGGGCAACGACTTTGAATCTTAGTGAACATCTTAGTGAATTTGGCACCTAAGGGTATGACAGTGGATATAGAAGGATTACAACACCTCTGAACCACTATAATTTCTGTGTTTATTTCATTACTGTCATTTCATTTTCAAGTTATTCTATCTAGAGTTGTTTACTCTTGCTTTACATATTCTTATCTGCTGCAATCTTCATTCCATTAATTCTTCAAAGATTTTATTGTGCATAGACTTGTAAAGTTACAGTTGTAGATTCTTGGAATCACTCAACTAAAAACTTAAGTCTTTGATTTTTCATCACACACACACTTTATTTTCTGCTGCACAAAGGTGTCGAAAATACTTTTAAAAGTGTTAATACATCTTCTTTGATAAGTGCTTTTAAGTTGTGAAAAGAGTTTTTAAAACTATATAGACTTAATAGTTTTTAAGTCTGCAGCTGTAAACTTTGCTAAACTCTACAGCTGCAAAGTTAAGTCTTGTTAGATTTTCAAGAAAAAATTTCAAGTTTTCAAATTTCAATACTTTAATAAAAAAACGAACTTGTATATTTTTTAACCAGTTACATAATAATAATGAATAAATTATTTTTTGGCCATTTTACAATATTCATATTGTTTCTTATCCACGTTGACCAAAATTATTCTTTTGTAGCCATTTGGAACCAATATATTATTAAATTAACATCTTTTTTTCATTCATGTTCTTCTCTAAATGCACTGTTCTTCATCTCTCTCTCTCCCCCCCCCCCCCCCCTCACTCTCCCTCTCTCTCCCACCACCGGCGTTTTACTCTGCTTTGTTCATATCTACTACTGTAAAGGTGACCTGGAAATGAAGGGAAGATGTTTGAGGAAGCCATTTCAGATCTCTATTATTTGTTTGCGGATTCACGAAACTGGACAGTGTTCGGGATTCACGAAGATAGACAAGGATTGGATTCTCGATCTGTTCATGGTATATCGCTGGTTTTTCCAACTGCTAGGTTTCCTATTAAAAAAAAATTGGGTTATCAATCTTGCATCTTTCGTCAATCTAAGGTTCTTCATTTTGGACAATTCTATTGTGGTTGTTAGCGATTAATTTTCTATTTGCATTCCCTGTGTAAGCGACGAAATGATGCAGGCATAGAAGATGGTGATTCTAGTTGGAGAAGATGAATGGTGGTGGTGTTGGGCCGTTCGAACGACGAAGCTATGGAAACACTGAGAATGGAGTGAACGATGGATTCAACACCTAGAATGGAGCAAACGAGGAGATTGTGGCTGGAAACTATGGGAGATTATGATCAAAAAGGTAAATGGGGACTTGTAGGAAAATAAATGTTAATTTTTAGGTATTTTAGTCTTGGCATATTTTTATTTTAATAATAAATTTATCATGAAACTATTTTAAAGAATCAAAAATCTCAATAGAAGTATCAAAAATTGGGTAATTGATATTATATTGTTATTGTTATTGATTTTTTTACCCCAATTTTTTATACTTCTTATTAGATTTTTTATACTTTTTATCATATATTTGATACTTTAAAACAGTTTCATGATAAGCTTATCATAAACTATTTTTATATAAAACATACTTTATAGTCTTATTTGGCAAAAAAAAAAAAAAAATTGTGGATAAAAAAAGAATATGACCATTAACAAAAGCCAATTTCGGTAATTTCCACTATTAATAAAGTCAATGTTATTTTTTTTTTCAAATATACTTTTCATGTTAATAACGGTAACAGATACGCAAACAAAATTAATTTACAAATTATTTAAGAGAAATATAAAAAAAATAACTCAAGTCATTATAACAACCACCGAACTAAAATCTTTGTAATCAGACAATGAGTTATTTCTAAATTTTAACATTCACTTAAAATAATGATAATAAATCTACAATAAAATAGGAAAATATTATATCAACAATATATCAAATTGAATAATACAAATAAATGAAACAACAAAATAATTTATAAGATCAATATCAAGTATCCAACCTTGTTATACAAACACGAAAATCAATATATCTCCTACATCAAAACCATTATATTTATAAATTTTTTTTTTTATTATTTTCATACAATTAAACACTTCTAAAAAAACTATATCAAGCTTTAGCAAGACAATGTATGTGATGATCTGTGTCACCAATAAACTTAGATTCACAATAAACTGGAAACAATTCTTCAATTCTAACACTTTCATTATGATAAAAGTCGATTCTTCTCTAAAAGAGTTTACACACCGACACTGGTAAGGGCTAAAAAAAGATAAAAAAATAAACATTAAACTTATAGTTTCAATAAGGAAAAAAAAGATATGTACTCAAAGAAATATAAATCTCACAAAGCAACATTTAAATTCAAAATTTTTGCATTTCACATAAAATTTAATTATTTTGCCAACATTCACTGGTTCTAATGTTCCATCAAATTATCTTAAACATGATCAATTTGATTTTAAACCGAAATATTTTGGGAAAATGTTAATTGCCCAAGATATCATTATTCGTCATTGTTCAAGTAGAGAGTAATAAAAAGAAAATATCATCAACTTACCTTATTTTTGTTGATTTCTTTAACGCTCAATTATCGGTCCCTCTACCTAATAGATGATTTTGTGTGAAGACGCTAATCATAATTTGAGGGAGTGGATATTGTGGTCGTTATATGGATATTAAATAAGATTGGTAGGTTAGTATTTTTAGAAATGTGAATGTAAATATTATATGTTGGATAAAATGATAATTTTATAGTGGATATTTTAGTAAAAATTATAAAATGGGATGAGTGAACTTAGTAAAATATTGGGGATTGATAATTGTGCCTATAATAAATTTGTCTACAAAACAAAATTTATATTTAATTTGATTTATACTTAATAATTTCAGTATTTGATTTTTATTATTAAAAAGAACATAGATTCGTAATATATATAGGGAACAATTCTCAAATTCCAATCTACTTACTTCAATATAATATAACATGATTATGCTTTTCAAAAAAATATTTACACCAATCACTGGTATGTGCTAAAAATAATAATAAAACAATGAAAAACATATAAAATTTACAGATTCAAGAAATATAAAAAATAAATATGTATCCAAAGAAATATAAATATCACCAAATGATATTTAATTTCAACATTATTACAGTTCAGAGAAAACTCTATTATTTCACTAGCATTCATTTGTTATAATTTCCCTTTAATGTAATCTTCAAGATGATCAATTTAACTTTATGCTGTTAAAACCATGATTTGCGTCTTTGCACAATAATGTGTATTAGGTATAGGTATGAGTGTGAGTCTGTTTGGTGGTTGTACTGAAATTAAATGATCAATGCGTGAGTATTTTTAGGGATGTGACTGTAGATATTATATATTTGATAAACTTATAATTTTTTTGTGCGTACATATATAGTAAATAATAAATTGAGATGAGTGAATTTATTAAAATAGTGAAAGAAGATAATTGCGCCTATAATAAATATTTTAAACCATTTCATATTTAATCTATTTAAAAATTATAGTTTTATTATTTATTTTCATTAAAAAAACTAAAAATTTATTTATTTAAAATAATTACATAGTAATAAAATCAATGTTATTTTTTAAATTTTCAAAATTGCAATTTTATATTAACAATGTTGACATACACACACAAAAAAATTATATAACAAAATAATTTAAGACAAATAAAAAAAAAGTATCACTGGGCATAATAAAAATCACTAAATTCAAATATCAGTAGTCATGCAGTAAATTGTTTTTAAACCTTAACATCCATATAAAGGAAAAAAAAAAAAAATTTAGGACATCATCTTATGGGAGTTAAAAAAAAAATTGAACACTATCTTCATGGTACTCTTGTGATATTAGGTCACTTCACATGCTTGCAAAATTAGGATACTGCCTTTAAGTTTGATAAATTTAGACCAAATTCTGCCTGAAATACTGTAATTTGGCTAGATGTCTAATTCAGGCAAAATTTGCTAAGTTAGATTATCAACATATAATCATATTAAGAAAACTAATTTTTTAATAAAATAGGAATAATATATTTATTATTAAAATTTTAAGTAATCTAATTTAATTGATACGTTAATATTAAAAAAGTTTACATGATAATATAGTCAATTAAAATTTTAAAATATTAAATTTATACTTTAATACATACTAATATATAAATAAAATTTTATCCGAATAAATACTATTACCACAATATTTTAGAAAAACGAAAAAGTGTAATTTATTAAATTTTATTGTTATTAAATGTGCTATGCATGTTTGTTTAACCCACATGTACCAAAAGAAATAATAAAAACTTGTTACCATAGTTAATAAATATTAGTTATTGACTTTCTTAACTAGCAAAACCGAAGTAAAACTTATATAGTAAACAAAATATATATACACACACATTAACATATGAGTATGTAAAGTGTGAATAAATTTCACCGTAAAATTAGTTTGCAAATAATACTCTTTCGAGAGAACCACAACTACTCTTTAGTGAGAACAAATATTATCCCTCACTAATACTCTCAAGTGAAACAATTAATACTCTTTAGTGAAACCAATCAATACTTTTAAGTGAAATAACTATACCCTTCAAACTTGTTCATGGCGAAACTTGTTCACTATATTACCTTGCCTATATATATTAACTTAGAGTATGTATAGAGTGATACTGGTTCATATATAGATCACTTAGCAATAATTTTTAGGTATATCAACTAATACCCTCACTACAAAAAAAACACTGTTTAGCGACGGAATTTGCGACGGAATTAATTGTATATGTATCCAAATTGATTAATATTTTTTTCCATAATTCACCAAATTAATTTCTTTTCGTATCTAAGTTATTTATTAAAATATTTTGCCCAACTATTTTTTTTTTTTTGTAAAATTATTTATTTCGACAATGCATAATTTTATAATTCGTTCATTTGTACGCAATTAATTGTATATGTATCCAAATTGACTCATTTTTTTCCATAATTCACCAAATTAATTCATTTTCATATCTAAGTTGTTTATTAAAATATTTTTCCCAACTATTTTTTTATTTTGTAAAATTATTTATTTCGACAATGCATAATTTTATAATTCGTTTATTTGTACGCAATTAATTGTATATGTATCCAAATTGATTCTTTTTTTTTCCAAAATTCACCAAATTAATTTCTTTTCATATCTAAGTTGTTTATTAAAATATTTTGCCCAACTATTTTTTTTATTTTGTAAAATTATTTATTTCGACAATGCATAATTTTATAATTCGTTCATTTGTACGCAATTAATTGTATATGTATCCAAATTGACTCATTTTTTTTTTCATAATTCACCAAATTAATTTCTTTTCGTATCTAACTAGTTTATTAAAATATTTTGCCCAACTATTTTTTTTATTTTGTAAAATTATTTTTTTCGACAATGCATAATTTTATAATTCGTTCATTTGTACGCAATTAATTGTATATATATCCAAATTGATTCAATTTTTTTTTCATAATTCACCAAATTAATTCATTTTTGTTTCTCACTTGTTTTTATAAATGTTGTGTCCATTTTATTTTTATTTTTTTGCTAAAATTATTTATTTTGATATTAAATAAAAGTAAATTCAAAATAAAATAAATTCACAAAATTATAAATTAAAGTAACAATTCAAAAATTAAATTAAAGTAACAATTCAAACTAAAAAAAAAAATTATACTTCATATTTATTAAAAATCAAATTTTTTTAACCGTCGGAATTAAATTCGTCTTCCTCTTCCTCCTCATCCTCGCCCAGGTTAACAATCGACGGCTGGCTCGGGGGCTTTAACGGCATCTGTGGCTGGGTCGGTGGGATCGGCGACATCGGTGGCGCCGACATTTGCGCTTGTGGCACTGAATCAGAGGCGAATATCTGCCACCACGCCTGCATGGCGGCTGTATACTGTTGCACCTCGACTGAATACCGCTGCATTTCGGCTATATACCGGTCGTGCACCTCTCGCTGCTGCCTCTCATACTCTTCCTTCTCTCCCTGCTACCTCTGCATGTTCTTCATTTGCTCCACCACCGTGGCAAGCTGCCTCTCGACCTCACTGGGATGAGAGTCGATGGAAGACTGAGAGGAGGATGAGCCCGAGCCACGAGGTCGGAAAAAGTTCTTTCCGAAGCTGCCCAATCCAGCGAATCACCCCTTTTTAGCCTTGACGTTCTTGAAGTACAATTCATTTTGAACGTCAACAGAAGGCTGTGTGAGGTGTATCGACCCCGACCCCTCTGCCGTTTTCTCAGGCTGATGCTGAGAGGTAAGGTCCTCGAGCATCTTTCTCTGCAAATTAATTATACAAAAAATTAAATAAATTGAACACAAAATATAATATAATATTGTTAATATTATAAATTAAAATAATACTATTAATATTGAAATAATACTTACGTGGATCTCGGTGGTACGGCCGTAGGTAGACTTCCCAGTCTCCTCGACGAGTGGGTGGGTGAGTTGCAATCTCTCAAAATGAGAGGGCTCGCGTCCTTGCTCCACCGCCAAATTAGAAAAAAAGATAGTAAAAATTAATACCACTCATAAAAATTAGGAAAAAATAATAAAAATTCAAAAACTACAAAAATAAAGACGAAACTTACAAATCTCAACCCGTGCTCATAAATAGACCGAGAACCGGCCCGATGTCTCGCCATCTCTTGTCCATCAGGGTCACTACGCCGATTCGCCTTGTTTTTCGTCGACTTCTCTTTGAATTCAGGGGAATTCCAGTACCGGAGGTATTGGTCCCAAATCGGCCGCTTTTCACTGTTAGCCCCCATGTCGGTGGCCTCTCCCTTCTTGTACCACTTCTCCCTCATTCTAAAAAGGAGGTCTCTGTACCTTTCCGCCGCATATTTTTCGAAATTCTTCCACATATGGTCATCGTGCTCCGGTGCCCAGACACATTCTTTCTGCAATTACAATTTAAATGTAAATATCTATTTATATATTTGATATTAATAAACGGTGAATTAATAAATTAAATTAATACCTTAAACTCCTCGAATTATGTCTGTTTTATTGCATCAGACACTAGCTCCCAACTGTAAGCGGTGGGCTCGAATCCACATCCAAGGATGGAATGGGAAACCTGATTACTAGCCTCATAACCAGGAATCCAACTGTAAACTTAAAACTTCAAAGTTAGTAAAATAATTAGATTTTAATTAATAAAAAAATTGAGTATAAAATATTAAAACTTACGTTGAACCATGTGGCTGAACGGTCATCCGTGCTTTAACAACCGGATGTTGTCGGGAGGAGGATGAGCCCTTAGCAGTCTGTTGTGAGGAGGAGCCAGGCTGTGAAGAGGTCTCTGATTGAGACCTCGGTTTGAAAATAGGTGGAACCACGGGTCTCAGTGAGGCCCGTCGTCTCCTCCCTCCTCACCCTCCTCGACTCGCCTCCTCATCCCTCAGAGGCTGCTGGCTGCCACTGCTAATGTCACTGCCTTGTCCGCTCATCTATAACAAAATTCGAAATATTAAATTAAAATCAATAAAATTAAACATGCTTTAAATTAAAATTCGATCAACTAAATTCGATCAACTAATTCAACTATTTCTAAACATGCTTTAAAATTAAATTAAAATTCGATCAACTAATTCAACTAAAATCAATTCATTTCTAATATAATTTAAACAATTCAACTAATTCAATTCTAAACTTAACAAAAATTAAACAAGCTTTAAATTAAAATTCGATCAACTAAATTCGATCAACTAATTTAACTATTTCAAAACATTACTAATATAATTCAAACAATTCAACTAAAATCAATTCTCTAAACATGCTTTAAAATTAAATTTTAAACGGTAAAAATGAAGAAAACTTACAGTTTATTTATAGAAAATGTCGAAACGAGAACTCGGTGGGGACGGATTGGCTCTACAATCAACCCAACTTCTCCTTCTTTTTCCTTTCATTTTCCTCCTCTTCTTCTTTTTTCTCGCATTCACCGTCTGCTTCGCGAGGAGAGAATTTATAAGTGGAATTTTTTTTACGACGGACGCCTATTCGTCGCAAATTATGCCTGTCAAAGCCAAAACGACGTCATTTTTACTGATTTGCAATGGCTTTTCCGTCGCAAATCCGTCAACGCACCGTTTCCCGAGAAGACGCGTAAAATAGGGTCGGATTTGCGATGGACATTCCGTCGCAAATCAGTCAATGGACCGTTTCCCGAAAGGTCGCGAATATAAATGTAAGATTTGCGACAGATTTGGTCCGTCGCAAATACAAAGTTAAAAATTGCGGCGGTCTATTCCGTCGCAAATCAGTCAAATGGGTCGCTTCCCGAACGGTCACTTTTAAACGGGTATATTTTGCGACGGAATGGACCGTCGCAAACTCAAAGTTGAAATTTGCGACGACCTATCCGTTGCAAATTTAGCCAGTTTAAGACGAAGGCGGTGGGCCCTAGTTGTTGCGATGGACTTTTCCGTCGCAAAACAATAACTTTTGCGATGGTCTGCCGAAGTCATCGCAAACTGTCATTTTTTCCGACGGCTTACCAAAATCCGTCGCAAATTCACAAAATTTGCGACGGATATTTGGCCGTCGCAAATTCTTCGTCGCTAAACTCCGTCTTTTTTTTAGTGCCTTTTGAAGAGAACCTAATTCCCTTTAGTTAAACAACTAATATTCTTTGTACCTCACTACAAAAAAAACACTGTTTAGCGACGGAATTTGCGACCAAAAATCCGTCTAATTCCCTTTAGTTAAATAACTAATATTCTTTGTACCTCACAACAAAATAAAACACTGTTTAGCGACGTAATTTGCGACCAAAAATCCGTCGCAAATCACTGTTTGCAATGGAATTTGCGACAGACACGTGTCTGTTGTTAAAACAGCCATAACTAATGTTTGCAACGGACTTTTGCCACCCGTCGCAAATTTACGACGGACAATACCGTCGCAAAATTGGCGGGTTTGACCCGACCGGGTCGATCAAAATTTGCGATGGCCTATAGTCCGTCGCAAGTAATTCGGGTCAGACCCGATCGGGTCTACAACATTTGCTACGGATCATTACCGTCGCAGATATATTTTTTTTCTAATATTTTCGATTACAATTTGCGACGGGCATATTCCGTCGCAAAATGCCGTCGCAAATTCCGAACCTGTACAAAAAAAAACTGGTTCGCGTGGTTCGAGCCCGGGCACCCGGGGCGGGCTCGGATCAGTGGGCCACCGGCCCATAGCTTATTATATGTGTCTCACCTTCTATATGTATCAATATTAGGCATTGAACAATTAATCCAAGTTTGCGCTCAAGAGGAATCGAACACGCGACCTCTTGTGCATGGGGAGGAGGGGCGGTCGCTAGGCCATGTGCTTCTTTCGTTCATTTTTACGCAATTAATTGTATATGTATTTAAATTAAGTCTTTTTTTTTATAATTCACCAAATTAATTTCTTTTCGTATCTAAGTTGTTTATTAAAATATTTTGCCCAACTATTTTTTTTTATTTTGTAAAATTATTTATTTCGACAATGCATAATTTTATAATTCGTTCATTTGTACGCAATTAATTGTATATGAATCCAAATTGACTCATTTTTTTTTCCATAATTCACCAAATTAATTTATTTTCGTTTCTCACTTGTTTTTATAAATGTTGGGGCCATTTAATTTGTATTATTTTGGTAAAATTATTTATTTAGACTCCCGCTTAAATTTATAATTCGTTCATTTGTACGCACTTAATTGTATATGTATCCAAATTGACTCGTTTTTTTTCATAATTCACCAAATTAATTCATTTTCATTTCTCACTTGTTTTTATAAATGTTGGGGCCATTTCATTTTTATTATTTTGGTAAAATTATTTATTTCGACTGGCACTTAAATTTATAATTCGTTCATTTGTACGAAATTAATTGTACATGTATCCAAATTGACTCGTTTTTTTTTTCATAATTCACCAAATTAATTCATTTTCGTGTCTCACTTGTTTTTATAAATGTTGGGGCCATTTAATTTTTATTATTTTGGTAAAATTATTTATTTCGACACCCGCTTAAATTTAGAATTCGTTCATTTGTACGCAATTAATTGTATATGTATCTAAATTGACTCGTTTTTTTCCATAATTCACCAAATTAATTCATTTTTGTTTCTCACTTATTTTTATAAATGTTGGGGCCATTTAATTTTTATTATTTTGGTTAAATTATTTATTTCGGCTCGCGCTTAAATTTATAATTCGTTCATTTGTACGCAATTAATTGTATATGTATCCAAATTGACTCGTTTTTTTTCATAATTCACCAAATTAATTCATTTTCGTGTCTCACTTGTTTTTATAAATGTTGGGGCCATTTAATTTTTATTATTTTGGTAAAATTATTTATTTTGACTAGCGCTTAAATTTATAATTCGTTCATTTATACGCAATTAATTGTATATGTATCCTAATTGACTCGTTTTTTTTTTCATAATTCACCAAATTAATTCATTTTCGTGTCTCACTTGTTTTTTATAAATGTTGGGGCCATTTAATTTTTATTATTTTGATAAAATTATTTATTTCGATTCCCGCTTAAATTTATAATTCGTTCATTTGTACGCAATTAATTTTATATGTATCCAAATTGACTCATTTTTTTTCCATAATTCACCAAATTAATTCATTTTCGTGTCTCACTTGTTTTTATAAATGTTGGGGCCATTTAATTTTTATTATTTCTGTAAAATTATTTATTTCGACTCCCGCTTAAATTTATAATTCGTTCATTTGTACGCAATTAATTGTATATGTATCCAAATTGACTCGTTTTTTTTCAATAATTCACCAAATTAATTCATTTTCGTTTTTCTCACTTTTTTTTATAAATGTTGGGGCCATTTAATATTTATTATTTTGGTAAAATTATTTATTTCGACTCCCGCTTAAATTTATAATTCGTTAATTTGTACGCAATTAATTGTATATGTATCCAAACTGACTCGTTTTTTTTCCATAATTCACCAAATTAATTCATTTTCGTTTCTCACTTATTTTTATAAATGTTGGGGCCATTTAATTTTTGTTATTTTGGTAAAATTATTTTTTTCGACTCCCGCTTAAATTTATAATTTGTTCATTTGTACGCAATTAATTGTATATGTATCCAAATTGAATTTTTTTTCATAATTCACCAAATTAATTCATTTTCTTTTCTAACTTGTTATATTTACAATAATTTAGTAATTTTAATCTCGTCTTCTTCCTCTTTATCCTCATCATCATCTTCATCCTCATCATCTTCATCATCATCATCATCATCTTCTTCTTCTTCTTCTTCTTGGGGAAAGTGTCTGAAAAAGAGACTTAATTCTGTGATGACACTCCATACATTCTTGGGGAGTGAGTATCGAAATGTAATAGGTAAGAGTCGTTGCATGAACACGTGACAATCATGACTCTTCATTTCAGACACCTTCCTGGTTTCCGTGTCAACTCTGTCTCCCAAATTTGACACATAATTGTCAAGGAAGCTCAACTCTTTCACCCACTTACACAAATTCTTCCTTTCTGCTTTACTAATTGTGTAAGAGGCCTGGGGATATGTTCTTGTCTGCTCATCCTTGTCTAGGGAAGCACGAGAACAGAAGAGCCTCAACTCATCTCTGGATTTTGAAGTGTCTTTGGTCTTCCCTTCAGTACCCAGGACCGTATGAAACAAGTTGTCGAAAACATTCTACCATATGAAACAAGTTGTCGAAAACATTCTTCTCTGTATGCACCACATCCAAATTGTGTCGAATCAACAACTTGCTCCAATAAGGTAAGTCCCAAAAGATACTTCTCTTCTTCCAACCACACTGGATGCATTTATTGTGCTCCATTGCACCCGCCTCAGTTGTCTTCATCAAATCAGTGACTGTAACCTCATATAACAACGAATCACCTGAAATAATTAATTTATATATGGTTAACTTATTTATATGAGACACATAGACATAAGTAGTGATTCAGTACCCAGACACATGCCTGATCGAATCTGTGGTCTTGGGCGGCCTACTGCATTTTTACCCTTTAGAAAGTATGTTTTGTTCCTCCGAAAGGGATGATCCGGAGGAAAAAACTTGCGATGGTTATCGAACCATGACACTTTTCTACTCAATGGAAGATAGAATGCATCAGAACCGTCCATGCAATACGGGCATGCTAGTTTTCCTGCTGTTGACCACCCAGACAACATAGAAAATGCTGGAAAGTCGCTAATGGTCCACAAAAGTGCAGCTCGCATCGTGAAGTCCACAAGAGTTTGCCTAAAAATAAGGATATACAAAATTTTCCTTCACAAAAATCAATCCAACACAACCATATATATCAATCATAGTAAACCAATCAAATAAAAAAATATCACATAATTTATCTAATAGTGTACAGAAAAATTGAGCAGGGTTTCGACTAAAAATAGGTATAAATATCACACAAACTAAAATTAACGTACCCATCAAATAAACATATATCATCAATCATACTAAAACCCATCAAATAAACATATATCATGCTCATTACCTAATAGTGTACTAAAAATTGAAACAATAAAAATATGACATTTAAACGGTTAAAAATGTGAAAACGTACGGTGAAATTGAAGGCAATGACAAATACGTACGGTGAGGTTGAAGGCAATGACAAATACACCAATTATACGTGAAGAACATATGAAAACCGCATCATTTCTTATTTTTTTCGTGAGTGAAAGTGAAAGTGAAGGAAAAGGAAGTGGGCTGTTATAAATCTGCGCAAATTTGCGACGGCCTTAATTTCCGTCGCAAATTCAATATTTTGCGACGGCTTTTCCGTCGCAGATATAGTTTGCGATGGCCCGGGTCAATTATTGGTCAACAACCTGCCTGACAAGATTCAACCGCTCAAATTTGCGACGGAATAGTGGTCCGTCGCAAATTTGAATTTAAAAGTTGCGACGGAAAGCCGTCGCAAAATTTATCCCGGCCGAATTTGCGATGGCGTCCGTTGCAAATGGGTACAAAACGTCGGCGTTTTATGTCTCCGTCGTTAAAGTCCGTCGCAAATTTGTGACGGGCTTCTCTTGCCGTCGCAAAATCGGTCAAAATTGACCAACTAACGATGTCCGTTGCAAAACTGTCAAAAGTCCGTCGCAAATGACCTATTTTGCGACGGATATACGTCCGTCGCAAATCTTCCATCGCTAAAACCCGTCTTTTTTATAGTGACTTCCACTAATACTTTTCAGTAAAAACAACTAATACCCTTTAGTAAAAATAACTAATAACCCTTTAGTGATACACCTAATGTCCTTAAAAGTGATTCATGTATGAACCAATTTCATTCAATACTTAGTTTTTTCTAGAAGGTGAGAATAATACTCTAAAATTATTTTAATGAATTTCACATTTATACATAATTATAACTTTGATATCTTTTGCAATTACCTAAATTTTGTACTATTAATTAGCATAACAAACAAAGTCAATATAATAAGTTGGCGCAAAACTATTATTGTACGATTTGACCAATACTATAATTTCATATAATTTTTTTAAAATTCAAGATTTTATAACAATGATGTTAATGATGTTCTAGTTTTATGTAATATGTCCTTAAATTTTATTCATGAAGATTATACACATATCTATAGATAGTAGTAACATATTACTGATTTATATGATATTAATCTATATATATATATATATAAAAGAAAAATAAATAAATAAATAAATAAATCTATAATATATAATGATATAATAATATTATATGAATAAAATACATGTGATAAATTTTGTCAATGTATATAAGTTAAATTTCATTTATTTCAGTAATATTAAATAAAAAAGTGCAATAAGAATTGTCATCATTCAATTATTTACGTAACATGTGGAATATGAACATTTAATTGCTTAAACTAAGAGATTTAGATGATAATTTGTTTTATTGGGAATTGTAGACATCCAATAAGGATATCTCAAAAATTTCTTAAAATACTAAATAAAATTTATTCGTTTATAATTAAATATTAAAAAAATATATTTATTATTGAATTCATCTATAACTTGACAACGGTCTAAATTGTACATTAATTTAATGAAGGAAAAAACTTGTATGAGGCCGTCTCATGGCATGAGACCACACAAATTAACACCTACCCCCACCAAAGTGTTAATGAGTCAATTCCCTAATTACACTCATTCTCATTGTCCTATATCATGAGACGGTCTCATAAAAAACCTACTCTTTAATGAATAACATGAAAATGTATATATTATGTAAATAATTTTAATTTAACAATCAGAGCTTATTATTGGAAATTATTAAATGCTGAAAAAGTTAGCAATACATTCATTACAAAACGTAACAATTTTATAATACAACCAACCACTTTCATATTGGATTGGAATTAAGATATTTTGTAATAGCAAATAATTATAGTAATAGCATACAATAAGGATTTATTAACTTGTATATTAATTACAAAATTATCAGAATATTCTTCCGCTAATCTTGTAGATAATCTCTATTCAAACTTCTGCATATGTTGTAAACTTGTAATTGTTATTTGGTGAGCACGTAGATGGTCGGAAAAAAAAACCAAAGAATCGAGGCTCGTGTTGAACACGATTTCCTTAAAAAAAAAAATTCCCTTCACTTTCGGTGCTAGTGAATCGTAGAATAATATCTGCCCGAGGCGAACTGAGAAGTTGCCCGACAAATCACTGGAATAAAGAACAAAAATCAAAGCAAAAATGAAGCTCGAAGAAGGTAGCAATTGCTGGAATGTATTTGCATTTCTTTCTCGTTTCAGTGTGTCTTCATCATCAATTTGAGGCTCTACTTATAGCACCCAAAACGATCGTTGGAGCATGTGATAATAAATAGTAGATAATGACCATCTATAACCAATGAAACGTGCCATTAATTCGATCAAAATTCATTTCAAAATATGTTGTAACCTTCAGCCATTAGAATTCTAAAACTAAAAAAATTAATGGACCAAAATTCAAACAAAATTTAAAGGACCATTATTTTATGACAGTTTTTCAGCCGTTATAGATTGAAAAAGGGAAAAAAATATAGCAAAAATTAGCTTGTCCGTCCACCACGAGATATAGCAGGTCGCGCTCGCAAACAAGTTTGTGTTTCGTAGGCTAAATTCGGCCAAGATTTGCATCCCCTCCTCCTCTGCGCGCACACATATAGAGTGCAGCATAACCTTAAGCACAATTTACAATCATCAAGTGGACTCCCCTTTATATACCCGCTCACTTTTTCTCATTTTCCAATGTGGGACAAAAATCTTTACTTTTTCCCTTCACTTTGGTTACAACAAATTGAGACATAATTTCTCATTCACACCACCACAATTTTCCAACAGTAAACTGGTATAATCACAAAAATGAACTAATTATGGGTGATATTTTACCAATTACGTATCTGCTCGACAAATTAATCCTTCCGGGCTGATCATGTCAATCACTCTGCACAGTGAGCTCGATTCCTTCACTTAATCTTCAACAATGGTCTACTCGTCTGCACTCTTTTCTTCTATAATTGCTCATGGCAATTGCTAACCGACGTTATCCTGATTCATTATTTACACCTACACATATTCATTATATTCTTCAAATCTTGAATATTGCGTACAAATATAAATTAGACTTAGATACATTCCAAAATCTTCAAATACAATGAAAATATATTACGACAATACATTCTATCTAACCAAAATACTAATTCAAATCCCACACGAAACAAACATAAAATGAAGACTTGAGATAATGAAAATGATCCATGAAATGTTGGTTATAGATAGTAAAAAAAAAAGTGCTCCTAGATATATGCGTTTAATCCAAAGGTCCATATTTCATCACAAAATATAAACGGTCAACCTCGGATTGTGTTTATGATCAAATTAAATGCTGATTTTTTTATTTTTTTTACCATAATAGTTAAAAAAATAAATGGACGATGATGATCAAGCCAAAAAAAAAAACTGATCAACGCGCCCTGAAAATTTCCTGCCCAAACTATTTTGGGAAAGAATCCAGCATCTTGAACTAGGTGACAAATTAAGATAATTGAAGGTTCATTATTTATCTAATTTTGCAATCCATGTAACAAATAAATTGGTGATTCAAGGTGAGACGGAGCCTTAATTTATATTGATCACGATTCAATTAACCTATATATTTAATCATAATACTTTAAGTGAATAATAACAAAAGATACTCCTTTTAACACATAACTATAAAACGGGTTAATTGCAAATCCAATCCCAAAGGAGAAAACCAAGTTGCAAAAGGTCCTTTTGTGACTATGTTTAGTCAAGTTTGAAATTGTCGTCACCTTTATTGATGGAACTCACATGCCGTAACAAAAATTATTTGGTACTAATTTTGAAAATTTTGTAAGTATCGTTTATTTACGGAACTCACATGCATTAATTAATGACGAGACAAAAATTGCATAAAAAATTACCATTTTCTAGCATTGCTATAAACTTGTGGTTTACAAGTTTACTAAATAAGAATATATATCATGAATTAAGAACCGGATTTAAGCAAAACATAATTCTAATTTTTTTTTATATATGTAATTCAAAATATAGCAATTACTTTTATCATCCCGTTCTGACTTAATTAGCTACCCAAATTATAAATATAACATAATGTATGTCTCACATACACCAAATTAACTCTCTCCAAATCATGAAAACTCCTTGCATTTCTTCTCTTGCATTCATTCTACTTTTCATCTTTTCATACTTACCAAAAGATTGGAGAGATGAGCACCATGACTTCCTCGAATGTCTTAGGGAGGAATTCCATAACTACTCCTCCATTTCCAATCTCGTCTACTCCCCAACAAACTCATCCTAATTCTCTGTCTTGCACTCCACCCTATGGAACCTAAGATTCTCCTCAAACTCTACCCCTAAACCCCATTTTATTATAACACCCGACCACGAATCCCAAATCCCACCAATCATACACTGCGCCAAACAAAACTACATGCAAATTAGAACACGAAGCGGGGGCCACGATTCGGAGGGACTCTCTTACGTGTCACCACTCCCATTTGTGATCGTTGATTTAATCAAATTAAGTGAAATTACAATTGATGCCAAGGCGAAAACTGCATGGATCGAAGCTGGTGCAACCATGGGGTCTTTATATTACAAGGTCGCCCAAAAAAGCCCGACACTAGGGTTTCCTGCCGGCGTTTGCCCAACAATTGGTGTTGGTGGACACATCAGTGGCGGAGGCCATGGCACATTGGTCAGGAAATACGGTCTAGCTGCAGATCTCGTAATCGATGCAAAAATAGTCGACGTCAATGGTAGAATTCTTGACAGAAAATCTATGGGTGAAGATCTTTTCTGGGCCATCAGAGGCGGTGGAGGTGCCAGCTTCGGCGTAATAACTGCCTGGAAGGTGCATTTAGTTGATGTTCCAGAAAAAGTCACAGTTTTCAGAATCCAAAGGACTTTGGATCAAAATGCCACTCATCTCATACACCGTTGGCAATACATCGCTCCTAAACTGGACCCGGATTTATACATTGGGGTAAACGTCACCAGAAACGGGATGACAATTACTGCTTCTTTCAGTTCACTTTTCCTTGGAGGAGTGGACAAATTGATTCCGTTGATGCAAAAAAGTTTCCCAGAGTTGCAGTTGGTAAGAGACGACTGCACCGAAATGACATGGATTCAATCCGTGCTTTATTTTTATTCATTACCCATAGAATCACCTGAGCTTTTGCTGAATAGAAGTGTTTTCGTTCCAGTATACCACAAAATAAAATCAGATTATTTTCAAAAACCGATTCCCAAGTCCGGGTTTGATGGGTTATGGAGACTTTATTATGAACCGGAAGGCACGGTTTCCACGGTCTACATTGTTCCGTACGGTGGAAGAATGGAGGAAATTTCAGAATCGGCCATTCCATTTCCACACAGAGCTGGTAACTTGTACATGTTAGCAAATGTGCTTGTGTGGAATGGAGACAAAGCTGAAAATTCGGAAAGCTACATAAGGTGGAGCAGAAGGGTGTATAGTTACCTTGCTCCATATGTCTCCAAGTCCCCGAGAGCCGCATACGTGAACTACAGAGATCTCGACATTGGAGTGAATAACAATGAAGGGGAGACAAGTTACGCTCAAGCTAGTATTTGGGGCTTCAAATATTTTAAGAACAATTTCCACCGCCTTGCTCTGGTAAAAACCGCAGTGGACCCAGAGAATTTCTTCAGGCATGAACAGAGTATTCCACCGCTGCGTTTGCCAAAGAAAGGAGATTAAAATATAATTTGCTTTATTTACTAAGGTTATACTCATTATGTGATGTATTTATTAATTAAGGATTGTGGTAGGTCTTCTTAAAATAACGACAATACTCGGATCATTTATGGTGCGAACTCAAATTTGATGCTTGATTGTGAATTCTGTGTTTAGTTTGGTCTACTGAACCTTCTTTTTGTCTTTCCCTATCTTCATTGCCCTTAAACTCACTAATAACGCAGATACATAAAGTGTTTCAAATCTCTCTGCCCATCAAAACCACCATGCCCCTCTTTTGGCGAATTCACACCCACTTTGTACTCTTATTAAGAATAAACATTTTTTCTGTTAAAAAAAAAGCCTCCAGATTTGGCTCTTGTATTAGAGATTGTTCCATATATAATGGGGATATCAAAGATAAATAATATGTGTTTTGGTTTGGTTATTGATTTGTTATGCAAGAATACTGATGCCTATTTCTATATAAAGGATTCCTTTTCTTTTTTTTGTGTTTTATGATTGATTTAATTTCTAAATATGTTTTGCCTGAAATGGCTTTGTTAATGTTTCCTATTTTTCTTCTTTCTTGAAGGGAAAATTTGATGGTTTGAGGTTCATAGGGATCCTGGTTACTGCCCACAGGTGTGATATATCAATATCTATGAAAGTTTATGATTAATTCGAGTGGAATTTTTGTCTTATTGACTACGTAAATTAGCGGGTGTGAATCTTGATTTCTTAGATGTGATGGTGGTGTTGATTGTACACGGTTTCTGATTGCTACAAATTAGAGATATATTTTTTACTTGCTTTTTAATTTTTCTCCTCCCTGTAAGGTAGTTTGCGTGAAATTTAATAGTATACAAACAATTTTTATTTTTGTTTGAGGCTTGCTATAATTTTTTGTGAAGGGTCAAATGTGAAGTATGTAATCTGCTGGGTTTAATTCAATAGGAAGCTATGTTGGTAAAGTGTTAGCCGTGGGAGTTAGTGAATTTGGAGTACCAGAGGAGGTGGACCAGATGAGGTTGACCAGAGAAGCCTGACCAGAGGAGTCTGGCAGGTGAGCTATCAGAGGAGGTCCATCAGGTGAGGTCTAGTCAGACGAGTCTGGTAGATAAGTCATCAGAGGAGGTCTATCAGAGGAGGTCTGGGACCAGAGGTCATCTGGTGAAAAAGGACCAGAGCCAGAGGAGGCCGTGTCATCTGATCCTGAAGTCCGTTATTCGCAAAGTACACCAAATTGAAGCTAATTCGAAGGCGGTTCTAACTGAATCAACCATGGCGGTTATTGAAGTCGGTAGCCAGCTGGATAACTGCTTACATTGAGTTTGTTACAACTGAATCGAATCTAGGGTTCGTCTCTCAATCTCTGTAATATAAAAGGGGGTTCTCAGCTGAGAGAACTAAGTTTAGACTTGCGAATTCATTGTGAGAGAAAACAAGAGAGATTGTGTGAGATTGTAACTTGTAACTTCCAATTCTTTTCTTAGTGGAATACTCTATCCTCTCGGATCCCGTGGACGTAGGAGTTCTTCTCCGAACCACGTAAATCTGGTGTTCTTGTGTGTGATTTTCAATTTTGTCCTTATTGCATTTGATTCTGATTCCCGGAAACAAGTTTTCTTGTGAATCCGAAATCCGATTAACAAGTGGCGCCGTCTGTGGGAAGCAATCATGGCTGCAACTAAGTTCGACATTGAGAAGTTCACGGGGAAGAACGATTTCAGCTTATGGAAGATCAAGATGAAGGCTCTCCTGGTACACAATGGGTTTTACGAAGCCTTGTTGCCACCGGCTCAGGTGGCTTCTGGATCTAATCCGGCGAAGGTGGAGGAGAACAAGAGGAAGGCGCATAGTGCCCTTATCTTGTGTCTTGGGGACAAGCCATTGAGGGAAGTATCGAAGGAGGAAACCGCTCTTGGGATCTGGAATAAGCTGGAGCAGTTATACCAGACCAAGTCTGTTACGAACAAGTTATACATGAAACAGAAGCTTCAAGTCTTCAAAATGAGTGAAGATAAGAATCTTGGTGATCAGTTGGACGATTTCAACAGATTGGTGGATGATCTGGAGAGTTTGGATGTTACAATTGATGATGAAGATAAGTCATTGATGTTGTTGAATGCCCTACCTAAGTCTCTGGAAAATTTCAAAGATGCCTTGTTGTTTGGTAGGCAAGATCAGGTGATGTTTGATGATGTTCAAACTGCCCTGAAAACCAAGTTTCTACAGATCCAAGCTGATGGGAAGAAGCCTGCTGAAGGATTGAATGTTCAATCCAAGAAGAAGAAGGGGTTTCAGTCCAAGAAGAAGGATGGTGGAAAAGGGAATAAGGGTGGGAAGAAATCTGATTTTGTTGAGAAGAGGAAGTGTTTCACTTGCCATAAGGAAGGTCATCTGAGAAAGAATTGCCCTGAAAGAAAGAAGAAAGACAATCAAGGTGATCAAGATGGAGATGCAGCTGTTGTGGAGGTTGAAGGATATGATAGTGCAGAGGTCTTGATGGTTAGTCATGAGAGACTAAATCAAGAGTGGGTCCTAGACTCTGGGTGTACTTTTCATATGTGTCCACATGAAGACTGGTTCCTGGATCTTGAGAAAATTGATGGAGGTATTGTTCTTTTGGGTAATGATGAGAGCTGTAGAGTGCAAGGATCTGGTTCTATCAAGATCAAGATGTTTGATGGGGTTGATAGGATCTTATCTGATGTCAGGTTTGTTCTTGAGTTAAAGAGAAATCTTGTTTCTCTTGGTACCTTGAATTCAAAGGGGTTTGAATTCAAGACAGACAAGGGAAGTCTGTCAATAACCAAATCTGGAAGGATTGTCATGAAAGGGGCTATCAAGAATGGTTTGTATACTTTGATTGGAAGAACTGTAACAGGATCAGCTGATGTTACCATGGGGTCTTCTGAGGTAAATTTGTGGCACAAGAGATTGGCACATGTTGGTGAGAAGGGTCTGGTGGAGTTATCCAAGAAGGGAGCAATCCCTGGGAAGAGGATATGCAAGCTGGAATTCTGTGAGAGGTGTGTTCTTGGTAAATCAAAGAAGTAAGCATACCAGAAAGGGAAGCATACCACCAAGGAGGTGATGGATTATATACATTCTGATGTATGGGGACCAGCAAGGGTATCCACTCATGGTGGAGGCAGGTATTTCCTTACCCTTATTGATGATTATTCCAGAAAGGTTTGGGTTTACATTCTTAAACAGAAGAGTGATGCCTTCTCTAAGTTCAAAAAATGGTTGATTGAACTTGAGAATAAGAAAGGCTGGACTATCAAGCACTTAAGGACTGATAATGGGCTTGAATTCCTATCAGAGGAGTTTCAACAATTTTGTAGGGAAAAGGGTATTACTAGGCATAAAACTGTTCCTTCGAACCCCCAGCAGAATGGTCTAGCAGAGAGGATGAATAGAACTATTCTGGAAAGGGTTAGGTGTATGTTATCTGATGCTCATTTACCTAAGAGTTTTTGGGGGGAAGCTGTTAACACAGCTGTGTATCTCATTAATAAAGTGCCATCATCTGCCATTGAGTTTAAAACCCCAGATGAGGTTTGGTATGGAAAGATATCAGATTACTCAAAGTTGAAAGTGTTTGGATGCCTAGCTTATGTTCATGTGAGGCAAGACAAACTTGAACCTAGAGCTTTAAAATGTGTTTTCATTGGGTATCCAAAGGGTGTTAAGGGGTATAAGTTGTGGTGTCTGGAGCCTGGAAACCAGAAGTGTATTACCAGCAGAGATGTTGTGTTTAATGAATCACAGATGGGATACAAGTCAGGTGGAGGTGATAGGGAGCCATCAGCTGAGGAGATGGATGGTGTTATTTCTGAGCCAATTACTCAAGTTGAGGTGGAGCCTGATCATGACAATCATGAGAGTGCATCTGGTTCTGAACCAGAGCAGAAAACAGGAGATAATGAGTCATCAGATGAGGATAGTGCACCTGCAGAGGAGGAAGAAGTGCCAGAAGCAGACTTGAGAAATTATAGTCTGACAAGAGACAGATCCAGAAGACAAATACATCCTCCAGTAAGGTTTGGCCGTGTGGATCTGGTCTCCTATGCACTTGTTACAGCAGAAGCCATAGAGTACCAAGAACCTAAAAGCTACAGGGAAGCTCTTGAGTGTGATGATAGGGAGTCATGGGTGACAGCCATGACAGAAGAGATGGAGTATCTTAAGAAGAATCAAACTTGGATTCTTGTTGATAAGCCACCCAGGCAGAAGCTAATCAGTTGTAAATGGTTGTTCAAAAGAAAGCTTGAATCTGGTGTGAAAGATCAGGTGAGGTTTAAAGCCAGGTTAGTTGCCAGAGGATTTACTCAGAGGGAAGGAATTGATTACAATGAGGTTTTCTCACCTGTTGTTAAGCATTGTTCAATCAGACTACTTCTCAGCAGAGTAGTCCAAGAGGATCTGGAGCTACAACAACTTGATGTAAAGACAGCTTTTCTGCATGGTGATCTTATTGAGGATCTGTACATGCACCAGCCAGAAGGGTTTGTTGAACCAGGGAGTGAAGGGAAAGTGTGCCTGCTCAAGAAATCATTGTATGGCCTCAAGCAAAGTCCAAGGCAGTGGCACAAGAAGTTCAATGAAGTTATGCTATCCATTGGTTTTGTAAGGAGCAAGTATGATACTTGTGTATACCTGGAAAGGCAAGGTAATGATGTGATAGCCTATCTTCTGATCTATGTGGATGACATGCTTATTGCCAGTAAAAGTCTTCTGAAGATTCAGAGTATCAAAAGGAAGCTAAGTGCTAGATTTGATATGAAGGACTTGGGAAATGCTAAAGGTATTCTTGGAATGGATATTCTTAGGGACAGAAAAGCTGGAAGACTATTCTTATCCCAGAAGAGTTACATTGAGAAGGTCCTGAAGAGGTTTAACATGCATGAGAGTAGAGTTGTGTCAACTCATCTGGGACAACAGTTCAAATTATCTAAGGAAATGGAACCAAAGTCTGATGAAGAGAAGAAGACTATGATGAAAGTACCTTATGCAAGTGGGGTTGGAAGCCTGATGTATGCTCTGGTCTGTAGCAGACCAGACTTAGCTTATGCATTGAGTATGGTGAGCAGATACATGGCTAATCCTGGAAGATTACATTGGGAAGCTTTGAAATGGATATTCAGATACCTAAAAGGATCATCTGATCTGGGTTTGATGTTTAAGAGGATGACTGACCAGAAGAGTCCACTGGAAGGATTTGTAGATTCTGATTTTGCTGCTAATCTGGACACCAGAAGATCCTTAACAGGGTATATTTTTACTCTGTACAATACTGCTGTAAGCTGGAGATCTGTTCTGCAGAGTGGAGTTACATTGTCTACTACAGAAGCAGAGTTTGTTGCAGTATCTGAGGCTGTTAAGGAGGCTTTGTGGTTGAAAGGCATAATCAAGGATTTTGGGATAAGTCAAAGGGCTGTGGTCATTCATTGTGATAATCAGAGTGCAGTTCATCTGGTGAAACATCAAGTTTTCCTTGAGAGATCAAAGCATATTGATGTAAGGTTGCATTTTGTAAGGGAAATCATTGATAAAGGAGTGGTTCTCATCCAGAAGATATCTACAGAGGACAATGTTGCAGATATGTGTACAAAGTCTTTACCAGGGATGAAATTCAAATTCTGTGTTGAATTGGTAAAGATGAGTGTATGGGATGTTCCTTAGGCCCTTGCTGAAGCATGGAGGAGAGGAGGAGAGGATTGATACTTCTCATCTGAGGTGAAGAATTGTGAAGGGTCAAATGTGAAGTATGTAATCTGCTGGGTTTAATTCAATAGGAAGCTATGTTGGTAAAGTGTTAGCCGTGGGAGTTAGTGAATTTGGAGTACCAGAGGAGGTGGACCAGATGAGGTTGACCAGAGAAGCCTGACCAGAGGAGTCTGGCAGGTGAGCTATCAGAGGAGGTCCATCAGGTGAGGTCTGGTCAGACGAGTCTGGTAGATAAGTCATCAGAGGAGGTCTATCAGAGGAGGTCTGGGACCAGAGGTCATCTGGTGAAAAAGGACCAGAGCCAGAGGAGGCCGTGTCATCTGATCCTGAAGTCCGTTATTCGCAAAGTACACCAAATTGAAGTTAATTCGAAGGCGGTTCTAACTGAATCAACCATGGCGGTTATTGAAGTCGTTAGCCAGCTGGATAACTGCTTACATTGAGTTTGTTACAACTGAATCGAATCTAGGGTTCGTCTCTCAATCTCTGTAATATAAAAGGGGGTTCTCAGCTGAGAGAACTAAGTTTAGACTTGCGAATTCATTGTGAGAGAAAACAAGAGAGATTGTGTGAGATTGTAACTTGTAACTTCCAATTCTTTTCTTAGTGGAATACTCTATCCTCTCGGATCCCGTGGACGTAGGAGTTCGTCTCCGAACCACGTAAATCTGGTGTTCTTGTGTGTGATTTTCAATTTTGTCCTTATTGCATTTGATTCCGATTCCCGGAAACAAGTTTTCTTGTGAATCCGAAATCCGATTAACAAGTGGCGCCGTCTGTGGGAAGCAATCATTGCTGCAACTAAGTTCGATATTGAGAAGTTCACGGGAAAGAACGATTTCAGCTTATGGAAGATCAAGATGAAGGCTCTCCTGGTACACAATGGGTTGTACGAAGCCTTGTTGCCACCGGCTCAGGTGGCTTCTGGATCTAATCCGGCGAAGGTGGAGGAGAACAAGAGGAAGGCGCATAGTGCCCTTATCTTGTGTCTTGGGGACAAGCCATTGAGGGAAGTATCGAAGGAGGAAACCGCTCTTGGGATCTGGAATAAGCTGGAGCAGTTATACCAGACCAAGTCTGTTACGAACAAGTTATACATGAAACAGAAGCTTCAAGTCTTCAAAATGAGTGAAGATAAGAATCTTTGTGATCAGTTGGACGAGTTCAACAGATTGGTGGATGATCTGGAGAGTTTGGATGTTACAATTGATGATGAAGATAAGTCATTGATGTTGTTGAATGCTCTACCTAAGTCTCTGGAAAATTTCAAAGATGCCTTGTTGTTTGGTAGGCAAGATCAGGTGATGTTTGATGATGTTCAAACTGCCCTGAAAACCAAGTTTCTACAGATCCAAGCTGATGGGAAGAAGCCTGCTGAAGGATTGAATGTTCAATCCAAGAAGAAGAAGGGGTTTCAGTCCAAGAAGAAGGATGGTGGAAAAGGGAATAAGGGTGGGAAGAAATCTGATTTTGTTGAGAAGAGGAAGTGTTTCACTTGCCATAAGGAAGGTCATCTGAGAAAGAATTGCCCTGAAAGAAAGAAGAAAGACAATCAAGGTGATCAAGATGGAGATGCAGCTGTTGTGGAGGTTGAAGGATATGATAGTGCAGAGGTCTTGATGGTTAGTCATGAGAGACTAAGTCAAGAGTGGGTCCTGGACTCTGGGTGTACTTTTCATATGTGTCCACATGAAGACTGGTTCCTGGATCTTGAGAAAATTGATGGAGGTCTTGTTCTTTTGGGTAATGATGAGAGCTGTAGAGTGCAAGGATCTGGTTCTATCAAGATCAAGATGTTTGATGGGGTTGGTAGGATCTTATCTGATGTCAGGTTTGTTCCTGAGTTAAAGAGAAATCTTGTTTCTCTTGGTATCTTGAATTCAAAGGGGTTTGAATTCAAGACAGACAAGGGAAGTCTGTCAATAACCAAATCTGGAAGGATTGTCATGAAAGGGGCTATCAAGAATGGTTTGTATACTTTGATTGGAAGAACTGTAACAGGATCAGCTGATGTTACCATGGGGTCTTCTGAGGTAAATTTGTGGCACAAGAGATTGGCACATGTTGGTGAGAAGGGCCTGGTGGAGTTATCCAAGAAGGGAGCAATCCCTGGGAAGAGGATATGCAAGCTGGAATTCTGTGAGAGGTGTGTTCTTGGTAAATCAAAGAAGCAAGCATACCAGAAAGGGAAGCATACCACCAAGGAGGTGATGGATTATATACATTCTGATGTATGGGGACCAGCAAGGGTATCCACTCATGGTGGAGGCAGGTATTTCCTTACCCTTATTGATGATTATTCCAGAAAGGTTTGGGTTTACATTCTTAAACAGAAGAGTGATGCCTTCTCTAAGTTCAAAGAATGGTTGATTGAACTTGAGAATAAGAAAGGCAGGACTATCAAGCACTTAAGGACTGATAATGGGCTTGAATTCCTATCAGAGGAGTTTCAACAATTTTGTAGGGAAAAGGGTATTACTAGGCATAAAACTGTTCCTTCAAACCCCCAGCAGAATGGTCTAGCAGAGAGGATGAATAGAACTATTCTGGAAAGGGTTAGGTGTATGTTATCTGATGCTCATTTACCTAAGAGTTTTTGGGGGGAAGCTGTTAACACAGCTGTGTATCTCATTAATAAAGTGCCATCATCTGCCATTGAGTTTAAAACTCCAGATGAGGTTTGGTATGGAAAGATATCAGATTACTCAAAGTTGAAAGTGTTTGGATGCCTAGCTTATGTTCATGTGAGGCAAGATAAACTTGAACCTATAGCTTTAAAATGTGTTTTCATTGGGTATCCAAAGGGTGTTAAGGGGTATAAGTTGTGGTGTCTGAAGCCTGGAAACCAGAAGTGTATTACCAGCAGAGATGTTGTGTTTAATGAATCACAGATGGGATACAAGTCAGGTGGAGGTGATAGGGAGCCATCAGCTGAGGAGATGGATGGTGTTATTTCTGAGCCAATTACTCAAGTTGAGGTGGAGCCTGATCATGACAATCATGAGAGTGCATCTGGTTCTGAACCAGAGCAGGAAACAGGAGATAATGAGTCATCAGATGAGGATAGTGCACCTGCAGAGGAGGAAGAAGTGCCAGAAGCAGACTTGAGAAATTATAGTCTGACAAGAGACAGATCCAGAAGACAAATACATCCTCCAGTAAGGTTTGGCCGTGTGGATCTGGTCTCCTATGCACTTGTTACAGCAGAAGCCATAGAGTACCAAGAACCTAAAAGCTACAGGGAAGCTCTTGAGTGTGATGATAGGGAGTCATGGGTGACAGCCATGACAGAAGAGATGGAGTATCTTAAGAAGAATCAAACTTGGATTCTTGTTGATAAGCCACCCAGGCAGAAGCTAATCAGTTGTAAATGGTTGTTCAAAAGAAAGCTTGAATCTGGTGTGAAAGATCAGGTGAGGTTTAAAGCCAGGTTAGTTGCCAGAGGATTTACTCAGAGGGAAGGAATTGATTACAATGAGGTTTTCTCACCTGTTGTTAAGCATTGTTCAATCAGACTACTTCTCAGCAGAGTAGTCCAAGAGGATCTGGAGCTACAACAACTTGATGTAAAGACAGCTTTTCTGCATGGTGATCTTATTGAGGATCTGTACATGCACCAGCCAGAAGGGTTTGTTGAACCAGGGAGTGAAGGGAAAGTGTGCCTGCTCAAGAAATCATTGTATGGCCTCAAGCAAAGTCCAAGGCAGTGGCACAAGAAGTTCAATGAAGTTATGCTATCCATTGGTTTTGTAAGGAGCAAGTATGATACTTGTGTATACCTGGAAAGGCAAGGTAATGATGTGATAGCCTATCTTCTGATCTATGTGGATGACATGCTTATTGCCAGTAAAAGTCTTCTGAATATTCAGAGTATCAAAAGGAAGCTAAGTGCTAGATTTGATATGAAGGACTTGGGAAATGCTAAAAGGATTCTTGGAATGGATATTCTTAGGGACAGAAAAGCTGGAAGACTATTCTTATCCCAGAAGAGTTACATTGAGAAGGTCCTGAAGAGGTTTAACATGCATGAGAGTAGAGCTGTGTCAACTCCTCTGGGACAACAGTTCAAATTATCTAAGGAAATGGAACCAAAGTCTGATGAAGAGAAGAAGACTATGATGAAAGTACCTTATGCAAGTGGGGTTGGAAGCCTGATGTATGCTCTGGTCTGTAGCAGACCAGACTTAGCTTATGCATTGAGTATGGTGAGCAGATACATGGCTAATCCTGGAAGATTACATTGGGAAGCTTTGAAATGGATATTCAGATACCTAAAAGGATCATCTGATCTGGGTTTGATGTTTGAGAGGATGACTGACCAGAAGAGTCCACTGGAAGGATTTGTAGATTCTGATTTTGCTGCTAATCTGGACACCAGAAGATCCTTAACAGGGTATATTTTTACTCTGTACAATACTGCTGTAAGCTGGAGATCTGTTCTGTAGAGTGGAGTTACATTGTCTACTACAGAAGCAGAGTTTGTTGCAGTATCTGAGGCTGTTAAGGAGGCTTTGTGGTTGAAAGGCATAATCAAGGATTTTGGGATAAGTCAAAGGGCTGTGGTCATTCATTGTGATAATCAGAGTGCAGTTCATCTGGTGAAACATCAAGTTTTCCATGAGAGATCAAAGCATATTGATGTAAGGTTGCATTTTGTAAGGGAAATCATTGATAAAGGAGTGGTTCTCATCCAGAAGATATCTACAGAGGACAATGTTGCAGATATGTGTACAAAGTCTTTACCAGGGATGAAATTCAAATTCTGTGTTGAATTGGTAAAGATGAGTGTATGGGATGTTCCTTAGGCCCTTGCTGAAGCATGGAGAAGAGGAGGAGAGGATTGATACTTCTCATCTGAGGTGGAGAATTGTGAAGGGTCAAATGTGAAGTATGTAATCTGCTGGGTTTAATTCAATAGGAAGCTATGTTGGTAAAGTGTTAGCCGTGGGAGTTAGTGAATTTGGAGTACCAGAGGAGGTGGACCAGATGAGGTTGACCAGAGAAGCCTGACCAGAGGAGTCTGGCAGGTGAGCTATCAGAGGAGGTCCATCAGGTGAGGTCTGGTCAGACGAGTCTGGTTGATAAGTCTATCAGAGGAGGTCTGGGACCAGAGGTCATCTGGTGAAAAAGGACCAGAGCCAGAGGAGGCCGTGTCATCTGATCCTGAAGTCCGTTATTCGCAAAGTACACCAAATTGAAGCTAATTCGAAGGCGGTTCTAACTGAATCAACCATGGCGGTTATTGAAGTCGTTAGCCAGCTGGATAACTGCTTACATTGAGTTTGTTACAACTGAATCGAATCTAGGGTTCGTCTCTCAATCTCTGTAATATAAAAGGGGGTTCTCAGCTGAGAGAACTAAGTTTAGACTTGCGAATTCATTGTGAGAGAAAACAAGAGAGATTGTGTGAGATTGTAACTTGTAACTTCGAATTCTTTTCTTAGTGGAATACTCTATCCTCTCGGATCCCGTGGACGTAGGAGTTCTTCTCCGAACCACGTAAATCTGGTGTTCTTGTGTGTGATTTTCAATTTTGTCCTTATTGCATTTGATTCCGATTCCCGGAAACAAGTTTTCTTGTGAATCCGAAATCCGATTAACATTTTTAATTATCCTAAGCCAAAATTTGAAACATATAATATATGTACATTTGTTTAAAGCACCATTAGTTGTTTAATTATATTTCTTGTATTTTGCTTACTAAAATATATTGTGGAGTTAATGAGTCTTTGATGAATGAGATTTTGGGAGTATTGGATGTTATTACAAGGTGTACAGTATGGCCTTGATGCTTTGTGTTTGAGCTTTATATTTCAGCTAATTAAGACATATTTTTTGTTAGTTAGTGGATGGGTTGGCACGAATGCAATAAATATTCACTGAAATTGGATGCATCAAACTGTAGGGGGCACATGATGATTGTTATTTGACACTGTTTATTTTAAATTCAGGGTTACTGATAAATTTGGAAAATCGCTTACAAACCTCTGTTATGGAAGTCAACCTTCTTAAATTTATTTACATACTTTTCTCTTTGTAGAACTTATGCACCTTTTTTTCTGCATGTGTTTGAAAATTTAACTGTCATATTCCACTTTCATTTATTTATGTATTATTAACCCTTGGGTATTTAAAAAGCTCCCATTTCCAACGTTGTATATTGTCAGGACTCCGTACTTGGACAATGGAAGTTTGGTGATTATCTGAAATCGGGTAAACATGCACCGTGCTAAAATAGGTAACTTGTGCACCTCTTTTCCCCAAAATTATTGATAAATTGATGACACAATTATTCTATCATGGATATATAACTATTAACTCACTAAAATATTGTTGGACAACTCCACTATTTAATTAATATTGATAAAAAAATTAATGGAATAGTGACTTCATTTTGAAGGCATTACTTTATGCTCTCTTCTCTTTTATTGTTAATCGGTTTTGGATTCACAAGAAAACTTGTAATCAGGGAATCGAAATTACGGCAACAAAATAAGAACGAAATTAAAATCACACAAGAACACCAGATTTACGTGGTTCGGAGATGAATACTCCTACGTCCACGGGATCGGAGAGGATAGTTTTTCACTAAGAAAAAATGGAAGAAGTTACAATTCACTCAATCTCACAAACTCTCTGTGTTTGCACTCAATAATGATGTCACTCGTGTTGTATTAGTTTCTCAGCTAAGAAACCCCTTTTATATAGTTACAGAGATTGAGAAGAACCCTAGAATCGATTCAGTTGTAACAAACTCAGATGCAAGGTAGTTATCCAGCTGGCTAACGAATTCAATAACTGCTCCAGTTGATTCAGTTAGAACCGTCATCCTGCTAGCTTCAATTTGGTATAATTCGCGTCTTTGAACTTTGGATCAGATGACTTGACCTCCTCTGGTTCTGGTTACTTACATCAGATGACTTCTGGTCCAGACCTCCTCTGATAGGACTCCTCTGGTATACCTCACCTGATGAACCTCATCTGATAGCTCATCTGCCAGACTACTCTGGCCAGACTCATCTGGTCACCCTCATCTGGTCCACCTCCTCTGGTACCCCAAATTTGGCTAACACATTTACAACATAGCTTACTTGAATCAAGCTCAGCAGACAAGATACTTCACATTTGACACTTCACAATTCTCCACCTTAGATGAGAAGTATCCATCCTCTCTTCCTCTCCTCCACACTCCAGCTTGGGCTAAGGAACATCCCATACACTCATCTTTACCAATTCAACACCGAACTTGAATTTAGTACCTGATAAAGACTTTGTACACATATCTGCAGCATTGTCCTCTGTAGATATCTTCTGGATCAGAATCACACATTTGTCAATGATTTCCCTTACAAAATCCAACCTTACATCAATGTGCTTTGATCTCTCATGGAACACTTGATGTTTAACCAGATGAACTGCACTCTGATTATCACAATGAATGACCACAGCCCTTTGGTTTATACCAAAATCCTTGATAATGCATTTCAACCACAAAGCCTCCTTAACAGCCTCAGACACTGCAACAAACTCTGCTTCTGTAGTAGATAAAGCAACTCCACTCTCCAGAACAGATCTCCAGCTTACAACAGTTTTGTAAAGAGTAAAGATATACCCTGTTAAGGATCTTCTGGTATCCAGATTAGCAGCAAAATCAGAATCTACAAATCCTTCTAATGGACTCTTCTGGTCAGTCATCTTCTCAATCATCAAACCCAAATCAGATGACCCTTTAAGGTATCTGAATATCCATTTCAAAGCTTCCCAATGTAGCTTCCCTGGATTAGACATGTATCTGCTTACCATACTCAATGAATAAGCTAAGTCTGGTCTGCTGCAGACCAGAGCATACATCAAGCTTCCAACCCCATTTGCATAAGGTACTTTCATCATAATCTTCTTTTCTTCTTCAGACTTAGGTTCCATTTCCTTAGATAATTTGAACTGTTGCCCCAGAGGAGTTGATACAGACCTACTGTCATGCATGTTGAACCTCTTCAGGACCTTCTCAATGTAACTCTTCTGGGATAAGAATAGTCTTCCAGCTTCTCTGTCCCTAAGAATATCCATTCCAAGAATCCTTTTAGCATTTCCCAAGTCCTTCATGTCAAATCTAGCACTGAGCTTCCTTTTGATACTCTGGATCTTCAAAAGACTCTTACTAGCAATAAGCATATCACCTACATAAATCAGAAGATAGGCTATCACATCACTACCTTGCCTTTCCAGATATACACAAGTATCATACTTGCTCCTTACAAACCCAATGGATAGCATAACTTCATTTAACTTCTTGTGCAATTGTCTTGGACTTTGCTTGAGGCCATACAGTGATTTCTTGAGTAGACACACCTTTCCTTCTCCCCCTGGTTCAACAAACCCTTCTGGCTGGTGCATGTATAAACTCTCAATAAGATCCCCATGCAGAAAAGCTGTCTTCACATCAAGTTGTTAAATTAATTATTTTATTTACTAGCCTAACAAGAACTTGTTGGAAATTGGTTATATATTGACTAATTTTTTTAGGAATGAAAATGTTAATTTTTGGGAAAACAAAATTAACGAGGTTGTTCTACTCGCGGAGTAGATGAATGTGGTATATTTAATATCTCAAAACAGATTTCCTGTGAGTGAGAAATTAATTTGGGAAGTTGGATAATTATTCACTTGTGGTGAATAATTCAATGGAAAGGAACAATTGGGTTCCATCCCACATAGAATAATTACAAGAAGTGTTCCTTGTATATAAGAAGGAAAGTGTCCATGTTCTTCAACTTGGTACATGGGGACACTAATCATGGACCACACGCGCGCGCGCGCGCCCCGCCCCGCTGAATTGAAGCGACTACACTAGCTTCTACTAGTAGCTACCCCGCAAGAGAACGGGTTCACTGTAGTATGGGCGAGTATAGGGACCAAGTAGTATCGAACCCACGGGATAGTGTATATGCGAATAGATCCCTGAAGATCTACGCGTCGTAGTTAATATGACTGTGTTGTTTTTGGATTTTTGGAAAGATTAATTAAGCTAACTAAATTATCCTACGAATGCAAAAGGAAAATTAAACTAAGTATCTAAGGTGTATATGCAAGTATGAGATGGTGATGCTCAGGATAGGAATCCCTACGTATACTAACGGAGCAGGTACATAATCAAAGTAATCGTGACAAACAAGAATTAACCTAAGTAAAAGATCGTAGAATGAAAGCTCAAGATTTCTTACCCTAATACTTTATCCTAGCAATCGACTTCACTAATCCACTAACAAGTTAATGAATTGTGCTTAATTAATGAGACCCTAATTTAACTAAGGTGATGCGGTCGTCCTCCTTCGCTAAACCGGTAAATGAATTAACCTTTCCTAAACCTTCTCGTTAAGACTACTAGTTGTTATTGAGTGATGCGGTCGTCCTCTCTCTAACACTTTCGTACTAAATTTAAAGGTAAAGTTCAGATTAATTATAAGAATTCATTAACTAAGAGAATTAAAACTAACGTCACAAACTACCCTAATTATGTACCCACATCCTACTTCTACGAGTTCATCCTAACCCAAGCATGCAAGGGTTTTAGCCGGACATGGTTATAACAAAAATAAAAGCAATAGAAGAAACAACGAACAAAAACATAATGAATTGAACGAAGAAAATAAGAAACATGAACTAGGGTTTTAAAAGAAAATAAATACGAAGAACTGAAATTGAATTGATAAAAACGAAATTTAAACGTGTTCAAAGTAACGAACTAATGAAAAGAAACTAAGAATTGAAAAGAAACTAGAATTCGTATGAAAAACCTCAACAAAACGTAAAATAAAGCTTGCTCGTCTCCTTCCTCTCCAAAAACTAAGTCTAAAGTGATTTCTAAAGTTGGGGATTCTTCAAAACGTGTTTGGAAGAGGTATATATAGGCACCGGGTCGAAACGGGAGTTAATGGGCCGAAAATACGCATCCGGAGGCGAAAATACGTGGTTGCTCGAGCAAAACGCTCGAGCGGTTCCGCTCGAGTGATTCGCTCGAGCGCTGAAACTGTTCTGTAAGTTTTTGGTCGCTCGAGCAAAACGCTCGAGCGCTGGCTGCTGTGCACTCGTTCGTAAAATCTTCTTATCTCCTCAACCGGGAGTCCGTTTTGGCCGATTCAAAGTCCTACGAACTCCTCTTTTTGCCCTCTATCCATCTATGAAAACCAAAGAGACAAATTAATAATTTTATAAAAATGATACTCATTTGACTCCAAGCACTCATCGAAAACACTCAAAACATGGGCAAATCGGGCACCAAAACATAACAATTTCACGCCTAATCAACCCCCCCAAACTTACCATGTTGCTTGTCCTCAAGCAACGAAATAATAAGTCAAGTGAAATTGTTAGGAATGAATCAAGAATCAAATCATGCAAGTAATTGAACTCGAGCTTCAAAGATCGATCACACGTATACTAACTCACCCCCTTCATCATACTCATGCAACAACAACAAGACCCACCAAGATCAAACATGGATGTGCACTCAACGATGTGTTTCACTCCCTCACAAGTGTATATCAATGATAAAGGACTCACTCAACAATCAATCACTCATATCGGCAGCCATAGGCTTGTAAGCACTCTCAACTCCGACCATACTCTAGAAATCAATGCCGAATCAAAAAGGACTTTTCTCAAGGTTGTAATGTAAGCTCTTTGGACAGGTGGGATAACAATATAAGGTAAGTGACTCAAGTGAATGGAGAATGGAAAAATCAACTTTGGCACTTTGAGATTAGGAACAGAATACTTCAAACATTTTCAATCAACATCCTTTCAATTCCACTTCTCTCAACACTTCATTTTTTTTTCTAACTCTTTTCACTTTTTTCAATCACTTCATTTTTTTTCTTTTTTCACACAAACACATGAGCTCATTTTTTTCCCACATCTCAAAACTTCGGCTCATCCACTCGCCGTCTTTTCGCGATCAAGTCCTTCAGAAACTTTGCATAATGCGGCATCTGTTCCAAAGCATCATAAAAAGGAATATTAATATGCAATTGTTTAAAAACATCAAGAAATTTTGCAAATTTTTCATCAAGCTTCTTTTTCATGAAGCGCTGTGGATACGGGACGGGTATCACAGATTTGGGTACCCCCCACTCATCTCTTTTTGTTTCTTTCACTTTCTCCCTTGCTTCCTTTGTCTTTTTCCACTTTGGAACTCTCTCAACCTCCTCAAGGTCTTTGTCTTGATGGGACTCATCCATATCTTCATGCTTCTCAATCCCTTCACTTTCAATCCCCTTCTCAACTTGGGGCGTCTCAGAATCAGCAGGCATCTGAGGACCTTCGTAGTTGGTTCCACTTCTAAGCTGAATCGCCTTGCACTGCTCTTTCGGGTTCCCCTCCGGTATTCTATTCACTGACTTTGCAATCTGGCTCATCTGGAACTCTAAAGAAGTGAACCTTCGATTGTTCTCTTGTTGAGTTCTAGTCCACTCAACATTCATCTTCTGGAGCTCTTGATCACGTTGATCACCCTTTTTATGCAGCTCCTTCACATCGTACTCCAAGGATGACAACCGCTTGCTCCCTTCCTCCACCTTCTGAAGGATCGCTCTCAACATCTCCTCGGTTGATGCACCGCCTTCTCCACCAGAAGGTTTAGACCCCGGATCAACACCTGCAGGAACAGTAACACCAGCTTTTGGGTTAGCATAAGAAAAATTATCATTCTTCCTCCATGTGTTTTGAGGAGGCTGCTGGCCTCCTTGAACTCCTTGTGTGTTCCTCCATTGATTTTGAAGTGGCTGAGGCCCTGGAGGTGCAAATGGCTGACCATAAGAAGGTCTTCCATACTGATTTCCACCTTGGTAGCCATTCTGATTGTAATATGGACCTCCCATGTAATTGGCTAACTCTTGATGTCCACTTGGTTGGTCTACTCTATCATTCTCTACTGCATGCTCTCCAACCAAACTCTTCCCCAACTCAAGGTTGTTGATCTTTTCCATCATGGCCATCAGCAGCCTTCTCGTTCCTTCTCCCTCCTCAACCTGATGCACTCTTTGCAAATCTGCATCCGCACCCCAAGCACCGGCGTTCGTGACAATGTTGTCCATGATCTCTCTACACCTCTCTATGCCTTGGTTCAAGAATGCTCCGCCCGCACAAGCGTCTAAATGGTCTTGCCCCGCCTTGTTGGCACCACTATAGAAGAATGCCATAATATCCCCCTCATTGTACCCGTGCTGCGGGCACTCAATCAGCATGTTTGAGTATCTCTCCCACGCTTGGCGTAAATCCTCTCCAGACTTCTGGCGAAAGGACGAGATCTCAATTCTAGCCTTGATTGTCCTAGATGGAGGGTAGAATCGCTCGAGGAACAGATGCTCGAGCTCGGCCCAAGTGGTAATACCTCCCCGTGGGAGCGTATTATCGTACCACTCCTTGGCTATTCCCATCAATGAGAATGGGAACAGCCTAAGCCTCTTGGCATCTTCAGACATGCCATTGTAATTAAATGTGGAGGCTATCATGAGAAAGCTCCTCAGACGTGTATGAGGATTCTCCTTCCCGATCACCCCTTTGAACTGATTCTCGGTAAGCAGCTTTAAAATCCCCGGGGATATCGAAAAGTTGTTCGCCTCAACTGGAGGTAAAGCCACTCCATCATAGTACCGCTGTGGCTGCGCTGCAAACCTCCCTCGAATAGCAATATTGTGATCTACGTTCATAGGAACGTGTTGAGGATTAGCAGCAGGTACTGGTACTTGTTGGGGTGGTGGTGGGTAAACAGGTGGTTGATTATAGACTGGGGGTGGAGGATACGGGTAAGGTGGGTAAGGATAAGGTGGGTATGGGTAATGTTGGTATACTGGGTTGTTGAAAGGGTTATTTGGGTTTTGTGGGTAAGCAGGGTTTTGGTTCTGGCTTTGGGGTTGTGTTTGTGCAGAGTTGATTGAGTTTTGCGGGTTTGGGAGTTGGTTCTGCGGTTCCCCTATGGGTATTTGCTGGTTACTGCTCTCAACTCCAACCGCCTGCTCCACTAAAACAGTATACTCTGCCGCTATTTTGTCTAAGTCCCCATCTCCATCCAGATTCATGTTGTCTTTGTCTCCAGCAGTAGTCATTCTTCTCAAGAAGGCTCGGTTCCTTCTAGCTATTGTCTCAGGGTCTGACAGGATTCTTTCTTCGCCCGTATTGCCTTGTGAGCGTGTTTTCATAAACCTGAAACACTAGCAGAAGGATCAAAACGCAACTGCCTAATGAATGGAAATAAAAATCAAAACAGAAAATAAATCACCCACTACTAACTACTAAGCTATCTACAAGTCCTATTCAAAAGCATACAACGCCATCCCCGGCAACGGCGCCATTGACTTGAAGCGACTACACTAGCTTCTACTAGTAGCTACCCCGCAAGAGAACGGGTTCACTGTAGTATGGGCGAGTATAGGGACCAAGTAGTATCGAACCCACGGGATAGTGTATATGCGAATAGATCCCTGAAGATCTACGCGTCGTAGTTAATATGACTGTGTTGTTTTTGGATTTTTGGAAAGATTAATTAAGCTAACTAAATTATCCTACGAATGCAAAAGGAAAATTAAACTAAGTATCTAAGGTGTATATGCAAGTATGAGATGGTGATGCTCAGGATAGGAATCCCTACGTATACTAACGGAGCAGGTACATAATCAAAGTAATCGTGACAAACAAGAATTAACCTAAGTAAAAGATCGTAGAATGAAAGCTCAAGATTTCTTACCCTAATACTTTATCCTAGCAATCGACTTCACTAATCCACTAACAAGTTAATGAATTGTGCTTAATTAATGAGACCCTAATTTAACTAAGGTGATGCGGTCGTCCTCCTTCGCTAAACCGGTAAATGAATTAACCTTTCCTAAACCTTCTCGTTAAGACTACTAGTTGTTATTGAGTGATGCGGTCGTCCTCTCTCTAACACTTTCGTACTAAATTTAAAGGTAAAGTTCAGATTAATTATAAGAATTCATTAACTAAGAGAATTAAAACTAACGTCACAAACTACCCTAATTATGTACCCACATCCTACTTCTACGAGTTCATCCTAACCCAAGCATGCAAGGGTTTTAGCCGGACATGGTTATAACAAAAATAAAAGCAATAGAAGAAACAACGAACAAAAACATAATGAATTGAACGAAGAAAATAAGAAACATGAACTAGGGTTTTAAAAGAAAATAAATACGAAGAACTGAAATTGAATTGATAAAAAAGAAATTTAAACGTGTTCAAAGTAACGAACTAATGAAAAGAAACTAAGAATTGAAAAGAAACTAGAATTCGTATGAAAAACCTCAACAAAACATAAAATAAAGCTTGCTCGTCTCCTTCCTCTCCAAAAACTAAGTCTAAAGTGATTTCTAAAGTTGGGGATTCTTCAAAACGTGTTTGGAAGAGGTATATATAGGCACCGGGTCGAAACGGGAGTTAATGGGCCGAAAATACGCATCCGGAGGCGAAAATACGTGGTTGCTCGAGCAAAACGCTCGAGCGGTTCCGCTCGAGTGATTCGCTCGAGCGCTGAAACTGTTCTGTATGTTTTTGGTCGCTCGAGCAAAACGCTCGAGCGCTGGCTGCTGTGCACTCGTTCGTAAAATCTTCATATCTCCTCAACCGGGAGTCCGTTTTGGCCGATTCAAAGTCCTACGAACTCCTCTTTTCGCCCTCTATCCATCTATGAAAACCAAAGAGACAAATTAATAATTTTATAAAAATGATACTCATTTGACTCCAAGCACTCATCGAAAACACTCAAAACATGGGCAAATCGGGCACCAAAACATAACAATTTCACGCCTAATCACCCCCCCCGCCCCCCCCGAGCCCGCGCCCGGGACCGGGTCCGTGGGTCGTGGTTCTTGGCAAATTGGGCTTTGGGGCCTACCTATATTTTTATATTACAAAAAATATGAAAATGCCCAATACCTTTTTGGGCCGAACCGATTTGGGTGGCCCATCAGAATGATTAATACACTCCAGGTTTCGAATTTAATTTTAAATTGAAATATTTGGAGGAATATTCTGTTCTTGCTTCCCAAGAAAGAGATAACGTCTCTATCCACTAATTTCATGGTTATCCCACGATTTTCTCAATCGACCGTCCTCATCTGCAGTGCAGATTTCCGCCTATATATACCCCTTCATATCCAGACTTTCGTACTCACCTTTCAGCCTACGAATCTTAGAGTTTAGAAAGCCTTTCCCATATATTTATTTCATTCAGTTCGAAATTTCGATTTCGTTCGCCGATAGTTTATACACGGTGGTGCTGCCTGTGTAAACTATTAAACCGTTTTACCTTTGGAGACTCATACGCACGATACCGTAAGCACTATACGGGGCGTATTCAGTCTTGCGGGAAAAGAATTTTCCTTGACTTGGTTTTTCATACGAATTTGTTTCGTATTTACTTTGTTCGTGCAGTGTTCGAAACACACCCCCTCACAAACAACAATCGCAAGATTGGATATTTCTATTTCGAACCACGATTCCGACAACGATGTGAATATGAATTCACCATCGCAAGCTACTCCTACCAAAGATGCATGTAATACATCTAACTCTCCTGTTGTACCTACGGGTAAGTCTGATCCCCCTTCTGCTTTTCAATTTGGAGACTTTGGAAGCACTCTTAATGAGTGGTTCAAAGCCAATCCCTTCGTGGGAAATTCCAATCCCTTCGTGGGAAACGCTAATCCCTTCGTGGGGAACTCTAGTAATAATCCCTTTGTGGGAAACTCAAGTGCTAATCCTTTCGGGGGAAACTTCGGTGACAATCCTTTCGTAGGAAATGTCGGGGCCAATCCCTTCTTGGCAACCAACCTGGCCTCCCTCCCGGGGACTGTTAGGCCGGTTGTGGTGAAAGGAGAGAAACCCAAAAAAAATTCGGGTAATGACTTCAAGAGGTGGCAAAAGAAGATGCACTTCTACTTGACCACCATCTCCTTGGTGAAATATGTCAAAGAGGATTACCAGAGGGTACCCGTAGAAGATGTTGATCGGGAAACAAGGATCGCCTACGATGCTTGGATCCATGATGATTATCTGTGTAGGAATTACATCCTGAATGGGTTGTCTGATGCCCTCAATTATGTTTTTGATGAATATCCGACTTCCAAGGCCTTGTGGGAGTCTTTGGAGAAGAAGTACAAAACTGAAGACGCGGGAACTAGCAAGTTCGTCGTCTCCACTTTGTACGAGTTCAAAATAGAGGACAACAAATCTGTTGTCGAACAAGTTCAAAAACTGCAAGTGATCTTCCACAACATTGCAGTACAAGGGATGGAGCTGCCTGAAGCCTTTCAGGTTGCCACTGTGATTGACAAACTGCCTCCATCTTGGAAGTAGTTTAAGTCCTACCTCAAGCACAAGCGAAAGCAAGTGACCATGGAGGATCTTGTTACCCGACTCCGAATCGAGAAAAAAAACAAGAAAAGAGAGAAGGGCTCGACTGCTTCTATCGAGGCAAAGACGAACCTGATGGAGAAAAGTGAACCATCAAAGAAGAGAAAGCATCAGGACGACAAAGGTAAAGGCAAGGTTGTTGCTGCTGCTCCTGCGCCGAAGAAATTCAGTGGGAAGTGCTACAACTGTGGCAAACCCAATCATCGGGCCGCTGATTGTAGTCAGCCCAAGAAGGAAGACAAGGGAAAGAAGAACTCCGTGAATGTTGCAGAACGAGAGCTCACGGAGATGGATATGTCTGCTGTAGTGACCGAGGTCAACATGGTGGACAACAAGAAAGAATGGTTCGTGGACACAAGTGCCACTTACCACGTTTGCTCGGAGAAGTCTGCCTTCTCCACATATTCTCCTACTACGGGAAGAAAGCTCTACATGGAAAACCAAGCCTCGTCTGAAGCGGCTGGTGTAGGAACGGTGGTGATCAAGCTGACATTGGGAGAGAAGCTCATGCTGAAGGATGTGCTGCATGTCTCGAACATCCGAAAGAATCTCATTTCTGGCTCCTTGTTGTTTAGTAATCAGTTTAAGCTAGTGTTTGAGTCGCGTGGAGTTGTACTTACCAAATTTGGCATCTTACTAGGGAAAGGTTACCTCGAGAAGGGCCTTTTTAAGATGTCAGTTATGACTGTAGCCGTAATGGCACAAACACTACTATCAATGAAAATGCTTTAGTTTCCGTTTATATCGTTGAGTGTTCCGATTTATGGCATTTTAGATTAGGATATGTTAATCTAATTCTATAAAACGATTGGTAAATTTAGATTTACTCAAAATTGATAATGTGGATACATCAAAAAAATGTAAAACATGTGTTGAAGCAAAAATGACTAGGTTATCATTTAAATCTGTTGAAAAAAACACAACTCCTCTAGAATTAATTCACACGGATGTATGTGGTTTAAAATTCGTGCAAACTAGAGGTGGTAAAAAATATTTTATTACTTTTATTGATGATTGCACAAGATTCTGCTACATTTACTTGCTATGAAGTAAAGATGAAGTTATTGAAGCTTTTAAAAATTATAAAAGTGTAGTAGAGAATCAATTGAACACTAGAATTAAAGCAATCCGTAGTGATAGAGGTGGAGAGTATGTGGCTCCGTTTGAACAATTTTGTGATGTCTCAGGCATCATACATCAAACGACAGCTCCCTACTCACCTCAATCGAATGGTATTGCGGAGAGAAAAAACCAAACTTTGAAAGAGATGATGAACGCAATGTTAATTAGCTCGGGTTTACCTCAGAACATGTGGGGGGAAGCTATTCTGTCAGCTAACCTCATTCTGAACAAAATTCCACTTAAGACTCAAGACAAGACAACTTATGAGTTGTGGAAAAATCGCAAACCATCCTACAAATACCTCAAAGTGTAGGGCTAAGGTTGAAGTGTCACTTCCTAAACAAGTGAAAATTGGACCTAAGACGGTCGATGGGATCTTTATAGAATACGCCTGCAATAGTAGTGCCTATCGGTTCTTGATTCACAAATAGGAGATACCCGATATGACAGTAGGTACTACAACAAAATCAAGGAATATTTTTTTCTTTGAAAATGTGTTCCCGTGTAGGGACAAAGAAGAAGTGAGTTCAAATAAGCAAACTCATAAGGAATCAAGTGAAGCTGCAGGTCCTTCTACTCAGCAGAGTGAAGAACCCAGACGCAGTAAACGAGCTAGAATTGATAAAACCTATGGTCCAGACTTCATCACGTTTGTGTTAGAAGAAGAACCTAGGACTATCAAAGAAGCTCTTTCTAGACCAGATGCACCTCTCTGGAAAGAAATAATAAACAGTGAATATGATTTGATTCTGCCAAATCATACATGGGAGTTGGTTGACCTCCCTAAAGGTTGTAAGACCTTAGGATTCAAATGGATCCTTAAAAGAAAGTACAAAGTAGATGGATCAATTGATAAGTATAAAGCCCGTTTGGTTGCAAAGGATTTTAAACAAAGAGAAGGGTATGATTTCTTTGACACCTATTCTCCGGTCACAAGGATTACATCCATTCGTGTACTTATCATAATTGTTGCTTTGCATACTCTCGAAATACACCAGATGGATGTAAAGACTGCTTTCCTTAACGGAGAAATAGATGCTGAAATATACATGGATCAACCAGAGGGTTATGTTGTACCCGGGAACGAGAAAAAAGTTTGTAAACTCGTTCGGTCGTTGTATGGACTTAAACAAGCTCCTATACAATGACATTTGAAATTTGACAATAATATGTTGTCGAATGAATTTTGAATTAACGAATGTGACAAGTGTGTGTATGTGAAAGATACACAAAATGGATTTATTATCGTATGCTTATATGTTGATGACATGTTAATTATGGGTAACAATTTAAATGTGATAGTTAATACGAAAAACATCTTAAAGAAAATTTTTGACATGAAAGATATGGGTTTAGCAGACGTAATTCTAGGAATCAAAATAGAAAGAACTTCAAATGGAATTTCTTTAACACAATCTCATTATGTTGAGAAAGTCTTAAAGAAATTTAATGCATTTGATGATCCACCAGCTAAAACTCCACTAGAACAAAATGTTCATCTGAAAAAGAACAGAGGTGAAACTGTGAGTCAGTGGAAATTGAATATGCAAGGATCATTGGAAGCATAATGTACATTACAAATTGCACACGTCCTGATCTTGCATGCTCTGTGAACAAACTGAGCAGGTACACAAGCAATCCAAGTCACGAACATTAGAAAGCTCTGAAAAGGGTCTTGAGATACTTGAAGTATACTCTTGATTTTGGGCTACACTACACGCGGCATCCAGATGTACTTGAAGGGTACAGTGACGCTAATTGGATATCCGATAGTAAAGACTCATTCTCAACTAGTGGATATGTATTCACTACAAAAAAAATCACGTTCAGTGACAAAATTAATAGTTATAATTGAAATTTTGTCACTAAATATACACATATAGCGACAAAAAATTATTATGTTACAGAGTGAGATAATTAGTGACAATTTTTTATGTTGTTAATATTTTATTAAATAGTTGTCTCTAAAAACACACATGTAGTGACAACAATTTATTATGTTACAGAATAACATAAATTGCGATAATTAGTACCAACTTTAAAGATTGTTAATATTTTATTAAACATTTGTCACTAAAAATACACATATAGTGACACTAATTTATTATGTTACAAAATAATATAAGTTGAGATAACTAGTGACATATTTGTATAGTGTCAATATTTTATTGAGTATTTGTCACTAAAAATATACAAACAGTGACACTAATTCATTATGTTACATAATAACGTAAGTACAGATAATTTATGATACCTTTTTACATTGTCAATGTTTTATTGAATATTTGTCACTAAAAATACATGCATAGTAACAACAATTCATTGTGTTACAAAATAACATAAGTTGAGATAATTAGCAACAATTATATTGTCCATATTTTATTAAATATTTGTCACTAAAAATACACATACAGTGACAATAATGTGTCATGTTACAAAATAACATAAATTGTATTAATAAGCATTGTATATTATAAAAAAAAATTGTCACTATTGGAATTACATATAATAACAAAATCTGAAATTATCTCTATTTATTTTTTAATTTTTTTTTTTAAAGATAGTTTAATATAGCAAAGTGATAATGAGATGTTATAAAAAAAATACAATGCGTACAAATTACAAAGGAATATTTTTTTACAAATTAATATTATTAAAAGTTATTTTTATATAAAAATTATATATATTTTTAATTAATATAAAAATAACCAAAAAATGTGAAAATTATTTAAATTTTGAAATTTAAATAAATAAGACTTAAATTTTGTATAATTGTCAAATCTTATAAAACTTTGACCTAATTTTAAAAAAATATATAAATAAGATAAATCCAATATTTTGAAGATTGAAGACTATTTTAAACGAACCCAAAATGATCAAAATTTGTTCAATTAATATGAAAATTACTAAAAGTAGTGTTACAGATATTTCAAAATTTTAGAAATCTAAAAATTTATTTATAAAAATAATTAAGTTAATTTCAAAATAATGAAATAAGTAAAAGTATTGTCTCAATATAGTATTATATTAACAAATCAAATAAAAATTTCACAAATTATTGTATACATACTCAAGACAAACAAAAATTTAAAAATTATTAAAAACACAAAAATTCTTGTATGCATTCAAGTACATAGAATGCACTTGGATTTTGAGACCAATTTCAAATTAATTTTGACTTTTCAAAACTCATTAGATAAATTGGACTTTGAAAAGTTAAAATTAATTTGAAATTGAACCCAAAATTTAAAGACAAAGTATAGAGGAAAAATGGTTTACATATAAACCAATGAAGGGCATTACTTGTTTCCACTAAAGAGTATTGATGGTTTCCACCGAAGAGTATTAGTTGTTATTACTGAAGAATCTTAGTTGTTCAGTGAAAATAAACTAAGACTCTTAAGTGAAAACAACTAATACTCTTTAGTGAAAGAAATTGATACCCTTCAAAATTCATGTATGAACTAATTTCACCCTATACGTACTCAAATTTAAATGCATGTTATGCACTTGAGTCACATAAGAACCACTAAAAAAAGTAAAACATATTTAAAAATAAATACAAATAAAATTTGAGAAAATTTTATAATAATTTTAAAGAGTAGGTCTCCTGTGCACTTGGTGCACGATGCAATCACTCAATAGTTGAGGGACAAAGTATAGAGTGAAAAAATAGTTCATACATAAATCAATAAAGGGTATTCGTTGTTTTCACTGAAGAGTATTAGTTGTTTCACTGAATGGGATGAGTTGTTTTAACTTAATAGTATTAGTTGTTTACTGAAAATAAACTAAGACTCGTCAATAAAAATAACTAATATTTTTCAGTGAAAACAACTAATACTCTTTAGATAAAACAACTAATATCTTTCAACAATTCATGTATGAACCAATTTCACTCTATATATACTCTGGTTGAGGATATTTATATTGAAAAGTATAGGTTGATTACACTGAAAAGTTTCCAATGTAATCAACCCACACTTTTCAGTGTAATCAGCCTATACTTTTCGGTGTAAACAACTTCAATTGTTGAATGAGTATACCGTACACCAAGTGCATATGAGAACTTGACAATTTAAAAATATCATTAACTTTTAAAATTTTAATATTCAAATATAAGAGAATGGGAATTAAAATCTCTCTCTATATATTAATTAATTTGAAATTTATAATATAAATTTTAAAATTCTGAAAATATACCCAAGTTAAAAAATAACTAGAATACGTAAAAAGAAAATTACCTTAAATTTAATTAATATATCCAAGTTAAAAATAAATTAAAACTAAAATCTATCATAAATATATTAATAGCTATTTTTTTTCTATTTTTTTTCCCTAATTTATCCCTAATTCTAATTTAAGATATAAGAGATCTATTAGAGATTGATTATTAAAATATAATAAATCTTTTAATCAAAATTTTATGATTATTAATTTAATACGAAATTTTTAGAATTACACTTATTTCGAAACAAAAGAATTATTAGGTTTCAAATGCCACTTTGATTCTTAATATTTGAATTCTGATTCTTAATATTTGAAAATTCTAATATTAAATTGGATTGATTCTTAATATTCAAATTTGAATACCAAATCAAATCTAATATATATAATTCTTAATATTAATTTGTACAGATAATCAAATCGAATACATTTGATATTTAATATTTTAAACTTTAGAATAGAATCAAATCAATTGAAATATATTTAATTTTTTTATGATACGTTAATCAATTATAATATTTGATATGAATTATTTTTATATAATATTTTGTCTATATATTATCTATAATTAATAATTTTGATAATTATTAATCCATGGATGTTTAATATTTAACTTTTTGATTAAGTAATCTTTATTTTAATATCAAATTATTTATTTTAAATTTGAATAGCGGTGGAAAGACCAAATCTATATAGTTTGAAGAAGTTAAAAAAAAAAGAATTGCCACATTCATTCATCACGTATATGACACGTTCTAATAACCATCAACCACATTGTATTTCCTTCTTTCACGCCACTTAACTTATGCACCAAATTTCTTCTGATTCCCTCCGTAGTTATTTGTATTTCCCTCTTTGTTACATTTTTTTAGTTCCCTCCATAATTTTTATTTTTCAAATCGCTTCACCATTTTGATCAACTATATAGTTTCAAGACATAATATCATTCTTCAACTCAACTTTTCTTCGATACAGTTATCATTTTTTTTAATACTCTCAATAGTGCAATTGATAGCTTTTTCACAACTTTTCTTCGATACAGTTATCTTTTTTTTTTTAATACTCTCAATAATGCAATTGATAGCTTTTTCAAGATCTTACATACTATTGAACCATCTTTCGTTGCAATAGATGATATATGAACGTTGTCTTTTAATTCGTGTTTAATTAGATCCATGGTAGGATTAGCTTCTTTGTTGGTTTTCTAATATTTGCTTGATTTGGTTTTGTTTTTATTTATAGTTAACTTAAATAGAATATACTGGATCTTGTTTTAATTTACTTTTCAAAATTCTTAGCGAGTATTTTCTTTTGGGATGTCCATTTCAGTTTGTGTTTTGATGTTTAATATGTCCTCTTCTTTTTTGGTCATTTCGATATTGATTGCTTCCATCTTATAGGAAAATATTTCGAGTTTGGAGGTTGGCGCTCATTTAGTTTGAGTTGCTTTGGAAGTTTAATCAGGGTAACACTCCTTATCTTTGTTTTAATTATTTGATCTGAATATTAATTTTTTCTGTTTGAAGTGCAAAATAGGTGCATATGTTATTTGGTGTGATGTATTTGAGTATTTTGTTTATTATTGCAACTAAATAGTACTTTTTTTTTTTACAGAATTACAGGAAAAGCACAAAGGCTACAGACGAATATCAGTTTATAGATGGAATTTAATCAACTTGATGAGGCTATTAATATCATGTAATACTTTTTAGTTTTCTCATTTGTATATATTTTATATACTTTACACTCATGTATAGTTTTTCAGGTACCTACTGATGTAATCTAAATTTCTAAATTTCCATTATGTACTTGGTTTTTATATATTAATCATGTGTTTAGTTTTTATATAAAGTGTTGATGGAACAAGCTTGAGAAATCTAATTCCTATATGTTCATAACATTTAAATTTCATATTAAAATATAAATAGACATGCAATGAAAATAAAACTTTCACAATATCGTAGAATATTATTATTGTTTAACTAAAATTTCTAATATAAAATATAAATACTATTAATGAGATTTTAGGTTCTGACATCTTAATTAGTGACTATTTTAAAGTAATGCTATTCTCACAATTATTATCATTATTAATTGAATTGAATTTAAAATATTATTATAGAAATGTATGTGTTGTGATGAAATTTCTAGACTTTAGTGATAAATATATGTTGACAAATTACACAAAAATAGCGAAAACTTGCAAGAAATTATAGTTGCGGATACAATCCCGCGTGACTAATTATTTTCACTATAGTGACATGATTTTGTTTGCAACTATGTCATATTTTTTAGTGATGATAACCAATTATGACTAAAGATCTTAATTATAGTGACATGCTGCGTTTTGTAACTATATACAATGTATATTAGCGACACTAAATAAATATGACTAAAACATTATGTAATAGTGACATCAAAGATATGTGACTAAAACATAGAAGAATAGTGACAATAAAGAAATGTGACTAAAACATAAACTTTGGTGACAAATTATGAATGTGACTAGAAACAAATTATAGTGACAAGTAAAACATTTTCATTACTAATCTTATAGTGACACTATTTATAGTGACAATCTACCGACAACCTCCAAAATTGTCACTAACTATTTTCAGTGACAAAAATTAAAAATATAGTGCCAAAAAAATTCGTCACTAAAACCCATATTTTTTGTAGTGATTCACTATTGGAGGATCAGTTGTATCGTGGAAATCTACAAAGCAGACGTGTATTGCCCGTTCCACAATGGAATCTGAATTCATCGCTTTGGATCAAGCTGGTGAAGAAGCTGAATGTCGTCATAACTTTTTAGAAGACATTTCTTGTTGGAACAAACTGGTACCATCTGTAATGGTACATTGTGACTGTCAAGCTGCTATTGGTGGAGCTTTGAGCAGTATGTACAATGGAAAGTCGAGACATATCCGTCGTCGACATAACTCCGTTAGACATTTGATCTCAACTGGTATTATAACAATTGATTATGTAAGATCAATTGATAACATAGCGGATCCGCTCACGAAGAGCTTGAAGTGAGATCAAATGAATAAGCTGATAGAGGGAATGGGTCTAAAATCCACAAATAAAACTGAAACAGTGGTAACCCAACCATGATGACTGGAGATCCCAAGAACATGGTTCAAAAGGGAAAACTAAGCTGTGAATGTTAGTTATACAACAGTTGAAAATCATAACCATTCCTGACAGCACTGTGTCAAGTGTTAGTAGATCCGTGAGTTGTGGTAAAGGATAAGTCGTTGACTTTTAATGATTTCTATAAGTCCAAGTGGGACTGAGTATGACGAGATACTCGAAAGAAGATCACCAATATAAATGAGAAGTGAGGGCCACTTCGACCAAACATTTATGAATACGTCCAGGGCCAAAATGGACAAACACGTGAGAACAAATCAGAATCGAGACTGACTTGTGTCTGCATTGTCTGTAAGGTATACACTAAGGAGGATTAGTTCAAGACATCGTGTCCATTAAGCCACCGGTATACCCAATGGTGCCGAGCTACAGAAAGTTCAAAGTCATTGGCTACTTATCCAGAAGCAATGAGGTCTCAATCGAGCTGAACGAACAAGCCTGACTCTGTATAGGTGCAATTCTCTCTCATGTGGGGGATTGTTGGAAATTAGTTATATATTGACTAATTTTTTTAGGAATGAAAATGTTAATTTTTGGGATAATAAAATTAACGAGGTTGTTCTACTCGCGGAGTAGATGAACGTGGTATATTTAATATCTCAAAACCGGTTTCCGGTGAGTGAGAAATTAATTTGGGAAGTTGGATAATTATTCACTTGTGGTGAATAATTCAATGGAAAGGAACAATTGGGTTCCATCCCACATAGAATAATTACAAGAAGCGTTTCTTTTATATAAGAAGGAAAGTGTTCATGTTCTTCAACTTGGTACATGGGGACCCTAACCATGGACCACACGCGCGCGCGCGCCCGGGCCCTGGCCCTTGGGTCGTGGGCCGTGGTTCTTGGTTCTTGGCAATTGGGCTTTGGGTGGGCTTTGGGACCTACCTATATTTTTAGAGTACCAAAAATATGAAAATGCCCAATACCTTTTTGGGCCGAACCGGTTTGGGTGGCCTATCGGATTTGGGTCAGCCCATGAACATGATTAATACACTCGCAGAAATGATTAATACACTCCAGATTTTGAATTTGATTTTAAATTGAAATATTTGGAGGAATATTCTGTTCTTAATTTCCAAGAAAGAGATAACATCTCTATCCACTGATTTCGTGGTTATCCCACGATTTTCTCAATAGATCGTCCTCATTTGTAGTGCAGATTTCCGCCTATATATACCCCTTTATATCCAAACTTTCATACCCACCTTTCAGCCTACGAATCGTAGAGTTTAGAAAGCCTTTCGCATATATTTACTTCGTTCAGTTCGAAATTTCGATTTCGTTCGCTAAAAGTTTATACACGGTGGTGCTGCCGGTGTAAACTGTTAAACCGTTTTACCTTTGGAGACTCATACGCACGATACCGTAAGCACTTACGGAGCGTACTCAGTCTTGCGGGAAAAGGATTTTCCTTGACTCGATTTTTCATACGAATTCGTTTCGTATTTACTTTGTTCGTGCAGTGTTCGAGACACACCCCCTCACAAACAACATAACTATAATTTACAAATGAAGGGACAGAGAGGTCTGAAACAGTTTATGATCTGCGTTATCGACGAGTGGATTTGGGTATTAGTGAGTTTAAAGGCAATGAAGATAGAGAAAGACGAGGAGAAGTTTCAATGGACCAAACTAAGCCCAGAAATCACAAATCAAGCATCAAATTTGAGTTCGGATTATTGTCGTTATTTCAAGAAGACCTACCACAATCCTTAATAAATACATCACATAATGAGTATAACAGCAAAGAGAAAAGAACACAGCCTTAGCAAATCAAATTTAATCTCCTTTCTTCGGCAAACGCAGTGGTGGAATACTCTGTTCATGCCTGAAGAAATTCTCTGGGTCCACTACGGTTTTTACCCGAGCAAGGCGGTGGAAATTGTTCTTAAAATATTTGAAGCCCCAAATACTAGCTTGTGCGTAACTTGTCTCCCCTTCATTGTTATTCACTCCAATGTCGAGATCTCTGTAATTCATGTACGCCGCTCTCGGGGACTTGGAGACATATGGAGCAAGGTAATTATACACCCTTCTGCTCCACCTTATGTAGCTTTCGGAATTTTCAGCATTGTCTTCATTCCACAAAATCACATTTGCCAACAAGTACAAGTTACCAGCTCTGTGAGGAAATGGAATGGCCGATTTTGAAATTTCCTCCATTCTTCCACCGTACGGAACCATGTAGATCGAGGAAACCATGCCTTCCGGTTCATAATAAAGTCTCCATAACCCATCAAACCCGGATTTGGGAATCGGATTTTGTACATATTCTGATTTTATTTTGTGGTATACTGCAACGAAAATACTTCTATTTAGCAAAAGCTCAGGTGATTCTATGGGTAATGAATAAAAATAAAGCACGGATTGAATCCATGTCATTTCGGTGCAGTCGTCTCTTACCAACTGCAACTCTGGGAAACTTTGTTGCATCAATGGAAACAATTTGTCTACTCCTCCAAGGAAAAGTGAATTGAAAGAAGCAGTAATTGTCGTCACGTTTCTTGTGACGTTTACGACAATGAATAAATTTCGGTCCAGTGTAGGAGCGATGTATTGCCAACGGTGTATGAGATGAGTGGCATTTTGCTCCAAAGTCCTTTGGATTCTGAAGACAGTGACTTTTTCTGGAACGTCAACTAAATGCACCTTCCAGGCAGTTATTACGCCGAAGCTGGCACCTCCACCGCCTCTAATGGCCCAGAAAAGATCTTCACCCATAGATTTTCTGTCAAGAATTCTTCCATTAACATCGACCATTTTTGCATCGATTACAAGATCTGCAGCTAGACCATATTTCCTCATCAATGTGCCATAGCCTCCGCCACTGACGTGTCCACCAACACCAATTGTTGGACAAAGACCGGCAGGAAACCCTAGAGTCGGACTTATTTGGGCGACCTTGTAATATAGGGAGCCCATGGTTGCACCAGCTTCGATCCATGCAGTTTTCGCCTTGGCATCAATTGTAATTTCACTTAATTTGATTAAATCAACGATCACAAATGGGAGTGGTGACACGTAAGAGAGTCCCTCCGAATCGTGGCCCCCGCTTCGTGTTCTAATTTGCATGTAGTTTTGTTTGGCGCAGTGTATGATTGGTGGGATTTGGGATTCGTGGTCGGGTGTTATAATAAAATGGGGTTTAGGGGTAGAGTTTGAGGAGAATCTTAGGTTCCATAGGGTGGAGTGCAAGACAGAGAAATAGGATGAGTTGGTTGGGGAGTAGACGAGATTGGAAATGGAGGAGTAGTTATGGAATTCCTCCTTAAGACATTCAAGGAAGTTGTGGTGCTCATTTCTCCTATCTTTCGGTAAGTATGGTAGAATGAATACAAGAGAAGAAATGCAAGGAATTTTCATGATTTGGAGATAGTTAATTTGGTGTATGTGAGACATACATTATGTTCTATATTTATAATTTGGGTAGCTTAATTAAGTCTCAACGGGATGATAAAAAGAAATGCTGTATTTTTAATTACATATATGAAAAAACATTAGAATTATGTTTGGCTTCTCTTATTTAAGAAACTAGTAAACCACAAGTTTATATTTGGTTTAATTGCAAAACTAGTATTACAAAATAAATTATTTCACCTTTGCCAGCTATGCTCGAAAATTGTCATTTTTATGCTATTTTTGTCTCATCGTTAATTAATGGATGTGAGTTCCGTCAATAAAAAATACTTACAAAATTTTCAAAATTAGTACCAAAAAAGTTTTTTGTTACGGCATGTGAGTTCCGTCAGTAAAGGTGACGAAAATTTCAAACTAGACTAAACATAGCAAAAAAAAAAAGGACCTTTTGCAAATTGGTTTTTTCCTTAGGTATTGGATTTGCAATTAACTCGTTTTATAGTTATGTGTTAAATGGATCTTTTGTTATTATTCACGTAACATATTATGACTAAATTTATAAGTTAATATTGAATCGTGATCAATATAAATTAAGGTTCCGTCTCGTAAATTAACTTGATCGGTATTCAATTTTATAATTTATTTAACCTTGAATCACCAATTTATTTGTTACTTAGATTGCAAAATAAGATAAATAATGAACGTTCAAATATTTTAATTTGTCACCTAGTTCAAGATGCTGAATTCTTTCCTGAAAATAGTAAATACATATACACATGATATGCTTTTGGAGTTGCGTGTCATAAAGATGCAATGAAGATTTCTAATTAATAAATAAGACCATGCACCAAACACACTCACATATATATAGTATGGGGAAATTACAGAAATGGTGCCATAAGAATTAGTTCTCATGAATTTGGTCCTTTTTTTAGCGCAAATAGTCCCAAACGATTTTTCCGTCAAAAAATAACGGATTAACGAGCATGAGGCCCACACGCCCATTAGTTTTTTGTCAAAAACTAGCGCGTATGATTCCCAACTTAAAAATAATTAATTTCCAACTTTTTAAAACTCTACGAACTAAAGTTGTAGAATCGCCTCCATACTAGCATTTTACATTGAAATGATTGTTAATAGCAAAAACTCGTCCATTTCCCTCCAAAAATCAAGTTGAAAAGGTTTTTCCATAGAAAACTGTAAAATATTTAGCGAATGAGACCTTTTCTTCTAAAAATGGGACCAAAAAAGAACATGGGACCAAATCTGTCAAGTACAAATTCTCATGGGACCATCCTTGCAATTTACCCTATATAGTAATAGTTAATTTCGTCTTACAATTCTGTCTTCCATTGCACACAAGATAAATAGTAAGACAATGTGGTCTTGTGAAATTAGCCACGGAAATCCTCGGCTCCGTCTTCTTGGCAAGAGCTCTATGTTTGACACTCTCGAACTTGTCATTCGTTAACAGCTGCCAAAAGTTAGCTCTTTTATTGAATAAGAGAGAGAGCGAGCGAGCGAGACGAGTTAAAAAAAAATTGTCCCAATAACTTATCTACTATATAATGTAAATCCAAAATTAATAATATTTATGTTTGTACAATTTTGACCCAAAATTGACAGAAAAAAAAAATGGGTGTACATACTCACAATATTCAAACATGATCTCCCTGCACGAAAAATCTTCTTTTGTGTGCAGAAAAGGACCGTCTATATTAACACCCATAGAATTGCTATAAACACCTCTAGGTACAACATTTTTTTAGCTATTTTTTCGTATACATTATAATTGTTAATCGTTTTGGATTCATAAGAAAACTGGTAATCAGGGAATCAGAATTATGGTAACAATAAGAACGAAATTGAAATCACACAAGAACACCAGAATTACGTGGTTCGGAGATGAATACTCCTACGTCCACGGGATCGGAGAGGATAGCTTTTCACTAAGAAAGAATGGAAGAAGTTACAATTCACTCAATCTCACAAACTCTCTGTGTTTGCACTCAATAATGATCTCACTCGTGTTGTATTAGTTTCTCAGCTAAGAAACCCCTTTTATATATAGTTACAGAGATTGAGATGAACCCTAAAATCGATTCAGTTGTAACAAACTCAGATGCAAGGTAGTTATCCAGCTGGCTAACGAATTCAATAACCGCTCCAGTTGATTCAGTTAGAACCGCCATCGTGCTAGCTTCAATTTGGTGTAATTCACGTCTTTGAACTTTGGATCAAATGACTTGACCTCCTCTGGTTCTGGTTACTTACATCAGATGACTTCTGGTCCACACCTCTTCTGATAGGACTCCTCTGGTATACCTCATCTGATGGACCTCCTCTGATAGCTCATCTGCCAGACTACTCTGGTCAGACTCCTCTGGTCATCCTCATCTGGTCCACCTCCTCTGGTACCCCAAATTTGCCTAATTTCTACGGCTAACACATTTACAACATAGCTTACTATTGAATCAAGCTCAGCAGACAATATACTTCACATTTGACACTTCACAATTCTCCACCTTAGATGAGAAGTATCAATCCTCTCTTCCTCTCCTCCACACTCCAGGTTGGGCTAAGGAACATCCCATACACTCATCTTTACCAATTCAACACAGAACTTGAATTTAGTACCTGGTAAAGACTTAGTACACATATCTGCAGCATTGTCCTTTGTAGATATTTTCAAGATCAGAACCACACCTTTGTCAATGATTTCCCTTACATAATGCAACCTTACATCAATGTGCTTTGATCTCTCATGGAACACTTGATGTTTAACCAGATGAACTGCACTCGGATTATCACAATGAATGACCACAGCCCTTTGGTTTATACCAAAATCCTTGATAATGCCTTTCAACCACAAAGCCTCCTTAACAGCCTCAGACACTGCAACAAACTCTGCTTCTGTAGTAGATAAAGCAACTCCACTCTGCAGAACAGATCTCCAGCTTACAGCAGTATTGTAAAGAGTAAAGATATACCCTGTTAAGGATCTTCTGGTATCCAGATTAGCAGCAAAATCAGAATCTACAAATCCTTCAAGTGGACTCTTCTAGTCAGTCATCTTTTCAAACATCAAACCCAGATCAGATGACCCTTTAAGGTATCTGAATATCCATTTCAAAGCTTCCCAATGTAACTTCCCTGGATTAGACATGTATCTGCTTACCATACTCAATGAATAAGCTAAGTCTGGTCTGCTGCAGACCAGAGCATACATCAAGCTTCCAACCCCATTTGCATAAGGTACTTTCTTCATAGTCTTCTTTTCTTCTTCAGACTTAGGTTCCATTTCCTTAGATAATTTGAACTGTTGCCCCAGAGGAGTTGATACAGACCTACTCTCATGTATGTTGAACCTCTTCAGGACCTTCTCAATGTAACTCTTCTGGGATAAGAATAGACTTCCAGCTGCTTTGTCCCTAAGAATATCCATTCCAAGAATCCTTTTAGCATTTCCCAAGTCCTTCATGTCAAATCTGGCACTGAGTCTCCGTTTGATACTCTGGATCTTCAAAAGACTCTTACTAGCAATAAACATATCATCTACATAAATCAGAAGATAGGCTATCACATCACTACACAAGTATCATACTTGCTCCTTACAAACCCAATGGATAGCATAACTTCATTGAACTTCTTGTGCCATTGTCTTGGACTTTTCTTGAGGCCATACAATGATTTCTTGAGTAGACACACCTTTCCTTCTCCCCCTGATTCAACAAACCCTTCTGGCTGGTGCATGTATAAACTCTCAATAAGATCCCCATGCAGAAAAGTTGTCTTACCATCAAGTTGTTGCAGCTCCAGATCTTCTTGAACAACTCTACTGAGAAGTATTCTGATTGAACAATGCTTAACCACAGGTGAGAATACCTCATTGTAATCAATCCCTTCTCTCTGAGTAAATCCTCAGGCTACTAACCTGGCTTTAAACCTCACTTGATCCTTCACACCAGATTCAAGCTTCCTTTTAAACAGTCATTTACAACTGATTAGCTTCTGCCTAGGTGGTTTATCAACAAGAATCCAAGTTTGATTCTTCTTAAGAGACTTCATCTCTTCTGTCATGGCTGTAATCCATGACTTCTTATCACCACACTCAAGAGCTTCCATGTAGTTCTTAGGTTCTTGGTACTCTATGGCTTCTGCTGTAACAAGTGCATAAGAGACCAGATCAACACGATCAAATCTTGCAGGAGGATGTATTTGTCTTCTTGTTCTGTCTCTTGTCAGGCTATAATTTCTTAAATCTGCCTCTGGCACTCCTTCCTCCTCTTCTGCTGGTGCACTATCCTCATCTGATGACTCATTCCCTCCTGTCTCCTGCTCTGGTTCAGAACCAGATGCACTATCATGATTAGGCTCCACCTCAACTTGAGTAATTGGCTTAGAAATAACACCATCCATCTCTTCAGCTAATGACTCTCCATCACCTCCACCAGACTTGTATCCCATCTGTGATTCATTAAACACTACATCTCTACTGGTTATACATTTCTGATTCCCAGGTTCTAGACACCACAACTTGTACCCTTTAACACCCTTTGGATACCCAATGAAAACACATTTTAAAGCTCTAGGTTCAAGTTTGTCTTGCTTCACATGAACATAAGCTAGGCATCCAAACACTTTCAACTTTGAGTAATCTGATATCTTTCCATACCAGATCTCATCTGGGGTTTTAAAATCAATAGAAGATGATGACACTTTATTAATGAGATACACAGTTGTGTTAACAGCTTCACCCCAAAAACTCTTAGGTAGATGAGCATCAGATAACATACACCTAACCCTTTCCAGAATAGTTCTATTTATTCTCTCAGCTAGACCATTCTGCTGGGGGTTTGAAGGAACCGTTTTATGCCTAGTAATACCCTTCTCCCTACAAAATTGTTGAAACTCTTCTGATAGAAATTCAAGTCCATTATCAGTCCTTAAGTGCTTGATAGTTCTGCCTCTCTTATTCTCAAGTTCAATCAACCATTCTTTGAACTTAGAGAAAACATCACTCTTCTGTTTAAGAATGTAAACCCAAACCTTTCTGGAATAATCATCAATAAGGGTAAGGAAATACCTGCCTCCACCACGAGTGGATACCCTTGCTGGTCCCCATACATCAGAATGTATGTAAGCCATAACCTCCTTGGTGGTATGCTTCACTTTCTGGTATGCTTGCTTCTTTGATTTTCCCAGAACACACCTTTCACAGAACTCCAGCTTACATATCATCTTCCCAGGGATTGCTCCCTTCTTGGATAACTCCACCAGGCCCTTCTCACCAACATTTGTCAATCTCTTGTGCCACAAGTTGACATCAGAAGACTCCATAGCAACATCAGCTAATCCTGTTACAGTTCTTCCAATCAAAGTATACAAACCATTCTTAATCATACCCCTCATAACAATTCTTCCAGATTTGGTTATTGACAGAACTCCCTTTTCTGTCTTGAATTCAAAACCCTTAGAATTCAATTTACCAAGAGAAACACGATTTCTCTTCAAATCAGAAACAAACCTGACATCAGATAAGATCCTATCAACTCCATCAAACATCTTGATCTTGATAGAACCAGATCCTTGCACTTTACAGCTCTCATCATTACCCAAAAGAACAAGACCTCCTTCAATCTTCTCAAGATTCAGGAACCAGTCTTCATGTGGACACATATGAAAAGTACACCCAGAGTCCAGGACCCATTCTTGACTTAGTCTCTCATGACTAACCATCAAGACTTCTGCACTATCATATCCTTCAACCTCCACCACAGTTGCATTTCCATCTTGATCACCTTGATTATCTTTCTTCCTTCTTTCAGGGCAATTCTTTCTCAGATGACCTTCCTTATGGCAAGTGAAACACTTTCTCTTTTCAACAAAATCAGATTTCTTCCCAACCTTATTCCCTTTTCCACCATCCTTCTTCTTGGACTGAAACCCCTTCTTCTTCTTGGATTGAACATTCAATCCTTCAGCGGGCTTCTTCCCTTCAGTCTGGATCTATAGGAACTTAGTTTTCAGGGCAGTTTGAATATTATCAAACATCACCTGATCTTGTCTTCCAAACAACAAGGCATCTTTGAAATTTTCCAGAGACTTAGGTAGAGAATTCAATAGCATTAATGACTTATCCTCATCATCAATTGTAACATCCAAACTCTCCAGATCATCCACCAATCTGTTGAACTCGTCCAACTGATCACCAAGATTCTTGTCTTCACTCATCTTGAAGACTTGAAGCTTCTGTTTCATTTATAACTTGTTCGTAACAGACTTGGTTTGGTATAACTGCTCTAGCTTATTCCAGACTTCAAGTGCGGTTTTCTCCTTCGATACTGCCCTCAATGGTTTATACCCAAGACACAAGATAAATGCACTGTGTGCTTTCCTCTTGTTCTCCTCTACCTTCGCCGGATTAGTTCCAGAAGCCACCTGATCCGGTGGCAACAAGGCTTCGTACAAACCATTGTGTACCAGGAGAACCTTCATCTTAATCTTCCATAAACTGAAATCGTTCTTCCCCGTGAACTTCTCAAAGTCGAACTTAGTTGAAGCCATCATTGCTTCCCACAGACGGCGCCACTTGTTAATCATTTTGGATTCACAAGAAAACTTGTAATCAGGGAATCGGAATTATGGTAACAATAAGAACGAAATTGAAATCACACAAGAACACCAGAATTACGTGGTTCGGAGATGAATACTCCTACGTCCACGGGATCGGAGAGGATAGCTTTTCACTAAGAAAGAATGGAAGAAGTTACAATTCACTCAATCTCACAAACTCTCTGTGTTTGAACTCAATAATGATCTCACTCGTGTTGTATTAGTTTCTCAGCTAAGAAACCCCTTTTATATATAGTTACAGAGATTGAGATGAACCCTAAAATCGATTCAGTTGTAACAAACTCAGATGCAAGGTAGTTATCCAGCTGACTAACGAAATCAATAACCGCTTCAGTTGATTCAGTTAGAACCGCCATCGTGCTAGCTTCAATTTGGTGTAATTCACGTCTTTGAACTTTGGATCAGATGACTTGACCTCCTCTGGTTCTGGTTACTTACATCAGATGACTTCTGGTCCAGACCTCCTCTGATAGGACTCCTCTGGTATACCTCATCTAATGGACCTCCTCTGATAGCTCATCTGTCAGACTACTCTGGTCAGACTCCTCTGGTCATCCTCATCTGGTCCACCTCCTCTGGTACCCCAAATTTGACTAATTTCTACGGCTAACACATTTACAACATAGCTTACTATTGAATGAAGCTCAGCAGATAAGATACTTCACATTTGACACTTCACAATAATCGGTGCATTTAGTAATGCTATATGTGGGTGTTAATAGACACACCCTTCAAAAAATGCTGGATCCAGCCCACGCAAGAAAATTGTTGATAAAACTCTAAAAAGATGCTTTTATTCGATCCAAGAAAATAAAGCTTCACTCGTCTATAAGAAATGAAACGCAAGATTATGCAAGATTTTGTCCCATGGAAAGACAGGACGCTGTTAATAATTTGGAATAATTCGCATGATCATAAAAATTTGTCAGAAAAATCATAGTACATTTACTACATCTTTTTGTGCTCGGTATACCATTTAACATTTTAATATTTGACATTTAACATTTTAATATTTGACTATCTTTTAAAATATACAGCCTATTGCATAACGTGTCTATTTGGTTCAGTTTGGTAAAGTGCAATAATCTGTATACTTATTACGATTAATTGAAATTCAGGCTGTTAAAGTGCAATAATTGCATACTTCATCTAGAAAGTGAAATTTTTACATAGTAAAAGTCATAATGATATCAGCTAGAATACTTTTGGTGTTCCACTATGCAGATGTATGACACGTGAATGGTTAAAAAATTATAACGAAATATGTACATTATATCGACACATGTAATTCATCCAAATAATGAAACAATAAAATACAAAAAGTGACAGTGCGTAATTTTACCCTAGGCCGGCGATTTACCTGCATACGTCGGGCATCACACAAGAGCGAGAAAAATATTTTTTTGGTCTCATAACTTATCCTGTGTCTAATTTTCGTCCCAAAAAATTTAACTATTCAATTTTGGTCCCATAACTTATTTGATTGTCCAATTTAGGTCCCAATTTCGCCGGATAACTCAAAACGACGTCGTTTTATGTCTCGAATAGCACACGCATAGACGAAAATTTGGGCTTTCCGGCGAGTTGATGACGTAGTACATGCGGACATTTTGACTTTTCTTTTCTATTAATTGTAAAATAAAAAAATTTAATAAAATCCACCTCATTTATTACTTAATAAATTCAAATTAAAAAAATAAAAATCTAAACCCACCACCCAACCCCCAATATCTTCTTCTCCAGCCCCGCTCACGCCAACCCCCCACCCCCAACATCTTCTTCTCCATATCTTCTTCTCCAACTTTAACGTCCCTATGATCTTCTGCAACAACTAACTACGATAATGACGACTAGAAAAGATAATATCACTAGATGACGATAATCACGACGGAAAAGACTCAAATCCATCACTAGCCAACGGCATTGACGATGGAAACACTCAAATCGGAGGTGAATGCCCTTGTTTGATAACGTGAGTTTTGCCGGAATTTCTCGTCGAAAATCGAGAGCCCTCTTGACGGCCAATCGTGAAATTTCATGAGGGGTTTCATTCTCCTCATCAAGAGCTTCAAAACGGTGTAAAGCTTGAAGCCCATCGTTCATCGGCGACGCGATCACAATTTTTTAAGAAAGAAAGAGTTGTTTTTTTTTTCCGGCAATAGGTTGTCGAAATGAAAATCAATTTGGAGACTTGGAATCTATTAGTTGAGAAAACGTTTTAGTGAAAATACGAGTGAACTGAAACTGACATTCCGACAACAGTTACCGGTGAATTAGGCGGGGCGCCACAACTGAGAAGTACAAGAGATTCTCATATTAATGAGGTGGAAAAAAACTAAGGAAAATAATGAATAAAATAAAATAACCTAGTCAGCGCCACGTCAGCATAGACAACGAAAATCCCCAATTTTGGCCTGCAAGTGAGCCACTCGTGACATAAAACGACGTCGTTTTGGATTTTCTGGCGAAATTGGGACTAAAATTGGACAATCAAATAAGTTATGGGACCAAAATTAAATAGTTAAATTTTTTGGGACGAAAATTGGACACAAGATAATTTATGGAACAAAAAAATATTTTTCTCCACAAGTGCTGGTATCAGGAGGATTCGGGCATCACACAAGTGATGCGGGTCAGGTGGATTCGGAGCCATCACACAAGTGATGGTATCCCTCCACGTTGCTCCTGATGTTTTATAAAGATCAAAATTGCTATTAAACTGAAAAACACTAGTGGGATCACGGAGAAAAATAGTTTTTTTGTCCCGTAACCTGTCTAATGTCCAATTTTGGTCCCAAAAAATTTAACTTTTCAATTTTGATTCCATAATTTATTGAATCGTCCAATTTTTATCACATTTTCGCCGGAAAACCAAATTGACGTCGTTTTGGCATGTACCAAACAGCGTCATTTTGACGTTCCGGCAAAAATGAGACCAAAATTGGACGATCAATAAGTTATGAGACCTAAATTGAAAAGTTACGGAACCAAAAAACTAATTTTTCTCAAAATATTGATTGTTTCATTAATTTTTTTATTTATATATATATACATAACTAATCAAATATGCATAACCTGGAAGGATGATGAAATTATTATAATGTTGGGAGTGTCGACAAAGAAACTTGAAGAAACTGGATTCAAGAATAAGTATGGGTTGGAGGAAATGCTTGATGTAGCAATTAAATCTTACAAACAAAATGATATTCTCGATGACGAGCAAGAGAGTTGTTGTTCAATCTTATAGTTTAATATTGTGCTCTGAAATTATCACTATCATAAAATAATATTACTAGTTAATATCATAAAAAATATAAATAATTATCTATGTATTATTGGTTGAGACAAGATCGTGATAACAATAATTATCTATGTTCAATCTTTTCAATTTTGGTCTCATTACTTATTGAATCGTCCAATTTTGGTCTAATTTTCACCAGAAAGTCAAAACGACATTGTTTGGTACGTGCCAAAACAGTGTCTTCTTTGATTTTCCAGAGAAAATGAGACCAAAATTGGACGATTCAATAAGTTATTGGACAAAAATTGAAAAACTAGTTTTTTTGGTCCAAAATTGCATACTAGACAAGTTACGGAACCAAAAAACTATTTTTCTCTGGGATTGCGAGTGTAATATTTCTTCTTGGCCTCCGTCTCTTGCTCGTGAAACCTACGGACGCCTTCGATCATTTCATCCATCACTCTTCTTGGCAACTCGTGGTTGATAATCTGAAAGTACACTTATTAGCTCAAGTAGTTGTACTTCCTAGGCCTTGTAGATCTATAATTGGAAAGCAGACGTCGGATCTTTTGTAGCCCGAGTCGAGTCCAGGCTTACCGTTTTCGTTGATAAAGATACGAGGACTCTCGGTAATTTTGAATTGTCAAAAACTCTTAATTCACTTTGTCGATTACATTCTTGAATTTTCGAAAGGAACAAAGATTAAAATTGAAGAACATGGACAACATAAATCAAGAGGAATAAGAAACTTGAAAGTAAGGAGTAGAAAAAATATTATAGGAAAAACGCAAAAAAATTCTGAAAACTATTAGATAATCAGAACATCAAAGTCTCCAATTCATTGGTTGCTACAGAAAGAATTTTGCCTCATCTAAAAGTCTGAACTTTTAGAGAGGCGTGAAATTAATTCATTAAACTATTTCCCTTTACACTCGCCCTTACTCATCGGTCGGACTCAAGTTTCCCTCTTTGGTTAGGCCTATTGAGTTGCTCTCTGCGGGAGTCGAACCCAGGATTTTTGTCCGGACGTTAGCCTTTTTGGCAATAATAACATGAAAGAATTCCGCCTCATCTAAAAGTCCAAACTTTAAAGAGGTGTGAAATTAATTCATTTAACTATTTTCCTTCATAGCTACTATGTGAAAATATAAGAACCTGAACAATAAAAAATTTAATTTAGTAATTCAAGTGTTACTATATGAATAAAAGAGTGTTACTACATTAACAAAATAGACATTTACTAGTATTACACTTTCGTTCATAAAATAAGACTCTCTTATTCATACAATAACACAATTACTAGCACTGTGAAAAACAAAGTTGGGGACGCAAAATATACCTGCAGAGATGAAAATAGCAGAAAAAAAAAATGAAAACGTGGGAAACTTGCACGGAAGAAGAAGTTAAATTGAAGAAGAAACCACCATGGAAAAAAGAAATATGATGAAAAATGGCGTGTAGATCAAACGGCATTGGAATTAAGGGTGGGAAAAAAAAGGGGGAAAGGATGCACGTTAAAGATTAAATGAACAAAATATATATACCATATTGCATATATCTTGTATTCGTGTAATATTGCTTATAGTCTTTTTGGATAAAAATTTGTTTGATGCTGGTCTTATTCCTTGTTTAATACGACTGTTTCTTGCTTCTTTATGTTACGCAACTCCAAAAGTATATCGTGTGTATATATAATTATATATATATTAACAATTTTCTGGAAAAAAGCACAACATCTAAAACTAGGTGCAAAATAGGCAAAGTTTCTTTATTTATCATTACTTTGCACAAAAATAACAAATTAATTATTCAAGGAGAAAAGTGGTATACAAAAAAAATTAATGTAACGGAATCTTAATTTAAATTTATCACGAATCAATTAACTTATTTTCACCACAAAATTGCACTTTTGGTGGTAAGAGAACGAGTCCAAAACAATTTTGATACTTATGTACGAAAATATTTTTTTTTTTTTTCAATTTTATTCCCATCCGTTAATTTTCAAGAGCAAAACTACAATTTATTCATTTTTTTTGGACCAAAATTTCAACTCCCTATAAAAAAGGACAATTTTGATATGGACTCTTTCAATTGGGATCAGCGGTGCAATTTTTCTCTTGTTTTCATCATACTCTCTCCGTCCCCAACTTGATTGTCGTTTTGCTTTTGGCATGAGTTTTAATGTGGTAGTTGTTTATTACTCTCTTTGTCGCCTAATGATCTTCACACTTTCTTTTTTTGGGACGTTCCACAATAATTTTCATACCCACAAATATGGATATAAAACACTCTCACAATGCCTATTTTATTTCCAAATACTCTTCATATATTGGTCCAAAAATTCAATAAAGTTTTTTTTTTTTTTTAAAGTGTGTCAACCCACATATGAAAACTAATAGGGAAAGGAGCTAGGGAGTAGTATTTATAATGATAAAATTGTTTTTAGTGGTAATGTATTAAATAAAAGAGAAAAAAAATAGTTTTTGTGACTTTTGGTAAATAAAATTTTTCTATATATAGAAAAGGGGTAATCGAGTTGGGGACGGACCTTTAAGGCAAGGGGGCAATCGAGTTGCACTATAAAAAAAACACTGTTTTGCGACGGAATTAGCGACGGAAAATCCGTCGCACACAGTGTTTTGCGACGGTATCATCGACGGACACGTATCCGTCCCTAAAACAGCCGTAGCTAATTTTTGCGACGGATTTCGACTCCCGTCTCAAATTAACGACGGACAAATCCGTCGCAAAATCGGCGGGTCAGACCCGGCCGGGTCACACAGAATTTGCGACGGACAGTATTTCGTCGCAAATATTTCGGTCAGACCCGTTCGGATCAACAACATTTGCGACGGCCACATTCCGTCGCAAATGTTTATATATATTTTTTTATTTTTTTCTGTTATAATTTGCGACGGGTTGTTTTTCATCGCAAAATTCAATATTTGCGACGGAATTTGGCCGTCGCAAATTACCGAGCCTATACAAAAAAAAAAGTGGCTCGCGTGGTTCGAGCCCGGGCACCCGAGGCGGCCGGGGCGGGCGCGGACCACTGGGCCAACCGACCCATCTCTTTTTATATGCGGCCCACCTTCTATATTAGTCTTATTAGGCGTTGAACAATTAATCCATTTTTTGCGTCCAAGGGGAATCGAACACGGGACCTCTTGTGCAAAAGGAGGGGGCGCGCGCCACTAGGGCACAAGCTACTTTCGTTTATTTTTATGCAATTAATTGTATATGTATTCAAATTAAGTCATTTTTTTTTTATAATTCACCAAATTAATTTCTTTTCGTATCTAAGTTGTTTATTAAAATATTTTGCCCAACTATTTTTTTTATTTTGTAAAATTATTTATTTCGACTCCCGCTTAAATTTATAATTCGTTCATTTGTACGCAATTAATTGTATATGTATCCAAATTGACTCGTTTTTTTTTTCTACAATTCACCAAATTAATTCATTTTCGTTTCTAACTTGTTTTTATAAATATTGGGGCCATTTAATTTTTATTATTTCTGTAAAACTATTTATTTCGACTCCCGCTTAAATTTATAATTCGTTCATTTGTACGCAATTAATTGTGTATGTATCCAAATTGACTCTTTTTTTTTCTACAATTCACCAAATTAATTCATTTTTGTTTCTAACTTGTTTTTATAAATATTGGGGCCATTTAATTTTTATTATTTCTGTAAATTTATTTATTTCGACTCCCGCTTAAATTTATAATTCGTTCATTTGTACGCAATTAATTGTGTATGTATCTAAATTGACTCATTTTTTTTTCTACAATTCACCAAATTAATTCATTTTCGTTTCTAACTTGTTTTTATAAATATTGGGGCCATTTAATTTTTATTATTTCTGTAAATTTATTTATTTCGACTCCCGCTTAAATTTATAATTCGTTCATTTGTACGCAATTAATTGTGTATGTATCCAAATTGACTCGTTTTTTTTTTCATAATTCACCAAATTAATTCATTTTCGTTTTTCACTTGTTATATATACAATAATTTAGTAATTCTAATCGTCGTCTTCTTCCTCGTCATCCTCATCATCATCTTCATCCTCTTCCTCATCTTCATCCTCTTTCTCTTCCTCTTCCTCTTCCTCTTCATCTTCCTCTTCTTCTTCCTCCCCACCGCGCTCTTGTCCATCACCCTCATGATCACTTTCAATCATTATCATTTCTGGATTTGCAGCAAGTAAGTCGACAAAAATATTCACACCTGCTTGATCAACCTCTGTTTGAGCCTCTTGTATCTCTGTTTGAAATGGATCTGTTGGTTCTACACCGTCTTTGTTTGACGGATTAGAAACTTCAACCAGTGATCTTGCCGTTACTTTGCAAATTGTCCTCAAGTTGGGCCTACTTGATCCGGGGTATTTGCAATAATATACCTGAGATGCTTGCGTTGCAAAAATATAAGGATCGTATGCCGCCGGGAACTTCTTTCCGGTGTTGATATCAACAATCTTGTAGTTTTTGTCGACTCTTGTTCCTTGGTTCCCTGGATCATACCATTCACACAAGAACAACACTATCGTCCTGCTCGGCCAACCCGGATATTCTATTTCAACTACTTCTTGCAGCACTCCATAGTAATCGATGGGTTCTTCGTTGTAGTTTGCACCGATAACGCAAACACCACTGTTTGTAGTCGATTTCGTTGAAGCATACGCTTCAGTATGAAATTTGTATCCATTTGCGTAATATCCGTGGTATGATACCACACTACGTAGTGGTCTTTTGCTCAGAGCTTCAAGATGTGGGTTGTTATTAAGTAGGTCATTTTGTCCCTGTAAATATTAAATTATCATGTATAAAAATAATAACTTATTTGTTATAAGGTAAAAATCATATAATTATGTGGTACTCACGTAACGTTGGAACCAAAACATAAAATCATTGCGGATGGATTGAAAAACTGTTGCATCTGTGATGTCTGGTTCTACTTGACGCTTATACTCACAGAACATGCTTATATATCAGAAAAAAGAAATTAATTACTTTTCAGATATCAACAGTATACATATTGTAAAAAACTCAACTATAAAATTAAATTACTTACTCTATATACGGTTGGACTTCAGGACAATTCATCAAAACATATGAATGTATTGTTTCCTCTTTAATACTGCCCCTGAACGGTCGTTTGGTGCCCTTACCCATTGGTCGACCCGGATGCAAAAATACAGATAACATACCTTCAACATCACGAAGGGGATGGTCTACTCCACGACCATCGTAGTTGCGAGGCACATTTCTGATTCTGGTTTGAACTTGATCGCCGAAGTAGTAAGAACAAAATGCTCCAACCTCTTCAGTAAGGTATGCATAAACAATTGATGCTTCGATGTGGGCCGCATTTCCAATATTGAGCTTTAAATTGTGCAAATACCTAAAACATTCTTGTGTTAGAAAATTTATTCAGTATTGATCTTAAATGTCGATTTAAAAAATGGTATAGAATTACCTCTCAAAAGGGTACATCCATCGATACTGTACAGGACCAGCAATTGAGGCTTCATACACTAAGTGTACGGGTAAGTGCTCCATCGAGTCGAAGAAGCTGGGTGGAAAAATCCGCTCAAGTTTGCATAGAATAACAGGGATCTCCTCATCCAAACGCCTCATGTCCTCAACTGTAATCGTTGATGCCGTTAAGTGTCTGAAAAAGAGACTTAATTCCGTAATGACACTCCATACATTCTTGGGAAGTGCGTACCGAAATGCAATAGGTAAGAGTCGTTGCATGAACATGTGACAATCATGACTCTTCATTCCAGACACCTTTCCGGTTTCCGTGTCAACTCTGTCTCCCAAATTCGACACATAATTGTCAGGGAAGCTCAACTCTTTCACCCACTTACACAAATTCTTCCTTTCTGCTTTACTAATTGTGTAAGAGGCCTGGGGATATGTTCTTGTCTGCTCATCCTTGTGTAGGGAAGCACGAGAACAGAAGAGCCTCAACTCATCTCTGGATTTTGAAGTGTCTTTGGTCTTCCCTTCAGTACCCACGACCGTATGAAACAAGTTATCAAAAACATTCTTCTCTATATGCATCACATCCAAATTGTGTCGAATCAACAACTTGCTCCAATAAGGTAAGTCCCAAAAGATACTTCTCTTCTTCCAACCACCCTGGATACGTTTATTGTGCTCCATTGCACCCGCCTCAGTTGTCTTCATCAAATCAGTGACTGTAACCTCATACAACAACGAATCACCTGAAATAATTAATTTATATATGGTTAACTTATATATATGAGACACATAGACATCAGTAGTGATTCAGTACCCAGACACATACCTGATCGAATCCGTGGTCTTGGGCGGCCTACTGCATTTTTACCCTTTAGAAAGTCTATTTTGTTCCTCCGAAAGGGATGATCAGGAGGAAGAAACTTGCGATGGTTGTCGAACCATGACACTTTTCTACTCAACGGAAGATAGAATGCATCAGAACCGTCCATGCAATACGGGCATGCTAGTTTTCCTGCTGTTGACCACCCAGACAACATAGAAAATGCTGGAAAGTCACTAATGGTCCACAAAAGTGCAGCTCGCATCGTGAAGTTCTGCTTCCTATGAACGTCGTAGGCCTCCACCCCCGTAGACCACAAAGATTTCAACTCTTTAATCAATGGCTGGAGATATACATCCAATTTATGCTTTGGGTTGTGTGGTCCAGGCACCAAGATACTAAGAAATATATGTTGAGGCTTCATGCACAACCAAGGAGGTAGATTGTACGGGGTCAACAGCACAGGCCATAATGAATACTTTTTTCCGTGCATTCCAAATGGGGCAAAATCATCCGTGCACAAGCCTAACCTCACATTTCTCATCTCCCTTGCAAAATCTGGGAACTCCCTATCAAGATGTTTCCATGTCATGTCATGTCTTTAGCCGTGGCACTGGACTGATACAACCTCTCTAGACGAGGAGTGATGGGAAGGTAATACATTGCCTTATAAGCCTTCAACTGCACTTTCTTCTTACTTTTTGTACGACCAGATGGTTTGTACCGTGGGTGACCACACATCTTGCAATGATCCTCATCCTCATCCTCATCCCAAAACAACATGCAACCGTTTGTACAACAATCAATCTTCTCAAAGGGTAGACCCATATCCTTCAAGAGCCTCTTGCTCTGATAGAAATTATCAGGCGCCGTGTTGTCTTCAGGTAGAGCTCGTTTGAACAATTTAGCAAATTGATTGAACATTTTTTGACTGACCTTGCCTTCAGTTTTGATGTTCAACATTTGATCAACGGTTTTAAGCATATCAAAAAACTTCTTTGACCGATGATTTGGTTCCTCCTCCATAGGTGTTTCATTGAATTGTGGTTGACCACCCAAAACAGATTCTGCAATCATCATCCGATATCTATCAGGTTCATCCTCTATTTGTGGTTCAAATTGAGTATACGGAACATAACTTGAACCACCAACATCAAAATTTCTACCACCGCACCACCCAGTATACCAATATTCTACGGTTTCGATGTCAACATTCCACCGTTGTTCACCGTGACTGGTCCAGTTGTAATAACGGGGAACAAAACCGGAAATCACAAGATGAGTTCTAACCTCATCAACACTCAAAAATCTCATATTTCTGCATCTTCTGTCTTTACACGGACACCTAATATTACCCATACAATTCATACTGCATGGATGTTGTAGTGCAAACTCAATAAACTCATCAATTTTATTGCAAAAGGCAGAGTTAATACCTCCTCCTATCATTCTAGGTATTGAGTACATCCAACCACGATCTGGAAATTGCATCTGTTACAGATTAAAAGTAAATATCACGTGAGTTATAAAAAATTGGGCAGAGTTTGCCTAAAAATAAGGATATACAAAATTTTCCTTCACAAAAATCAATCCAACACAACCATATATATCAATCATAGTAAACCAATCAAATAAACAAATATCACACAATTTATCTAATAGTGTACATAAAAATTGAGCAGAGTTTCGACTAAAAATAGGTATAAATATCACACAAACTAAAATTAACGTACCCATCAAATAAACATATATCATCAATAATACCTAAACCCATCAAATAAACATATATCATGCTCATTACCTAATAGTGTACTAAAAAATTGAAACAATAAAAATATGACATTTAAACGGTTAAAAATGTGAAAACGTACGGTGAAGTAGAAGGCAATGACAAATACGTACGGTGAGGTTGAAGGCAATGACAAATACACCAATTATACGTGAAGAACATATGAAAACCGCATCATTTCTTATTTTTTTCGTGAGTGAAAGTGAAAGGGAAAGAAGAGTGAAAGTGAAAGGGAAGGAAAAGGAAGGGGATTGTTATAAATATGCACAAATTTGCGACGGACTGATTTTCCGTCGCAAATTCTATATTTTGCGACGGCAATTCCGTCGCAAATACGCTTTGCGACGACCCAGGTCAATTATTGGTCACTAACCCCTCTGACGAGCTTCAACTACTCAATTTTGCGACGGAAAAGTGGCCGTCGCAAATATGAATTTAAAATTTGCGACGGCCATTCCGTCGCAAAACAGGCAAATGGGTCATTTTCCGGGTGGCTACTTTTAAACGGGTCGTTTTGCGATGGAAAATTCCGACGCAAATTTCAATTTTGACTTTGCGACGACATATCCGTCGCAAATGAGCAGGAGTACAACGAAGGTGGTGGGCCCTAGGATTTGCGACGGACATTTCCGTCGCAAAACACTAACTGTTGCGACGGAATTTCATATCCGTCGCAAACCGACATTTTTTTACGACGGCTTGCCCAAATCCGTCGCAAATACACGAAATTTGCGACGGATATTTGGCCGTCGCAAATTTTCCGTCGTTAAACCGCGTCTTTTTTGTAGTGTTGGGACCTTTAACCCACCATGTATTTAACTACATTTTATTTTTTCTTAGTACACCTCCTTAAAATTTACAACTATAACCCTAATTATCATTTACACCAACCAACTAAATATATACACACCCACCAATTTAATTTGTAATTTAAATTTAAAAGAATTGCACACCCCAACCTCATTTTCATTGTTCCCCCTCCTAAACCACTCTCATCATAACCCCTCACCCTCCCTCAAAAAAAAAAAAAAAAAAAAAATCTAGAAACCACATCCCATCCCAAAAACACCATTATTCATCATATTCCTCTTTTTTTTTTTTATTATCTTTTTTATACGTTCCCAGACCCACCCATCTCCTCTGAGATACCCATTTAATTTCCTTACACCTGTAAATGAATTCATAGAAGAAAATTATTAATATCATTTAATATTACATGTATATCATTTGTATTTATCTGATTATATTTTTTATTATATTAATAGTTTTACTGTTTGTTAGTGTGAAGAAAAAAATAGTGAGTATGTATGTTTGTGCGTGATTTTGAAATTTTATGTGAGTTTAAAAGGTAGGGGTATTTAATAAATAATGTGTATTTTACTATATAAGAGTATTTTAGTATTTTATTATTAATAATATTTTTTTTCAAAATAAGAGATGGGTGAACAAAGTATTTTTTTCCTGAATAGCCCCAACCTTTACGGACTAATTTTGCAGCTAACCCTAACGTTATGCGAGTTCTGTCAATAAGTTTAAAACTGCATAAAATTATCTTTTTCAAACGTGAAATTGAAAAATTCTTTTGAGGCAATTTTCCAACCGTTGGGACTTGAGACAACACCAAATTATAAATAGAACAGAATGCATCCCTCACAAATGCCAAATTAACTGTCTTCAAATCATGACGGCTCCTTTCATTTCTTTTCTTACGTTCATTCTTATTCTCATTTTTCCGTACTCACCAAAACTTTGGACAGACAAGCAAGACGACTTCCTTGGATGCCTTTCGGAGGAATTCCATAACTACTCCTCCGTTTCCAATCTCATTTACTCTCCAACCAACTCTTCATACTCTTTTGTGTTACACTCCACCATCCGAAACCTAAGATTCTCTTCAGACTCTACCCCTAAACCCAGATTTATTATAACACCAGACTACGAATCCCAAATCCCACCAATCATACACTGTGCTAAACTAAACAACATGCAAATTAGAACACGAAGTGGGGGCCACGATTACGAGGGACTCTCTTACGTGTCACAGCTCCCATTTGTAATCATTGATTTAATCAAACTCACTGAAATAACAGTAGATGTTGAGGCCAAAACTGCATGGGTGGAAGCTGGTGCAACCATCGGGTCTTTATATTACAGGATCGCCCAAAAAAGCCCGACTCTCGGGTTTCCTGCCGGAATTTGCCCAACTGTTGGTGTTGGTGGGCATTTCAGTGGTGGAGGCTACGGCTTGTTATTGAGAAAATATGGGCTAGCTGCAGATCATGTAATCGATGCAAGAATAGTTGACGTTTATGGTAGGACTCTTGACAGAAAATTAATGGGAGAAGATCTGTTTTGGGCCATCAGGGGCGGTGGTGGGGCCAGCTTCGGCGTGATCACAGCCTGGAAGGTACAATTAGTTGACGTACCAAAAAAAGTCACTTATTTCAGAATCCAAAGGACTCCAGAACAAAATTTGACTCATCTAGTCCACCGCTGGCAATACGTTGCCCCTAAAATCAACAAAGATTTATTCATCGGAATCCTCATAAGAAGAAATGTGACAATTACTGCTACTTTCTATTCACTCTTTCTTGGCGGGATCGACAGATTGCTTCTGTTGATGCAAGAAAATTTCCCGGGGTTGAAGTTGTCAAGAGAAGACTGCACAGAAATGACATGGATTCAATCCACCCTTTGTGCAAATCATTTAGCCATAGAATTGCCTGAGATTTTGTTGAACAGAAGTGTTTTGGTTCCAGAATACTTCAAAATAAAATCAGATTATGTGCAGAAACCAATTTCGAAATACGGGCTACAAGGGCTGTGGAGACTATATTATGAAACGGAAGGCGAGATGTTTAATGTCCTCATGGTTCCATACGGTGGCAAAATGGAGGAAATTTCAGAATCCACCATTCCATTTCCTCATAGGGCCGGTAACCTGTACATGTTGGCTACATTGGCCACAAGACAAGGCTCAAAATTCGGATAGGTACATAAGTTGGGTTAGGAGGGTTTATAATTACGTCTCCAAGTCCCCGAGAGCAGCGTACATGAATTATAGAGATCTAGATATTGGAGTGAATAACAATGAAGGGAAGACAAGTTACGCGCAAGCAAGTATTTGGGGAAATAAATATTTGAAGAACAATTTCCACCGTCTTGCTCGGATAAAAACCACTATTGATCCAGAGGATTTCTTCAGGCATGAACAGAGCATTCCACCACTGCACTAGTCAAGCATGCCATTGAAATTAAGCACTACAAAAAAGATGGAGTTTAGCGACGGGAATTTTGCGACGGCAAGAATATCCGTCGCAAATTACTATCATTTGCGACGGATTTTTGTAAGTCGTCGCAAAAAATGAAAATTTGCGACGACTTAGGAAGTCCGTCGCAAATGATAGTAATTTGCGACGGATAAGCCGTCGCAAAATCTAGGGCCCACCGACTTGGTCTTGAACCGGCTACATTTGCGACGGAAAGGTCGTCGCAAATTTCAATTTTGAGTTTGCGACGGTCAATTCCGTCGCAAAACATACCCGTTTAAAGGTGACCGTTCGGGAAGCGACCCGTTTGACTGATTTGCGACGGAAGAAGCCGTCGCAATTTTAAACTTTGTAATTGCGACGGACGAAAGCCGTCGCAATGCTTACATTTATATTCGCGACCTCTCGGGAAACGGCCCATTGACTGATTTGCGATGGAATGTCCGTCGTAAATTCGAGCCGTTTTACGCGTCTTATCGGGAAACGGTGCGTTGACTGATTTGCGACGGCTTTTCCGTCGCAAATCAGTAAGAAACGGCGTCGTTTTGCGGTTTACGGGCAAAATTTGCGACGGACAGGCGTCCGTCGCAAATTTTTTTCCACTTATTTATACAGGCCCGCCGCGTTGCAGACGGAGAAAGAGAGAAAAGAAGAAGAAGAAGAGGAAAAAGAGAGGAAAAGGAAGGAGAAGTCGGGTGCCGTCGCTGTAGAGCCAATCCGTCCCCACCGAGTTCTCGTTTCGTCATCTTCTACAAATAAACCGTAAGTTTTCTTCATTTTTACCGTTTAAAATTTAATTTTAAAGCATGTTTAGAGAATTGATTTTAGTTGAATTATTTGAATTATATTAGTAATGAATTGATTTTAGTTGATCGAATTTTAATTTAAAGCATGTTTAATTTTTTTTAAGTTTAGAATTGAATTAGTTGAATTGTTTGAATTATATTAAAAATAAATTGATTTTAGTTGAATTAGTTGAATTATAATTTAATTAGTTGATCGAATTTTAATTTAAAGTATGTTTAATTTTTGTTAAGTTTAGAATTGAATTAGTTGAATTGTTTGAATTATATTAGAAATGAATTGATTTTAGTTGAATTAGTTGAATTATAATTTAATTAGTTGATCAAATTTTAATTTAATTTTAAAGCATGTTTAGAAATAGTTGAATTTGTTAAGTTTAGAATTGATTTTAGCTGAGTTGTTTGATTTTAGTTGAATTGTTTTAGTAATTTGTTAATTTTTAATTGTTAAGCATATTTAAATAATATTACAAAATAATTTTAGTTGCTTGATTTAAGTTTAATAATTTTACAAAATAATATAAGTTGATGATTGATTTTAATTTAGTTGAATGAATTTAGTTGAGTAGGTTGTTAATTGATTTTAAATAATATTAGTTGTTTGATTTTAAATAATATTAGTTGTTTGATTTTAGTTTAATATATAATTTATAAAATAATATTATTAGTTGATTGATTTTAATTTAGTTGAATGAATAATTCGTGAAATTTGTTATAGATGAGCGGACAAGGCAGTGGCAATGACAGTCAGCAGCCTCCGAGGGATGAGGAGGCGAGTCGAGGAGGACGAGGAGGGAGGAGACGACGGCCCTCACTAAGACCCGTGGTTCCACCTATTTTCAGGCCGAGGTCTCTATCAGAGACCTCTTCACAGCCTGGTGCGGGCTTCTTCTCCTCCTCACAACAGACTGCTGAGGGCTCATCCTCCTCCCGCCAGCATCCGGTTGTTGAAGGACGGATGCCTGTTAAGCCATGTGGTCATATGTAAGGGATAATATTTTATACTCAATTTTTTTATTAATTAAAACCTAATTATTTTACTAACTTTGAAATTTTAATTTTACAGTTGGATTCCAGGTCATGAGGCTGCTAATCAGGTTTCCGACTCCATCCTTCGCGGTGGATTCGAGCCCACCGTTTACAGTTGGAGGTTAGTGTCCGATGCAAGAAAAAAGACATACTTCGAGGAGTTTAAGGTATTAATTTAATTTATTAATTCACTGTTTATTAATATCAAATATATAAACATATATTTACATTTAAATTGTAATTGCAGAAAGAATGTGTCTGGGCACCGGAGCACGATGACCAGATGTGGAGGAATTTTGATAAATATGGAAAGGAAAGGTACAGAGACCTCCTTTACAGAATGAGGGAGAAGTGGTACAAGAAGGGAGAGGCCACCGACTTGGGGCTTGACAGTGAAAGACGGTCGATTTGGGACCAATTCCTCCGCTACTGGGATTCCCCTGAATTCCAAGAGAAGTCGGCGAAAAACAAGGCGAATCGGCGTAGTGACCCTGATGGAGAAGGGATGGCAAGACATCGGGCCGGTTCTCGGTCCATTTATGAGCACGGGTTGAGATTTGTAAGTTTCGTCTTCAATTTTGTAGTTTTTGAATTTATTATTTTTTTCCTAATTTTTATGAGTGTTGTTAATTTTTACTATCTTTTTTTCTAATTAGGCGGTGGAGCAAGGACGCGAGCCCTCTCATTTTGAGAGATTGCAGCTCGCCCACCCATTCGTCGAGGAGACTGGGAAGTCTACCTACGGCCGTACCACCGAGATCCACGTAAGTATTATTTCAATATTAATAGTATTATTTAAATTTTTATTATTAAAAGTATTTTTATATTTTGTGTTCAATTTATTTAATTTTTTGTATAATTAATTTGCAGAGAAAGATGCTCGAGGATCTTGCCTCTCAGCCTCAGCCTGAGGAAACGGCAGAGGGGTCGGGGTCGGGGTCGATGCCCCCCACACAGCCTTCTGTTGACGTTCAAAATGAATTGTACTTCAAGAACGTCAAGGCTAAAAAGGGGCGGTTCGCTGGATTGGGCAGCTTCGGAAAGAACTTTTTCCGACCTCGTGGCTCAGGCTCATCCTCCTCTCAGTCTTCCATCGACTCTCATCCCAGTGAGGTCGAGAGGCAGCTTGCCACGGTGGTGGAGCAGATGAAGAACATGCAGAGGCAGCAGCGAGAGAAGGAAGAGTATGAGAGGCAGCAGCGAGAGGCGCACGACCGGTATACAGCCGAGATGGAGCAATATCGGGTCGAGGTGCAGGAGTATACAGCCGCCATGCAGGCGTGGTGGCAGATATTCGCCTCTGATTCAATGCCACGAGCGCAAATGCCTGCGCCACCGATGCCGCCGATCCCGCCGACCCAGCCATCGATGCCGCCGATCCCGCCGACCCAGCCATCGATGTCGCCGATTGTTAACCTGGGCGAGGATGAAGAGGAAGACAGATTTAATTCCGATTGTTAAAAAAATTTGATTTTTAATAACTATGAAGTACAATTTTTTTTTAGTTTGAATTGTTACTTTAATTTAATTTTTGAATTGTTACTTTAATTTATAATTTTGTGAATTTATTAGTTTGAATTTACTTTTATTTAATGGACACAACATTTATAAAAACAAGTGAAAAACGAAAATGAATTAATTTGGTGAATTATGAAAAAAAAATTAAAGCAAATGAACGAATTATAAATTTAAGCGGGAGTCGAAATAAATAGTTTTACAGAAATAATAAAAATTAAATGGCCCCAATATTTATAAAAACAAGTTAGAAACGAAAATGAATTAATTTGGTGAATTGTAGAAAAAAAATGAGTCAATTTGGATACATATACAATTAATTGCGTAAAAATGAACGAATTATAAATTTAAGCGGGAGTCGAAATAAATAGTTTTACAGAAATAATAAAAATTAAATGGCCCCAATATTTATAAAAACAAGTTAGAAACGAAAATGAATTAATTTGGTGAATTGTAGAAAAAAATGAGTCAGTTTGGATACATATACAATTAATTGCGTACAAATGAACGAATTATAAATTTAAGCGGGAGTCGAAATAAATAGTTTTACAGAAATAATAAAAATTAAATGGCCCCAATATTTATAAAAACAAGTTAGAAACGAAAATGAATTAATTTGGTGAATTGTAGAAAAAAATGAGTCAATTTGGATACATATACAATTAATTGCGTACAAATGAACGAATTATAAATTTAAGCGGGAGTCGAAATAAATAGTTTTACAGAAATAATAAAAATTAAATGGCCCCAATATTTATAAAAACAAGTTAGAAACGAAAATGAATTAATTTGGTGAATTGTAGAAAAAAAAAATGAGTCAATTGGATACATATACAATTAATTGCGTACAAATGAACGAATTATAAATTTAAGCGGAAGTCAAAATAAATAATTTTACAAAATAAAAAAAAAAGAGTTGGGCAAAATATTTTAATAAACAACTTAGATACGAAAAGAAATTTATTTGGTGAATTATAAAAAAAATGACTTAATTTGAATACATATACAATTAATTGCATAAAAATAAACGAAAGTAGCTTGTGCCCTAGTGGCGCGCGCCCCCTCCTCTTGCACAAGAGGTCCCGTGTTCGATTCCCCTTGGACGCAAAAATGGATTAATTGTTCAAGGCCTAATAAGACTAATATAGAAGGTGAGCCGCATATTTTAAGCAATGGGCCGAGTGGCCCAATGGTCCGCGCCCGCCCCGGCCGCCTCGGGTGCCCGGGCTCGAACCACGCGAGCCACTTTTTTTTTTGTATAGGCTCGGTAATTTGCGACGGCCATATTCCGTCGCAAATATTTAATTTTGCGACGGAAAACAGCCCGTCGCAAATTATAACACAAAAAAGTATAAAAAATATATAAAAACATTTGCGACGGAATTTAGCCGTCGCAAATGTTGTTGACCCGATCGGGTCTGACCCGAAAAGTTTGCGACAGACTACTGTCCGTCGCAAATTCTTGACCCGGCCGGATCTGACCCGCCGATTTTGCGACGGATTTGTCCGTCGTTAATTTGCGACGGATGGCTGAATCCGTCGCAAAAATTTGCTACGGCTGTTTTAGCTACGGATACGTGTCCATCGCAGATCCCGTCGCAAAACACTGTTTGCGACGGATTTTCCGTCGCTAATTCCGTCACAAAACAGTGTTTTTTTTGTAGTGAAGATAGATAGAGGAACAACCCATGATTTTCTTTAATTAATGTTGTATTTGGTTATTATAATGATATATTTATGATGTATTGTGCGTATGAATCTTGTATAAAAGTTATTGTATATAGTTTAAAATTTGGATGAATAAAGAATAATTTTTTTAGTAGAACTCATACCCTTAATATCCTTGAACTCGTATTCTTTATTGAAATTAACATGTACCCTCTAGAACTAATACATTTTAATAAAACAATTAATATTCTATATTAAAACAATCCATACCTTTCAAACTAAAGTGGTCGGACCAGTTTCATTCTATACTTTGGCAAAGAATAAAAGTTTCAATTTGTAGAATGTATAATTTTAACGGAAAAATGTAACTTTTCATAGAGTGATGGTGCGTAGTTGTATGTTGAAGATTGATGTTTTTTGAAGTGATTATAAAGGCGAGATGATGATGTAGCAAAATTAAAGCCATAACAAAAGGTTAGAGAAAAATTTCATCTGGGTATTTGAGATTTCCTCATAACACTACAAAAACTCGCGTTTTAGCGATCGAAATTAGCGACCGCACTAGACCACGGGTCTCAAATTAAGAAAATTTGCGACCGATAAAGAAGGCGGTCGCTAAATCGAAGGATTAGCGACCGCCTACGACAGCTCATGCGGTCTCTAAAACTCAAAAGTCGGTCAATATTGACCACCGCTATTTACCGCCTGATTAGCGTCCGTCAAGGCAGTCGCTAAATTCAGTTTTGTAATCAGCGACCCTTAAGGCAGTCTCAAACTGGTCACTTGACCCGTTCTTGGAAACGTGCAAAGATCATTAATTCTAGGTAATTAGCGACCGCCACAAATTTGGTATTCGGGACCGCCTTTATTTGCGTTAAGCGACCGCCTCAGGCGGTCTCTAAATTTTTAAATCCTTTTAATACCAGGGCCGTATGCATTTCGGCCATCACCTCCAAAAAGCCGCCGCCGATCGTCGCCGTCGTCTTCCGTCGAGCAATCCGTCATTTCACTTGTTGCTTCCCCGTTTACACAATAACCGTAAGTTTTTTAAACTTTAACCGTTTATTATGTTTTTATATCAATTTTTCAAATATATAGGAGAAGTTAGATATATATATATATATATATATGTATATATATATATATATGTATATATATATATTTGTATGATAATCATGCATATTTGTTTATAGGATTTATATATATATATGTACGTATATATGATTTTATATGTGATTTTATATGTTTGTATATGATTTTATATGTTTGTATATGATTTTATATGTATGTATATGATTTTATATGTTAATATATATTAAATTAGTTGGTATGTTAGTATATATTAATATGGTTTAGGGTTATTCGATTATTGGTGCAAGAAAAACAATATTTAATTGTTTTAAATGTTGAAAAATTGGACAAGCTACCTAAAGTGAGAAATTAATATTTTTCTTTACCTATAGTGCTACTTGTCAAATGGTCCGGTGTTACTACTAGTAATTAGGATTGTTCAGTTAAATGTACAAGAACAACAATACTAGTTGCAAAATTATTGTGAGATTGTTTAAGACATTCATAATAAACGAGATAATATTTGACAAGCTACCTAAAGTGAGAAATTAATTTTTTTTTACCTAGAGTGCTACTTGTCAAATGGTCCCGCGTTACTACTAGTAATTAGGGTTATTCGGTTAAATGTGCAAGAATAACAATAGTAGTGGAAAAAATTATTGTGAGATTGTTTAAGCCTTTCATAATAAATGAAATAATGTTGGACAAGCTACCTAAAGTGAGAAATTAATTTTTTTCTTTACATATAAAATTAGTTGATTTTATATAATTAATATGTGTTTGAATTTATAACTATTATAGATGAGCTCTCAAGATAACCCTGATCAGGGTCGGGGTCGGGATCGGGGTCGGGGTCAGGGGAAGAGGAGTTCGGGGTCGTTGAGACCGGTGCTCCCAGAGGTTCGACGGGCGCCGGAGATGACACCATCCTCCTCACAGCAGTCCAGTGCTGCTGGCTCTACTTCTGTTGCCAGATCTACGGCTTCACGGCAGCATCCCCAGTTGGATAGTCGTCTCACTGTTGTCCCTAGCGACAACATGTAAGTATTCTTAAATAATTTTAATTGTATTCATTAATATTAATTATTAATATTAACTTGAATTTTTTTTATGTTACAGTATGCGTCCAGGTCATGAGACCAGCGCTCGCGTCTCAGAGGCCATTAAGAAGCTCTCGTTCGAGGTTGGCGCTCACTCGTGGTCCATGGTGCCCGAGCGAAAGAGGAGAGAGTAATTCGAGGAGTTCAAGGTATATTTATTATGATTTTAACTTTTAATATTTTATTTTTAATTTATTTGTTAATATTTTATTTTTAATTTAATTGCAGAAGATGTGTGTCTGGGACACAGTCCATGATAGTGTTATGTACGGCTTATTTTGCCCGAAAGCACAGGAGCGGTACAAGAACATTATCTACGGGCTGAAGAAGTTCGATAGTGGGGCGCAGTTTGAGCTGGACACAGGGCCAGACGGACGTTCCGTCTGGGACGTTTTGGTTGCTCACTTGAATGGTGAGCAATTCAAAGCCTAGTTCGAGAAGTCAAGGGAGAACTGGTTGAAGGACCCCACCGGCAAAGGCGTCGCCAGACATCGGGCTAGATTCCGGTTCATCTACGAGCACTCCCTCGCCTTTGTAAGTATTATACTTTTTATTTACATTTGAATATTAATAAACTTTTAAATATTTAATATTTAAAATCTATTGAATTTGGTTCGCAATAGGAGAGGGAGAAGGGACGAAAGCCCACTCTCTATGAGCAGATGGAGATCTCCCACCCAGTGAACTTGGAGACTGGGACGTCTACCTACGCCCGCATCACCGAGATCCACGTAAGTATTTTTTTAATTTAATTAGTTTTAATTTAATTATTATAATTTTAATTTCAGAACCAGTTTAAGGATCGTCTCGCCCAGGCCTCGCAGCAGTTGGCCCCCGGAGACGACAGCGGAGAAAACTCCACCCCTCTCCGGATTGACGAGGACCGCAACTATTTAGATATGGTCGAAGTCAAGAAGGGGAAGGTCGTGGGGCAGGGCGGTCACAGTAAGGTCAACCTGTAGACCTACCGCTAGAGCAGTGGATCATCCTCCTCGATCGACTCTGCTCCCTCTCAGGTGGTGCGTGAGCTGAGGGACGTCCGGAAGCAGATGGAGGCCCTCACGAGCAACAACATGAGTCTTCGGGATTTGTTCACCAGTGACACTCAGCAGATGGGAATTAACGCTTAACACCCACTCCCACCACATTTTGATGCCGGAGGGAGCGGTACCGGGGTGAGTAGGCATGGAGGTGGCCAGGGCGAGGGTGAGGATGACGATATCGATATCGACCAGTTCCTCTCTGGAGATGAGAGTTAGAGAAAGAGAGTGAATGAGAGAGAAATAATTTTTATATATTTTTAGTTGAATATTTTATTTTGTTGAATATTTTATATTTTTATTGAATGTCTTTTATTTTGTTGAATGTCTTTTATTTTGTTAGTGTGTGTATATATATATATATATATATAAACGTATTAGAAACAAAAGTAATTTGATGAATTTAAAAAAGAACGGGAGTCAATTTGGAATTATATACAATTAAATGAATAAAAACTAATGAATTAATAATTTAGAATAGTCTTAAATATTAAATTTGATGAAATTAATAAAAAAGTTAGTAAATATATATATATATATATATATATATATGTCACTACTACACATTTGGACTTGGAGAGCTATACTTAGACAGCTATTAAAAAAACCGCTCTCCAAAACATATCTTGGAGAGCGATTTTACATAATTATATTTAAAAAAAATAGCTAAGACAGCGGTTAATAACCGCTGTCCAAGAGTGAATCTAAGAGAGCGGTTATAAACCGCTGTGCAAGTGGATAGGTACAAGAGAGCGGTTCAAAACCGCTTTCTAAATGAGGACTTGGAGAGCGGTTCCGAACCGCTATCCAAGTGGCACTTGGATAGCGGTTAAGAACCGTTGTCTTATTCTTTAACTTGGATAGCGGTTAAGAACCGTTGTCCAAGGCTTTTGACCCCCAATTTACACACTTTGACCCAAAATCGACGAGCCCTATTCAATTTCAATTGCCAATTTCTCCTCCCCCTACTCCCGTCGACGGCTTCCTCCCCTACCGCCACCGTCGACGGCTTCGTCCCGCACCGCCACTGCGACGCCTTCCTCCCCTGCCGCCGTTGATGCCGCCCAACCTCCCCCGCCGCTCAGCCCACCGCCCAGCCCCCGACGCCGCCTCTCCCCCGCCGCCTCTCCACTGCCGCGTCTCCGCCGCCGCCTCCAGGTAACTCCAATTTAATTTAATAGAAATTAATGTATGAATATGTATATATATATATATATGAATATGTATGAATAGAACTTCAAATTAATGAAATGTATGAATATGTATATATATATATATATATATATGTTATTGGTGAAATATTGGTTAATTCTAGATGAAATTGTTGCATGTTAGGATGTTAGGATTAATTTTAGATGAAATTGTTGAATGTTAGGATTAATACGTTAAAATTATTTTAGATGAAATTGTTAGAATATAATGCATGTTAATGTTAATATGTTAGAATTTTTGATGAAATTGTTAGAATTTTAGATGGACATATGATTAGGCGTGAAATTGTCATGATTCGTAGCTAGAAACGCCCTAGTTTTGGTCGATTTTATTGAGTTTTAAGAGCCAAATGAGTACTATTTCTGTATATTGATGAATTTGTCTCTTTGATACTCATAGGTGAATCGAGGACGAAAAACGGAGTTCGTAGGACTTTGAATCGACTCAAACGGATGCCCGAAAGAGAAGATATCGAAGAAATACGATTGGTATTAGTACGTGAGAAGAAAAGTGTTAGTTGCAAGGAAGAAAGGTCATTCGAGCACCATAACTCGAGCACCTCGCTCGAGCAACGTAGGTCGAGCGCTCCAAACTTACAGAGAGTTTTTGCCGCTCGAGGGGCACAGCTCGAGCGCCTCATTCGACCTATAGAACCATAAAAGCAGCACAGCTCGAGCGCCCCGTTCGAGCTAATGAATCATTCAACCAAAGCAGGTCGAGCGCCCCGCTCGACCTGGACAGCTCGAGCGCTTCCGAGGCTTCTTTTCCAAATTTCGTTTTTCGGCCCATGAGATCCCGTTTCGACCCGGTGCCTATATATACCTCTTCCAAACTCGTTTTAAAGAACCACTTGACACACACACGAGATTTAGAGTTTGTTTTTGGAGAGGAAGGAGAGAAGGAAGTTTACATTTACGTTTTGTTGAGGTTTTCATACGAATTCTTAGTTTCTTTTCGTCTTTTAGTTTCTTTTCAGTAATTAGACTACGTTAAACACTTCATACTTCGTTTTTATTAATTTAATTACAGTTTATTCTTTTATTTCATTAAACCCTAGTTTATGTTAGATTTCTTCTTCTTTTTAATTATCATGTTCTTGTTCGTTACTTTCTTAATCGTTGTTATTTCCGTTAAACCTATGTCTAGCTAAAACCCTTGCATGCTTAGGGTAGGATGAACTCGTAGAAGTAGGTTGTGGGTACGTAATTAGAGTAATTCGTGACGTTAGTTTTAATTCTCTTGATTAATGAATTCTTATAATTAACCTTAACTTTTCCTTTGAATTTAGTATGAAAGTGTTAGAGAGAGGACGACCGCATCACTCAATAACAATTAGTAGTCTTAACGAGAAGGTATAGAAAGGGTTAATTCATTTACCGGTTTAGCGAAGGAGGACGACCGCATCACCTTAGTTAAATTAGGGTCTCATTAATTAAGCACAATCTATTAAATTGTTAGTAGATTGGTGAAGTCGAGTGTTAGGGTAAAGTATTAGGGTTTAGAATCTTGAGCTTTCACCTTGCATTCTTAGACTTAGGTTATTTCTTGTGTGTCACAGTTATTCTGATTATGTACCTGCTCCGTTAGTATACGTAGGGATTCCTATCCTAAGCATCACCATCTCTTATTTGAAAACACACCTTAGTTTATTCGTTTCTTTCATTCTTTAGTTTAATTAGTTTATTTTAGTTCATAATTAATCTTTCCAAAAATCCAAAAACAACACACTCATATTAACTACGATGCGTAGATCTTCAGGGATCTATTCGCATACACTCCATCCTTTGGGTTCGATACTACTTGGTCATTATACGTACTTATACTACAGTGAACCCGTTCGCTTGCGGGTAAGCGATTAGTAGAGTTAGTGTTATTCGCATCAGAGCCATAACCCAGGTGCACAAAACGTTATCAATCCAGCTCAGAATTTTGTCCATAATCCTCTGAACAACCCTGCTTACCCACAAAACCCAAATAACCCTTTCAACAACCCAGTATACCAATATTACCCATACCCACCATACCCTTATCCACCATACCCATATCATCCACCACCTGTGTACCAACCACCTCCAGTTCAACAAGTACCAACACCACTTGTTGCTCCTCAGCCTGTGCCCCAGAACGCAGATCACAATATGGTTATTCGAGGGAGGTTTGCAGCGCAGCCACAACGGTACTATGATGGAGTGGCACTGCCTCCTGTTGAGGCAAATAACTTCTCGATTTCCCCAGGAATTCTAAAGCTGCTGACCGAGAGCCAGTTCAAGGGGGTGATCGGGAAGGAGAATCCTCACACTCACCTGAGGAGTTTTCTCATGATAGTCTCCACATTCAATTATAATGGCATGTCTGAAGATGCAAAGAGGCTTAGACTGTTCCCATTCTCACTGACGGGAATAGCTAAAGAGTGGTATGACAATACACTTCCACGGGGAGGTATTACCACTTGGGCCGAGCTCGAGCGTCTGTTCCTCGAGCGATTCTACCCTCCATCTAGGACGATCAAGGCTAGGATTGAGATCTCTTCCTTCCGCCAGAAGCAAGGAGAGGACCTACGTCAAGCGTGGGAGAGATACTCAAACATGTTGATAGAGTGCCCGCAGCACGGGTACAATGAGGGGGATATTATGGCATTATTCTACAGTGGTGCCAACAAGGCGGGGCAAGACCATTTAGACGCTTGTGCGGGCGGAGCATTCCTGAATCAAGGCATAGAGAGGTGTAGAGAGATCGTGGACAACATTGTCACGAATGCTGGGGCTTGGAATGGAGATCCAGATTTTCAGAGAGTTCATCAGGTTGAAGAGGGTGAAGGAACGAGAAGGCTATTGATGGCCATGATGGAGAAAATCAACAACCTCGAATTGGGGAAGAATTTGGTTGGAGAGCATGCAGTAGAGAATGAGAGAGTAGACCAACCAAGTGGGCAGCAAGAGGTAGCCAATTACATGGGAGGTCCGTATTACAATCAGAATGGCTACCATGGTGGAAATCAGTTTGGAAGACCTTCTTATGGTCTGCCATTTGTACCTCCAAGCCCACAGCCGGCTCAAAATCAATGGAGGAACACACAAGGAGTTCAAGGAGGGCAGCAGCCTCCTCAAAACACATGGAGGAAAAATGAGAACTTTTCTTATGCTAACCCAAAAGCTGGTATTACTGTTCCTGCAGGTGTTGATCCGGGGTCTAAACCTCCTGGTGGAGAAGGCGGTGCATCAACCGAGGAGATGTTGAGAGTTATCCCTCAGAAAGTGGAAGAAGGAAGTAAGAGGTTGTCATCTTTGGAGTACGATGTGAAGGAGTTGCATAAGAAGGGTGATCATCGAGATCAAGAGCTCCAGAAGATGAACGTTGAATGGACTAGAACTCAACAAGAGAACAATAGGCGGTTCACTTCTATAGAGTTCTAGATGAGCCAGATTGCAAAGATGGTGAATAGAGAGCCGGGAAAATATCCTTCCATGCCGGAGGGAAACCCGAAAGAGCATTGCAAGGCTATCCAGTTAAGAAGTGGAACCAACTATGAAGGGCCTCAGATGCCTGCTGATTCTGAGACACCCCAAGGGGAAGCTGAGATGGGGGAAAGAGAACACAAGAAAGATGGAGGTGTTACTGTTGAGAAGGGGATTGAAAGTGAAGGGATTGAGAAGCATAAAGATATGGATGAGTCCCATAAGGGCAAGGAAAGTGAGGAGATTGAGAGAGTTCCTAAGTGGAAGAAGGCAAAGGAAGCAAGGGATAAAGTGAAAGAAACAGAAAGAGATGAATGGGGGGTACCCAAATCTGTGATACACGTCCCGTATCCACAGCGCTTCATGAAAAAGAAGCTTGATGAAAAATTTGCAAAATTTCTTGATGTTTTTAAACAACTTCACATTAACATTCCCTTTTATGATGCTTTGGAACAGATGCCGTATTATGCAAAGTTTCTGAAGGACTTGATCGTGAAAAGACGGCGAGTGGATGAGCCGAAGTTGGTGCAGCTGAACCACGAGGTGAGTGCATTAGTGCACAAGGCGCTTCCACCGAAGCTGAAGGATCCCGGGAGCTTCACGATCCTATGTGACATTGGAAACGGGATCAAGAAAGGAGCGTTATGTAATTTAGGGGCGAGCATCAATCTCATGCCCTTGTCGCTTTTCAAGAAGTTTGAAGGTGGAGAACTTCAACCTACAATGATGACGCTTCAACTTGCCGATCGGTCTATTACTAGACCTCAAGGTGTGGTTGAAGACGTCCTAGTGAGAGTTGGAGATAACATTTTTCCAGCCGACTTTGTAGTGCTAGAGATGGAGGAAGATGAGCACGTGCCCCTGATCTTGGGAAGACCGTTCTTAGCTACGGCGGGGATGGTGCTAGACGTGGCAAATGGAAAGATTACGTTGAAGGTTGATGATCAAGAAGTGAAGATTTCCCTATATGAGGCCATGAAGCACCCAAAGGAGGATGAGAGTTTGTATTGCATGGATGCAATTGATCCTCGTGTTGAAGACACACCATCTATCCCTAATCCTTCTCATATTCATGAATTTTATAGACCTTCACTTGATTATTTAACCCATGAGCATTATGATCTTGATTTTTTTGATAGGGATAAAGTGAGGAAGTTGAAGGATGAAGAAGTAAAGAAAGTGGACGTGGTCCAGTTAGAAGGGAAAGGAGGAGTTAAGAAGAAAAAGTCCAAACTCAAGAAATTGATTAGTAAGACTCCTCCAGATAAATGTGAGAAGGAGTTGAGACCTATACCACTTGAGGTGGGGAAGGAAGCAAAGGAACTCATGATGGAGGGGCATCAAGGAAAGGAATGTAACCACCACTCTTATGAGAGTAAGGGAGGTAAATTTGAGTATGATGTCCCATAAGCTCCTTTGAGCTTGGTCCGGCATGAGGATCTTAAAAATAGCGCTGAATGGGAGGCAACCCATTTTTATTTGCTTTTGAGTGTTTTTAGTTATTTTCCTATTATGTTATTAGGGTGTTGTTGAGTCGTATGTTTAACCTCGTACTTGAGAGTTTTATCTTGTAGGCTTGTCTCTAAAGGAGTAAAGGTATCATGGAGTTATTCAGATTGAAGGAACCAACTTGAGACAAGGGAGTGTGCAAAGCTATTGAGAGAAATTGAATTATTTGGTTGAGGTAACCCACAACCCCAAACTTAGACCTCTAACAAGGTCGAAGTTTGGGGGGTGGAGTTTTTTATTTGTTTTATGATTACATTGCACATGCATGCACGCCCTTATCTTTGAGTTGAGTTGATTATTTGTGTCTTGAGATGCTCCTTGGGCTGATTTTGACTTGTTTTGTTACTCAATATTTCATGCCTATCAATTCTCTTATGCTTGTTGGTTGCTATCTTTGAGTATGATTTGATGAGTTGATGATTTGTGGATTTGAGTTAGGGACTCGTGTGTGTGAGTGTTTGAATGAGAGTTGATTTGAGAGAGAACTTGTATGCTTGTGAATTTTTCTTTTGAGTACTTGTGTGATGAGAGTGAGAATTCACTAGGACTAGCATGGATGTGAAAGCCGTGAGAGTTGAGCCTTATGAGATTTTGATGCATTACTTGATCTCTTCGTTTGTGAGAGGATCGTCACCTTAGAGGATGCTAGAACTTGTGTGTGCTCTTGCTTCTTAATTGTGTCTAGTTTGAAATGCCGAATGTGATCTTAGGCCATCTTTGTTTTGAATGAGTCACTTAGCCAAAATTTTTCCTTACCATTGATATTTGTCCCTTGTTAGCCCCGTTGAGCCTTAAGCCTATTTTATTTGCTAGCACATTTAAACACTATTCCAGTTCCTAAGCTTTTTGTCCTGATTTGAGTGGAGAATAGGAAAGTGTGAATGTTGAAGGGATTGAGTTGAGTTGAGAAAAGGAATTATGATGGTTGAGTGGTGATAAAATAAGGGTGTGAATGAGATTTGAGTTGTGGGAAAGAAAAAAATTGAGAATGAGCAAAAGAAAAAAAAAAGCTCATGTGTTTGTGCGAAAAAAAAAAGTGAAAAGAGTGAGAAAGAAAAAAATTGAAGTGTTGAGAAAAGTGGAATTGAAAGAGTGTTGATTGAACATGTTTGAAGTATTCTGTTCCTAATCTCGAAGTGCCAAAGTTTGATTTTCTATTCTCCATTCACGTGAGTCACTTTACCCTATATTGTTATCCCACCTGTCCAAAGAGCCTACATTACAACCTTGAGAAAAGTCCTTTTTGATTCGGCATTGATTTCTAGAGTACGGTCGAAGTTAAGAGCATTTACAAGCCTATGGCTGCCAATTTGAGTGATTGATTGTTTGAGTGAGTCCCTTAATCATTGATAAACACTTGTGAGGGAGCGAAACACATCGTTGAGTGCACATCCATGCTTGATCTTGGTGTTTCTTGTTATTGTTGCATGAGTATGATAAAGGAAAGTGAGTGAGTATACGGGTGATTGATTTTTGAAGCTCGAGTTCATTAGCTTGCATGATTGATTCTTTAACTCATTCCTAACAATTTCACTTGACTTATTATTTCATTGCTTGAGGACAAGCAATATGGTAAGTTTGGGGGGGTTGATTAGGCGTGAAATTGTCATGATTCGTAGCTAGAAACGCCCTAGTTTTGGTCGATTTTATTAAGTTTTAAGAGTCAAATGAGTACTATTTCTATATATTGATGAATTTGTCTCTTTGATACTCATAGGTGAATCGAGGACCAAAAACGGAGTTCGTAGGACTTTGAATCGACTCAAACGGATGCCCGTATGAGAAGATATCAAAGAAATACGATTGGTATTAGTACGTGAGAAGAAAAGTGTTAGTTGCAAGGAAGGAAGGCCATTCGAGCACCATAACTCGAGCACCTCGCTCGAGCAACGTAGGTCGAGCGCTCCAAACTTACATAGTGTTTTTGCCGCTCGAGGGGCACAGCTCGAGCGCCTCATTCGACCTATAGAACCATTCGAGCAGCACAACTCGAGCGCCCCGTTCGAGCTAATGAATCATTCGACCAAAGCAGGTCGAGCGCCCCGCTCGACCTGGACAGCTCGAGCGCTTCCGAGGCTTCTTTACCAAATTTCGTTTTTCGGCCCATGAGATCCCGTTTCGACCCGGTGCCCATATATACCTCTTCCAAACTCGTTTTAAAGAACCACTTGACACACACACGAGATTTAAAGTTCGTTTTTGGAGAGGAAGGAGAGAAGGAAGTTTACGTTTACGTTTTGTTGAGGTTTTCATACGAATTCTTAGTTTCTTTTAATCTTTTAGTTTCTTTTCAGTAATTAGACTACGTTAAACACTTCATACTTCGTTTTTATTAATTTAATTTCAGTTTATTCTTTTATTTCATTAAACCCTAGTTTATGTTAGATTTCTTCTTCTTTTTAATTATCATGTTCTTGTTCGTTACTTTCTTAATCGTTGTTATTTCCGTTAAACCTATGTCTAGCTAAAACCCTTGCATGCTTAGGGTAGGATGAACTCGTAGAAGTAGGTTGTGGGTACGTAATTAGAGTAATTCGTGACGTTAGTTTTAATTCTCTTGATTAATGAATTCTTATAATTAACCTTAACTTTTCCTTTGAATTTAGTATGAAAGTGTTAGAGAGAGGACGACCGCATCACTCAATAACAATTAGTAGTCTTAACGAGAAGGTATAGAAAGGGTTAATTCATTTACCGGTTTAGCGAAGGAGGACGACCGCATCACCTTAGTTAAATTAGGGTCTCATTAATTAAGCACAATCTATTAAATTGTTAGTAGATTAGTGAAGTCGAGTGTTAGGGTAAAGTATTAGGGTTTAGAATCTTGAGCTTTCACCTTGCATTCTTAGACTTAGGTTATTTCTTGTGTGTCACAGTTATTCTGATTATGTACCTGCTCCGTTAGTATACGTAGGGATTCCTATCCTAAGCATCACCATCTCTTATTTGAAAACACACCTTAGTTTATTCGTTTCTTTCATTCTTTAGTTTAATTAGTTTATTTTAGTTCATAATTAATCTTTCCAAATCTCCAAAATCAACACACTCATATTAACTACGACGCGTAGATCTTCAGGGATCTATTCGCATACACTCCATCCCTTGGGTTCGATACTACTTGGTCATTATACGTACTTATACTACAGTGAACTCGTCCGCTTGCGGGTAAGCGATTAGTAGAGTTAGTGTTATTCGCATCAAGTCAACATATTATCATTTTTTAGAATTTTAGATGCATGTTAGTTAGTATTAAAATGTTAGAATTTATTTCAAGAGGTTTATAGATGAGAAATATTGAAGGCTTTAGGAATAATTTTAGATGGAATTATTAGAATGTATATTGTGATTAATATGTTAGAATTTTAGATGAAATTATTTTAGTGTGCATGTTAATTAGTATTAAAATGTTAGAATTTATTTCAAGAGGTTTATAGATGGGAAATATTGAAGACTGACTTTAGGAATAATTTTAGATGAAATTGTTAGAATGCATGTTAGGATTCATATGTTCGGATTTTAGATGAAATTATTTTAGGGTGCATATGTTAATTAGTATTAAAATGTTAGAATTTATTTCAAGAGGTTTATAGATGGGAAATATTGAAGGCTAGCTTTAGGAATAATTTTAGATGAATTGTTAGAATGCATGTTATGATTCATATGTTAGGATTTTATATAAAATTGTTTTAGGGTGCATATGTTAATTAGTATTAAAATGTTAGAATTTATTTCAAGATGTTTATAGATGGAAAATATTATAGGCTTGAGGAATAATTTTAGATGGAATTGTTAGAATGCATATTAGGATTCATATGTTAGAATTTTGAATGAAATTGATTTAGGGTGCATGTTAATTAGGATTAATATATTAGACTCAACACGTGTGATTTTCGGTTAATCTATATAGGCATCTCTAGTTCTATATGGATCGAATGTGGGTTCGAGCAGATAGATTATCAGAGGAGTATAGGAATGGGGTGAAAGAGTTTTGTAATCATGCAATTAGACACTGCACCGACCATTAATACATTATATGTCTGTGTTGGAAATGTATGAATAGAAAAACTGTTAGTGGTCGAAAAAGTTTGTTTGACCACTTGATGTGTCACGGTATTGATAAAACATATACCGTTTGGACATTTCATGGTGAGAGAAGAGATGGATGTAGCTCAAGCAACATAAGAATTAACTTTAGGTTTGAAGATACAGTGGATGAGGATAGTTTCGGAGATGTACCGAATGTTGATACATCGAGTGGGGATGACACAAATCTGCGAGATCACCCTTATATGTCAGAAAAATTAAGGGATGACGTTGGATTGCTCCTTTGGCCCGGGTGTAAGAAGGCAACAAAAGTGTCAGCTGTGTTGATATTGTTCAACCTAAAAGCAGCACACGAGTTATCCGATGTGTGCTTCTCAAGTATGCTGGAAGCAATTAGTGGTCTATTGTCCGATGTAAATGTACTGCCTACGAAAGCATATGAGGCTAAGCAAATGCTTAAGTACATCGGGTTAACACATCAGAAAATTCATGCTTGCCCGGGTGATTGTATCTTATTTCGGAAGGAGTATGATGACCTCGATGAATGTCCCAAGTGTGGGAAGAAGAGATATCTGAAAAATAAATCTCCAGTGAAGGTGATGTTGTACTTCCCAATAATACCAAGATTCAGGAGAATGCATAGTAGCGATGTGGATGCTAGAAATTTAACTTGGCATCATGATGATAGGATCGATGATGGAATGCTAAGACACACTGCTGATTCACCCCAGTGGAAGATATTCGATGCCAGACATCTAAAATTTGGTGACGAGCTACGACACTTGTGTCTTGCACTCTCAACTGACGGAATGAATCCGTTCGGTATCCAAAGTACCAACCACAGTACATGGCCAGTGATTCTGATGATTTATAATCTTTCACTGGAGTTGTGCATGAAGCGCACTTACATGATGTTGTCTATATTGATATCAGGACCCAAACAACCTGGTAACGACATAGATGTATATCTGGCTCCTTTGATAGAGGACTTGAAGCTCTTGTGGGATGAGGGCGTCGATGTGTATGATGCTTATAGAAAGGAGAATTTCAAGTTGAAGGCCATGTTGTTTGGGACTATCAATGACTTCCCTACTTATGGAAATGTATCTGGATATAGTGTGAAGAGGGCCGATGCATGTCCTTGTTGTACCACGAACACAGATCACATTCGTTTATGTCATTGTAGGAAGACTGCTTATATGGGGCATAGAAGGTGGTTTGAGCCAGCACATGAGTACAGAAGAATGGCCGATGCATTCGATGGCACAATCGAGGAACGTGGAGCACCATGTTTATTGTCAGGTACAGATGTATTGAATGAGATGAAGAATGTCAACACACAATACGAAAAACACTTGGCAAAGAGTCTCCCAACTAGAGGCTGGAAGAAGGAATCAATTTTCTTTCAATTGCCCTATTGGAAAGAGTTGTATGTTAGACACTTCATTGATCTAATGCACGTTGAGAAGAATGTTTGTGCTAGTTTCCTCAATACTCTGCTAGCTGATAACAAGTCCAAGGATGGTTACAATGCAAGAATGAATATGGTTGATATGGGTATAAGAGCAGAACTGGCACCTGTGTATGAAGAAGGTAAACCACCGAAATTACCTCCTGCTGCACACACCATGCCCAAGAGTGAGAGAAAAATTCTTCTTCAAACACTAAAGGATGTGAAAGTACCAGAGGGTTATTCGTCCAATATACAGAGACTTGTTTCAGATGATGGCGTGAAGTTGATGAATCTGATATTGCATGACTATCATGTCATCATGGAGAATTTCTTGCCCATTGCAATACGTTCTATCTTGCCTGAAAATGTGTGCATAACCATAACAAAGCTTTGTTGGTTCTTCAAGGCAATGAGTAGCAAGGTTATTGATCCTAGAAAATTTCTTGGTTTTTAGAGACAGATTGTGGGGACGCTTTGAGAGCTTGAAATGTATTTTCCTCCTTCATTTTTTGATATAATGGTTCACTTAACCGTTCATTTGGTACACGAGACAAGGATGTGTGGTCCTGCTCGTATGCGATGGATGTATGGTGTAGAGAGATATATGAAAGTGTTGAAAGGGTATGTGATGAATATGTTCAGGCCGGAGGGATGCATTGCAGAACGCTATTTAGTAGAAGAAACAGTCGAGTACTGGTTTGAATTTATTCCAAATGTCGATGCAATTGGACTTCCAAGTACCCGCTACACCAATAGGATGGATGGTGAAGGCATTACCGCTGGCCAACCTGTAAGTGTTAGTATGGAGGAGCTAACACGGATGCACTTGTGTGTACTTCACAACACGGTCGACGTGCTTCCTTTTATTGACCTGCACATGCAGGCACTTTCTGAGTCCTTTCCCACCAGAGCTAGATCATGGATTGAAGCTGAGCACAATCACACGTTTGTTGATTGGTTCAATGGTTATGTTGCAAATATGTTGTTACAGGATAAAGAATCAGTGAAAGAAAGAGTTAAGTGGTTATCCAGATTGCCTGATGGACATGTGTATTCATACAAGTGTTATCTTATTAATGGATACACGTTTTATACTCGAGATCATGATGCCACAAGTACAATGCAGAATAGTGGGGTGTCTATTACTGCAACTGCATGGAATCAGTCGAATACCACTTACTTTGGACAGATTGTCAATATTTGGGAACTCGACTATGTTGGTCACCGTAAGCCAATTTTCGATTATAGTTGGGTGAGGATCCCAAATTGGGTCCAAGTTGAATGTTCTGGGTTTATACGCGTTGATTTGAAGAATGTGGGATACAGAGATGACTCTTACATAATGGCTAGTCAAGCTCAACAAATTTTCTATGTCCCCGACCAAGTTAACAAGAAATGGTCAATTGTGCTTCTGTCAAACAAATTTAATCATAGTTACCAGATCAGCGACCACATCGATGAAGGTGTTGACATGATTGATGATCATTTCCAGAACTGCACTCATTCTGTACCTTCTTTCGATGATCCTGCAAATCCCCATCCGTACCAGAGAAAACTTAGAAGTAAGGATGAGTATATCAATCCGAATCTCGTTAACATTCATGGACATGAACAAGAAAAGTCAACCAAAAATGAAAAAGAAAAACCAGTGCTAAAAAGAAATATATGACTTTATTGAATGTTATTTTTTGTGCATTATTAAATGTTGTTTCTTTATAACTCTTACATATTTTTTATTTTAATTCGCAGGATCATGGATTATTTGCCCTATGATAGAGATGATGAAGATGATCCAGGTTATTTTCCATATGATGGAGATGAGCCAGATGATGGAGATGATCCAAATGACGGAGATGATGACTTGAGATAGGATAACACTGATGCTCCCACCTCTAGTAGCTCTAGAGAGAAGCGCAAGAGGGGTATAGTCACGATGACTTCATTGAAAAAAGACCGTAGCAAGGGAAAATTACTAAAGGTAATTTTAATACAATTGAACAGTTTAATTGTTATTATATTAATTAATTGTCTGTTGACCTAATGATATCATTGAATTGCAGTTATCATTCAATGAGTATGGGCAGCCGATAGGACCAGAGAGTGCGAAGTTGGCGTACTACATTGGGTCTGCAGTCAGGAGAGTTGTCCCTATCGTGCTGCCATGCAATGACTGGCGTAAGCCTGAAATGATTTCTTTCAAGGAAGAGATATGGGATGAGCTCGTTCTATGTTAATTAATTTTAGTGCATATTAAAATTGTTTTATGATTTATTTTTATGTATGAGCTTGTGAAATTACTAAATATAAATTGGAAAAACTTATATGTGTATGCAGGCTACATTCATCGGCCTTGATCACACAAAGAAGCATGAAATACTTAAACAAGCTGGGAATAAGGTCAAAAAATTTCAGACTTTTCTGAGGAATAAGGCACGAGACCCGAAGACTGGTCTGTACTCGTCTAGGCCACCTAAAGACTATGAGGAATCCCCTATGGTGGCTCCATATTGGCAGGAGTTTGTGGTAGATCTATGTTTGATGATTTCAAGGTAAAATTGATCAATGTTATTTTATCTATTCTTTTTTTCTATTATTTATCGTATTTATATTACACTGTAGGAAAAAAGTAATAGAAATAGCATACAAGCTAAGAATATGGAGGTGCGATATCGTGGATCTTCCAGAGGTTATGCACGAATTAGGGAAGATTTGGTGAGATTTGCTAACTTTTAATTTTTTTATGATCATTCACTTTTAATGATTTTTGACATGTTTATCATTATCGTAGAAAGAAGAAGAAAAGAAAGCTGGAGAGAGTGCACCTGTTGTTACCCGTTACGAGTTATTTCAGACTACAAGAAAGACTAAAGATGGGAATGTTCCCGATCCCAAAAAACAGCGTATCATTGATGAAGCGGTAATTCATCCATTATTTTATCTTTAACATTATAAACTATTATTTAATTTGAAATGATTTAATAATATTTTTTTGTTATTTAGGAGCGCATATCTCAGAGCATGACGCCCGACGAGACCCGCACTGTGGGGACTGATGATCTGTTTGCACGGGCAATAAATTGTCAGGAGCATCCCGGACGCATACGGGGACTTGGATTTGGCGTCACGAAGAAATTATTGAATATGACATCTGGTATAGCGGTTATATCTATGGTGGAACAACTTTCTTTCCAGGTTGCCGACTTAGCTAAACAAATGGAGATCATGAGAAACCACCAAATGAGACACGGGACATCGTCCGGTGGTGCTAGCTGTGAAAACAGTGCTCCTATATTTTCCGCTGAGGCTAGAGAGAGTGCTGCTAGAAATAGTGCTTCAGACAACTTCCATGATGCACTTCAAAACGTCTCCAAGGTATCAGATATATCTCGTATTTATTTTAATTAAATACTAGTATAAATTTTCTAACTGAATATCCTCTTCGAACAGACGACTCCTTGTTACCTTTATTTGGATTATCCTCTTCGGTTGGTGGCCACTGGAATGTTGTTCGATAGCTCCAGTGGAGTGATCCATGGTCGCCCAATCACTCCTGGTTTTGTGAAAGTCACCCTCACTGTACCTGAAATCGGACAAGAGACTTCACCGTTGCCAAAACCAGAAGATGTGGCCACCACAGTCGGAGACGCGATCGGGTTCTTCCTCGAATGGCCGCAAAACTTGGTTTCTCTCACCAAAAAGGTAAAATACATATTATTAAAGTAATTAATAAGTCGATTTATTTTAAATAATATTACAAATATTGATTGTAGATACTCTCGACTCCACAAAAGGCTACACAGAGGGAGAGACCAAGGAAACCCACTGTTGGTGTGCGGAGACGGCGATTAGGCTACCCCCTGTCCGGAGACGTACCCCACGATGTCACTGTAATGAGTACGGTGCACTACATGGTAACGTCCTCCAGCTTCAATTCAATCACAGTGCCCATTAATGCTTACTTTAACCATGTTGGATATGAGGAGTTCATACAACGAGATTATGTCGAAGAAGTCTTGAATGACAAGTGGTTGAGTGCAACTACTATGACTTTTTACCTCAGGTGTGTTCACTTAATTCTCAACATTTACTTCATTTATAGTTTAACTTTCTTATTAAATAATTAATATCAGCGTATGTTGGTTAAAGGTATTTGGGTGAGGTATATTTAACCGTAGATGTCGTTGCAAGTACAAAATATTCCTTCATATGCCCCCAAGTGTGTTGCATGTTTGGTGATAGGACACAGTCAATGACCGACATTGTTCATCATATGTTGAAATATAGAGGGAGAGACCATCTCATTTTTTGGCCAACAAATGTGGGGTAAGTATAATAAATATTTCATAAAAAAATTTATTTATACGAACAAACGATTAATTTTAATATTGTTAATATAATGTAGTGATCATTGGGTGATGTTGGCCATAAAAATGGAGGATCTTACTGTGTATTATATGGATCCAGCTAAGGATGGGGTGTATACACGTCGTCCCGATCTTATGGCATTTATGGAAGGGTACGTAAGTTAATTTTTAATATTCTCATATTATGATTTGTTTTACTTTTAAGATTATGAATATCTAATCTATATTTATTTTTTAAAATAATTATATATTGTGATGGGAATGTATCGGAGTAGCCTTCCAGGTAAAAAATCAGATACCACCAATATTAGTAAAGTGCTGTGGAAAAACATTAAGGTAAGTTACTTTAGAAAATTATAAAATCAATAGAAAATAATCATAGTTATAGTACGTGACTGTAATTCTTAATCAATAGGTTCCTAGGCAGCAAGATGACAATCACTGTGGATATTTTGTGTGTTGCTACATTGAAGATATAATCTTGACTTCTCAGACGATCATTCCTGAAGAAGTAAGTCGATTATCGGTTTATTTTAAATATTATTGATTGAATAAAAAAAAATTATTATTTAATTAAATTTTCTATGTAATTTGTAGTTTGTGCATAGGCCTCGGATCCCTTTTTACAACAACGCTCGAATTGGGAAATGGAAGTTGGATTGGATTGGGTATCTTTACAATCGATTCTTGTAAAACATTATTATAACTTTTGATAGCATGTAAATTATATATTAATTTGTGATCAAATATAATATTTCATGTTTTTTGTATATTTTATTATATTTATTTGATATTACGAAATTTTTTTAATTTTGTATATATTAGCAGGTTTATTAAAATATATATATATATATATAATATTGAAAAAAATCGGTCAAAAACCGCTCTCCAAGTAATATTATAAAAAAAAGATGTTAGACAGCGGTTTGAAAACCGCTCTCCAAGTGTGGAACTTGGATAGCGGTTAAAAACCGTTGTCTTAGTTAAAAGTAGGATAGCGGTTTCAGACCGCTGTCTTAGTGTTCTCTTGGATAGCGGTTTATAACCGCTCTATAAGTGGTTTGTCTTGGACAGCGGTTCGAAACCGCTGTCTTAGTGCTTTTTTTTTTGCACAGCGGTTTTTAAACCGCTCTCTTAGCCTTAGATAGCTGTTTCTTGGAAAGCGTTTGTAACCGCTTTCTTAGTTTAAGTTTAACCGCTCTCTTAGACCCTTTTTGTACTAGTGTATATATATATAAACGAATTAAAAACAAAGGGGAATTAATTTGATGGATTTTTAAAAAAACGGGAGTCAATTTGAAATTATATACAATTAAAAGAATAAAAACGAATGAATTAATAATTTAGAATAGTCTAAAATATTAAATTTATAAAATTAATTAAAAAATTAAGTAAATATATATATATAAACGAATTAGAAACAAAAGGGAATTAATTTGATGAATTTAAATAAAAACGGAAGTTAATTTGAGCTAATATACAATTAAATGCAAATAAACAAACAACAATAGCATGTGTCCTAGTGGTTCACACCTTTTCTGGGCTACCCGGAGATTGAATCATATTCCAATACTAAAACTAATAAACATAAAAGAAAAACTCTAACCTTTCACCTCCGCCAAAAAAAAAAAACTGATGAATAGTAGCAATAAAACTGAGTAATAACCTTACACCCTAATTACAATCATATATGAATAATAACGGACATAATAAAACTGTTAAATAAAAATTAAACTATTCACCATCCCAAACTTGACCAAATATATATATATCAGACACCTTTAAAAAGCCCATTACACCCCAACTACAATCATGATTAAATCCAATTGCTTATTGGTTGAATCTTTGAGATATGCAGTCTATATATGATGTAGTTTCCAAATCAACATACACCCAACAACTCTGAATGTGTGATGAAGAGGTATATAATAACTCTTATATTCATAGAAAACTCGGAAAAATTGTATTTTTAGTCCCATAAAAATTGGTCTGATTTCAAAATGGTCTCATTTTAAGCAATTTAGTCCCATAATAATTTTTCATCCAAAGTTGACAGAAATGAGAGTATATGCGTTGCGCGCCCGTCAAAATTTTATGTTTTTAATTTATTCATATTCAACATATATATATATATATATATATATATATATTTATAAATTCATTTGATTAATTATATGTATAAATAATATTTAATGTTATTTTCAAAAGTCAACTTTGGTCAATTAACGGTTTCCATCCAAAAGCTAACGGATGGGACCAAATTTGCTAAAAAAATGATCAATTTTGCACATAAGTACCAAAAGTGTTTTGGACCAATTCTTTTGGGACCAAAAATGCAATTAACCCTATAAAACTCATATCATGTTTCCTGTAACAATAATGCATTATATATTAAGAAATATGCCAAGAAAATACTCAATTGATCAATAAGTGACTGTAGGAAGAGGGCTTATTAAGGAAAAGTAGTAGTTTTGTGTGAATTCCTGTGTTTTTCTTTGATATAATTATACTTTTATAAACGGACAATTGTTGCCTTTTCTCTAGAACTCCATGTAAAACAAGTAAAAGTTCTTATTTCAAATACTAACATAAATCAAAATCACATGAAAATTAGCTTTCCACAGTTCCTCAAAATTCTGAAGTAATATTTTTGCGAATCAGACATCTCTATTCTAAATACCACCATCTAAGATTAAATTTGTATAACAGGAGACAAGATTAACCACCAATATTCACTACACATGCTATCCTATTCATATATCTTTTCTTAAAAAAAAAACAGAAAAGACATTATTTTTTAAGCTTTATGATTGCAAGAACCAATTCAAGTTTAAAAAAGAAAAAGAAAGAAAGAAAGAAGACAACATTCTAAATTCCTATATACAATAACACCCAATGAATTAGTTACATTACCGTTGTGTCGTCACAAAAAAGGCAAGAAATCTGAAAATCGAAAAAAAAGAACCCCAATAAATAAAAAACTTGGAGATGGGAAATTGAAATCTGAAATTTATAAGGATTTTGAAACATGACATTGAGAAGAGGTAGCACCTTTGTGACCAAACCAAATTTCTTGACTTATAAATTTACAGATGATGCGGCGGAAGGGATGAGTGGTGGGAGGGGGTTGGAATGGGAGGGGTGGAAGCGTCAAAGGAGCTGTTAAGAAGTGTAGCTATCAATTCATGCAAAAGTGTTAGTTTTGTTCGAATCTTGGAATGTTGGAACGGGTGTGGCAACATTGAGGCCAACATCAACAGAAAACGATTATAATGCATGCTTACTGGTTTGACTTTGTGAGGTTCGTTCAGAGCTGTTAGGAGGCGGTTTGTAACATAATTTGGTATGGTTTTGAAGCTGAGATGTCAAGCTACATGTTGGTTAAGAAAGTCAGTTACAACTAACTCTACATTACAAGATAAAAGGACACAAAGTGTGAAGATCAACACTAGTTCAATTTCAGTTTTCAGTTCAGTTTTTTGCAAGTTTTGAGTTGCTATCCCTTAGCTCGTTTCTCTGTAACTTTTTCATCTTCTTCATTGATCAATAAAAGCTTGAAGATCTCCACAGTGGATGTAGACTTGTTGATAAGTCGAACCACTTAAAATCCTTGTCTCATTTTTCTTTTCTTTCTACACAAGCACATCAAGTTTCATTCATTCTTTAAGTTTAGTGTGTGAAGTAGTGTGATATAATTTTTCATCTATTCACAACAATTGGCGCCGTCTGTGGAAAAGAGAACAAGAAGGAATAATCAGTTGGTGCAAGATGGCCTCGGGAAAGTTTGAGATAGAGAAGTTCACAGAGAAATCAGATTTTGGGCTATGGAAAGTAAAGATGAAGGCACTCTTAATTCATCAAGGTCTGTATGATGCCTTGAAGGATAAGTCTGAGATTTCATCCGGTTCAAAACCAGATGATCAGGCCAAGATGATGGCCAAAGCGCACAGTGCAGTAATACTATGTCTTGGAGATAAGGTTTTGAGGGAAGTTAGCAAGGAAACAACAGCTAAGGGAGTAATGGACAAGCTGGAAAGTCTATACATGGTGAAATCTCTAGCAAACCGGTTGTACATGAAACAGAAGTTGTATGGTTTCAAAATGGAAGAAGATAAGAACATCTTGGAACAGTTGGATAAGTTCAACAAGATCTTGGATGATCTTGAAAACATTGATGTTAAGATGGGAGATGAAGATAAGGCTCTTATCTTACTTAGTGATCTTCCAAAATCCTATGATCACTTCAAAGATACTCTACTGTATGGAGGAAAAGAAGGCATCACTCTGATGATGTTCAGATTGCTCTAAAGTCTAAGTTGTTACAGAAGGGAAATGATCATAAACAGGTCACAACAGGTGAAGGTCTTACTGTAAAGGGAGGCCACAAGAAGAAGAACCAGTTCAAGAAGAAGCCAACTCCTAGAAATAAGAAATCTGAGAAGAAAGCAGATACTTCTCAAGATTCAGAAGAAAAGAAGTGTTTTCATTGTAAGGAAACTGGACATTTTAAGAAGCAGTGTCCAAAATGGAAGGCATACATATCTAAGTTCAAGAACCATCCTGCAAATCAAAGTAATCAAGCCAATCAAGTGACTGACAAACAACCTGATGTTGGTTATGAATCTTCAGAAGCACTGTCAATAACAACATCTGAGGTTGGGTCTGAGTGGGTTCTTGACTCAGGCTGTACATTTCATATGAGTCCTATAAGAGAGTGGTTTACAGATTTCAAGCATCAAAATGGTGGATCTGTGTTGTTGGGCAATGATCAATCTTGCAAGGTAAGAGGCACTGGATCAATTAGACTCAAGATGTTTGATGGCACAGTAAGGACTCTACTAAATATCAGATATGTTCCAGAATTAAGAAGAAACCTCATATCTCTTGGTATGTTGGATTCCATGGGTTATAAGTTTCAGTCAGAAAAGGGTGAACTAACAGTATCAAGAAACTCTACTGCTGTGATGAAAGGTATAAGGAGGAATGATCTGTATTTCCTAAAGAGGAGCACAGTAACTGATAGTTCTCATGTAGTAAAGGGCAGAGATAACACTCTATTGTGGCATAAAAGATTGGCTCATGTGAGTGAAAGAGGTCTGCAAGAACTAGCCAAACAGAACATGTTAGAAGGTGATGTCATTACAAAGCTGGAAATATGTGAGCATTGCATCTATGGAAAGGCAAAGAGAATGAAGTTTAGCACCAGTACACATACAACAAAGGAGATCCTAGAGTATGCACATTCTGATCTATGGGGGCCTGCAAAGAATCTCACCAAAAGTGGAGGTAAGTACTTTATGTCAATCATTGATGACTTTTCCAGAAAAGTTTGGATTTATATTTTGAAAGCTAAGTATGATGCACTGGATAAGTTTAAAGAGTGGCTCACTGAAGTTGAGAACATAAGTGGAAAGAAGCTGAAGCATTTAAGAACAGATAATGGCTTAGAGTACTTATCTGAAGAATTCAATCAGTTTTGTAAGAATAGAGGGATTGTTAGACACAAAACTGTACCTGGCACTCCACAGCAGAATGGAATTGCAGAGAGGATGAATCAAACACTACTGGAAAGAGTTAGGTGCATGTTGAGTAGCTCTGGTTTGTCAAAGAGTTTCTGGGGTGAACTAGTTGTGAATGTTGCTTATCTGATAAACAGATGCCCATCCATAGCCTTGAAGTTCAAGACTCCAGAGGAGATATGGGGTGGTAGAGCAACAAATTACAAGATGCTTAGGGTCATAGGATGCCTTGCATATGCACACATCAAGCAAGACAAGTTGGATCCAAGAGCTGTCAAGTGTGTATTTATAGGTTACCCTCAGGGAGTGAAAGGATACAAGCTATGGTGCTTAGATTCTGGAAATCAAAAGTGCATCATCAGTAGAGATGTCACCTTTGATGAAGAAGTCATGCCACTAAAAGGGTCAGATTCTGGAGCATCAACTAGCAACACTCAAGGAGGAGGTACTCAGTTTGAGGTGGAGCACCCTGTGATACACACCATATTTGATACTCATGAGGAGAATGAAGCAGGAGATTCAGAAAGTGATACAGATTACAACACTTATCAGCTTGCAAGGGACAGAGAAAGAAGGACCATACACCCTCCTACTAGGTATGTTCAAACTGACTTAGTTTCATTTGCTCTATGTACAGCTCTTGAGGTGGAGGCAGTTGAACCTAAGAACTATAAGGAAGCCATCAGCTGCAAAGACAAAGATAAGTGGCTTGTAGCAATGGAACAAGAGCTTCTATCCTTAAGCAAGAACAACACTTGGACCATTGTGAACATGCCTAAATCTCAGAAACTTGTAAGTTGTAAGTGGATTTATAAGAAGAAGCCAGAAACTATGAAAGGAGGTGGAGTTAGATACAAAGCAAGACTTGTAGCAAGAGGGTTCTCACAAAACGAAGGGATATATTACAATGAAATATTTTCTCCTGTGGTTAAGCACTGCTCAATAAGAATTCTACTTGCTTTAGTGGCTCAGTTTGATCTTGAGCTGCATCAGATGGATGTTACCACAGCCTTTCTACATGGTGATCTGGACAAAGACATATACATGAAAATTCTTGAGGGAGTAATGGTTGAAAACTCTGAATCCAAGGCTTGCTTACTAAATAAATCACTGTATGGACTGAAGCAAAGTCCAAGGCAGTGGTACTTGAAGTTTGATGAATACATAGTGTCATGTGGATTTTCAAGAAGCAGATATGACAGTTGTGTATACTTCAAGAAAGATGCATCCTCATTCACTTATCTACTGTTGTATGTAGATGATATGCTGATAGCTTGTGAATCAATGGATGGTATTGAATCTGCTAAAGCTATGTTAAGGTCAGAATTTGAAATGAAGGATCTGGGAGAAGCTAAGGTAATCCTTGGAATGGAGATCAAAAGGGACAGAACCTCAAGTAAGGTAAAGCTAAGTTAGCCAACTTACTTGAGTAAGGTACTCAGAAGATACAATATGAACCAATGCAAAGATGTATCCACTCCAGTAAGGCAAAGTGATAAGCTATCTTTAAGACAGGAAGCAAAGTCACAAGCTGAGAAGTCAGAAATGAGCAAGGTGTCATATGCCAGTGTTGTTGGAAGTCTTATGTACACCATGGTTTGCTGTAGGCCAGACCTAACCCATGCTTTGAGCTTGGTCAGTAGATTCATGGGAAATCCAGGGAGGAAACACTGGGATTCTGTCAAATGGATCATGAGATATGTTCATGGAACAATGGAGAAAGGACTAATATACAGGAAATGTAAAGAAGAAGCTGATGCACTTAATGGTTTTGTGGATGCAGATTTTGCTGCAAACCTTGATACAATAAGGTCAATCACTGGATATGTCTTCACTCTATATGGAACAGCAATCAGTTGGAGATCAACTCATCAATCCACAGTAGCTTTGTCAACAACAGAAGCTGAGTTTGTTACCTTGACAGAAGCTATAAAAGAAAGCATATGGCTAAAGGGAATTCTAAAGGAATTTGGTATCAATCAAATGAGAGTTTCAGTCTATTGTGATAACCAAAGTGCAATACATTTGTCAAAGCACCAAGGCTATCATGAGAGAACCAAGCACATAGATGTAAAGATGTACTTTGTGAGAGATGTGATAAACAAAGGTATTGTAAAGGTCAAGAAGATCAAAACAGAAGAGAATCCTGCAGATTGTTTCACCAAGGCATTTTCAACTTCTAAGTTTGAGTTGTGTCTTGGTTTGGTTGGAATGAACTGAAGTCAAGAAGGAGAAAACTGCTCTTAAGTTCAGAGCAGTGTTAAGGTGGAGTTCTTACAGCATGATGGTCATGAATTTGATGCTAAGGTGGAGATTTGTTAAGAAGTGTAGCTATCAATTCATGCTAAAGTGTTAGTTTTGTTCGAATCTTGGAATGTTGGAACAGGTGTGGCAACATTGAGGCCAACATCAACAGAAAACGGTTATAACAGAAAAACGGTTATAATGCATGCTTACTGGTTCGACTTTGTGAGGTTCGTTCAGAGCTGTTAGGAGGCGGTTTGTAACAGAATTTGGAATGGTTTTGAAGCTGAGATGTCAAGCTACATGTTGGTTAAGAAAGTCAGTTACAACTAACTCTACATTACAAACAAAGTGTGAAGATCAACACTAGTTCAATTTCAGTTTTCAGTTCAGTTTTTTGCAAGTTTTGAGTTGCTATCCCTTAGCTCGTTTCTCTGTAACTTTTTAATCTTCTTCATTGATCAATAAAAGCTTGAAGATCTCAACAGTGAATGTAGACTTGTTGATAAGTCAAACCACTTAAAATCCTTGTCTCATTTTTCTTTTCTTTCTACACAAGCACATCAAGTTTCATTCATTCTTTAAGTTTAGTGTGTGAAGTAGTGTGATATAATTTCTCATCTATTCACAACAGGAGCGGTGGAGGTGTGGCGGTCAATTGGGTATTTGCCGAGATCGGGATTCCAGAGTGGGGAATGATTATTGCCATTAAACATTTTTTACGTTTTTATTTTATTGTTCTAATTTTTTGCTAGATATATTTTTGAGTCATATAAGTGAAGATAGGGTTTGTAAAAGAAAAAAAAATAAAAAACAACATATAGGTGAGTTTTTTTTTTTTAAATTATATAATGGATTTATGATTTTAAAATTATTTGAATTATATAATTTATTTATTTTTAAAACTACAAACAAGAAAAGATGTAATATATATAAAAAAATTGAATGTTGTAGAAAAGGTATTTGTGTTAGACCGTCTCATGTAATGAGATGGTGAGATGGAGTATAAATTGAGCATGACATTTTAACATTTTAATATGTGTGAATATTAATTTATAGTATCTTATGTCATTAGATATTCTCACACAAATTTTTGCTATAAATATATATACACACACATAACAAATAAATTAAAATTATACATCGCATCGCACGGGTAATATACTAGTATATATAAAGTAAGAATAGTGTTCTTTTAGGTTCATAATTTTGGGATTGTGTTTTCAGGACAACAATTTTTCAGGAGTAGTTCTAGTGTGCACTTGAGTGCATAGTATGCATTTGCATTTTGAAAAAAATACCCCAAACAGAAATCAGTAATATCCCAAATTAAAAATAATTAGTAATAGCTGAAGAAGTAAATAGTAATTATCAGATTGCACAAAAAATATAGTTCGGTGTGTTATATATTATGTGTTTTGAAAAAATTAAATTTAAAGGCAAAATTATGTTTAAAATTCAGGTGCATGTTAGAAATATTTATTTAGAGTTTAGAATATTGTATTTTTAAAAAGAGTAGATTTAATTAGGACTATCGTGATCTGGATAAACTCAAATTGGGCTGAAAGATAAGGCCTAGGTCATGGAATGTTGGCCCAGGTTATATGCACCCACATCTGTGGGCAGTACGCCCACCTGTACACCCACTTGTTCGGAAATATATTCTGTAAAAATATCACATTTTCGGCCGAAATTATCGAAATTATTTCTATTTTTCAAAAAATATTTCCGAAACTCTGTCTGAATTTCATAAATAATTTCCGAAATTTTATCTTAATTTCAAAAAATATTTCCGTACAGAAGGGTCAGCCAATTGTTAACAAAATTTTCGAAAATCTTTTCCGAAAATTTGAACTTTTTTCGGTAGTTTTGACCGAATTTCATTATATTTTTTAAAAAAAATATTCCGTAAAGCATAGTTGGTCCATTAAAATTTAAAATTGAACAATTGAATATCATATGTACATATTCCAATAACAAAATAACACATTATACTTAAAATAATACATTAAAAAAATTATCATCGACAAACTCTTCATTAAAAAAATTATTATTTATATCATCCCAATCTTCTAAATAGTCATCTCCATCGTCCTCCAAATTCTAAAACAAAACAAAAAAGTGATGTTAGCAAAACTTCGAAAAGAAGAATACAATTATATGAAATCATTAGTAAAGAAAAAGAGAAAAAAAATGTTAACAATTGGCCGACCCTTCTGTACGGAAATATTTTTTGAAATTAAGATAAAATTTTGGAAATTATTTTTGAAATTCAGACAGAGTTTCGGAAATATTTTTGGGAAAATAGAAATAATTTCGGTAATTTAGGCCGAAAATGTGATATTTTTACAGAATATATTTCCGAACAAGTGGGTGTACTTCTCAGGTGGGCGTATGATTAGGCGTGAAATTGTCATGATTCGTAGCTTGAAATACCCCAATCTTGGTCGAGTTTATCGAGTATTTAGAGTCAATTGAGCATTATTTCTACACATTGATGAATTTGTCTCTTTGATGCTCATAGGTGAATAAAGGACGAAAAACGGAGTTTGTAGGACTTTGAATCGACTCAAACGGATGCCCGGATGAGAAGATATTGAAGAAATACGATTGGTATTAGTGCGGATGAGGAAAAGTATTAGTTGGGATGAGTTGGAAGTCACTCGAGTGACTAGGTCGAGCGCCACCGCTCGAGCGCATTGCTCGAGCGCCTACGACTTACAGAACTTTTCTTGCGCTCGAGCAGCTCGAGCGCCACCGCTCGAGCGAATTGCTCGAGCGCCCAAAACATACAGTGAAATTTTAGCGCTCGACCGGCTCAAGCGGAACCGCTCGAGCGATTGTGTCATTCGAGCTACACTACTCGAGCGGGACCGCTCGAGCATTTTGCTCGAGCAACTTCGGATTTTTGCCTCCGGATGCATATTTTCGGCCCATTAACTCCCGTTTCGACCCGTGCCTATATATACCTCTTCCAAACACGTTTTGAAGGATCCTCGAACGCACTACATCATTTTTACATAGAATTTTTAGAGAGAGAAGGAAGAGAAGAGACGAGCAAGTTTAATTTTACGGTTTTGAGGTTTTTGCTTACGAATTCACGTTACGATTTCCCGTTTTAGTTTCGTTTCTTAATAACTTTTCTTCTTTAATACGTTGAGACCTCGTTTTGTCAATTAATTTCAGTATTATTTTATATCTTAAAACCCCAGTTTATGTTCGATCGTTCTTCGTTTTAATTACCATGTTCATGTTCGTAACTTGTCTAATTGTTATTGTTTACGTTAAATCTATGTCTAGCTAAAACCCTTGCATGCTTAGGGTAGGATGAACTCGTAGAAGTAGGTTGTGGGTACGTAATTAGAGTAACTTGTGACGTTAGGTTTTAATTCTCTTGGTTAATGAATTCTTAAAATTAATCTAGACTTCGCTCTTGAATTTTGTTCGAAAGGTGTTAGAGAGAGGACGACCGTATCACTCTTTAACAACGAGTAGACTTAACGAGAGAGTTTAGGAAAGGTTAATTCATCTACCGGTTTAGCGAAGGAGGACGACCGCATCACCTTAGTTAAATTAGGGTCTCATTAATTAAGCACAATCTAGTAATTCGTTAGTAGATTAGTGAAGTCGAGTGTTAGGGTAAAGTATTAGGGTTTAGAATCTTGAGCTTTCACCTTGCATTCTTATACTTAGGTTAATTCTTGTGTGTCACAGTTATTTTGATTATGTACCTGCTCCGTTAGTATACGTAGGGATTCCTATCTTAAGCATCACCACCTCATATTTGAAAACACACCTTTTGTTACTTAGTTTAATTTTCCTTTTGCATTCGTAGGATAATTGAGTTTAGTTTAATTAGTCTTTCAAAAATCCAAAAAAACAATACACTCATATTAATTACGACGCGTAGATCTTCAGGGATTTATTCGCATATACACTGTCTCTTGGGTACGATATACTGGGTCGTTATACTTACTGATACTACAGTGAACCCGTTCGCTTGCGGGTAAGCGACTAGTAGAAGTTAGTAAAATCGCTGCAAGTCAATGGCGCCGTTGTCGGGGATGGCGTTATATGCTTTTTGAATAGGACTTGTCGATAGCTTAGTAGTTAGTAGTGGGTGCTCATTTTCTGTTTTTATTTCTTATTGCTATTTTTATTTATTCGGCAGTTGCGTTTTGATCCTTCTGCTAGTGTGTCAGGTTTATGAAAACACGCTCACAAGGCAATACGAGCGAAGAGAGAATACCGTTGGACCCTGAGAAAATAGCCAGAAGGAACCGAGCTTACTTGAGATGAATGAACGCAGCCGACTTAGGGAAGGAACCAATGGATCTCAATAATGAGTTGGACGATGCTGCCAACGATTTCAATCAGGCAGTAGACCGGGTTGATGGCTCTGGAGGGAGTGGTGGTCAAAATCAAGACCAGTTCATGGATAGTCAGAGCCAGAACCCGGGTGCACAAAATGTAAACAATCCAGCTCAGAATCTTGTCCAAAATCCTCTGAACAACCCTGCTTACCCACAAAACCCAAATAACCCTTTCCACAACCCAGCATACCAACATTACCCATACCCACCATACCCTTATCCACCATACCCGTATCCTCCACCTCCTGTCTACAACCAACCTCCTGTGTACCAACAACCTCCAGTGCAACACATACCAGCACCACCTGTCGTTCCTCAGCCTGTGCCCCAGAACGCAGATCAGAATATGGCAATTCGGGGCAGGTTCGCGGCACAACCGCAGAGGTACTATGATGGAGTGGCATTGCCTCCAGTTGAGGCAAACAACTTCTCGATTTCCCCGAGAATTCTTAAGTTGCTTACCGAGAACCAATTCAAGGGGGAAGTTGGGAAGGAGAACCCTCACACTCACTTGAGGAGTTTCCTCATGATAGCATCTACTTTCAATTACAATGGCATGTCTGAAGATGCCAAAAGGCTCAGGTTGTTCCCATTCTCTCTTACGGGAATAGCCAAGGAATGGTATGATAACACGCTCCCGCGGGGAGGTGTTAACACATGGGCCGAGCTCGAGCGTCTGTTCCTTGAGCGATTCTACCCTCCATCGAGAACGATTAAAGCGAGAATTGAGATCTCTTCCTTTCGCCAGAAGTCTGGAGAGGATTTACGCCAAGCGTGGGAGAGATACTCAAATATGTTGATCGAGTGCCCGCAGTACGGGTACAACGAGGGAGACATTATGGCGTTCTTCTACAGTGGAGCCAGCAAGGCTGGCCAAGCCCACCTAGATGCATGTGCAAGTGGAGCTTTTCTGAATCAAGGGGTAGCGAGGTGTAGAGAGATCGTGGACAATATTGTCACGAATGCTGGTGCATGGAACGAGGATCCAGAATTTTAGAGGGTATGCAAGTTGGAGGAGAATGAGGGTACAAGGAAGCTGTTGATGGCTATGATGGAGAAGATCAGCAACCTTGAGATGGGGCAGAACTTGGTTGGAGGGAATGTAGCAGCAAGCGAGAAAGTGGAACCACCCACGAGTCAGCAAGAAGAGGCCAACTATATGGGAAGGCCTAATTACCCACAAGGGGGGTATCCACAAGGTGGAAACCAGTATGGAAGACCTTCTTATGGTTAACCATTTGTACCTCCAGGCCCACAGCCGCCTCAAAATCAATGGAGGAACACACAAGGGTATCAAGGAGGCCAGCAGCCTCCTCAAAACACATGGAGGAAAAATGAGAATTTTTCTTATGCTAACCCAAAAGCTGGTATTACTGTTCCTGCAGGTGTAGATCCGGGGTCTAAACCTCCTGGTGGAGACGGCGGAGCATCAACCGAGGAGATGTTGAGAGCGATCCTTCAGAAGGTGGAGGAAGGTAGCAAGCGATTATCCTCTTTGGAGTACGATGTGAAAGAGTTGCACAAGAAAGGCGATCATCGAGATCAAGAACTACAGAAGAGAGACATCGAGTGGAATCGAGTTCAGCAAGAGAACAAAAGAAGATTCAATTCTATCGAGTACCAAATTAGTCAGATCGCAAAGTCTCAGCCGAGAGAGCCTGGCAAGTATCCGTCAATGCCCGAGGATAACCCAAAGGAACATTGCAAAGCTATTGAGTTGAGAAGTGGGACCAAATATGCTGGTCCCGAGATGCCTGCTGATTCTGAGACGCTCAAAGAAAAAGTTGAGACAGAAGGGATAGAGTCTCAAAGTGATGGAGTTGAGGTTGAGAAGGAAGGAGTTAAGATGAAAATTGATGATAAGAGTCAAGATATGGATGAGACCCAGAAGAGCAAAGTGCCTGATGAGGAGATTGAGGAGATAGAGAGAATTCCAAAGTGGAAAAAGGCAAAGGAAGCAAGGGAGAAAGTGAAAGAAATTGAGAAAGATGAATGGGGGGTACCCAAATCGGTGATACCTGTCCCATATCCACAGCGCTTCATGAAAAAGAAGCTTGATGAGAAGTTTGCTAAATTCCTTGATGTTTTTAAAAAGTTACATATTAACATTCCTTTTTATGATGCTTTGGAACAGATGTCGAACTACGCCAAGTTCCTGAAGGACTTAATTGCGAAGAGACGGAGAATAGATGGACCCGAGCTAGTGCACTTGAACCACGAGGTGAGTGCTATGGTGCACAAGGCACTTCCGCCCAAGCTGAAGGATCCCGGGAGTTTCATCATTCTTTGCGATATCGGGAACGGGATCAAGAAAGGAGCTTTGTGTGATCTCGGGGCGAGCATTAATCTGATGCCTCTTTCGTTGTTCAAGAAGTTGGAGGGAGTTGAGCTTCAACCCACGATGATGACACTCCAGCTTGCTGATAGGTCCATTACGAGACCTCAAGGATTAGTGGAGGATGTTCTAGTGACGGTGGAGAATCACGTTTTCCCCTCCGACTTCGTAGTACTCGAGATGGAGGAGGATGAGCATGTCCCGCTGATTTTGGGAAGACCGTTTCTAGCTACTGCCGGGATGGTGTTTGATGTAGCGAATGGGAAGATCACGGTCAAAGTTGATGATAAGGAAGTGAAGATAGCTATCTACGAAGCTATGAAATACCCCATGGGAGATGAGAGTTGCCACTTCATTGACATCATGGATGCTTGTGTTGAAGACACACTTCTAGACCCTTGCTCTTTCTATGTTCATCAGTTTGATTATCCTATTCTTGACGATCTGTCTTATGATTCTTATAATCTTGATTATTTTGACAGCTTGAAAGACAATGAAGACGTCAAGTTCTTGGAGTTGAAGAAAGTGGAGGATGAGGATGACTTGGAAGCCGAAGAGTCAACTTTCGAGAAGATGTTCGATAAGGCGCCACCATTGGAGGCGAAGAAGGAGTTGAAGCAGCTTCCCGACCACCTCAAGTACGCTTACTTGGATGAGACCGATAAATATCCGGTAATTTTATCTGCCCTTTTATCCGATGATCAGCTTGAGAGACTTTTAGTGGTGCTTCGTAAGCACAAATCTGCTATAGGATGGTCGATCGCGGATATTAAGGGGATTAGCCCCTCGATTTGCATGCATAGGATTAGATTAGAAGAGGGTAGAAAACCGATAGTGCAAAATCAACATAGAGTTAATCCGGTTATTCAAGAGGTGATACATAAGGAAGTGTTGAAATTGTTAGATAGCAACATGATTTTTGCTATTTCTGATAGTCCATGGGTGAGTCTGTTACACGTAGTTGCTAAGAAGGGAGGTACCACAGTGATCAAGACGGAGTCTAATGAATTGGTAGCCACTAGATTAGATACGGGTTGGCGTGTATGTGTTGATTATAGAGAGTTGAACAAGGCAACGTGTAAGGATCACTTTCCTTTACCATTCCTTGATCAAATGATAGATCGATTAGGTGGTTTTGAGTATTACTGTTTTTTAGATGGGTACTCGGGATATAATCAGATCATGATAGCCCCCGAGGATCAAGAGAAAACCACCTTCACCTGCTATTATGGTATGTTTGCTTTTAGGAGGATACCGTTTGGGTTGTGTAATGTACCCGCCACCTTTCAAAGGTGTATGATGGCAATTTTTCATGGCTTGATTGAAAAGATCATGGAGGTTTTCATGGACGACTTCTCCGTTTACGGGGAGTCATTTGATAAATATCTAATCAATCTTGAAGTTGTGTTGAGCAGGTGTGAAGAGACGGACTTAGTGCTTAATTGGGAGAAGTGTCACTTCATGGTAAGAGAGGGTATTGTTCTTGGACATCATGTGTCCTCGAAAGGTATCCAAGTGGACAAAGCGAAAGTGATTGCTATCGAGAAGCTTCCACCACCTTCGACCGAGAAGGGGATTCGGTCATTCTTAGGCCATGCGGGGTTTTATCGACGTTTCATCAAGGACTTTTCACAAATTGCTAAACCCCTTTCGCGACTTCTTGAAAAAGAAGTCGCCTTTGAGTTTACTAATGAGTGTTTAGTGGCTTTTAACAGGTTGAAAGAAGCGTTGGTGAATGCCCCGATACTCGTCACACCGGATTGGTCTAGCCCGTTCGTGCTAATGTGTGATGCTAGCAATTATGCGATGGGGTTGCTTTGGGGCAAATTCGTGAGAAGTATTTTCACACTATTTATTATGCCTCGAAGATGCTGAATTCTGCTCAAGTGAATTACACTACGACCGAAAAGGAGCTGTTAGCGGTCGTGTATGCTTTTGATAAATTTCGACCCTACCTAGTAGGGACGAAAACAATTGTATATACGGACCATGCGGCGATTCGGTATCTTATGAGTAAGAAGGATGCAAAGCCCCATCTCATTCGTTGGATCTTGGTGCTCCAGGAGTTTGATGTAGAGATTTGAGACAAGAAGGGATGCGAGAATGTGATAGCCGATCACCTTTCGAGATTGGAGCTCACCAAGGAGAACACCGTGGAGGATCGAGAGGTGAACGATGAATTCCCTGATGAGAAGCTCTTTGGCTTAGGAGAAATCCCTGTGTATAGAGTTGAAGGGAAGGCACCTTGGTTTGCAGATTGTGCTAACTATTTAGCAAGTGGTGAGATGCCCGTTGAGATAGACTCGGTGCATCGGAAGGCATTTTTGAAGAAGGTTCGGGAGTTCATTTGGGATGACCCCTATTTGTTCAAAAGAGGGGTTGATCACGTGTTGAGAAGGTGTGTGCCAGAAGAGGAGTGGAGTGATATCATAAGGCATTGTCATGCCTTGCCATGTGGAGGACATTTGGGTGGAGAGAAGACCGGAAGGAAAGTCCTTCAATCTAGTTTCTATTGGCCAACTCTTTTGAGAGATTGTATGGAATGGGTTAAGAGGTGTGAGAAGTGCCAACGATTTGGCTCCATTACTAAGAGGGACGAGATGCATATGCACGTGTTCATGGAAGTCGAGATATTCGACGTATGGGGGATTGATTTCATGGGTCCATTTCCTCCTAGCAATGGATTCTTGTACATTCTCGTATGCGTTGATTATATCTCGAAGTGGATTGAAGCTGTCCCAACTCGAGTGAATGATTCCCGAGTGGTCATCGAGTTCTTGAGAAAGAACATCTTTGCAAGATATGGAGTTCCAAGAGCTTTGGTAAGTGATGGGGGAAGTCATTTCGTGAACAAATGGATGGAAAAGCTGCTGTCAAAATACGAGGTAAGTCATCGAATCTCTACTGCTTATCATCCTCAATCTAACGGTCTTGCAGAGGTTTCAAATCGTCAAATCAAGGAGATCCTTGAGAAGACGGTTAGCATAAGTAGGAAAGATTGGGCGATGAAGTTGGATGATGCACTTTGGGCATATAGGACAGCTTTCAAAACTCCTCTTGGTATGTCTCCATATCAATTGGTTTTTGGAAAGGCATGTCACTTGCCCGTGGAGTTGGAGCACAAGGCATATTGGGCGATCAAAAAGCTGAATTTTGATAGTGCCTTGGTTGGTGAGAGGAGATTACTCCAACTGCATGAATTGGAGGAGTTTCGAGACGTTGCCTACGAGAATGCCCGAATTTTCAAAGAGAAGACGAAGAAGTGGCATGATGCACGATTGAAGAAGAAGGAATTCAAGGTGGGTGATCAAGTCCTCGTATTCAATTCGAGGATGAAGCTGTTTGGTGGAAAGCTTAAGTCCAAGTGGAACGGGCCGTATATTGTGAAGGGAGTGCACAAGAGTGGATTCCTTGAAGTCGAGAAAGAAGATGGACATAAATTCATGGTGAACGGGCATCGAGTGAAGAAATTCTTTAACTTCTCTTATGAGAATAAGGGAAGTATTTTAGAGTCTCAAGTCCCGTGAGCTCCTTTGAGCTCGGTCCGGCATTAGGACCTTAAAACTAGCGCTTAATGGGAGGCAACCCATTTTTACTTGCTTTTATGTGTTTTGTTTATCTTTAGAAGTTTTTGGGAATCGTAAGTGTTAACTTTGTTTGTTGAGAATTTTAATGTAGGCTTGTTTCGTGGAGTGTAGTTCTGAGAAGGAGAGCTTAAGGAGGAAAGTCATGAAGTTGAGCACGTTTCAAGTAGGAAAGCATTCGATTCTTGGAGTTTGAGGTAACCGAACCCCAAACGTCGACCTCTTTGCGAAGTCGAAGTTTGGGGGGGTGATGTTTCTTTTCGTTCGTTATTTTGCATTGGTAGGGAGTCGAGTTCATACGAATTTTGTGTACTTACTCTTACGTACTCATTTGTTTCAAACTTTGTTATCGCGTAGCAAGAACAAAGTTTGGGGGGTGTGTATTCGTACTTCGGGTTCGTACACGAAATTCTATGTACTTCGGGTTCGTACACGAAATTCTATGAAAAATTGGTCAAATTTTTCGAAAACATTAATGCTTGAGGGTCGTTGAGTCGAATCGAGTGAGAGTGCTGAGTTCGACTTGAATTGGATTGGTGATTTGCACGTATGGAAGAGACCCCAACTCCTCGGTCGAATGAGCGACCTGGCTTAAATCGAGGAGTTCTCAGGTTAGTTCGTGTTTTGGTTGAGTGTTATAATTGTTCGAGCTTGGTTCGGATGGAAATTTCGAGTGTTGAACGTAAAAAAAACGAAGTTGAAAATTTGGGTCGCTCGAGCAGCTCGAGCGCCACCGCTCGAGCGCATTGCTCGAGCGCCCAAAACTTACAGAACGTTTTCACCGCTCGAGCATCTCGAGCGCGAGCGCTCGAGCACATGTATCATTCGAGCTCCACGCTCGAGCGCGACCGCTCGAACGAATCGCTCGAGAGGGTCACGGGTTTGACCCATATTTTGGCCCCATCTATAAATACCCCTTTCATACATTTTCACACACTTACACACACTGAGAGGTGCGAAAAGGGGCAATTTCCGGCGGCTTTGCACGTTTGCTCACGAATTGTTACGTTTTTGCTCAAATTCTTCACGTAATCTTCCATAGATCTTCAACCAAGGTATGCAATCTCTATCCCTTGCCGATTAATTCATAGTTTAGGATTGAATTAGGGATAATTTGAGGCATATGAACTAGGGTTCATGTTAGAGTGGAGAAATTAGGGATTTTTATGCAAAATTCGTTGTTTATAAATTCCTTATGTAGGAATGTTGATGATTTGCTATGGGTTTGCTTATTTCACTCTCAATTTTGGAATTGTATGAGTGGGATAGGTGAAATTTTGAGTGTGAGAAAGTAGGAATTTGAGAAAATAAATGGGTTTTGCATGTTGAGATGAAATTTTGGTGAATTGAGAAGGTATTGAGCATAAATAAGTATGAATTGAGTCTTGAGCATGTAAATTACATAGTTTGTGTAATGTTACTTCATGATAGACTTAGTTAGTGGCATTTTTGGGTTGAAATGGAGGAATTAAGTGTTGAATACTTGAGAACTTTGAACGAAAAATATGGTTTAATTGTTGTGAATTGCTTTGAACTTGATTTAATGCTTTGAAATGAGTGTTGCTTTGAACTTGAGAAGAGCATGAATTGTGAGTTGAATCGAATTGAGATGAATTACGTGGAAATGCTTGAGTATGAATGAGTGTTAAACTGCTGTGAACTTTAAGAATGCTGCTTAAATCCGTGCTATGTCATGGTTAGGTACAATGGCTCCTAAAAACAAACTCTTGAGCAACGAAGAATTGAAAGCACTCACGGACGAGCTCAGGCAGAAGAGTTTATTGCCCTCGAGATGGGGAGGGTTGGACTATCAAAATGATTGGCAGTACATCGCTTACAGATGGAGCCTCATAACCGGGAAGGTGGAAAAGACCCGGTGACCCGTGGTAAGCTTTATGAAGGACTTAGGGATTGAGGAGGAGATACGAAGAATATTCACCAGGAACAACATGACCGAGTTCTTCGATATGTTGCTACACATGGAGACTAAAGCCGATTTGGTGGAACAATTTCTCGCCACAGTGGAGAAGACGGGCGCCGACTCATTCAAATTCAAATACCAGAATGAGTGGTAATATCACGAGGTGGGAGTTGTCAACCTCGCATTCGGGCTCCCAGCCCTATCTCGACCCAACCGTGAGTTAAAGGCGTACAATGCTAAGGTGTTTTGGAAGGAAATAACGGGCGGCATGGCTGGGGACTACAAAGGGCAATACGCGAGAGCATCGGCTATCCGAAACCCGGTGATTAGATACTTGGAGCGGATATTGGGGAACACGATCTATGCCCGGTCTGAGACGGGGACGGTGACAAGCAAGCAGCTCTATGGGATCTGGTGCCTTTTGAACAAAAAGGACCATGACTTTGGAAGGGATTTCCTAGAGCACCATTACGAGGCTCCGTTTAAACTTGGAACGAGAACCTCGAAGATCCGAGGAGGAGGGTTGATTTCAGTTTTGATGAAGCACCTCGGATTCGAGCCGTGTGCGGGTCCTTGCAAGGGCATGGACTTGGGATTTGAGCAAAAGAATAACACTTTGATGTTTGAACACTGGATGGGTAAGTATTGCATCAGATATAATGATGATGGCTTGTTCCCGCTGCCGAACAAGAAGCTCGTGACGTTGGTTGGGATGAAGAAGGATAACATTGGGATGAACGGAGAGCAGCACCTTGCTATAGGTGCTAAGTACACATTTGAGATCGATGGCAAGGGACTCCCGGAGGTTAGGCCTGTTAAGAGGAGCAGAGGAGAAGGCACGAGTGGTGCCGGATCGAGTGGAGCAGCGGATTTGCAAGAAGAGGAAGAACAAGAATACGAAGAAGGAGGAAACACTGCTGATGAGGCAGGAGCTGATGTGGGTGAAGGAGGTCAAGGACCTCAAGAGATGGAGTTTGGGACACCTGATGCATCGACTCCAGAGCCGTGGTACCCGAGCCAGATGGAGTGGTATGGAATGCGAACTGATATTCAGGGCTTGAGGGCAGATGTTACGGAGCTTCGCACCACTCAAAATCAGTGGTACACGGAAGCCTCTAGTATGAGAGGAGAGTTTCAAGGTGTTCGATCGGAGGTTTCAGATTTGAAACGCTGGATGGAGGCACTCTTTGTCTCCCACTTAGGATCTGATCACCCTAGCTACCGGCCACCACCACCTCCAGATGCTTGAGAGTCCTGGGATGCCCCCAATTTTCTTTTCCTTTTTCTTTTCTTTTCTTTTTCATTTCATTTCTTATTTATTTCTGTTTTTTAGTGTGAATTGTAGTGTTTGCGTGGAGTGCATGTTCTATGGGATTGTATTGGAAGTCTTTTAACTTATAAGGGATTCGTTTCGATTTGCTCTGATTGTTGATTGATGATTTCATGCTTACCAACTCTTCTAGAATGCTTATTATTGATTCTTGAGTATGACTCAGTGAGGAGAGTTGAGTTGTGAGAGTGAGTTGAAAATTCCTTTGTGTAAGTATGTGAGTTTGAGCTGATTAGGGAGAGAACCCGTATGCTTATGAGTTTTCTTTTGAGTGCTTGTGTGATGAGAGTGAGAATTCACTAGAACTAGCATGGATGTGAAAGCCGTGAGAGTTGAGCCTTACGAGATTTAAATGCATGATTTAATCTCTTCGTTTGTGAGTGAATCATCACCTTAGAGGATGCTAGAACTTGTATGTGCTCTTGCTTCTTGATTGTGTCCAGTTTGATATGCCGAATGTGATCTTAGGCCATCTTTGATTTAATTGAGTCACTTAGCCAAAATTTTCCTTACCAATGACATTGATCCCTTGTTAGCCCCTTTGAGCCTAAAGCCTATTTTATTTGTTAGCACATATGAACACTATTCCAGTTCCTAAGCCTTTTTTGTCCAATTTGAGTGGAGAATAGGAAAGTGTGAATGTGAAGGGAGTGAATTGAGTTGAAAAAGGAAAAGGTTGTTTGTTGAGTGAATATGAGAAGAAGGTGTGATGAAGTTATGAGATGTGGGAAAAAGAGAAAAAATTGAGAATGAGCAAAAGAAAAAAATGAGCTCATGTGTTTGTGTGAAAAAGAAAAAAGTGAAGTGATTGAAAAAAAAAGTGAAAGAGTGAGAAAGAAAAAAAAGAATTGAAGTGTTGAGAGAATTGGAATTGAAAGTTTGTTGATTGAATATGTTTGAAGTATTCTGTTCCTAATGTCGAAGTGCCAAAGTTTGATTTTCTATTCTCCATTCACTTTAGTCATTTTACCATATTGTTATCCCACCTGTCCAAAGAGCCTACAGTACAACCTTGAGAAAAGTCTTTTTTGATTCGGCATTGATTTCTAGAGTACGGTCGAAGTTAAGAGCACTTACAAGCCTATGGCTGCCAAATTGTGTGATTGATTGTTTGAGTGAGTTCCTTGATCATTGCTATACACTTGTGCGGGAGCGAAACACATCGTTGAGTGCACATCCATGCTTGATCTTGGTGTTTCTTGTAATTGTTGCATGAGTATGATAAAAGAAAGTGAGTGAGTATACGGGTGATTGACTTTTGAAGCTTGAGTTCATTAGCTTGCATGATTGAAATTTTTTACTCATCCCTAACAATTTCACTTGACTTATTATTTCATTGCTTGGGGACAAGCAATATGGTAAGTTTGGGGGGGTTGATTAGGCGTGAAATTGTCATGATTCGTAGCTTGAAATACCCCAATCTTGGTCGAGTTTATCGAGTATTTAGAGTCAATTGAGCATTATTTCTACACATTGATGAATTTGTCTCTTTGATGCTCATAGGTGAATAGAGGACGAAAAACGGAGTTCGTAGGACTTTGAATAGACTCAAACGGATGCCCGGATGAGAAGATATTGAAGAAATACGATTGGTATTAGTGCGGATGAGGAAAAGTATTAGTTGGGATGAGTTGGAAGTCACTCGAGTGACTAGGTCGAGCGCCACCGCTCGAGCGCATTGCTCGAGCGCCTAAGACTTACAGAACTTTTCTTGCGCTCGAGCAGCTCGAGCGCCACCGCTCGAGCGAATTGCTCGAGCGCCCAAAACATACAGTGAAATTTCAGCGCTCGACCGGCTCGAGCGGAACCGCTCGAGCGATTGTGTCATTCGAGCTACACTACTCGAGCGGGACCGCTCGAGCATTTTGCTCGAGCAACTTCGGAGTTTTGCCTCCGGATGCATATTTTCGGCCCATTAACTCCCGTTTCGACCCGTGCCTATATATACCTCTTCCAAACACGTTTTGAAGGATCCTCGAACGCACTACATCATTTTTACATAGAATTTTTAGAGAGAGAAGGAAGAGAAGAGACGAGCAAGTTTAATTTTACGGTTTTGAGGTTTTTGCTTACGAATTCACGTTACGATTTCCCGTTTTAGTTTCGTTTCTTAATAACTTTTCTTCTTTAATACGTTGAGACCTCGTTTTGTCAATTAATTTCAGTATTATTTTATATCTTAAAACCCCAGTTTATGTTCGATCGTTCTTCGTTTTAATTACCATGTTCATGTTCGTAACTTGTCTAATTGTTATTGTTTACGTTAAATCTATGTCTAGCTAAAACCCTTGCATGCTTAGGGTAGGATGAACTCGTAGAAGTAGGTTGTGGGTACGTAATTAGAGTAACTTGTGACGTTAGGTTTTAATTCTCTTGGTTAATGAATTCTTAAAATTAATCTAGACTTCGCTCTTGAATTTTGTTCGAAAGGTGTTAGAGAGAGGACGACCGTATCACTCTTTAACAACGAGTAGACTTAACGAGAGAGTTTAGGAAAGTTTAATTCATCTACCGGTTTAGCGAAGGAGGACGACCGCATCACCTTAGTTAAATTAGGGTCTCATTAATTAAGCACAATCTAGTAATTCGTTAGTAGATTAGTGAAGTCGAGTGTTAGGGTAAAGTATTAGGGTTTAGAATCTTGAGCTTTCACCTTGCATTCTTATACTTAGGTTAATTCTTGTGTGTCACAGTTATTTTGATTATGTACCTGCTCCGTTAGTATACGTAGGGATTCCTATCTTAAGCATCACCACCTCATATTTGAAAACACACCTTTTGTTACTTAGTTTAATTTTCCTTTTGCATTCGTAGGATAATTGAGTTTAGTTTAATTAGTCTTTCAAAAATCCAAAAAAACAATACACTCATATTAATTACGACGCGTAGATCTTCAGGGATTTATTCGCATATACACTGTCTCTTGGGTACGATATACTGGGTCGTTATACTTACTGATACTACAGTGAACCCGTTCGTTTGCGGGTAAGCGACTAGTAGAAGTTAGTAAAATCGCTGCAAGTCAGCGTACTACCAACAGACGTGGGTGCATATAATTTATAAATACAGCCCCACTAGAAAAAGTGTTCGGAATTTTTTTTTTCGAAAAATGTAACAATTTCGGAAAAAAATTCCAAATTTCATATGTTCAGTATTTTTTTTTATTTTTTTTTACATTTACAGAATTTTTTTCGGAAAATTGTCAAAATTTTCGAATTTTTTTGGGAACATTTTTTGGTGGGGTTGTATTAATAAAAGATAGGACTGTATATAACCTTGGCCAATCACTATTCCAAACTAATTATATCACATCTATAGGAAGCCTGACTAGAAATTTTGAGAATTCATATTACATAAATAGAATTATTATATACGAGGAAATTTTATTTATAGGTGATCATGTAATTTGAAGTACAGCTTGAATCAATTATTAATGATCAACAACAGTAAGATGTACAGTTATATACATCACCGATCTTTTTTTGCACTGGTTTAATTAATCGAGTAATTTTTATTTCCGCATCTTATTATGGATCCACAAATATAATAGAACCACAAAATGTGCCAATAACATAACCCCAATTGCAAATTCAGATTAACCACAAAATGTGCCAACTAAATTCAATATAAAAATATTATGATTCCATTAAAAATTAGCATAATCATTAGAATGAAGTAGACATGCTAATTTTTTTTATTTTTTGAAAGGAAGTAGACATGCTAATTAATATGGAGAATTAGGGCATCTGGAAACGGCATATAGGGCACGAGCGGCTCTGCTATACTTTCTCGATGGAAAACATGCTGACATGGCATCAAATTCACAAAACTCCTCCAAACAAATAGGGCAACTCTCCGAACTCATGATTTCCCCCGTCGTCTCCAGCTGCCGGTAAACGAGACGGTGGTGGGCGATGACGTAGGCCCAGTCCGCAGGCATTGGCTTAAGGGCTTCCTCGGCCTGGCGGTATGCGTTATCGATCATGTTTTGGAAGAAGCGATCGTCGATGGGCCAGTCCTTGATGAAGGCCCACGTTGCCGAATGGGATGAATGATGATTCAATTTTCAAATTAGGGTTTCAAAAAGAATGAAGAGAGAAACCTTTGAGTAATTAATAAGCAGGAATATAAATTTAGGGCGAGAAAGATTATTATGAGAATACTGTATTTATAAACTTTAATTCACATTACCATATAATCATCACCCTAACCAAGCGGACCCTTAATTGAGCGAGCGGTTTGTTAATTAGTAATTACGCGTATATTTGCAGATCAAGAAATGATATGGGTGATCTTTTTATATGGAAATAACTTGTTTATAAGGACTTGGAAGTTGGAACTCATGTTACCGTTGGTGGTGTTTTGATTTTAATTTTGTAAACATATGTGTTCTACATTTTATTTCGTCTAATTTCAATACATATGGTAATTTTTTTAGATATGGTATATTATGACTTGGAACTCAAGTTTTTCAGATTGCCGTCACTACAAAAAAAACACTGTTTTGCGACGGAATTAGCGACGGAAAATCCGTCGCAAACAGTGTTTTGCGACGGTATCTGCGACGGACACGTATCCGTCCCTAAAACAGCCGTAGCTAATTTTTGCGACGGATTTCGACTTCCGTCGCAAATTAACGACGGACAAATCCGTCGCAAAATCGGCGGGTCAGACCCGGCCGGGTCACACAGAATTTGCGACGAACAGTATTCCGTCGCAAATATTTCGGGTCAGACCCGTTCGGGCCACATTCCGTCGCAAATGTTTATATATATTTTTTTTTATTTTTTTCTGTTATAATTTGCGACGGGTTGTTTTCCGTCGCAAAATTCAATATTTGCGACGGAATTTGGCCGTCGCAAATTACCGAGCCTATACAAAAAAAAAGTGGCTTGCGTGGTTCGAGCCCGGGCACCCGAGGCGGCCGGGGCGGGCGCGGACCACTGGGCCAACCGACCCATCTCTTTTTATATGCGGCCCACCTTCTATATTAGTCTTATTAGGCCTTGAACAATTAATCCATTTTTTGCGTCCAAGGGGAATCGAACACGGGACCTTTTGTGCAAGAGGAGGGGGCGCGCGCCACTAGGGCACAAGCTACTTTCGTTTATTTTTATGCAATTAATTGTATATGTATTCAAATTATGTCATTTTTTTTTATAATTCACCAAATTAATTTCTTTTCGTATCTAAGTTATTTATTAAAATATTTTGCCCAACTATTTTTTTTATTTTGTAAAATTATTTATTTCGACTCCCGCTTAAATTTATAATTCGTTCATTTGTACGCAATTAATTGTATATGTATCCAAATTGACTCGTTTTTTTTTTCTACAATTCACCAAATTAATTCATTTTCGTTTCTAACTTATTTTTATGAATATTGGGGCCATTTAATTTTTATTATTTCTGTAAAATTATTTATTTCGACTCCCGCTTAAATTTATAATTCGTTCATTTGTACGCAATTAATTGTATATGTATCCAAATTGACTCGTTTTTTTTCTACAATTCACCAAATTAATTCATTTTCGTTTCTAACTTGTTTTTATAAATATTGGGGCCATTTAATTTTTATTATTTCTGTAAATTTATTTATTTCGACTCCCGCTTAAATTTATAATTCGTTCATTTGTACGCAATTAATTGTATATGTATCCAAATTGACTCGTTTTTTTTCTACAATTCACCAAATTAATTCATTTTCGTTTCTCTTGTTTTTATTAATATTGGGGCCATTTAATTTTTATTATTTCTGTAAAACTATATATTTCGACTTCCGCTTAAATTTATAATTCGTTCATTTGTACGCAATTAATTGTGTATGTATCCAAATTGACTCATTTTTTTTTTCTACAATTCACCAAATTAATTCATTTTCGTTTCTAACTTGTTTTTATAAATATTGGGGCCATTTAATTTTTATTATTTCTGTAAATTTATTTATTTCGACTCCCGCTTAAATTTATAATTCGTTCATTTGTACGCAATTAATTGTGTATGTATCCAAATTGACTCGTTTTTTTTTTCATAATTCACCAAATTAATTCATTTTCGTTTTTCACTTGTTATATATACAATAATTTAGTAATTCTAATCGTCGTCTTCTTCCTCGTCATCCTCATCATCATCTTCATCCTCTTCCTCATCTTCATCCTCTTTCTCTTCCTCTTCCTCTTCCTCTTCATCTTCCTCTTCTTCTTCCTCCCCACCGCGCTCTTGTCCATCACCCTCATGATCACTTTCAATCATTATCATTTCTGGATTTGCAGCAAGTAAGTCGACAAAAATATTCACACCTGCTTGATCAACCTCTGTTTGAGCCTCTTGTATCTCTGTTTGAAATGGATCTGTTGGTTCTACACCGTCTTTGTTTGACGGATTAGAAACTTCAACCAGTGATCTTGCCTTTACTTTGCAAACTGTCCTCAAGTTGGGCCTACTTGATCCGGGGTATTTGCAATAATATACCTGAGATGCTTGCGTTGCAAAAATATAAGGATCGTATGCTGCCGGAAACTTCTTGCCGGTGTTGATATCAACAATCTTGTAGTTTTTGTCGACTCTTGTTCCTTGGTTCCCTGGATCATACCATTCACACAAGAACAACACTATCGTCCTGCTCGGCCAACCCGGATATTCTATTTCAACTACTTTTTGCAGCACTCCATAGTAATCGATGGGTTCTTCGTTGTAGTTTGCACCGATAACGCAAACACCACTGTTTGTAGTCGATTTCGTTGAAGCATACGCTTGAGTATGAAATTTGTATCCATTTGCGTAATATCCGTGGTATGATACCACACTACGTAGTGGTCTTTTGCTCAGAGCTTCAAGATGTGGGTTGTTATTAAGTAGGCCATTTTGTCCCTGTAAATATTAAATTATCATGTATAAAAATAATAACATATTTGTTATAAGGTAAAAATCATATAATTATGTGGTACTCACGTAACGTTGGAACCAAAACATAAAATCATTGCGGATGGATTGAAAAACTGTTGCAACTGTGATGTCTGGTTCTACTTGACGCTTATACTCACAGAACATGCTTATATATCAGAAAAAAGAAATTAATTACTTTTCAGATATCAACAGTATACATATTGTAAAAAAACTCAACTATAAAATTAAATTACTTACTCTATATACGGTTGGACTTCAGGACAATTCATCAAAACATATGAATGTATTGTTTCCTCTTCAATACTGCCCCTGAACGGTCGTTTGGTGCCCTTACCCATTGGTCGACCCGGATGCAAAAATACAGATAACATACCTTCAACATCACGAAGGGGATGGTCTACTCCACGACCATCGTAGTTGCGAGGCACATTTCTGATTCTGGTTTGAACTTGATCGCCGAAGTAGCAAGAATAAAATGCTCCAACCTCTTCAGTAAGGTATGCATTAACAATTGATGCTTCGATGTGGGCCGCATTTCCAATATTGAGCTTTAAATTGTGAAAATACCTAAAACATTCTTGTGTTAGAAAATTTATTCAGTATTGATCTTAAAAGTCGATTTAAAAAATGGTATAGAATTAACTCTCAAAAGGGTACATCCATCGATACTGTACGGGACCAGCAATTGAGGCTTCATACGCTAAGTGTACGGGTAAGTGCTCCATCGAGTCGAAGAAGCTGGGTGGAAAAATCCGCTCAAGTTTGCATAGAATAACAGGGATCTCCTCATCCATATGCCTCATGTCCTCAACTGTAATCGTTGATGTTGTTAAGTGTCTGAAAAAGAGACTTAATTCCGTGATGACACTCCATACATTCTTGGGAAGTGAGTACCGAAATGCAATAGGTAAGAGTCGTTGCATGAACACGTGACAATCATGACTCTTCATTCCAGACACCTTTCCGGTTTCCGTGTCAACTCTGTCTCCCAAATTCGACACATAATTGTCAGGGAAGCTCAACTCTTTCACCCACTTACACAAATTCTTCCTTTCTGCTTTACTAATTGTGTAAGAGGCCTGGGGATATGTTCTTGTCTGCTCATCCTTGTGTAGGGAAGCACGAGAACAGAAGAGCCTCAACTCATCTCTGGATTTTGAAGTGTCTTTGGTCTTCCCTTCAGTACCCACGACCGTATGAAACAAGTTGTCGAAAACATTCTTCTCTATATGCATCACATCCAAATTGTGTCGAATCAACAACTTGCTCCAATAAGGTAAGTCCCAAAAGATACTTCTCTTCTTCCAACCACCCTGGATACGTTTATTGTGCTCCATTGCACCCGCCTCAGTTGTCTTCATCAAATCAGTGACTGTAACCTCATACAACAACGAATCACCTGAAATAATTAATTTATATATGGTTAACTTATATATATGAGACACATAGACATCAGTTGTGATTCAGTACCCAGACACATACCTGATCGAATCCGTGGTCTTGGGCGGCCTACTGCATTTTTACCCTTTAGAAAGTCTGTTTTGTTCCTCCGAAAGGGATGATCAGGAGGAAGAAACTTGCGATGGTTGTCGAACCATGACACTTTTCTACTCAACGGAAGATAGAATGCATCAGAACCGTCCATGCAATACGGGCATGCTAGTTTTCCTGCTGTTGACCACCCAGACAACATAGAAAATGCTGGAAAGTCACTAATGGTCCACAAAAGTGCAGCTCGCATCGTGAAGTTCTGCTTCCTATGAACGTCGTAGGCCTCCACCCCCGTAGACCACAAAGATTTCAACTCTTTAATCAATGGTTGGAGATATACATCCAATTTATACTTGGGGTTGTGTGGTCCAGGCACCAAGATACTAAGAAATATATGTTGAGGCTTCATGCACAACCAAGGAGGTAGATTGTACGGGGTCAACAGCACAGGCCATAATGAATACTTTTTTCCGTGCATTCCAAATGGGGCAAAACCATCCGTGCACAAGCCTAACCTCACATTTCTCGTCTCCCTTGCAAAATCTGGGAACTCCCTATCAAGATGTTTCCATGCCTCCGAGTCTGCAGGATGCCGCATCTCTCCAGAATTCTCACCAGAACACTCCTCAGCATGCCATGTCATGTCTTTAGCCGTGGCACTGGACTGATACAACCTCTCTAGACGAGGAGTGATGGGAAGGTAATACATTGCCTTATAAGCCTTCAACTGCACTTTCTTCTTACTTTTTGTACGACCAGATGGTTTGTACCGTGGGTGACCACACATCTTGCAATGATCCTCATCCTCATCCTCATCCCAAAACAACATGCAACCGTTTGTACAACAATCAATCTTCTCAAAGGGTAGACTCATATCCTTCAAGAGCCTCTTGCTCTGATAGAAATTATCAGGCGCCGTGTTGTCTTCAGGTAGAGCTCGTTTGAACAATTTAGCAAATTGATTGAACACTTTTTGACTGACCTTGCCTTCAGTTTTGATGTTCAACATTTGAGCATTGAATGACAATTGCGTCTCAGTCTCACAACCAGGAAACAACTTTTGATCAACGGTTTTAAGCATATCAAAAAACTTCTTTGACCGATGATTTGGTTCCTCCTCCATAGGTGTTTCATTGAATTGTGGTTGACCACCCAAAACAGATTCTGCAATCATCATCCGATATCTATCAGGTTCATCCTCTATTTGTGGTTCAAATTGAGTATACGGAACATAACTTGAACCACCAACATCAAAATTTCCACCACCGCTCCACCCAGTATACCAGTATTCTACGGTTTCGATGTCAACATTCCACCGTTGTTCACCGTGACTGGTCCAGTTGTAATAACGGGGAACAAAACCGGAAATCACAAGATGAGTTCTAACCTCATCAACACTCAAGAATCTCATATTTCTGCATCTTCTGTCTTTACACGGACACCTAATATTACCCATACAATCCATACTGCATGGATGTTGTAGTGCAAACTCAATAAACTCATCAATTTTATTGCAAAAGGCAGAGTTAATGCCTCCTCCTATCATTCTAGGTATTGAGTACATCCAACCACGATCTGGAAATTGCATCTGTTACAGATTAAAAGTAAATATCACGTGAGTTATAAAAAATTGGGCAGAGTTTGCCTAAAAATAAGAATATACAAAATTTTCCTTCACAAAAATCAATCCAACACAACCATATATATCAATCATAGTAAACCAATCAAATAAACAAATATCACACAATTTATCTAATAGTGTACATAAAAATTGAGCAGAGTTTCGACTAAAAATAGGTATAAATATCACACAAACTGAAATTAACGTACCCATCAAATAAACATATATCATCAATAATACCTAAACCCATCAAATAAACATATATCATGCTCATTACCTAATAGTGTACTAAAAAATTGAAACAATAAAAATATGACATTTAAACGGTTAAAAATGTGAAAACGTACGGTGAAGTAGAAGGCAATGACAAATACGTACGGTGAGGTTGAAGGCAATGACAAATACACCAATTATACGTGAAGAACATATGAAAACCGCATCATTTCTTATTTTTTTCGTGAGTGAAGGTGAAAGGGAAAGAAGAGTGAAAGTGAAAGGGAAGGAAAAGGAAGGGGATTGTTATAAATCTGCACAAATTTGCGACGGACTGATTTTCCGTCGCAAATTCTATATTTTGCGACGGCAATTCCGTCGCAAATACGCTTTGCGATGACCCAGGTCAATTATTGGTCACCAACCCCTCTGACGAGCTTCAACTACTCAATTTTGCGATGGAAAAGTGGCCGTCGCAAATATGAATTTAAAATTTGCGACGGCCATTCCGTCGCAAAACAGGCAAATGGGTCATTTTCCGGGTGGCTACTTTTAAACGGGTCGTTTTGCGACGGAAATTTCCGTCGCAAATTTCAATTTTGACTTTGCGACGACATATCCGTCGCAAATGAGCAGGAGTACAACGAAGGTGGTGGGCCCTAGGATTTGCGACGGACATTTCCGTCGCAAATCACTAACTGTTGCGACGGAATTTCATATCCGTCGCAAACCGATATTTTTTACGACGGCTTGCCCAAATCCGTCGCAAATATACGAAATTTGCGACGGATATTTGGCCGTCGCAAATATTCCGTCGTTAAACCGCGTCTTTTTTGTAGTGCGTTGCGGGTTCTTAATTTTGTTTATTTCATGTAATTTCTTTTGATATGGTAATTTCATTCGATGTGGTATATTATGACTTGGAACTCGAGTTTTTTACTTTGCCGTTGGGATATTAATTTTGTAAAGATATGGTGTAAATTTTTTATTTCATGTAATTTCATTAGATACGATCATTTCTTGAGATACAATCCAACAAGTATTTAGTGGGATCGATTGAGGCATGTGGTATTGTTGTATTTTGATTTTGAGTCTTATTTTAAATTAATTTTAAATTTTTAAAGTTTATCCAATAAATTGAGCTTTGTAAGTCAAAATTAATTTAAAATTAAATTAAAAATCCAAGTCCATGTTATACATACAAAAATCACTCCGGATTTAATTTGCCATGTTCTCCATCGAAATTTGGTTAATTCCTTTTAATTATTTTAAGAATTGATATTTTAAACGTAAACTTTATTCTGGTATAAATAAGGTGCACCGTGCACCTCCAACTTATTTTTAAATAATTATTTATTTTATTAAAAAAGTCACCTTTATTTTGGTTAAATCGTAATTGATTCTATTTTTTCGGTGAAAACAATTGTGACTTTTCAGTGAAATGTGGTTGATTCTTTAAAAATGCACTTGAATTACATGGTATGTTTAGTTGTATATAAGAATTATTACAAGAAAGTATAAAATTGTCTATGGAAATTGTAAATGTGGCTACGAAATTTCCAACCAAAAGTTTTGTAGTGGGGATTGCCTACGAAATTGTCGAATTATATAGGTGTAAAAAAATTCGTATTTAAAATATTATTAAATGCGAAAAAGAATTACGAAGAGTAATATATGAATCAAGCGAATGTTTGGGTATAATCTTTAATGAATCCTCTAATTCTTCTCTTTTGGAATTGATTTTGACTTAATTTCTGATTTTTTGGAGACCGGTCTATAGCCGAATATATTAATTAATTCGAGGGTGTCGAGTCGTGTTTTAAATTAATTGTTAATGTTGAAAGTTTCGTGTAGGTAGACGCTGGGTCGTAGAGTCCACGAAGAACTTGATGTTGAAGAACGTCGATCGGAGAGACTTAGCACCGTGAAGATCGTTTTTTATGATGAACTTCCGCGAAGAACTTTGAGAGGTTTTCGTGGGAAACTTGAAAGATTTCAGAGGGAAAACATTGATGATTTCGAATCAAACGCCAATGTTGATGAAGATCTAGGAGAACTTCATAGGAGAAACGCGACCGTAGAGGTTGAGCACCGTGATCCCGGATCGAATGTCAATGTCGACGAAGAACACCTTTGAAGCTGCGAAGAACACCGTTGAAACCGCGAAGAACGTCTTTCAATCTTCGAAGAATGTAGTTGAAGTCACGAAGAACGCCTTTGAATCTTCAAGAATTCTGGATCATTGAATCTTCTGAATGTCTTTTTGAGTGTCTTCTTAAGTGTGTGGAATGACTAGAATAAGACCCCTATTTGTAAGTGTAGAATTTTAGGTTTTATGGGCTAGATTTGATGGGCTCGAGCAATATTGAGCTTCACTAGAAATATTTACTAAACTTTCCTATATTTGAATTTTCAGGCTTTCTTCTTGATAAACTTCAAAGATTTGAAAAAAGATATGATTTGACTTCTTGGACTTTAGGAGGACTGTTCGATCAAATTTATTGGATTTTAGAAGCCCAATTTAGATTTATCAGACTTTAGAGATCTGATTAAATTAATTGGACTTTAGTGGCCCAATTTGAGTATATTGAACTTTAGAGGTCCAATTCAATATATTGAACTTTAGAGACCCAATTGAGTATATTGGACTTTAGAGTCCAATGGAATGAATTAAGCTTTAGAGACTCAATCAAATCAATATATTGGACTTTAGATGTCCAACTGAATTGATTAGGCTTTAGAGACCCAATTCAATATATCAATTTATTTATTTAAGGAATTAAATTCATTTAAAGCCCAACAATAAATAATAAATTTATTTGATATTTAACATGTAATTTTTCATGTGTCACCTTTTAATTCGCAATTAAATTTGTTCGTCTGCACTAGGCATTTTCATTCCTTACCTAAAAAGAATTTGTCAAGGAATTTTTATAAGCAAATTATTTGTGGGTAATTTTTTATAGACAGATTGCTTATAGGTAATTAATACCTAACTAAGAATTTCATTTTGCAAGTATATTAATTTCGTAGCCAAATTTCTTTTAGGTTGAGGAATAAAGATGTTTATATGATTAGAATATTTTGTAGGCACTTTTTTAGACAATCTCTAATACATAAATTTTTTGTTTGAAAATTATATAAACAATTTTTTTATAGTAAATGATTTTTTTTTTTTTTTTTTGGATTCACGTGAGAGTTGCGACAGAAGTTTGAATTCTTGTATGTATAATAGTGATAGTGTATATAAGTACACGAGTATACAAGTAAAAACTCTTGAGCGCCTCATAAGAAAGCTGCCTCACGCTAACGTACGGTGGGTGTAATTTCTTTTTGTTCCTGTTTAGATAAGCCTAAATTGTTTGTTTAATTCAAACTATTACAACATCTGAATTCAATTCTTAAGCTTGAATTAAATGCACATTAATCAATTCTCCAGTAGTCAATATCTGAATTTATACATTAAGGGGGCGCTTGGTCAGGGAGTTTTCAGTGGTAATGGGAATGAGTTAAAAATTAGTGTAATTATAAGGATTTATTAGAACAAAATCATCATCACTCCTCCTAAATAGGGTAATCAATACTCCATTTTGATTACCCTATTTCTCTCCTACAATCATTCTCCTTAATCACTCCCTTATTCCTCCACCAACACCGACCAACAAATATAATTTTATTTAGAAAAATAAATTAGCGATCGCCTGAAATCGGTCGCTAAATCATGACCCGACCGGGTCGGACCCGATGGATTCAGCGACTGACTGACGACGGTCGCTGATATTAGCAACTGCCTTCACAGTCTCATATTAGCGACCGATGCCAAAAGACGGTCGCTAATATTAGCTACCCGCTTTTTAACGACCGATTTTTTTCGGTCAGAAATCGGTCGCTGATCATGTTTTGCGACCAATAATCAGTCACTAATTCCCCCTTTTTTTGTAGTGTAACAAGAGAGTAACCTTACAGGAGGCTCTGCCGGAGGCAATGACGGACACAGGAACTTTGTTCGGGGGGTCCAATTAGAACACTGTTTTTAGCTCGCTCTCTCATTATAACACTTGCTAAATAATGAAAGTTATTATACACTCACTAATTTCTTTGTATTTATTGAAAATGTCAACCCTTACAAATACTTTTGCCATTAATAAGGAGGTTCGGCCAATAAAAATCTAAAATAATATAAATGTATACATTAGGAGGGTCGGCCAAATTAGTGTGTTGAAATTAAAAAAATATATATTTTGATAAAATTATAATTATAGGCCGTAGGTTAAAATCTGAAGTTGGAATAAATGGGCAGGGTTGATCCCTTTAACATCTCTGGGAGAAAAAAGAGCACTTTAACCACTTTGGCAAGACAGTAAACATATTTTAAAATTAATCCTATTATATCAGTAATAAAAATATTTCATTTCAGTGGGGTGTGTCCGTCCCTGGCCTGAGGGGTTTGTTGATGGGATGAGAGAGGAAGTGAGAGGACTGATATCTTGGCGCATTCGAGCATAGGTACTTTCGTGAATTATTATGAAAATATTTAGTAAAATTATGTCATTTGTAAAATCCAAAAAAATTTTAATTCATTTATTTTCAAATCAATTGGATTTCAAATGACTTTATCCAAATGGAACCATAGTTTCTCTCTTCTAAGAAAGCTGACCTCTATAACTAGGCTACAATTGCTAATTCTTTCGGAATTCAGCTAATTTCGGAGATCTCATGTGACAACAAATTTTTTGTCCAAACGAACAAAACGAACGAGGAAAATCGCCTATAGGAGGTTTATTTGCTCTACTACTTGAACCAATTTCAAAGCATAACAGATTACAAAAAGGAATAACACAACTACCTAAATACTAATGTCTTTTTCATCTGCTCGATTGTTCTTGAAAATTCACCAATATATAACAAAAAGCTTTTTATAAATAAGCACGACAAACTAGAAATTAACAATGGGATTATAAACAGAACCAATTCTTACACATTGACATTTAGAAATTGTAAATTCTCGAAACGTAGCAAGTGACAGAACACTAATGTTCCTGCTTAAACATTTATGTCACAACCAACACGAAAATAACTTTCATACTCAATTGGAATTATTGGTGTTTACCAATAATAATATGTGAGTGAAAATGAAAAGGGAATTTAATCGAGATTTGGCTGAAGACCATACATCTTGGACCTTGGTTATTGGTCCTTGACAATTGAACTTTGGGTTATATTTGGACCATAGAAGAGTTTTCTAAGTTTATTGACCACAAAGTTTTGACTTAGCCCCAAAATATGGAGTGTCCAGATTCATTGAAGTGGATTTGAATAATGCATGATAGAAATGCAAAACATGTGACGAAATTCTAAAGTTGACAATTCCCTGATTTTCGTTTAATTGGGAGTGACTTACGCCTCTCTTATTTTGGCTGAGACGAACCGGAATCCAGAAAGGTTCAGGTTCGTAGTTTGACTAACAGTTCTTCCATGCATGTGTGGGCCTTGGAGGCCTATAAATAAGTGTCCTCATGCATAGTTTATGGCGCCACATAGAAAATCTCTCTCACTCTCTCCCTAGTATTATAGCTTATAGAGTTTTTAAGAAGCCAGTCCAGTTCATACGTTCTTCCTGTTCGCCGGAGCTTCAAGTCCTATGGTGTTGTACACTTGAAGACAAAGTGTCATTTTACCTTTGGGGACGTAATTCCAGAATCGAAGAGCACTACCGGGAAAATTTCGTCTTGCGGGAAGAAGTCTTTCTCGACTTGACACAGTGTTTTCTTCTCATTTCTGTTTCTTTGTAAATTTCTGTTTCGAGTTGTAATCTTTTATTATTTCTTTTGTAATTGAATTTTTATTTCCTCACTCACTTTCTCCAAAAATCGCAAGACGAAATTATGACTGACTGAAATAACAATTCTGAGTCTTCGATTCAAGGAAACGTTGTTGTTCCTTCTGGTACTCCCATTCCTAGGGCACCACCACCCCCGTTTCCCATGTAACTGTCCCAGTTGGGCAGACCTCTATTCTCGTGGTGAGCCATTTCCCTTTTGACAACTTGACACCTTTCATGGTTCATAGCGAGAGACTCGAGAAGTTCTTGGGTAAGAATTAAAAAAAATGGCAGAAGAGAATGTTATTTTTTTCTTGCCATCTTTTGGTTGGCAAGGTTTGTCACTGGTATCCGCTTACGTTCGTTGAGAATGATACACAAAATGAGGATGTAATTGTCAAATGGTGGCGATGGGATTAAAGTCTCATGATTGATTAAAGCAGGTTGTTGATGAGAATTGTAAACCGGATCGCAACGAGACTTTTTCCAAATGAGGCACTAATTTGAAATAAAAATTGGTGTCTTTTGGGAAAAGATTGAATCGAAATACCCATGGTGGCGTTCGAGTTTATCGCGATTTTGAGTAGATCGGCGATTGACGTTGTTGTCCCGAGAGAAAGGGGCATGAATGGTCGTATCTCTCTCGGCCGCCTGAAAAAGTTAAATGGGCATGGTTTAAGTCATGTGTTTAATTTATTTTGGGTTGAAAATTATACTTATATGATTGGCCCAAAATTAAATATTTGAGGATATTGGCTAATTTAGCCGAGTGCGTAGGCCTGTTGTTGATCTCGATTGGCCAAATTGATGAATTAAGGTTGAAACTCAAATTTCAGTTGAATTGCTGAGAGAAACATGGGTCAAAATTAATTGAATTTTGGATCGGGTATTGTTATGAAAATTATATAATAATACTTTCAGGTGTTATAATATTATTTCATAAATTTGATTTCCTTGATATTAAATAATAATATTATATGGGATCAAATACTTTGTGCTTGAGAGTGCAAATCATTATTTGGATTTAGTTCAAATAATTTGAGACGTCGTATAATTCGTCTGAGATTTGCTTGCGAATAAATGGTGGCATTAATGCCTCATTTGAAACTGTGCTTTGAGAGCATGAGCAATGTGAATTTAATTCACAAGATTTGACTCGTATCAATGACGATTTATTTGAGATTCAAAGGTGGCAATTACAGCCATAATAAAAAATTGAATTTAATTTGGTATTTGACCAATATTAAATTTCGGACTTGAAGTGTAACTTCGAAACGTTTAGTTTTCCAATTTATTTCAAAATTGTGTCCAAAATTAATATTTGATGAAATATTAAATGGACGAACAATCTCGAATATGGGGGATGAATTCTCACCATGGATAAATTAGAATGTGGGGGGAGAAGAGGTCTCTCCATTTATTAGGATATTTTTGTCCTAAGGGTTTTTCTCATTTTAATTTTGATAATGTCAAAACAGATATATTTGTATTATGGAAACTAACATTGCAGGAACATAGAAAAATGAAGAATTTAATAGATGAAAGTCTACATCTGCAAACATTGGATACAGACCCTATAGCTAGTTGAAGACAAGTCTACATCTGAAGAATTGAAGACAAGTCCACAGCCGAAGAGTCTACATCTGCAGAATTAGAGACTACAAGCTGTAAACTTGAGATTAGTAGGACTAATTAAGTGTAGTACACATGGTACACTCACTCACTTAGTTTGAAAAGTTTCAGTGTTTACCAGAGCTAATTACTAGCCAGTAGAAATAAGTATCTCAGTGATTATCAGCTCTTTGAGCAGTCATCACTAAAAGACAACTTGTACTACTTGACGTTATTATATGACAAGAAGTTTTAATCAAGCAGAAGTCAAAGCTACAGGAGAAAATATTTGAAATTTTCAATCCCTCCAACGGCTAGAGGACCCCTCAAGACTCCTATAAATAGGAGAGGAGACCTCAGAGGCTCAACAATAATAACCCCAAGCTCTCAAGCATACTGCACAATATCTACAGCCTTCAAAGTCTACAGCCCTTCAAATATAGAAGTTTAGGACTTAGAAGCTAGGATTATTGTCTTGTATTTTTTATTGTTGTTGTTCCTCAATATATACCCCTCTTTTCTACCTTGGGTAGATTTTATTCTTAGTGAGTGTTTAGTTCTGAGTGAGATAGAGAGAGTGTTCTGAGTGAATTTGTGTTTCATCCTAGACTAGACTGATCTGTGTGAGAACTCTAAGTCTTAAGGGGAACATCTTGTGACTGTGTGGTTTCTTAGTGAATTTGGCACCTGTGTGGTGTAACAGTGGATGTAGGAGGATTACAACACATCTGAACCACAATAAAATTTCCTTGTTCTTTATCTATTGTTCATTCACTTTATCTATCTTATTGCTTATTGTATCATTCATATTCTTTGTGCTTTTTAAAGTTTTAATTGGATTTGATTTTTCACTTCACACACTTTATTTATTTCCGCTGCACTAGGTGTTAAAATACTCCAAAGTATTACAACACTAACTTTGATAAGTGTTTGAATTAATTATACAAACTTTGCATTTCAAAAGTCTGCAGCTGCAAACCTTTACTTTTAACTCTACAGTTGCAGAGTTCAATCTGTATACTTTATTTGTTGCTAAAAAGTTTTAAGTTTTAAAAATCAAGGTCTATTCACCCCCTAGACCTTGATACATCTTTGGGACCAACAAGTGGTATCAGAGCAGTTGGCTTGCCATTGCTTTGACCAAATTTCAAAAGTTTTCAAGCCAGATCCAAAACTGTTTTTGAAAAATCATATTTGCATTCCCTATGGCTCCTAAAATGATGAACTCTAAAGTGCCTATATTTTCCATAGATGAATATGATGATTGAAAAATCCGAATGCAAGCTCACCTATCTGCTATGAATGATGAAATGTGGTCCATAATTGAGGATGGTCCAATTGTGATAGAAAAGGTCAAAACTGCAGGAGATCAGACTGGTCTAGCTCAAATCATTCCAAAGCCCAAGAAGAAGTGGACAGATGAAGACAAGAGAAGAGCAAACCTTGACAATGTTGCAAGAAATACTATTTATCACTCCTGGATAAAATTATGTTCAGCAAGATAAAAAGTTGCAAAACTGCTAAAGAGATATGGGAGAAACTTGAGATGATATGTGAAGGGACTGATCAAATTAAAGAGAACAAACTCATGATAGTTGTCCAAAAATTTGAGAACTTCAAGATGAAATCTGGAGAAACTCTTGAAAAGTTTGATTCAAGATTCATTGTAATACTCAATGAGCTTGAACTACTTGAAAAAGAATACTCTCAAAGGAAAAAGAACATGAAAGTTCTAAGAGCCTTACCATCTGAATGAGATATGTAAGTGGTTGCTATGAGAGAATCTAAGGATTTATCCAAAGTATCCACATTTGATTTGTTTTATGACCTTAAAGCCTTTGAATTTGATATTGACAGGAGAAAAGACAAAGACTCAACAAGTTCAAAAGTCACAGCTCTTGTAGCTGGAGAGTCCAACCCAACTGCAGAATCAGATTCATAAAATGTTGAGATGGCCCTGTTGATAAAGCAATTCAAGAAGTTTGCCAAGAGAGCCAACTGGAAGAAAAATCCATCTAAGCAAGAAGGTAAGTCAAGTAAACTAGCTGCTAACTCCAACTATCTTTGCTATAATTGCAGGAAACCTGGACACTTCATCAAGGACTGCCCCTACCCAGAAGCAAAGAAGTACACTGAGGAGGAGAAAACTGCAAGGATGGAAAAGAAGAAAAAGTTGGATAAAGAAAGAATAAGACTGCAGAGTGTGAGTCCACAGATTCTGAGGACAATGAAGTACTAATTTGTCTTATGGCAAAGGATGAAGAGGTACAATCCTCATCCAGTTCTTTAACTGAAAAGGATTTTTCCAGTGATATGATTCACTTGCTCCAAAAAGGTTTTGAAGGACTACTTCATATAAGAAGTGATTATGATGAACTTTTAGTGGAAAATCAAAAACTTAAGCAAAGAATTAAGGAACTGCTTGCTGAAACCAATGAAAACAGAAACAAGTTATCCTTAATGAGTAATTTGCAAGAAGAATTTGATTATCTAAAAATGAGTCATGAAGAACTTTTTGAAGAAGCTACATGCAGAATTGTTGACTGTATAGATCTCAAGAATGAAGTTGCAAAGAAGGACAACATTATCCTAAATGTTAAAGCTGAGAGAGATTATTTCATTAAAAGATTAGAATGCTATGGTAAATCTTCTAGAAAATTGAAGGAAATGCTTCTACAGCAAAGATCTTCTAGAGATATGACACGCATTGGATACAATCCATGTGATTGAATGGAATATCTTAAAAAATCTATTTCCCACATTTGTGAAACAACAACAAGAGTTCAAGAGAGAAAGCATTCTTCTACAAGAACTTGAGGAACCAATTGTTCAAAGATTAGTAAAAAATCTATCTGATGAGAAACAAAAGAAGATTATTGACATTATATATGGAAAATTGAGAATGAACAACATTTGGAAGAAAAGATCAATCTGTACACAGTCAAGATCAAATCAATCTGTAAAGAAGAGACTTCAAGTCAAACTCTACAGACAACAACTGTGCAGCCGGAATCAACTGTAAACTTTAAGAGAAAAGAGAATTTTAACAAATTCTGGAATGGAAAGAAGTCTACAGGTGACAAGAAAGTTTCTCAGGAAGTTCCATACAAGAAAGGCAAAAGACCAACTATTGCAAAACCAACTTGGATGGTTAAGAATGTCACTGGAGAAGATCCAAATCTTTGGATACCTAAGCACTAACTCTTCACTTATTGCAGGGACATTTGTCAACCACTCCAAAGGAAATCTGGTATATTGATAGTGGTTGTCCAAGGGTTCAGGTTCAATAAGAAGAGGAAATGTTCAAATTAATGATGTATATCTTGTGGATGGACTGAAGCATAATTTACTAAGTGTGAGTCAATTTTGTGACAAAGGCTACATTGTAGACTTTACAACAAACTCATGCATGATTAAGGATGTTGAAATCAAACAAGTCAAGCTTTGTGGTGCTAGAAAAGGAAATGTGTATATAGTTGAATGGAGCTCAACTGAAGAGAATGTTTGTTTTATAGCAAACAACTCTACAGATACAAGCTGGCTCTGGCATAAAAGATTAAATCACATAAATTTCAAAACCATGAATGACCTTGTAAAGAACGGACTTGTAAGAGGTCTACCAGAGACAAAGTTCAAGAAAGATCGCCTTTGTGATGCATGCCAAAAGGGTAAGCAAACAAAGAAGACTTTTAAGAACAAAATCTTTGATAGCTCAAACAATGTTCTGGAACTGCTTTATATGGATCTTTTTGGACCCATATATCAAGTTAGCATTAGTGGAAAAAAGTATACCCTTGTGGTGGTAGATTATTACTCAAGATTCACCTGGACTGTGTTCCTAAGGAAAAAGAGTGAGACTCTACAGAGGTTACCTGAACTTATGAGAAAAATTTAGAATGAGAAAGGTTTAAAATTGTAAAAATCAGATCTGATTGAGGAACTGAATTTACAAATCAAGTTATTGAGGAGTTTTTTTTCTCTCCATGGGATTCATCATGAATATTCAGCAGCTAGAACACCTCAAAAAAATGGTGTGGCTGAAAGGAAGAATAGAACTCTAAAAAAGCTGTTAGAACCATGTTAGTTGAAGCTCATTTACTGTTGGTCCCGGTACAAGGCTGAGAGATACGTGTATGGGGGGATACACGTATGTAAATTTTCTTTCTTTTAAACTGACTGAGTCCCCTTTACTCAGAGTGATGTAGAATTCAGGGTTGAGAACAAAACCTACTAACTGCACTGAGTGCTGGTCAGTTGGTAAGCTATCATCTTGAGTTCAGTGCGGAAATGCGTGAGCCCTGAAAGTTTATAGTCTTGTTGATGTTTTCTTTCTGAAAACTTGATTACTTTTTTCTAAAGAGTGATTAGAAGGGCAATGCTCAGTTTAATGATCATGCTGATTGATTCAAGCTTGATAAATAATGCAATGAATGACTTAATGAATGATCAGTTAAGAGCAACAATGAAAGCAATAAAGAACACAAGAAAGTAACGTGGTTCAGAGACTCAAGCTCCTACGTCCACGGTCCTGATTTAACAGGAGAATCAACTAAGGATTGGCTTGTTTTTAACATTCCAAGGTGCACCAGAATTAGCTACACTCACTGGCCCTTACTTCCTCCTTCTAACTCACTAACAACCTCAACCAACAAACCAGACTAGAGGGTTTTGGTTTCAGTTTTCTTTCCAAATATATGTTGTGATTATCCTTACAAGGCTAAGCTCTGCTAAGGATGGATAATCACTTCTAAGCTTAAGATATTACAATGAATGCTCAGTGGAATACAGAATAACTCTCTTTGCTAAGAAACACTTGAGAAATATATGGTTTTCGAGTGCTTCTTTGAACGTTGAACACTTGAGAGTTTGAGTAATTTCTGTGTTGGGAAAATGTATAAGACTTGTTTTGATTAGATGCCAACATGTCCCTCCCTAAGTTGTTTGTAAGTAAATTATTCAGTAGAGTTAGAGTTTAAATTAAACAGTTCTAAGTGTTAAAGAACTGAAGTGCAGTTAGTAAAAACTAGAGTGTATTTTAGTATGAAGTCTGCTGAAGTGAAGTCCGCTGCAGTGAAGTCCGCTGAAGACTAAGTGATCTGAGAAAGAAGTCTAAGTCTTGAATGTTTTCTAAGTACATTCTCACTAAGACTAAATCTATCAGTAGAGGACGAAGGTCCACTGATGGGAACTAACAAAGTACATTTAATGCTAAACATATTTAAAGCTGTTGGTTAATCTGGTTGGAACAAGGCAAAATGAATTTCAGTGAAGCTTACAATAAATGAAGGAATAAGAAGGTTCTCATCAGAGGAGTTCCACCTAAAGCAAGACAAGAATCTGGGCATGCAGACTTAAGGTCCAATGAGAAGATGACACGTCAGTGTACCTTACTGACAGCCGACCTGTCCCAGCCTGACAAGTACCAAAAGTCTTTCACCTAGCAATCTACAGAAAGTTGGTGAACAAGCATGGATTTGCAGCCGTTTCTTGACAAGACTTAAAGCTTCAAATAGAGCCGTTTGAACCAATCAGATACAAGAAGACTTACTTGAGAAGATTCAAATCCAACGGGAAGATTTTCAAGGAAGCCTATAAATACAGAAGGACGTGCACATTTTACAAGCACGGGAAACTCACAAGATCAAAGCTATCTCTACATTCATAACTATCTAGAAACACTCGAAATTATCATTGTTTCCCAAGTGTTTCACAATTGTAGAGAAACTAACAAACTTTCTGTAACCAAGCTTAAAGCTATATCCAAACCTTAGAAAGAGATAATCCAATCCTAAGCCTTGAGCTAAACTTGTAAGGATTATCTCAAAATAGTTGGAACCAAAACCCTACTCAAAACCCTACTCAGTGTTTAGGTTGAGAGCTAGTGTTAAGTGGTGTTAGTAAGCTGATTGTTGTATCAGTCTGAAAGCTGGTTTGTTTTGGGAACTAGGACCTGGAATTTCCTAGTGATCAATCATCCTAAGAGAGGAAAAGTTGATCAGTGCACCTTGGCACTATAACACAAGGAATTCCAAGTGAAAGGAATTCTCCTGTTTGATCAGGCCAGTGGACGTAGGAGATTTATCTCTGAACCACTTTACATCTTGTGTACTTACATTCTGCTTTTTCATAAGTGTGTGTTAATCTCAAAGTTTATCAAAGTAAAACGAGTTTTCTAAAAGGGCTCACTAATCCGCATCTGAAAGCTAATTAGATAGTAGTTCAACTGAAAGTCTTGTGCTTTCAGTGGAGGTATTATCTCAGTAAGCTTTCACAGAGTAACTCTCAGCAGACCTCAAGTCCACTGACGAGCTACTGTCTTAAGTAACCTGATAAGTTTTAAAGAAGTTTAAATTTGTAACCACAGGTGTATTCCCCCCCCCCCCCCATACACCTGTTTACTCGTTTCGGGACCATCAATTGGTATCAGAGCAGTGGTTCAAAAGACCATTGTTCTAAGTATACCTTGTGCTCAAAGGTATTTTTATAAGGTCACCTGAATTGATCTTTTGATAAACTTGTTTTTATTCTATGGCTGACAACACAGCTAGGGTTGCACCACCTGCAGAGAACAACATGGGAGTAAATCCCTTGAACCATATGTCTCATCACAAGCTTCCACAATTCTCAGTGGAAAACTATGACTTCTGGAAAATCAGAATGAGAGCTCATCTTGCCTGTGTGCATGATGAAATGTTAAGGGTTATTACTAAAGGTCCATTTGTGTTTATGACACCTAACCCTAGAACTACAGCTGAAACTATTGCAGATCCTAGAGAAGAATGGCCCAAAGATGAAGATAATTTCACTGCAGATGAGAGGAGGAGAAACAACCTCAACTTCATTGCCATGAACATTCTCTACACCACTATTCCAGACTCTGTAATGGGAAGAGTGATCCACTGCAAGACAGCAAAGGAACTATGGGACACTCTTGCTCTCATGTGTGAAGGAACTGACAAAATAAAAGAGAACAAGCTTTCAGTAGCTGTTCAAAAGTATGAGCAGTTCACCATGGAGTCCACTGAGACCATAGACCAGCTTGATGGGAGGTTCACTGACATCATGAATGAGATTAATTCTCTGGGAAAGGTCTACACCAAAAGAGAAGTTGCCTTAAAGATCCTGAGAGGTCTAACCTCAAGATGGGATGTGTACTCTGTGATGATGCAGAATACCAAGGATCTATCCAGCATGTCTATGCAACAGGTATTCTCTGAACTTAAGGCTTATGAGTTTGATCTGAACAGGAAAAGGGCTCCTGATGAGACCTCAGCTGAGAAGGAAGTTGCCTTCAAAGCTAAGGAGCCTGAGCCAAAATCCCCAAAGCCTCAGAAGAGTTCAAAGGCAAGTAAGTCTCAAAGCAAGGCTGAGATGCAGGAGGAACTCAGCCTGATGGCTAGAAGGTTTGAACAACTTAACAGCCGCTTTGGCAAATATAAGAGATTTTACAGGGATAACAGGGAAGGTAGAAGTTATCCACAAAAGACTACCAGAGAAGGAGAGAAAAGCTCATCTGAGCTGGAAAAGAAGAAGGAATACAAGAATTACACCAAGGCTGAAGGTTCATCATCAAAGACCAGAGAGTCCACTGAAGAAAAGAATGATGATGCCAACAGGTGTTTTCAGTGCAAGAAGATTGGGCACTTTCAATATGATTGTCCTCAACTGAGCACTAAAGAAAGAAGAGAAAGGCAAGCCAAAAGAGACAGAAGATATGGAGAAAGGAAAGCCATGATGGCTGGGGATGTTGATGAAAACCTGGAGTCACCTGATGAACTGTTCTCTGACAGCAGTGAAGATGACATGTGCCTCATGGCAACAGAAGAACCAGAGGTACAATCTAAACCATCCATTTCTCTAGAACACACACCTGAGCTAAGCTCAGAGTCAACTGAGGAACTCAATCTTCAGTCCGCCTTGGAACAATTGATGATTGATTTCTCAAGGTTGCAAGAAGCAAGTTTCTGTCTTCAAGATGAGAACAAACAACTCTTGAGTGAAAACTCCAAGTTAATCGAGTCTGGGAATCAAGGAGATCTGAACTCAGCCAAATCTACCATTGAACTGACAAAAGAGGTGGAAACCCTCAGGAGTCAAGGAAATGGTAGAGATCAACTGATAAAAGATCTCAATGAATCTAAAACAAAGTTAACAGAAGAGAATTTAAAATTGGTAAGCCAAATAAAGGATTATCTCCTGAAAATTGATGTCTTACAAAAATCTGAAGAGACCTTGTTAAAAAGGATTGATGCTCTAAACAAACCCTCTCTTGCCATAGAGGAGATCCAAAGTTTTCAAACCAATCCAAATAACAAGTGTGGGATAGGCTTTATTCCAAAACCTTCAGAAGGTCCTCTGAGTGTTGCTTCTTCAAGTGGCACAAAGAGAGTTTTTGTTAAGTCTGTGACATTTCAACCACAGACTGTAGATAAAGGAAAAAGACCAGCTGAGATCACACAAAAGAAAAGTCAATCTAAGCCAAAACCAAATGGAAAGGCTCAGGTGACTTATCAAAATAGATCTCAGCAGAGGTACTATCAGCCGAGGTCTTCACAGATGAAGCAACCTCAGCTGAGAACACCCAGGCATGAGCAGTCCTCAAGGAATGACTCATATGGAAGACCTAGTCCTTTTGTGCCTAAAGGAAAAGGTCCTTCATACCTTTATCAACAAAAACCAAGACCAGGTGCACCCAAGCCAAAGAGAAAGAATGTGAAGAAGGTTCCTGTTCCTTCAAAGGCTGACACCCATAGAAAGTTTACTCCCAAGGCACCCAGGGAGATAACAATCTATGTAGATGTTTATGGAAGACAAATTAGCCAATCTAAAATAATTAGAACTGTGAGGCAAATTTGGATTCCAAAAGGTACAGCTAACCTTGTAGGACCCAACACCAAATGGGTACCTAAAGCTTGATCTGTGATTGCAGGGCTCAGTGGACCTCAACAAAGGAGAAGCTCTTAAATCATCAGTCTGGTACTTGGACAGTGGATGTTCTAGGCACATGACTGGCAACAAAAATCTCCTAACAGAATTTGTTGAGAAGGAAGGTCCACAAGTCACCTTTGGTGACAACTCTCAAGGAGCCACTAGAGGTTATGGTACTTTAATAATTGGCTCAGTAAGAGTAAGCAATGTATCCCTTGTCAGTGGACTTAAGCATAATCTTCTGTCCATAAGTCAATTCTGTGATAAGGGATACAGTGTTGAATTTTCATGTAACCTGTGTTTTGTTAAGAATATATCTTCACAACAGGTATTACTAACTGGGTCAAGAAAGGGAAATATTTATCTTGCAGATTGGAAGTCTTGCACACCAAATGCATGTCTTATTGCCAAAAGCTCAACTGACACTAATTGGTTGTGGCACAAAAGGCTAAGTCATCTGAACTTCAAGATGATGAACAGGATAGCAAGACATGGACTGGTAGAAGGAATGCCAAATGAAGTATACAATAAAGAACATATCTGTAAAGTCTGTCAGGAGGGGAAGCAAGTAAAGGCATCTTTCAAAAGCAAAGTAGCAACCTCGACTGACAGAGTACTTCAACTATTACATATGGATCTTTTTGGTCCAGTAACCCCTGTAAGTATAAATGGGAGAAAGTATACACTTGTTGTTGTTGATGACTTCTCCAGGTACACATGGGTGATATTTCTTGCAAGCAAAAAGGAGACTCAACTGAGACTGCCAGAGCTCCTGAAGAAAGTTAGCAATGAAAAGAGCCTGAACATTGTAAAGATAAGATCAGATAAGGGCACTGAATTCATAAATTCTATCATATCTGATTATTGTAAAGAATTAGGTATCTTTCATGAGACATCAGCTGCAAGGACTCCACAACAAAATGGAGTAGCTGAAAGAAGAAATAGGACTCTCAAGGAGGCAGCAAGGACAATGTTAGCTGAAGCTCAGGTTCCTAAAAGATTCTGGGCTGAAGCTATTAATACTGCCTGCCACACTCAAAACAGATCCATGGTAACCAAACATCAAGGAAAAACTCCATATGAGTTATGGAATGGCAGAAAGCCACAGGTATCTTACTTTCATATTTTTGGTTGCAAGTGTTTCATTCACAACAATGGGAAAACTCAACTGAAAGCTTTTGATAGCAAAGCTGATGAAGGAATTTTCTTAGGATATTCCCAAATCAGTAGAGCTTTCAGAGTTTACAACTGTAGAACTCTTGTTGTGGAAGAAACACCTCATGTGGTATTTGATGAATCTACTTTTGAGTCCAGAAGTAAGGAGACTGAGGATGTGATAAGCAAAAGGCTAACTAGACTGAGTATCAAATCAAAAGGATATCCTGAGAATTCTGTTGATACATTCATCCCAACCTGGGACAACCTCAATGATCAACAATTCAAAGAGGACACTCAAAATCAGACCACTCCTCAAAGCTCACCTGAGAGCTCTCCTGAAGATGTAACTGAACTGATGAACACCATCCCAGTTCAAGAGGTAACCAATGTCAATGAAGATGTGGTCACAGCTGAGACATTCACTGAACCCATCATTCAAGGGGGAACCAATGAAATTACCATTGAGAATGAAAATACCTTGAATGATGACTCAGGACTTCAACCCTCTGTCTTATTTCCTGAATTCGATTTCATTCCAATATCTAGTGACTCAACTTCAGAAGAGTTAAACTCAACTGAAGGGCATCAGCCTAGGAGGACTTGGCTCTCAGATCACCCTGTTGAGCAAATCCTAGGTGATCCTTCCTCAGGAGTCAAAACTAGAAGTTTTCATGGTGAAAGTGCTTTGTTTTGTTGTTTCTTATCAAACCAGGAACCAAGTTCCATAGCAGAAGCACTTCAAGATTCCAACTGGATTATTGCCATGCAAGAAGAGCTCAACCAGTTCACAAGGAATCAAGTATGGGAGTTGGTGGACAGACCATATCACTGCAATGTGATAGGAACCAAGTGGGTATTCAAAAACAAGAAGGATGAGAATGATATCATAGTCAGAAACAAGGCCAGGCTAGTTGCAAAGGGCTACTCTCAAGTTGAAGGATTTGACTATGATGAAACATTTGCTCCAGTAGCCAGACTGGAGGCAATAAGGTTATTTCTTGCATATGCTGCTCACAAGAAATTCAAGGTGTACCAGATGGATGTTAAAAGTGCCTTCTTGAATGGAGTACTAAATGAAGAAGTCTATGTGGAGCAACCCCCAGGTTTTGAAGAAAGTCACAAAGTATATAGACTGAGGAAAGCTCTATATGGACTGAAACAGGCTCCAAGAGCTTGGTATGATACTTTGTCTCAATTCCTTTTGGATCATGGTTTTATCAAAGGGAGAGTTGATAGAACACTTTTCAGAATCACAAAAGGAGAGGACACATTGCTGGTTCAAATCTATGTGGATGATATCATCTTTGGTTGTCCTAACCAAGTCCTCTGTGAGAAGTTCTCTCAACTGATGAAGGGAAAGTTTGAGATGTCTATGATGGGAGAAATGAATTTCTTCCTAGGACTTCAAGTCAAGCAGTCCACTGAAGGAATCTTCATCAACCAAGCCAAATACACAAGGGAGCTGATCAACAAGTTTGGATGCCAGACCAGCAAGGTCGCAAGAGTTCCACTCAACACCAACACCAAGATGGAACCAGATGAGGATGGAGAATCAGTAGACCAGACTTCCTACAGAGCCATTATTGGATCTCTACTGTATCTCACAGCAAGCCGGCCTGATATCACATTTGCAGTTGGCATTTGTGCTAGATATCAAGCCAATCCCAAGAAAAGTCACCTGGAAGCTGCCAAGAGGATTCTCAAATATCTTAAGGGTACTGTGAATATGGGATTGTGGTATCCCTCAGATGACAATCTAGAACTCACAGGATACTCAGATGCTGACTATGGAGGATGCAGAATTGATAGAAAATCAACCTCAGGCACTTGTCAATTCTTGGGAAGTAAACTGATTTCTTGGTTCTCCAAGAAACAAAATTCAGTAGCCACAAGCACTACTGAAGCTGAGTATATGGCAGCTGGAAGTTGTTGTGCTCAAATTCTTTGGCTAAGACAACAACTGAGAGATTACAACATCTTTGCCAATGAAGTCCCTATTTTCTGTGACAACAATAGTGCAATTGCTATTTCAGAAAATCCAGTTCTCCACACAAGATGCAAACATGTGGATATAAGGCATCACTTCATCAGAGATCATGTGGAGAAGAAGGACATCAAGATGCTCAAAATCCACACTGACAAGCAGAAGGCAGATATCTTCACTAAACCTTTGGCTGAAGCAAGGTTTCAAGAGTTGTCAGTGGAGCTTGGACTCCTAGATCCAGGAGAGTAAAGAAAGGATTGAATTTCAGTAGAGTTACCTTCAACTCAGTGGAGGTTCATACTCAGAAGAGGATCTTCTCTCAGAAGAAGCTCCCCATCTCAGAAGAGATCTATATATCAGACGAGGTCGAACCTCAGTAGAGGTCAAATCTACTTATGTTATTTTTTTCAAAGATAAAGCCTCTTAGTGTTATATATTTTAATTTGTTTCAAAATATTTACTAATGAGTGCTTTCTGGAAAATTAAGTCTCTTTCCACTGTTCCGAAGAGATTTTGGTATGACAAGCATTTAATGCGCGTGGTACAAGTCAGACATGCTTTTTCAATTTCCTATCTCACGCGCCCTAAAAGCCGGATGATGTGACCTTCCGGTTACCAACCTTTTCAATCCTTACCATTCAATTAGGCGGTTCTTTTCTAAACCGTCAAGATTTCTTAAAACCCCCCACTAAACCCTGCAACTATCCACGATCTCAAAATCATTCAATCTCAGACGTTGATTGTGAAATTAGATCTAACCGTTTATTTCTGATATAAAATCCCCAACCTTAAGCTTGTAAACCTTTTCGAATACACTTCCAAGCAAACACTTACTATCTTACTCTGTAATTTGTTCTCTCAAACCCTCTTGTTCAAATGGCGAAATTAAATCTCAATTTCCTTACCCAAAAAGATAGCTTCTGGTATGAACCCATCGTGGTTTTCGATAACCCAGAAATTGAGTCCAGACCAGAGTACGCTCACATCAAAGAGGCCCTTGAAATGATAAAAAGTGCTGGGTTAGAGAAATTCCTATCTGTTCATCCAGAGAATTGTTTTGACAGACAGGTTCTTGATTTCTACAACAATGTCTCCAACTCAGATACAAAGATCAGGTCTCATCTGATCTTGCAAAGGAAGAAGAAAGTTATGAGGGATGACATGGAGGTCATTGAACACCAGAAGATAAAGAAGGAGATTCGTGTAAGCGGAGATGTCCTGAAGGAGCTTTTTGATCTTCCTTCTGAAGGTCCCAATCCAGACACGTGCATTGTGGAGAAGGAGGAAGAATGGGTCAAAACCATAATGCAGAGGAAGGTACCTTACACTCCAACGATGAACAGAAGTGAACTCCTGCCAGTTTACAATGTTCTCTGTGAAATTGTGAGTAAGTGTATTTTGGGAAACCAAGGGAGTACTGAGCAAGTGAGCAAGCCAAAGCTCAGGCTGATGAAGGCGATTGTTGAGAGCAAGGAAAAGCCATACAATTGGCAGCAGTTCTTTCTGAGGGCCTTGAATAAGGAGCACTCAAAGTTTCAACCCGACAAATCTCCCCAACTATCAAGTAAGCTGAACTATGCAACAAAGATCTCTTACTTGATAGAGAATGTAGATTTGGGCGTGGATTGGATCCCTGACAGGAAATGGAGCACTCTAAAAATTTTATTCAAGTCTGGAAAGACTCTGGAGGCTAGAATGATTAAGCCTGTTGTGGAAAGCCCAGAGGCAGTAGAGGAGGAGGAAGATACCCCAGCTGAGGGGAAGAAGACAAAGCTGAAAAGGAGACTGGTAAAGTTGAGTGACAAAATGGCTCAACATAAGGAGGCTGTGGCAGAGAAGGCCTCAAGGAAGGAGAAGAAGAGGTCTTCTGAAGCAGAGAAGGAGGCTGCTTCGAAGAAAGTCAGAGTCACAGACTCTACTGATGAGTCTTCATCAGGTAACCCTACCTCTTCCCCCAACACTATCTCAACTGAGTCTGACTCAGATGTTCCTACTCCTACTCCTATTAAACCCAAGACCAAACCTCGCACCCCTGTAGCCAAAACCAAACGCATCTCCAAAATAACTCACACTCAAACCCCCACTGATGGCTCTCAAAAGCCAGCCAGTGGATCTCAAACTCAAACCCCCACTGAACTCATCTCCACCCCAACTGAAACCACCCCATCAAATCCTACTGAACCAATTCCCTCAACCCCCACTGACCAAAACCCAACCTCACCTGACACTCAAACCTCTTCTGAAACTATCCCTAACCCTCCTGAAACCCAAACCTCAACTCACCTGGAATCTATTCCAGAAGAACCCACTGATATCAGATCCCCTACCCCTTCCCTTCCTTCAGACGATGAAGAAGAGTACTCATTCTTAGACACCCTTAAGGATGAGGTTGCTTACTCTTTGGAGTCTAAGTACCCTGAACTTGACAACTTCCCCACTCTCAAGGCTTTATTCTTGAGGCTGAGACTCCTTGTCCAGCTCAAAGATAGGAGGCTAGGAGAAATTCTATTGGCAGTCAGAGGCAGCAATGCCGATGATTGGAAGAAGGAGGAGATGGAGGTGTTGCAGTTTGCAGGGATGACCAAATCCAGACTTCTCTGTGATGAGAAAATTTTTGAGAGTCTGGTGATGGAAAAGATAGCTGAGGCTAAGAAGTCAGCTGATGTGGTTGATGAAGCAGAGGAGGAGAAGGAGAAAGAGATGGAGGAAAGTGTACAAGGAGGAGGGACCTCACCAAGGCAAGGTGATGGTGAGGTAGCCAAGGATGTATCCAAGGCAAGGGATACTGAGGCTCAAAATTTGCCACAGGAGAGTCCAGTAGAGGTGTCTACTGAGATTCTCCCACAACAGCCCTCAGTGGTGGCTTCAGAGTCAACTGAGGTGACTGGATCAGAAGGAGTTGAAAAGACTGAGGGTGTTGAAAAGGAAGTTGAAATCACCGGAGTTGTGAGTGGCCAAATAAAAGCAATCATTCCTGTAAAGGATGCATTGGCTGAAAAAATCTTAGTTGAAAATAAGAGTGATGAAAGAAGTAAGCTGAGTGAGGAGGAGGGAGTTCCAATGGAGTTAGAAACCTCAGGAGATATAGGTTGTGAGATTGAGGGAGCAAGAACTAACATTGTTTTAAATGCAGGCACTCAAACTGATGAGATCCCCTCAGTCCAGGTCAACCTAACTCCCCTGAAGGATGAAGTGCTTAAACTTCAAGAAGAAAGGCTCCCTGCCCTTGAAGCTCAACTGAAAGAAGTCCAAGAAATTGTCCAAGAGGAGGTGGACGAGATGATCATACTCTCAGACCACATTGACGAACTCATGGAGTCCACAACTACATCACTTCAAAATCTCACACTGAAAGTTGAAGACTCACAACAGATGGTGATTGATGTAGTTGAGGGACAAAGTGTGCTAGTCATTGAGGCTCTGAAAGATCTGGAGAAGAAGGAGGAAGAAGCCAGAACTCAATTCCTGAAGGACTCAGTGGAGAATGTGTCCATCAACCTGAAGTCTTCTGTCGAAGCTTTCTCAGCTGACCTTTTTGGGAAAGTTGAAGGGTTGTGGAACCAGAAGATACAGGAATTCGAGGCAAAGCATGAAGAACTCGGAGCCAAGCTTGGTGAAGTACTCAAAAAGGCTGCTGAGGACTTCCCAACTCAAGAAAAGACCAACGTGCTTATTAATGAGAAATTGGCACAATTTGTGCAATTTGGTCAAACTGCTGGAGCTGCACTGGAAAGGATGGAAGATGAAGTTGACCACTGCTCGACTGAACTGAAGGCCATCGCTCACGATCAGATGAAGTTAAACATCACTGTGGCTGAGTGCATGATTAATGCCGGAAAGGGGGAAAGATTGATATCTTCTAAAGAGCTGAAGGCTGATCCAAGGAACAAAATGCAAATCATCTTTGAAACCCCGGAGTTCGAGAAAGGTCAACAAATTAAAAGCACCATAAAGAAAGTTGATGCTGAGGCCCAGAAGCTGGCTGAGGAAAAGAAGGGAAAGGAGACCGCATCAGTGGACCTCTCAAAGTTCAAGGAAGCTCATCTGAAGGAGAAGGAAGAGAGAGCTGCAAAGAAGGGGGAACCTGCCAAGAGGAAGGCAACTGATGCACTCTCAGCAGAGGTTGCTAAAAAGACAAGAACCTCAGGGAGGTTGACTGCTAAGTCCACAACCTCTACTGACGATGTTGAGGTACTTCCCATTCTTAACCCTGATCCCTTATCTTCTGAAATTCCCAAGTCTGCACCCACACGAGTTACGGAGCTCACTGAGCTAATCAAGGAGGCTGGGGGAATGAACGAGAGAGCAAGGAAACTATCTGCCCAGCAGCAGGAGAGGAAGGATAAGGTGGTTGGGAAGATAGAGACCATTGCAGAATTGGCTGAGAGGAAAAGGAAGGAGAGGTTAGCCACATTTGATAAAACTACTTCTAAGAAATTCAGAAGTGGTTATCTCAAGTGGGCTGCCAAACTAAAGAAGGACAAGATCACACCTTCTCAGAACAGATTCCCTCACCATGATGCTTGGGTTCCCAAAAAGCTCAATGATGTCTGGGAGACTGCAAAAAGGGAATTCGTTTATTCTTTTTATGTCAGTGGAGAGTTAGGCAGGGACAATGCTCAAGAAGTCTTCAACTCATGGTTGTTTGATGCCTATCCCAAACTCTATCCCGATATCAGTGGAGCTTGGAATGATGTCTTCCCTGATCAAGCTTTGAAGGCCCCTGAGCCAATCACATACTGGCCCCCTCAAGATGCAACTGGTGCAGTTGATAGAGAAAGGATCACTGAAGAGTGGATATCCTTATGTGAACACCTTGGTCTCAGAGGACACTCGAAGGAGGTGATGGAAAGGAAGAATGAGCTGAAGATCAGAGTCTTCAAACAATATGGACTTGAACCTTTGTCTGAGTCCATCTGAGAAAGATGTATCTTTTGCTGGGCATTTGTTTATAAGTCCCAGATGTTTTTAAGTTTGAAACTTCTTAAGAGTTGACTTCATGTAATTTGTACTTCATATTTTTCAATGAAAGGAACTCTGCTGATGTTTGCCCAAGATAATATCTCATTATCATTTAGGCTTATGTACTTGAATGTTTTACTTACAAAAACTGTGAACTTTGAATGTCATCTGAAGAACCTCATCTAGAAGAAGATATGTAATAAGATAGGTTCCGGCATAATCAAAAAGGGGGAAATTGTTGGGAAAATGTATAAGACTTGTTTTGATTAGATGCCAACATGTCCCTCCCTAAGTTGTTTGTAAGTAAATTATTCAGTAGAGTTAGAGTTTAAATTAAACAGTTCTAAGTGTTAAAGAACTGAAGTGCAGTTAGTAAAAACTAGAGTGTATTTTAGTATGAAGTCTGCGGAAGTGAAGTCCGCTGCAGTGAAGTCCGCTGAAGACTAAGTGATCTGAGAAAGAAGTCTAAGTCTTGAATGTTTTCTAAGTACATTCTCACTAAGACTAAATCTATCAGTAGAGGACAAAGGTCCACTGATGGGAACTAACAAAGTACATTTAATGCTAAACATATTTAAAGCTGTTGGTTAATCTGGTTGGAACAAGGCAAAATGAATTTCAGTGAAGCTTACAATAAATGAAGGAATAAGAAGGTTCTCATCAGAGGAGTTCCACCTAAAGCAAGACAAGAATCTGGGCATGCAGACTTAAGGTCCAATGAGAAGATGACACGTCAGTGTACCTTACTGACAGCCGACCTGTCCCAGCCTGACAAGTACCAAAAGTCTTTCACCTAGCAATCTACAGAAAGTTGGTGAACAAGCATGGATTTGCAGCCGTTTCTTGACAAGACTTAAAGCTTCAAATAGAGCCGTTTGAACCAATCAGATACAAGAAGACTTACTTGAGAAGATTCAAATCCAACGGGAAGATTTTCAAGGAAGCCTATAAATACAGAAGGACGTGCACATTTTACAAGCACGGGAAACTCACAAGATCAAAGCTATCTCTACATTCATAACTATCTAGAAACACTCGAAATTATCATTGTTTCCCAAGTGTTTCACAATTGTAGAGAAACTAACAAACTTTCTGTAACCAAGCTTAAAGCTATATCCAAACCTTAGAAAGAGATAATCCAATCCTAAGCCTTGAGCTAAACTTGTAAGGATTATCTCAAAATAGTTGGAACCAAAACCCTACTCAAAACCCTACTCAGTGTTTAGGTTGAGAGCTAGTGTTAAGTGGTGTTAGTAAGCTGATTGTTGTATCAGTCTGAAAGCTGGTTTGTTTTGGGAACTAGGACCTGGAATTTCCTAGTGATCAATCATCCTAAGAGAGGAAAAGTTGATCAGTGCACCTTGGCACTAAAACACAAGGAATTCCAAGTGAAAGGAATTCTCCTGTTTGATCAGGCCAGTGGACGTAGGAGATTTATCTCTGAACCACTTTACATCTTGTGTACTTACATTCTGCTTTTTCATAAGTGTGTGTTAATCTCAAAGTTTATCAAAGTAAAACGAGTTTTCTAAAAGGGCTCACTAATCCGCATCTGAAAGCTAATTAGATAGTAGTTCAACTGAAAGTCTTGTGCTTTCAGTGGAGGTATTATCTCAGTAAGCTTTCACAGAGTAACTCTCAGCAGACCTCAAGTCCACTGACGAGCTACTGTCTTAAGTAACCTGATAAGTTTTAAAGAAGTTTAAATTTGTAACCACAGGTGTATTCCCCCCCCCCCCCATACACCTGTTTACTCGTTTCGGAACCATCATTCTGGCTTGGAAATTTCTCGTAACCTTGAATTACGAATTCATAATTTTCGTATTACTTTTGAACTTCTAAGATTAATTCTTTCGTTCTTTATTCTTGGAAACTATAAACCCCAGTTTTTCAGATTATAAGAGATTATTTTTTAGAATTTAATTTATTCGTTGTTTATGATCTTCAATTTAGTTGTTAATTCAAGTATGTTTATGTCTATTATCATCATTATTGCTTTCGTTATTCAATCCACCATGTTAGGCTAGAACCCTTGCATTAGGATAGGATGAACTCGTAGAAGTAGGACGTTGGTACGTAAGTAGGATAATTCATGATGTCTAGTCTTAGTTCTCTTAATTAATTGAATTCTTAAAATAAGCCCTAGAATTATCTTGGAATTGAGTACGAACATTGTTAGAGAGAAGATGACTTTATCACTCTTTGATAACAAATAGGCTTAACGAAAGGGTTTTTGAAGGGGTTTATCATCTATCGGTTTATCTAGGGAGGACAACCGCATCACCTTAGTTAAATTAGGGCCTCAATAATTAAGCACAATCCATATAATTTGATTATTGGATTAGTGGAGTAGGTTGATGTTGGGAAATTGTATAAGAATTAAGTTTTGATTAAGATGCCAAAATGTTCCTCATAAGTTGATTTGTAAGTAAAATATTCAGTAGAGTTAGAGTTTAGTTAAACAGTTCAAAATGTTAAGAACTGGAGTGCAGTTAGTAACTTCTAGAGTGTATTGAAGAACGAAGTCCGCTGAAAGCAAAATCTGTTGAAGACGAAGTCCGCTGAAGATAAAGTGATCTGAGAAAGTAGTCTAAGTCTTGAATATTTTCTAAGTGCATTCTCACTAAGACTAAAACCATCAGGAAAGGACCAAGGTCCACTGATGAGAACTATCAAAGCACATTTAATACTAAACATATTAAAAGTTGTTAGTTAATCTGGTTGGAACAAGGCAAAATGAATTTCAGTGAAGCTTACAATAAATGAAGGAATAAGAAGGTTCTCTCAGAGGAGTTCCACCTTAAAGCAAGACAAGAATTTGGGCAAGCAGACTGAAGGTCCAATGAGAAGATGATACGTCAGTGTACTTTACTGACAGCCGACCTGTCCCAGACTGACAAGTACCAAAAGTCTTTCCCTAGCAATCTACAGAAAGTTGGTGAACAGGCATGGTCTTTCAGCCATTTCTTCATAAGACTTAAAGCATCAAATAGAGTTGTTTGAACCAATCAGATATAAGAAGACTTACTTGAGAAGATTCAAATCCAACAGGACGATTTTCAAGGAAGCCTATAAATACAGAAGGACGTGCTCATTTCTATGCACGGGAAACTTACAAGATCAAAGTTATCTCTACATTCATAACTACCTAGAAGCACTCGAAATTACCTTTGTTTCCCAAGTGTTTCACATTTGTAGAGAACCTAACAAACCTTCTGTAACCAAGCTTAAAAGCTATATCCAAACCTTAGAAAGAGATAATCCATCCTAAGCCTTGAGCTACACTGTAAGGATTATCTCACAACAGTTGGAACCAAAACCATACTGAAAACCCTACTCAGTTGTTAGGTTGAGAGTTAGTATTAAGTGGTGTTAGTAAGCTGATTATTTGTATCAGTCTGAAAGCTGGTTTGTTTTGGGAACTAGGGCATGGAATTATCCTAGTGATCAATCATCCTAAGAGAGGATTAATTGATCAGTGCACCTTGACACTATAACACAAGGAATTCCAAGTGAAAGGAATTCTCCTGTTTGATCAGGACAGTGGACGTAGGAGATTCATCTCTGAACCACTTTATATCTTGTGTATTTATATTCTGTTATTTCCAAAGTGTGTGTTATCCACTCAAAGTTTATCAAGTAAAATGAGTTTTCTAAAGGGCTCACTAATCCGCATTTGAAAGCTAATTAGATAGTAGTTCAACTGAAAGTCTTGAGCTTTCAGTGGAGGTATTATCTCAGTAAGCTTTCTCTAGTAATTCTCAGCAGACTTAAAGTCCACTGACGTGTTACTATTTAAAGTAACCTGATAAGTTTTAGAAGAAATTTTAATTTGTAACCTCCGGTGTATTCCCCTCCCCTCATACACCTCTTTACTCGTTTCGGGACTAACAATTGGTATCAGAGCAGTGGTTCAAAAGACCATTATTCTAAGTATACCTTGTGCTTAAAGGTATTTTATATAGGTCATCTGAATTGATCTTATTGATAAACTTGTTTAGATATTATGGCTGACAATGCTGCTAGGGTAGCACCACCAGCGGAGAACAACATGGAAGTTAATCCCTTGAACCATATGTCCCATCATAAGCTTCCACAGTTCTCAGTGGAAAATTATGACTTCTGGAAGATCTGAATGAGAGCTCATCTTACCTGTGTGCATGATGAAATGCTAAGGGTTATTACTAAAGGTCCATTTATTTTTATGACACCTAACCCTAGAACCACAGCTGAGACTATTGCAGATCCAAGAGAAGAATGGCCCAAGGATGAAGATAACTTCACTGCAGATGAGAGGAGGAGAAACAACCTCAACTTCATAGCCATGAACATTCTCTACACCACCATTCCAGATTATGTAATGGGAAGAGTGATCCACTGCAAGGCTGCAAAGGAACTTTGGGACACTCTTGCTCTCATGTGTGAAGAAACTGACAAGATAAAGGAGAACAAGCTTTCTGTAGCTATTCAAAAGTATGAGCAGTTCACCATGTAGCCCACTAAGACCATTGACCAGCTTGATGGGAGGTTCACTGACATCATGAATGAGATAAATTCTCTGGGAAAAGTCTACACCAAGAGAGAAGTTGCCTTAAAGATCCTGAGAGGGCTAACCTCAAGATGGGATGTGTACTCTGTGATGATGCAGAATACCAAGGATTTGTCCAGCATGTCTATGCAACAGGTATTCTCAGAACTTAAGGCTTATGAGTTTGATCTTAACAGGAAAAGGGCTCCTGATAAGACCTCAGCTGAGAAGGGAGTTGCCTTCAAAGCTAAGGAACCTGAGCCAAAATACCCAAAGCCACAGAAGAGTACAAAGGCAAGCAAATCTCAAAGCAAGGCTGAGATGCAGGAGGAACTCAGTCTGATGGCTAGAAGGTTTGAGAAGCTTAACAGCCAATTTGGCAAGTATAAAAGATTTTACAGGGATAACAGAGAAGGAAGAAGTTATCCACAAAAAGACACCAGAGAAGGAGAGAAAAGCTCAACTGAGCTGGAGAAGAGAAAGGATTACAAGAACTATAACAGAGGTGAAGGATCATCATCAAAGACCAAGGAGTCTACTGAGGAAAAGAATGATGATGCCAATAGATGCTTCCAGTGCAAGAAGGTTGGGCATTTTCAATATGATTGTCCTCAACTGAGCACAAAGGAGAGGAAGGAAAGGCAAGCCAAGAGAGACAGGAGATATGGAGAAAGGAAAGCCATGGTGGCTGAGGATGTTGATGAAGATCTGGAGTCATCTGATGGACTGTTCTCAGATAGCAGTGAAGATGACATGTGTCTCATGGCAAGAGAAGAACCAGAGGTACAATCTAAACCATCCATTTCTCTAGAACACACACCTGAGCTGAGCTCAGAGTCAACTGAGGAACTCAATCTTCAGTCCGCTTTGGAACAATTGATGATTGATTTCTCAAGGTTGCAAGATGCAAGTTTTTGTCTCCAAAATGAAAACAAAAATCTCCTGAGAGAAAACTCTAAGTTAATAGAATCTGGGAATCAGGCAGATCTTAACTCAGCTCAGTCTACCATTGAGTTAACAAAAGAGGTGGAAACCCTTAAGAGTCAAGGAAATGGCAAAGATCAACTGATAAAAGATCTTACTGAATCTAAGATAAAGTTAACTGAAGAAAATTTAAATCTGGTAAGCAAAATAAAGGATTCTCTCCTGAAAATTGATATCTTACATAAATCTGAAGAGACCTTGTTAAAATGGATTGATGCTCTTAACAAACCCTCTCTTTCCATAGAGGAGATTTAAAATTTTCAGATCAATCCTAATAACAAGTGTTGAATAGGCTTTATTCCAAAACCTTCAGAAGGTCCTCTGAGTGTTGCTTCTTCAAGTAACACAAATAGAGTTTTTATTAAGTCTGTGACCTTTCAACCACAGACTTTAGATAAGGGTAAAAGACCAGCTGAGGTCCAACAAAAGAGAAGTCAAACTCAGCCAAAACCAAATGGAAAGTCTCAGTTGACTAATCAAAATAGACCTCAGCAGAGGTACTATCAGCCGAGGTCTTCACAGATGAAGCAACCTCAGCTGAAAGCACCCAGGCATGAGCACTCCTCAAGGAATGACTCATACAGAAGACCTATTCCTTTTGTGCCTAAAGGAAAAAGCCCTTCATACCCTTATCCACAAAAACTTAAGCCAGGTGCACCCAAGCCTAAAAGAAAGAATGTAAAGAAGGTTCTCGTTCCTTCAATGGCTGACACCCATAGAAAGTTTACTCCCAAGGCACCTAGGGAGATAACAATCTATGTAGATGTTTATGGAAGACAAATTAGCCACTCTAAAGTGATTAGAACTGTGAGGCAAATTTGGATTATGAAAGGTACAACTAACCTGGTAGGACCCAACACCAAATGGGTACCTAAAACTTGATTGAGATTGTAGGGCTCAGTGGACCTCAACAAAGGAAAAGCTCTCAAATCTTCAGTCTGGTACTTGGACAGTGGATGTTCCAGGCACATGATTGGCCACAAAGATCTCCTGTTAGAATTTGTTGAGAAAGAAGATCCACAAGTCACTTTTGGTGACAATTCACAAGGAGCCACTAAAGGTTATGGTACTTTAATAATTGGCTCAGTAAGAGTAAGCAATGTATCCTATGTCAGTGGACTTAAGCACAATCTTCTGTCCATAAGTCAGTTTTGTGATAAAGGATACAGTGTTGAATTTTCATGTAAACTATGTTTTGTTAATAATATATCTTCACAACAGGTACTACTAACTGGGTCAAGGAAATGAAATGTCTATCTTGCAGATTGGAAGTCTTGCACACCAAATGCATGTCTTATTACAAAGAGCTCAACTGATACTAATTGGCTGTGGCACAAGAGACTAAGTCATCTGAACTTCAAGATGATGAACAGGATAGCAAGATATGGACTGGTGGAGGGAATGCCAAATGAAGTATACAACAAAGAATATATTTGTAAAGCCTGTCAGGAGGGAAAGCAAGTGAAAGCATCTTTCAAAAACAAAATAGCAACCTCTACTGACAGAGTACTTCAACTTTTACATATGGATCTCTTTTGTCCAGTAACCCCTGTAAGTATCAATGGGAGAAAATAAACACTTGTTGTTGATGATGATTTTTCCAGGTATACTTGGGTGGTATTCCTAGCAAGCAAGAAGGAGACTCAACTGAGACTGCTAGAGCTCCTGAAGAAAGTTAGCAATTAAAAAAGTTTGGACATTGTAAAGATAAGATAAGATAAGGGCAATGAATTCATTAACTCTATTATATCTGATTTCTGCCAAGAATTAGGCATTGCACATGAGACCTCAGCTGCAAGAACTCCACAACAAAATGGAGTAGCTGAAAGAAGAAATAGGACTCTCAAGGAGGCAGCAAGGACAATGCTTGCAGAAGCTCAAGTTCCTAAAAGATTTTGGGTTGAAGCTATTAATACTGCCTGCCACACTCAAAATAGATCCATGGTAACCAAACATCAAGGAAAAACTCCATATGAATTATGGAATGGCAGAAAGCCACAGGTATCTTACTTTCATATCTTTGGTTGCAAGTGTTTCATTCACAACAATGGGAAAACTCAACTGAAAGCTTTTGATAGCAAAGCTGATGAAGGAATCTTCCTAGGATATTCCCAAATCAATAGAGCTTTCAGAGTTTATAATTGTAGAACTCTTGTTGTGGAAGAAACACCTCATGTGGTTTTTTATGAATCTACTTTTGAGTCCAGGAGTAAGGAGAATGAGGAAGTGATAAGCAAAAGACTAACTAGACTGAGTATCAAGTCTAAAGGCTATCCTGAGGAGTGTGTTGATACGTACATCCCAACCTGGGATAACTTCAATGATCAACAATTCAAAGAGGTCACCCAAAGTCAAACCACTCCTCAAAGCTCACCTGAGAGCTCTCCTGAACAAATAACTGAACTGATGAACACAATCCCAGTTCAAGAGGTAAGAGATGTCAATGAAGATGTGGTCACAGCTGAGACATCCATTGAGCCCATCATTCAAGGGGGAACCAATGAGATTACCATTGAGAATGAAAATACCTTGAATGATGACTTAGGACTTCAACCCTCTGTTTTATTTCCTGAATTTGATTTCATTCCTATATCTAGTGACTCAACTTCAGAAGAGTTGAACTCTATTGAAGGACATCAGCCTAGGAGGACATGGCTCTCAGATCACCCTGTTGAGCAAATCCTAGGTGATCCTACCTCAGGAGTCAAAACTAGAAGTTTTCATGGAGAAAGTGCTTTGTTTTGTTATTTCTTATCTAACCAGGAACCAGTTTCCATTGGAGAAGCACTTCAAGATTCAAATTGGATCATTGCCATGCAAGAAGAGCTCAACCAATTTACAAGAAATCAAGTATGGGAGCTGGTTGACAGGCCATATCACTGCAATGTGATAGGGACCAAGTGGGTATTCAAGAACAAGAAGGATGAAAATGATGTCATAGTCAGAAACAAGGCCAGACTAGTTGCAAAGGGCTATTCTCAAGTTGAAGGCTTTGACTATGATGAAACTTTTACCCCAGTAGCCAGATTGGAGGCAATAAGGTTATTTCTTGCTTATGTTGCTCACAAGAAATTCAAGGTGTATCAAATGAATGTTAAGAGTGCTTTCTTGAATGGAGTACTCAATGAGAATTGTTAGTGGAGCTAGGACTTCTAGATCCAGCAGAGTAAAGAAGAAATCTTTACAAAAACTCAGAAGAGTTGATTTCGAATAAGTGGAGTCACTGATCACAGAAGAGCTTATAGTTCTCAGAAGAGGTTCAACCTCAGTGGAGGTCAAAAATATTTTAAACTCTGCTATTTTTCAAATTTGAAATCTCTTAGTTTTATATTATAAAACTATTATCAAAAATAGCTAATGAGTATTTTCTTGGAAATTAAATCTTTTTACTCTGTTTCAAAAAGGATTTCATTATGGCAAGCATTTAATGCGCGTTGTACAAGTCAGTTTCGCTTTTACAGTAACCTGTCTCACGCGCCTTAAAAGCCGGATGATGTGACCTTCCAGCTACCAACTCCTTTAATCCATACCTCTCATTTTAGGCGGTTCTTTTCTAACCGTCAAGATCTCTCAAAAACTCCCCACTAATCCCTTGGACTATCCATGACCTTTCATCCAATCAATCTCAGACGTTGATTGCGGGATTAGATCTCACTGCTCATTTCTCATATAAAACCACCAAAATTCAGCCTAAGAACCTTTTCAAACACACCTCCAAGCAAACACTTACTATCCTTCCAATATACTCTCTGCAAAATTCTCTCAATCCAATTCTCAAATGGCAAGATTAAACCTATGTTTTCTTACCAACAAGGACAATTTCTGGTATGAACCTACAATTCTTTTTGATAACCCAGAAATTGAATCCAGGCCGGAGTTCGCTCATATAAAGGAAGCCCTGGAAATGGTCAATTCCGCAGGGTTAGAAAAATTCTTGTCTATCCATCCTAAGAGTTACTTCGATAGACAAGTTTTAGAGTTCTTTTTCAGTGTTGCTAACACTGACTCTAAAATCAAGTCGTGCCTCTTCTTAAAGAGGAAGAAGAAGGTGATGAGAGATGGAAACGAAATTATTGAGCATCAGAAAATAAAGAAGGAGATTCGGTTGGAAGGAGATGATCTCAAGGAGCTGTTTGGACTTCCCTCTGAAGGCTCAAATCCATACACTTGTATTCTGGATAAGGAGGAGGACTGGGTCTACACCATAATGCAAAAGAGAGTGAAGTACAGTCCCACAATGAACAGAAGTTTACTTCTTCCCGTTTACAATGTTCTTTATGAGATTGTTGGGAAATGTATTCTGGGAAACCAAGAGAGCACGGAGCAAGTGAGCAAACCAAAGCTGAGATTAATGAAGGCTATTGTGGAGAGTAAAGAGAAGAGCTTCAACTTGCAACAGTTCTTCTTAAGGGCGTTGAATAAGGAGAAGACAAATTTCCAGCCTGACAAAACTCCCCAGCTGGCAAGTAAGCTCAATTTTGCCACTAAGATCTCCTATCTCATTGAAAACGTGGATGTGGGAGTAGATTGGATTGAAGATAGGAAGTGGAGTAATCTGAAGACTCTATTCAAGTCTGGAAAGACTTTGGAGGCAAGAAAGCTGAGCCTTGAAGTAGAAAGCCCTGAAGGAGCGGAGGAGACTGAGGAAGCCAACCCTTCTGAGGGAAAGAAGACCAAACTTAAGAGGAGACTGGTCAAGCTGAGTGATAAGATGGCCCTGCACAAGGAGGAGGAGGCACAGAAGGCCTCAAAGAAGGAGAAGAAGAGGTCTTCTGAGGCCGTAAAGGAGAGTGCATCCAAGAAAGTCAGAGTCACAAACTCTACTGATGAGTCATCATCAGGTAACCCTGACTCTTCTCCTAATGTGATCTCAACTGAGTCTGACTCAGATGTACCTGCCCCTACCCCCATCAAACCCAAAACCAAACCAAGAACCCCTGTAAAAACAAAGAAAATTTCCAAAATGTCTAAAACCCCCACTGAAGGCTCTCAACAGCATGAAAGTGGATCCCAAAATACCACCCCATCTGAGGCATCTGCTGAGGCATCCTCAACCCCATCTGAACCTATCACCTTAACCCCCACTGAACAAAACCCAAACCCAACCTCATCTGAAACTCAACCTCAAACCTCATCTGAACCTAACCCACCTAAAATCCATTCAACTCACCTGGAATCTATCCCAGAAGAGCCCACAGATATCAGATCCCCTACCCCTTCCTTACCATCAGAAGATGAAGAAGATTATTCTTTTCTGGATACTCTTAAAGATGAGGTGGCTTACTCTCTAGAGTCCAAGTATCCTGAGCTTGATGGGTTTCCCACCCTGAAAGTAATGTTCTTGAGAGTCAGACTTCTTGTCCAACTCAAGGACAGGAGGTTAGGAGAAATTTTGCTGGCTGTTGGAGGCAGCAATGCTGATGAGTGGAAGAAGGAGGAGAGGGAAGTATTAGAATTTGCCAAGATGACCAAAACCAGACTTCTCTGTGATGAGAAGATATTTGAGAGTCTGGTTATGGACAAACTAGCTGAGGCAAGAAAGGAAGATGAAGTAGAGAAGGTAGATGGAGGTGAGAAAGGGAAGCCAGAGGAGATTGTAGCTGAAGCAGGAGCTGAGGAAGAAAAAGAAAAGGAACAAGAGAAAGTAAAAGCTGTTGTAGGAGGAGAAGAGGAGAAGGAGATAGAACAAGAGGGGGGTACTTCACCAAAGCAAGGTGGTGGTGAAGTAGCCGAGGATGTATCTTTGGCAAGAGATACTGAGGCACAAAATTTGCCAAAGGAGAGCTCAGTAGAGGTGTCTACTGAAGTTCTCCCACAACAACCCTCAGTGGTGACTAAGGAGTCAGCTGGGGTGTCTGGAATTGTTGGAGTTGAAAAAGAAGTTGAAAAATCCGAGGGAGGTGAAAAGGATGTGGAAATTACTAATGTAGTGAGTGGAGAGATAAGAGTCATCATCCCTGTAAAGGATGAATTGGCTGAAAAGAAAAGAGTTGAAAAGGAGAGTGAGAAAGAAAGTGAGAAAAGTGAGGAGGAAGGAGCACACATGGAGGTAGATATATCAGGAGACCTAGGATGTGAGAAAGAGGGAGAAAATACTAACATTGTTTGTCATACAGGTGTACAGACTGATGAAATCCCCTCAGTCCAGGTCGATCTAACTCCACTGAGAGAAGATGTCCAACTCTTGCAAGATGAAAAGCTTCCTTCTCTACAAGCTCAGCTGAGAGATGTCCAGGAAATAGTTCAAGAGGAAGTAGATGAGATGGTCATCCTCTCAGACCACGTCGATGAGCTAATGGAGTCTACCACCAACTCACTTCAAAATCTTACTCTTAAAGTTGAAGACTCACAACAGATGGTGCTGGATGTTGTTGAAGGCCAGAGTGTGCTAGTACTTGAAGCAATGAAGAAACTGGAGCAAAAGGAAGAAGAGGCCAGAACTCAATTCCTGAAGGACTCAGTTGATAATATTTCCATTAACCTAAAGTCCTCTGTTGAGGCTTTCTCAGAAGACCTTATTGGGAAGGTTGAAGGGTTATGGAACCAGAAGATGTTAGAGTTTGAGGCAAAGCACGAAGAGCTGGGAGCCAAACTGGGTGAAATCACAAAGAAGGCGGCAGAGGACTTTCCTACCCAGGAGAAGACGAATGTCTTGATTGAAGAAAAGTTGGCCCAGTTTGTGAGCTTTGGGCAAACAGCTGGAGCAACTTTGGAGAGGCTGGAGGATGAAGTTGACCACTGCTCCACTGAGATGAAGGCCCTTGCCCATGATCAGATGAAGCTAAAAATTACTGTGGCCGAATGCATGATTAATGCCGGAAAGGGGGAAAAGAGGATAAGTGCTAAAGACATGAAGCTGGATCCTAAGAACAAAATGAACATCATTCTTGAGACCCCTGAGTTTGAGAGAGGCCAACAAGTCAAGAGCACCCTAAAGAAGATAGATGCTGAGGCCCAGAAGATTGCAGATGCCAAGAAAGGCAAGGAGGTTCTCTTAGGAGACCTGACAGAATACAAAGAAGCCCACAAGAAGGAGAAGAAGGAGAGGGCTGCATAGAAGGGGGAAACAATGAAGAGGAAGGCCATTGACGTCCTCTCAGCGGAGGTAGCAAAGAAGACCAGAACTTCAGGAAGGTTGGCTGCAAGGTCAACTGATTCAAGTGGGTCATTAGAGGTATTTCCTGTTTTAAACCCTGAACCTATTGCATCTGAAACTCCTAAATCTACCCCCACAAGAGTTACAGAGTTCACTGAGCTCATCAAAGAAGCTGGTGGGATGAATGAGAGAGCACAGAAGCTTGCTTCTCAACAACAAGAGAGGAGAGACAAGGTGGTTGGGAAGATGGAGACCATTGTTGAGATGGCTGAGAGGAAGAAGAAGAAGGAGAGGCTAACCACTTTTGATAAGACGACTTCAAAGAAATTCAAAAACAGTTATCAAAGATGGGCTGCTAAGCTGAAGAAAGACAAAATTGCTCCTTCAAAGGCCAAGTTCCCTCACCACGATGCATGGGTACCCAAGAAACTCAATGATGCATGGGAAACTGCAAAAAGGGAATTTGTGTATTCCTATTATGTCAGTGGAGAATTGGGAAGGGACAATGTGCAAGAAGTTTTCAACTCGTGGATGTTTGAAGTATACCCAAAACTCTTCCCTGCCATCATTGAAACCTGGAATGATAGATTCTCAGATCTTGCTTTGAAGGCTCCTGAGCCAATCACCTACTGGCCTCCTCAAGATGCAACTGGAGCTGTGGACAGAGAGCGGATTATGGATGAATGGGTGTCTTTGTGCGAGCAACTAGGACTCAAGGGACACTCAAAAGAAATCATGGGGAGGAAGAATGACTTGAAAATTCGTGTTTTTAAACAATATGGACTTGAACCTCTGTTTGAGTCCATCTAAGGAATTAAGTGTTTCTGGGCAATTGTTTATAAGTCCCAGCTGATCTTGTTTTGAATCATTTCAGTGGATGTTTTGTAATATGTACTCAGTTCCTCCTTAATGAAAACTCTACTATTTTTTTTTTTTTTGCCCAAGATAATATCTCATTATCATTTAAGCTTATGTACTTGAATGTTTTTACTTAAAAAAAATCCTTAAACATTTGTGTCATCTGAAGAACCTCATCTGAAAGAAGATATGTAATAAGATAGGTTCCGGCATAATAAAAAAGGGGGAAATTGTATAAGACTTAAGTTTTGATTAAGATGCCAAAATGTTCCTCATAAGTTGTTTGTAAGTAAAATATCCAGTAGAGTTAGAGTTTAGTTAAACAGTTCAAAATGTTAAGAACTAGAGTGCAGTTAGTAACGTCTAGAGTGTATTGAAGAACGAAGTCCGCTGAAAGCAAAATCTGCTGAAGATGAAGTCCGCTGAAGACAAAGTGATCTGAGGAAGTAGTCTAAGTCTTGAATGTTTTCTAAGTGCATTCTCACTAAGACTAAAACCATCAGGAGAGGACCAAGGTCCACTGATGAGAACTATCAAAGCACATTCAATACTAAACATATTAAAAGCTGTTAGTTAATCTGGTTGGAACAATGCAAAATGAATTTCAGTGAAGCTTACAATAAATGAAGGAATAAGAAGGTTCTCTCAGAGGAGTTCCACCTTAAAGCAAGACAAGAATCTGGGCAAGCAGACTGAAGGTCTAATGAGAAGATGACACGTCAGTGTACTTTACTGACAGCCGACCTATCCCAAACTGACAAGACTTAAAGCTTCAAATAGAGTAGTTTGAACCAATCAGATACAAGAAGACTTACTTGAGAAGATTCAAATCCAACGGGAAGATTTTCAAGGAAGCCTATAAATACATAAGGACGTGCTCATTTCTATGCACGGGAAACTCACAAGATCAAAGTTATCTCTACATTCATAACTACCTAGAAGCACTCGAAATTACCTTTGTTTCCCAAGTGTTTCACATTTGTAGAGAGCCTAACAAACCTTCTGTAACCAAGCTTAAAAGCTATATCCAAACCTTAGAAAGAGATAATCCATCCTAAGCCTTGAGCTACACTGTAAGGATTATCTCACAACAGTTGGAACCAAAACCCTATTCAAAACCCTACTCAGTTGTTAGGTTGAGAGTTAGTGTTAAGTGATGTTAGTAAGCTGATTATTTGTATCAGTCTGAAAGCTGGTTTGTTTTGGGAACTAGGACCTAGAATTACCCTAGTGATCAATCATCCTAAGAGAGGATTAATTGATTAGTGCACCTTGGCACTATAACACAAGGAATTCCAAGTGAAAGGAATTCTCCTGTTTGATCAGGACAGTGGACGTAGGAGATTCATCTCTGAACCACTTTATATCTTGTGTATTTACATTCTGTTATTTCCTAAGTGTGTGTTATCTACTCAAAGTTTATCAAGTAAAACGAGTTTTCTAAAGGGCTCACTAATCCGCATTTGAAAGCTAATGAGATAGTAGTTCAACTGAAAGTCTTGAGCTTTCAGTGGAGGTATTATCTCAGTAAGCTTTCTCTAGTAATTCTCAGCAGACTTAAAGTCCACTGACGTGTTACTATTTGAAGTAACCTGATAAGTTTTAGAAGAACTTATAATTTGTAACCTCAGGTGTATTCCCCCCCCCCCCCATAAACCTGTTTACTTGTTTCGGGGCCAAGAGTTAATATGACGAAGTATTAGGGTTAATTCTTAAGCTTTTAGTCTTTCAATCTTTTGCTAGATTAGGGAAGTTGATTGCCTAGTTTTAGTACGCTTAGGATTATTACTTGCACATCACAATTATTTTAGTTATTGTACCAACTTCGTTAGTATACGTAGGAATTTCTATCCGAGCATCATCATCCCGTATTTGCATTAAAACCAAGTTATTTATTCAGTTTAATTTAATTATTAGCATAGAAGTAGAATGTAGATTAGTATAATATAATTCTTAAATCCAGACCATACATTCATATTAACTACGAGACATAGATTTTAAGGGATTTACTCTCATACATACCTTCCCTTGGGTTTAATACTACTTGGTCCCTATACTTGGCCATACTACAGTGATCCCATACTCTTGTGGGGTAATTACTAGTATAGCTAGTATTTTGCGTTCAAGTCATCCAGCAACACTTGCCAAGGCAAGTGGCAAACCTTTGCACTCCTTTGAAATTTCTTGGGCTAAACTGGAAAACCTATTTGGATCATCAGCATGAAACCCGAATTTTTCCTTGAAGAACGACAATGCTTCGCTTTGAGTTAAGGTTTTCATTTCAAGAATAACATCCATTTTTGTAAGAACACCTCTATCTCTAGATGTCAAAAGAATTGAGCATCCATCCTTGGAAGGTATTCCTAATTCAATTAACTTGAGTTCTTCCCAAACATCATCGAGAACTATAGGGATTCTTTTTCCGCTCATTAATCTGGTACATAGTTCTTTTGCTCTAGAAGATAAATTGGTGCCTAAATTTCCAGCTATAACAACATGGATTTTCTTCTTGTCAGCATTTTGACTGACAACTACCATCATCGATTCATCAAAAAGATTATCTGCCCTCACTCTATTCATTACTTTATCTTCGGGTTGAAGTATTAGAAATAAAATATTTGGATTGGCCCTCAAGGAAAGGGGTGTTTTTTTTTTTTTGCGTGAATGGTATTATCAAAGGAAACAAGGAACAAGAGTCGACAAAAACTAAAAGATTGTTGATATCAACACCTGACAGAAGTTTTTTGTGACGTCCCCACTTAATATAGTACGGAAAATATGATGTGGCACAAGTAGGAACGACACTAAAATAGTACTTTGTATTAAAATATACACACGCCACACATTTACACAGCAGAAGTAGTAAATAAGTGTGCTCGTAGCTTAGTTTACAATCCAAAATTTGAAATATTATTCTTGAAGATATAAAGTCTTTAAGGAAACTTCACAGTCTGCCGAGTTCATTCGCCCACGTCCGGATCCACAGCATCTGTAAAAATTTAAAAGTGAAAGGGATAAAACACTTAGTGGGAAACCTCTTGTTAATTGCACAAACTAAACATCAATTGTTTATAATATGTGAGCCTCGGGAATTTCACCGGGTATCTCCTTGTGTGGCGCGACCAACCCGTGGTGCCGGAGCGACCGGACTATCTCATTTGCCAACATATAGTTGGACTATCTCAGGTGCCAGTCGATAGCGGGCCAGACTCAAAATATTTAACATTCAATATTTAATAAGTGCAATTAAAATAATAATAGAACACTCGGTGAAGAGCGAAGTGATTCCCCACCTTGCAGGTTTGTACCTACAAGTAAATTTTTTAAAATAAAAACATTGTTAGTTATCCCTTCACTTTTGTAAATTGTAAGACTTGAATTCAAATCTCCATACATATTCAAATATTTTATACTAACACACAAATATCAATTAAGTGTATAAAATCATTAAATAACAAGTTATAAATAAATATCGACTGTAAAAATGTAACCGGACCATTTCGAACTTTTCATACAAAATATTCGATTTTGGCAGATTACACACCTAACTTTGAAAATTCATATTAAATTATCCATACGTCCAAAAATTACGAAATTTTAATAGTAGATTTCCAACTCAATAAATTTTATCGCCATATTTCCAGGTTTCTCAAACTCTTTACCAAAAATCAAATATTTCATAATTAACACACTGTTACAGATTCTGGTCACTGATCTTTAAATATTCACCATAAATCAACCATAAGTCCAATACTCCTGAAATTTTAACCATGAACTTCTAACTTCATGTAATTTATCAACATACTTTAGTTTCCTATAAAAACCTAACTTATTATTCTCAGATCATAGATAACTTCTACCGTTCCTGAAATTACGTCCAAAACACTAGCTCTACTTCGAAAATTCACCATGCATCGAGTACTACTCCAAAAGCTATGAAATTTGAAACCTAAGTTTTGTCACAAGTCTTTTTTCACATATAAAACTTTTGGAATTTTCCACCGAATGAATTGGTCAAAATGAAATTTACCCCAAAGTTGGTCCAGAAATTCTGTTTTATGCATACATGAAGAACATGTCATCTTAAACTCACTTTAAACCATATAATTTCATGATTTCTACTTCTAAAGCATAGATAATCAAGTAATAAACATGACTTTGGTCATAACTCATGAAGAAATTGAATTAAACATTCAAACATGAAGTAAAACATGTATAACATGCAAATTACTCATCAAAACTCATTTTCCTATCATTTAATTCACATATCATGCATAAACTTCATACTACCACTTAAATAATTACTCAAGCAAGAAGAGAAGCTTAATTAGAGATTGGTAGCTAAAGGAAATTCCTTCTCCTTTCTTTGCAAAATCTAAGTGTAAGAGTAGTAGTATTTGTGAAATTTTCTTTAAACTTTTTCTTATGTTTATTTTTGCATGCAAGGTTACCTATTTATAGAAGAAGATATGCTTGTAGGCTACTCAAACTCCCTCTTGACCTCCACTTTTAGGAAGAGTGTGGAAGATTTTGGATAATCTTGGAGGTTAAGCAAAGTTACACTTGTTATCTTAAGGTTAGAAGTAAATTTTGACTTTTCTTTTACTAACCGTATCTTATCTTATCTTAATTTTAGTCTTGAAGCGTCTCTAATTCTCCTAATTCTTCCTAAATTTTCGAAAATTAAGAGGAGTACAAGAGTAGTCTTGTACTTTGTAGAAATAACACATATATACTATGAATTTAATAAGTAGAAGTTGTGACTATTGGATAATTCTAATAAAATTTACTTATACTATCTTATAAAATAAAATTAAAACCCTTCTAAGACTCTCAATAAATTACAAAGTCTATATACTAATCATAAAAATATATCGAGTAATCGATACGTAATTCGTTTCTTAAAGAAACGTTCATTTTTCAACTTATAACTTATGAAATAAAATTACTATACTTAAGGACTTTATTAATTTCTAAATTAAACACTTTAAGACATAAAATAAAGATCATATAAAAATTATAAAGTCTCAAGAATAAGCATGTATTGAGCAAATAATACGTTAATTGTAAATATCGAGTAATTAAAATACATAAACGTGTCTTTGCATAAATTCGAATGTAAATGCGTCACATAGATTCATGAAGAAATATAAAGCATTTAATAAAGCAAATAAGATCATGAAAACCTAGGGTATTACATTTCTAGTAGCATATGATCCATATATTTTTGCAATGCAAGCATCTAAAGTATATTATTGCAAATACCCGAGATCAGGTAGGCCCAACTTGAGGACAGTTTGCAAAGTGAAGGCAAGATTCTTGGTTGAACTTTAATCCGTCAAAGAAAGACAATACAAAACCAACAGAACCATTTTAAACGAGGTACAAGAGACTCAAATAGAGCTCCATCAAGAAATTATTAATATTTTTGTCGACTTACTAGCTGCAAATCCATAAATGATAATGATTGAAAGTAATGAAGATGACGAACAAGAATATGGAGAGGAGGATGAAGATGAGGATGAAAACGAAAAGTAATTAATTTGATGAATTATGAATAGAAAAATGACTCAATTTTGATACATATAACTCAATTTGGATACATATACAATTAATTGTGTACAAATGAATAAATTATAAGTTTATGCGTTGTTACAAAATAAAAAAAATATGTCACAACATTTTTTTAAGCAAGTTAGAAACAAAAAAGAATTATTTGATGAATTATGAGAAAAAAATAACTTAATTTGGATACATATACAATTAATTGCATACAAATAAACGAATTATAAGTTTACGCGTTGAAAAAATAAATAATTTTAGAAACTAAAAAAAAATATAGTTGGTTACAATATTTATTTAAACAAGTTAAAAATGAAAAGGAATTAATTTGATGAATTATAAAAGTAAATGACTCAATTTGGATGCATATACTATTAATTGCAAAGAAATGAATAAAAGAAGCTTGTGTTGAAACAGCGCATGCCTCCTCCACATGCACGAGAGGTCGCTTGTTCGAATCCCCTTGGATGCGAATTTAGAATTAATTGTATGGACTAGGCTCAAACCACGCGGACCATTTTTTTTTGTCCTAGATTCACGATTTGCGATAGACACGACTCCGTCGTAAAAAAATTCGGGAAAAATTAAATTATCAAATTAATTTTATTATGTGTGACGGAAACGTGTCCGTCGCAAATATTGACTACCCGACCGTGTCGTGACCCGACTGAGTTGCGATGTATTCTGCTGTCACAAATTTGCGACGGACGCCAAAAAATTCATCGCAGATATTAGCTACGACTGTTTTAATAAGGGACACATATTTGTCGCAAAATTCATTGCAAAATACTGTTTGCGACAAATTTTTCGTTGCAAAAACCATCGCTAATCAGTCTGTTTTTTGTAGTGACTTATATTTAAATTTTTCACGAATCAAGGGTTCGTGAAATATAGCTTAAGTAACGAAATTTGTGAATCCTAAGAGGATAAAGAGTTACACGGAATTCATAAAAAAGTCGTGCAAAGACAAAATATAAAACCTCATTTCATGTGTTACTTTAAAATCAAGTATATGTTACTGTAACAAAAGTTATACATTATTGTCCTTATGCTTGGTGTGTGGCTTTGTTCCTTGTGTATTTAGATTCTTCCATTACAAGAAAATAAAGAATTGTCTACAAAAAATTTCCAACAAAAAATTTTGTTGTAAGAATTGTCTACGATCTGCCTATTAAATTTTCTAATTATCAAAGCACTGCATTTTCAACCTAGAAACAACTTTGCCTACGAAATTAATTTACCTATGAAATAAAATCTCTATGTATAATTACCTACAAGTCATTTGCCTACAAAACTTTACATACATCACAATTTTCCGTAGGCAACTTTTTTTTGTAGGCGAGGAAGGAAAATGTCAATACAATTATAAATTTTTGCAGGCAATTCGTATGTAATGTCCATTATGAATTTTTTTATTGGAAATTTTGTAGCCATATTGGTAATTTCCGTCTAACAATTTTATATTTTCTGGTAGTGTTCGTTGCTTGTAATGCTACGAAACTCCAAAAACATATCGTGTATGTACATACTTTCATGATTTTCAGGAAAAAAAACTCAGCATCCTGAACTAGGTGAGATATAGACAAAGTTTCTTTATTATCATAACTGTGCACACTAAGTGACTTATAAATTAGTCATTTAAGGAGAAATAAAGTATAAAATGGTATACCAAAAATTAGCCATTTAAGTAGATATAAAGCATTTTATACCAAAAAAATTACGGAACAAAATTTAAATTGATCAATTCAACTTATTTTCCTCATATAATACATTACAAAAATAATTACAACACTCCATTGCACACACATATGTATATAATTATAAGTAAGGTTACTTGCGGATGGGATCACCTATTCCACCCCATGTTACATCTACTATTCCACAATCCGGATGAATGTCACGTGTCAAATCTGAATATTACCAATTAAGCCCTCCTAACACCGTCTGCTAACAGAATTCGAATTAACCTCAGAAAATCTTCAAATCAATATCATGCGTATCTATTCCAAAATTGAGTAGCTCCAATTCTCCAATGAGGAATAAAGAAATTGTAAACCGTGAATTAAAATTTGAAACTGCCATAAGCACATAAAACCAGATATTGTTTTCTCATCTCGGCAGCAGAACGGTGGAACTCAGAAATTTCTTTAGGAGGTAACTAAAATTAACTTACTACTACTCATATTTGTGCATTTGGAGTTGCTGTGTATCTGTTATTATTGCGATGATATGTGAATTCGGTATTGCACGATGGAGGTATCACTTGGTGATTGTAGTTGTTATATTTGGTAGACAGCGTGTTCGATAAAATGTCTGAGTGAGTATGAAATCATTTACATTTTGTGAATTCGGTATTGCACGATGGAGGTATAACTTGGTGATTGAAGTTGTTATATTTGGTAGACAACGTGTTCGATAAAATACCTGAATGAGTATGGAATCATTTACATTTATGAAGTACTTGTATTTTCGTATTTTATTTTCATGTTCTATTTAGATGTATAGTTGATATTCGTTGATTGTTCTTCTTTCTCGTCAATTATCATATTTTAATTTGAGTATATGACCTAATACACACAGATGTAGACTTCTCTTTAAAGTTCAGTGAGTAGTGAGTGAATTATTGACGTGTGAATCTTAAAAGTGACAACCTCTTCTAAGTGGTTTGAGATTTTGTATATGTAGACATAGATTGAAGTTGATTATGGAGTTTACAAGATTGAATTTGATTATGGAGAGCACTTAGGCAAGGAGAATACCAATCAAACCAGAACCTTGAACCTATCCTACAGTGATAACTATAATGATTCAGATGCAAGGAGCTAGAAAAAAGATGAAGGTGAAGATGGTGTGGGTGATAGTGAAATTGGGATTAGCAAAGGGCGAACAAATTCAAGATTATCTTGCAAGATTTCAAAGATTTTCGTTCCCAAATAAATATAAAGTCCCCTCTTTCAAAGGCTCCTTATAAGGCTTTGAAAATTTATGGTTATAAATTGTGTACTTTAATACTTTCATGATCTGTCAGGAATTTTGTTCTCGTCGGTGGCTGATAGAAAATATAAACAACTGATGCAAGTATAGATTATTTTGAATCTTTTTTTTCCTTTGAGAGTTTGTTTCTTCTTCTCCAGTAACTTGTAAACATGAATTGAGAAATATTAATTTTATTTTATTCCTTGTATGTATAGGGTTAGCTGTCTCTTGAATTTGTGATTGAGCATGAGATTGTGTAATAAATATGTTAGAAATTGGTTTATAAAAAATCTATGGTTCGTGGCCTATATTTGACCAATTTTTGTAATATTGCAAGTTCTTTTAGAAAGTTAAACAAAATTTTAGTTTCATTACTCATTTGGCTAAGATCAGTGTAGTCCCAAAATCACTAACAATGTATTTTAAAATAAGTTCACCATCAATCCGAAACCACCAAACACACAAAACCTTCAACTTTTCTTTCAAAACGGAGTTTCTCCGTTAACACAAATTCTTTTTTTTTTGTTGGTTCTGTTAACACAAATTCTAGCATGCACCCAAAAGTATTACTAACTATTTTTTGGTGTGTTACTGATTTTGTTTGGGGTATTTTTCTCAAAATCTAAATGTATACCGTGCACACTTCCTCCATAAAATCCAAATACATGTGGATGTCTTTATCCATTAAATAGGTTGAAAATTAATGCCCACATTAATGCCCACAAATGGTTGATCTAGAATCGCTAATAACTATTACCCCAGTTCCTAAAAAATTTGCAGTACTTTTGTAAGTATAGAAATTAAAAAAAAAAGTGTAATGAGTAGAAAATGTAGGGTGAAGATTAGATGAAGATTTTGAGGGTGGAAATTGTGAGGAATATTTACATTTTGGGAGTACGCAAACTGTTGTGGGACAAACAAAAAAAAAATATGCAAATTTTTTTGGAATGGAGGTAGTAGCTAATACCGAATACAAAATGTATTATTCCAATTGTAACCAAAAGTGAGCACTCAACAACTTTTACAATTCCAAATGATGTGAATGAAACGATGTTCCTTAAGCATTAAAAAATTCCTACTAAATTTGACTTCATAAAAGAAGAAAGAAAAAAGCTAAACAAGATCTAATAGATCAATTTGAGTGTGAGTAATGAACTCCATATATTTATTCTCCCTGTGCATCATCTTGCTCATAGTTGGCTTTCTCATGTTCACCTTCAGGATTGTAGTAGTTTAAATAACGGTCACTAAATCCATGTGGTTTGATCAATTGTTGTTATATAAGAACAAATAAACTAATGAGAAGTATTATTAAGCAATAAATTATAAAATAAAATATAATTATTAAATTATGTGTTATCACCTGCAATAATTGTGTTAAGCTCATTCCACTTTGGTGGCCTTCACTTACATGGTAAGGAGCAGCATGTTGATTCACATTTTGGTTAAAAAAAAACTACATTTTATATATAAAAAAAAAAAAATTAAACCCAAGCAATATATCAACAAACAGATAATCATTTATATTTAATAAACAAAATAATAAAATATTTTTGTACTTGGGGATATTGCAATGGCTCTGCATATGATGGTGAAGATCCTTGACTAGGATAAACATGACTTAAATTAGTCCCACCCACTTCACAGTCCTAATTTATTATAGATAGAAGTATGAGAGAGAAAAAAATCAAAATCTAACATTTATATTATATAGATACAATTAAATGGATATATAATCATGAATAAATAAGAATAAGAAAAAAAAAATACCTTGTTATTGTTTTCAATTTGTACATCAATCTTATTCTGTTTCTTCTTTCGTTGAGTCTTCTCCAAGCCGCTTTTGACCCCTTTTCCAGATTTAATTGGATTCTTATCTTTCTTTTTCCACCCTCTTACAATGATTCCTGATGCATGTACATCTTCATCCAAGTCACATACTTCTGATGTAGAAGTGTGTTTTGTTACCACTTTTGGTAAGCTAGCATTTTGTGCAACAGATTTTATTCCAAGAGTTGGTGACACTGATGTTGGACAATCTGAGCTTGCATCAATTTCTTCAATCAGTCTGAGAAGACCCTCTCTCGCAATTCCAAAGTTTTTGGTTGTCAAAGCAGCTCTCGTTGTTAAAATATTGCTCAAGCTACACAATTCTTTGTACTGAAGTCCAATCATTTTTTTCTCATCATCTTCATTTGTAACATCTAAAGATCCTCCAATAGCCATGGCAGATTCATGAGAGGCAACAATACCTTTTTTCGCTCTTTTGGTCCATCTCTTTTTAATATACAACTGTGGAATCTCCATAATATTTCTCAAACAAAATACTTTGAGAATATGACAGCATAAAATTCCTCCAAACTCGAACTTCTTGCAACTACACGAGACTTTATCTTGAAACGAGTGAAACATTACCTTATGTGAATTACGTTTTCCTAGAATGGTAATTTCATACTCAAAAGTCTCTTCTGTTTCACCACACAACTCCACCTTAGCGTCGTAGCCCTTATTCAACTCATCCTGAAATAACTCAAAAATCTCATGAGTATAAATATTAGATGCGTGCTTCAATATTTGAATTGGAAAAGTAGTTGCAGGCGTACTCCGACTAGGTCTTAGATCTGCCTTCATCTCCTCATATCGACGATCACTAATCAATCTATCGAAGTGATTGAAAAATTGCAAAAGGTTATTTTTGTAATTCACATATCTTTTGAGAACACTGTGCATACTTTCACTTCGTTGAGTAGTGGTCATATCCGCACAAAATGATTGTCTCCCATATACTAGTGCCCATTTCTCTCTAATTTTGAACAACCTTTCCAACCACTTATTGGCCTGAAGTTCATATTTTTCCAACATCCGATGTCATGCACTTAGGAATTCTTCTTCCTCTTCATGATCATACACACACGATCTGAAGTCCTTCGAAAAACTCAGAAAACTTCCAAACACACTACTTAAATGGGTGGCTGCATTTTGATATATATGTCAAATACATAAATGGTGACATGTTCCAGGCCATTGAGTTGTCAAAGCTTTAGCCATTGCAGCATCTTGATCTGTAAGAACGGTTTGAGGTACTTTTCCAGACATGGCTGTAGCAAATGTTTTAAACAACCATTCAAATGTAGATGCAGTTTCATCGTACAACAATGCTGCACCAAAAATTGTTGTTTGTCTGTGGAGATTAACACCAACAAAGAGAGAAAACGGCCGCCCCTCCTTATTTTTCCTATGTGTCGTATCAAAACTAATCACATCACCGAAACAAGCATAGTGTGCCTTCATTTGAGCATCAATCCAGAGAATATTAGCTATTAAGTCATCCTCATCAACTTGTATAGCGTAAAAAAAATTTGGATCTTCGGATTGCCTCTTTTGTAAGTATTCTAATACCCCCCAAGTATCACCTGATTTCATTTGCATAGTTCTCTTTGATCGAAAATAATTCTTATAATCTTCAAATATAAATCCAATATTTTCACGGCCACCCACTTGCTTAGACATCAAGGTAAAACTTGCTCTTGGTGTTATTCCCGAAGAATTTAAATCGTATACTTGTGAAGTTTGGGCATTTGTTATTTTCCTATGAGATTTTAGCATGTGAGCTTTTCTAGGACTCACTAGGGAATGACCTTTATGTTCGGCAACAAAACGAACAACCTTATATTTTGCACTATATCTACCATTGATTTTCATCATTGCACCACAACCTGTTCTTGTTATCGGGCGTTTAGATTTATAGGTTGCATCTCTTTTATCTTTTTGTCTATGCCCTTGACATTCACAACAAAATACCCTATCAAGTACATTTCCTTTATCATCTGTATGAACACTGTGTCTTCTAATGCTAAATCCAGTTGCCTTAGCATATTCATTATAAAAGTTGTACGCTGCATCTTCACTATCAAATTCCATATCAATTCTCGGAATTATCTCTTTTGAACTAGTGAAGGGGTGAACAATTGAAAGGTCCTCCTCGTTGCTACTACTATGTGGTTCGGTTTCATTAATCGCCTCATTAAATTCCAAATTTCGTCTTGGAGTAATTTCATCACAAGTTTCTTTCTCCATTATAAAGAAATAAAACCTATAAATGAAAAAAAAATTATTAGTGTCATATTTTTACATATGTAAAGTAAGATTCAAATAATAAAATGATAGCATGAAAAAAAAAATTGTGAACAACATGCCCTAGACTAATATTTTTACGTTACTGAGATAAAGAATTATTGGTTGTTAAACTTGTTAGTTTTTAATGAACATTTGTAGAAGACCATTATGAATTTTAATTCATCCCATTTTCTTTTAAGTACCACACCTAATCATACATTACCACTGGTATATCTTGCATCTATAACTATCTAACATTTAATACACACACAATAACAGTATATGCATCTTTTGTTGCCCTCCATACATGTGAACTATTTATATATGAGAGATGGGCATTAGTTTATACTCCCTCCGTCCCTTAACACTTGACACACTTTCCTTTTTCGTCTGTCCCCTAACACTTTGCACACCCAAAAATGGCAAATTTTATTTACACTTATTTGCCAAAATGCCATTACTTATTTACACTTAACAAATTCATTATTCTTAATAAAATTGAATTACTACCCATTAACCCAGCCCAAATTAATTCAACAGCCCATTAATTAAAATTAACCCAACAACCCAATTAAAATTAACCCAACAACCCACTTATTCTATCTTCAATTCTCTCGATTCTTCCATCATCTACACTCTCACCCCCCAAGCATTCAAAACCCTTCGTCTTCTCCATCTCTCTCGAATCTTCTGTTGAACGAACCCACCTCCATCTCTCTCTCTTCCATCTTCTACGAACTCGCCTTCATCATCTCTTCCCCATGTCTCTCTCTCTTCCATCGTCTTTCTCATCTCTCACACCACACTGTAACCCCACTCTCTGAAACCCCTCAACTCGCCTCTATCCCTCTTTCCTCCAAATTAAAGATATATTCGTGATTCTTCATCAAACACAAATCTTCCATCTATATCAATCGGCTAAAGGTTCGATCTGTAAAAAAAGCCCTATTTCGATTCTGTAAAAAAACCCCATTTTGATTTTGGGAGTATGGATCTGCCTGTTATAGGGTGGAATTATGATGAGTTCGAATCCCCTGAATTCGATCTAGAGAATGTTATCGTCGCTGATTCGGAAGATTCATTCGTTGATCAGACTCCACTAATGGACACAGGTAATTTTTTTATCCTAATTCTAATTTTTCTCATTTTTTCTTCCTAATTCTCATTTTTTGTTCGTTTGTGGGGATTTTTCAATTTAATTCTCATTTTTTCTTAATTTTTTGAAGATGAAATTGTACCCTATTGTTATCTAATGGAAGGGATAGAGGAGATGGAGCCGATTGAGGTGGCTTGGAAATGGAGCGAAGACATGTGGCGGTCATTCATAAAGTTTCTGGGAATTCAATGTCCATCCGTGCTTAGGTTACTCTACAATCTCATTTTTTTGGGATGCATGTTAAAATTCTGAGTTTTAAGATGCATGTTTAGATTCTGTGATGAACTTGTGCACTGATATATGGTGAATTTTGTGCATATATGCATCTGTGATGCATGTTGGTCCTGTTATTTGGTGAAATTTGTGCTGAAAATGTGCATACATGCATCTGTGATGCATACTATCCTTGCTATTTGGTGAAATTTGTGCAACCTTGTGCATATATGCATCTGTGATGCATACTATCCCTGCTATTTGGTGAAATTTGTGCAACCTTGTGCATATATGCATCTGTGATGCATGTTATCCCTGCTATTTGGTGAATTTTGTGCAACCTTGTGCGTATATGCATCTGTGATGCAAGTTAGTTCTGTTTCCCAGTGATGAAACTTTTCTGAGGGAATTAATCAATCAAATAATGTTTGATTGATTAGTATAATGGTCATTACTTGCAAAATAGAGGGAATAGGGTGAAATTGAAGCTGTGATGCATATTATCCCTGCTATTTGGTGAAATTTGTGCAACCTTGTGCATATATGCATCTGTGATGCATGTTATCCCTGCTATTTGGTGAATTTTGTGCAACCTTGTGCACTAATATATGGCGAATTTTGTGCATATATGCATCTGTGATGCATGTTGGTCCTGTTATTTGGTGAAATTTGTGCTGAAAATGTGCATATATGCATCTGTGATGCATACTATCCCTGCTATTTGGTGAAATTTGTGCAACCTTGTGCATATATGCATCTGTGATGCATGTTATCCTTACTATTTCGATTTTGTGCAACATTGTGCATATATGCATCTATGATGCATCTGTGATGCCTGTTATCCCAATGATGAAACTAATCTGAGGGAATTAATCAATCAAATTATGTTTGATTGATTAATATAATTTGATAAGGTGAAATTTAAGCTGTGAATCATGTTAGTCCTGTTATTTGGTTAATTTGTGCAACCTTGTGCAAACAGATGCATGTTATCCCTGCTATTTGGTGAATTTTGTGCATCCTTGTGCATTTATGCATCTGTGATGCCTATTATCCTTGTTATTTGAATAATTTTGTGCAACCTTGTGCATATATGCATATGTGATGCTTGTTATCCCTGTTATTTGAATAATTTTGTGCATCCTTGTGCATATATGCATATGTTATGCCTGTTATCCCAGTGATGAAACTGTTCTGAGGGAATTAATCAATCAAATTATGTTTGATTGATTAATGTAATCTGATAAGGTGAAATTGAAGCTGTGAATCATGTTAGTCATGTTATTTGGTTTATTTGTGCAACCTAGTGCAAACAGATGCATGTTATCCCTGCTATTTGGTGAATTTTGTGCATCCTCTAATGGAGTTAATTCAGTGGCCCTACCTCTAATGACCATCTTAAATGCTTTTGAAACTTTTAGAATTGAATGTGTATTTATGAAGACTGTTTGTATTTATGAAGCCTTTTTGTATTTTATGAAGGTTGTTTGTATTTAAGACAGCTTTTAAGCTTAGTTAAAATAGAGGGAAAATTTTGACTGAAATTTATTTTTAAGAGGGAATCCAGCTTTTTGTAAAATTGTGGGAAAATTTGTGCATATTTTCAACTTTTTTTTACTATTCATGCCAGCTATCCTTGTGCATACGTGATGCCTGTTATCCCTGTTATTTGAATAATTTTGTGCAACCTTGTGCTTATATGCATCTGTGATGCCTGTTATCCCTGCTATTTGGTGAATTTTGTGCATCCTTGTGCATATATGCATCTGTGATGCCTGTTATCCCTGTTATTTGAATAATTTTGTGCAACTTTGTGCATATATGCATCTGTGATGCTTGTTATCCCTGTTATTTGAATAATTTTGTGCATCCTTGTGCATATATGCATCTGTGATGCCTGTTATCCCAGTGATGAAACTATTCTGAGGGAATTAATCAATCAAATTATGTTTGATTGATTAATATAACCTGATAAGGTGAAATTTAAGCCGTGAATCATGTTAGTCCTGTTATTTGGTTAATTTGTGCAACCTTGTGCTTATATGCATCTGTGATGACATAATCTCTATATATAAGAGTTAATACTTACAAAAGATGACATGATCTCAATATATGAGTCAATACTTACAAAAGATGACATAATCTCTATATATGAGAGTCAATACTTACAAAAGATGACATGATCTCAATATATGAGAGACAATACCTACAAAATGACACATATCATATGTTTACATCTTAAACAAGTCCTATAAGACTTAAAGAACATTAGTTTATACTGTAAACATAACCATATGTCCATTAAGATGGTGCAAAAGTAGCCTATAAGACTTAATAATCATACCCTAGATTGGTCATCAGTTCATTCAAGTTATATGGTGTACCTTCTATTTGTCCAGCTTCCATTAAGTACTCTATGCATCCTCTCACCAACCCTTCATCCACTTCAAGATTATCTGGCTGTCTTCCTTGCCTAAGTAAAAATGCTTTCTTCATGTGTGGCACCTTATAGTTGTTGTGTCCCTTGACCTTCATCATTTCAATCATGCAATTTTGTAAACTCAAGAATACATTATTAAGGGTAATGTGTGTGAGCTTTTCAAAAGACATCATAACAGCTTGCATCAAATCTTGGACATTATATGCAGATGTATCCACTTGTAATGACTGTATAGCTCTGAACCACCCTAAGCCATTGATATTAGTATCAGGAGAGTTTGGTGGTTGGCAAACCAGTTGGATGTCAAATCCATCTGAGGAGGCTGCAGCCCTAAACTCAGAATCATTGTTGTGTAGATGTTGTCTTGCATTGTCTTGTTGTATTACTATGTGCTTGCTTGCACTTGCTGGCCATTTCTCTTAAATTGCTGGTAGTATCTGTTGAGAAATGATGAAATTGCTTATGTGTGTAAAACTATGTGATGAAAATATTCTGATAGTTTTAAATGTAATGTCATCAATAGGGAAATGATAGAGTTTCCCTATTCTGGAGGCTTACTTAAGTTTGTAAAACTATGTGATGAAAATATTCTGATAGTTTTCACTTGTAATGTCATCAATATGGAAATGATAGAGTTTCCCTATTTTGGAGGCTTACTTAAGTGTGTAAAACTATGTGATGAAAATATTTTGATAGTTTTCACTTGTAATGTCATCATTAGGGAGAGGATAGAGTTTTCCTATTTTGAAGACTTACTTATATGTGTAAAACTATGTGATCAATAAAGAAATGATAGAGTTTTACCTGGTAGATTAGGCAGTTTCTGATGATTTCTTTAGTCACTGAGTCTATTGGCACAGTCATCATGGTTCCCCTCAATCTGTTTTTGTTGTTTCTTTTTGCTGGTTCAAGCTTTGTGAATGGAAATATGCCAATTTTTCCATCAAACACAAGTTCCCCATCACTTGAATATTGGGGCCTTGAGACTGCACACATGAACATAACTTTGGTTATGTACCTCTTGTTCTTGCATGTCCTGTATGGTCCAGTTTCTGATTTCAGCTTGTAGCACCTCTCCATTGCTCTTGTCATGTAAAACCACTTTTCATCAATGTGGATAACATTGGTCATTGGTGTGAACTTTATTCTGTTGGTGAGGCTATCAACTTGCAGTGAACCCAAGCTATATTGCAGCCTTTGTATTTTGTTTGCATCTGAGATAGAGGGTTTGATGGCTTTTGTGTGTGGGTCGATTGCCCCCTTTCTCACCCACCTACTAACTGTGCTTTTGCTGCAATTCATCTCCTTAGCCAATCTTCTCATGGTTGATCTCTTTGAATATGGTACGGCCTTCATCATGTCTTCAACTAGTTCAATCTTTTTTTGTACATTATGTTTGATGTCTTTCTTGAGTGACTTTAACATCACCAGGCCTCCATCTAACATTTGCTTTTGTGCAGCCTTCCAAACATTCTGGATGGTCCTCCTGCTAACTCCAAATGATGAGGATACTTCATCAAGCTTTCCCCTGTGAACTGTGCCCTTTTTGTTGTTTGCAAGGAGAAACTAAGCAATTCGATTCTTCTCTGATGGAGTTAATTCAGTGGCCCTACCTCTGATGACCATCTTCAATGCTTTTGAAACTTTTAGAATTGAATGTGTATTTATGAAGGCTATTTGTATTTATGAAGCCTTTTTGTATTTTATGGAAGTTGTTTGTATTTAAGACAACTTTTTAGCTTAGTTAAAATAGAGGGAAAATTTGGACTGAAATTTGTAATTTTAAGAGGGAATCCAGTTCTTTGTAAAATTGTGGGAAAATTTAAAATTTTCAACTTTATTTATTGTTCATGCCAGCTAAGTTGTCCACTTCCAGGTTGATTTGATCGTTTGGGAGGGAGTTGGTTTGAGATTAATCTCCAAACTAATCCCTCCCTTAAAAAAGCAGAAATATTATATTTTAATGCATGTACAGTATTTTTCTTAAAAATTGTGTCCCCAAAACTATGTCAAGTCTTTGGGGACGGAGGGAGTACATAAGATGCAGGAATTTTTTTAGAAGTAAAAAAAAGCACAAACAGGGGTTAGAAGACAACCAATTAATCCAAAAAATAAAAAGTGAAAGATAAGAATTAATCAATTTTCTTCATTATCATGTTATAGGTAAACAAGCCAATATTAAGTTAATGCAGTTGGTAGAGAAGAATTATTTTTTCCAAATTATAGATTAAGCAATTGCAATTGTACCTCATGTTTGACAATACTCGCCATATTCTGAGTTCTTGAGTACGATACATAAATTATGTAAATTGATCAGATACTAATTCAAGCATTTTATCGAACATCTTGTCTACCATATAATTACATCGTACAACTACAAATTCACAAGATCGTCACAATAACCACATACATCACTATAGTAAATTTTAATTACCTAACAAAGACATTTCCGAGTTCTTGTACCGTGCTGCACCCAAGACGAGAAAGCAAACGTTTTGCAATTTTCGTTCTTGGCAACTCTCGCTCCCGTTGAAATCCTGAGTTTTTGTACTCGTTGATGTAATTTCTGAGTTTTCCTTAATCGCCATATTTGTATTGGAAATTTGGAGATACTCAATTTTGGAATAGATACGCATGATATTGATTTGAAGATTTTCTGAGGTTAATTCGAATTCTGTTAGCAGACGGTGTTAGGAGGGCTTGATTGGTAATATTCAGATTTGACACGTGGCATTCATCCGGATTGTGGAATAGTAGATGTAACATGGGGTGGAATATGTGATCCCATCCGGGTTACTTGCAAAACTAATCTTGCATGGAAAAAATATAAAAAATCAATTCGCAAAATATCATTTTACGGCAAAAACTTTCATGGGTTAGTCTCATAAGATAAAATAAATTAATATTCATCTCGACAAAGTATTAATGCGTCAAACCCAATTTATATTTAATTTCACTATCGGCATGAGACGGAGTCACATATGACCTACCCTCCTCTTACTCATGTTCGAACAAATTTATTGTCAGAACTCACATTAGATGCAAAATTAGTGCTGTAGAAAAATTCAACGCGGGACTGGTTTTGCAAGATTTGCAATTAACCAATTAAAATCAACGGATTTCATCTAGGCTTAATTACATTAGACTATAAAATTTGGGTTTTTAAGTGTACTACACAAAATCATTTTTTGAAATTACGAGCACAAAGTACAAGATATGACATCATCACTTTTACTATTTACACAGCTTTCGACTTTTGGCAGTAACTCTTTTTTAAACTTTTTCAGCCTGTTGGTGTATTTTAGTTTTCTTATTAGAGTATAACACAACTATAAATAGTAATATTATAATACAAATGACTAATTATAATTCAAGTGAATATGATCCAATTTTATTTACCAAAAAATTCAAAAAATGAAGTTTTTTTTTGTTTATCATTTCCTAAAATGGCAAAAAGAAACACCACTTTTTCAAATTCAACATTAAAAAAACTACTTTATACTAAAAATATTAATAAACAATTCCTAAAAAGCTAGTTTATACTCAAAAGTATTAATAAACAACTATTTTCTTAAAACCTGTGTCATTTAAAAATGGGTAATCCAAATTAAAAAGGAGGGAGTAAATCATAATATTACAGTACAACATCAAGTATCATAGTACAATATCCTTTACCATGGTATAAATCACAAATCAATTTATAAAAAAACTATTAATTAACGATGAGACAAAAACTGCATAAAAAAACTTATTTTTTCGATCATGTGTGTCAATACTGCAAAATAAAAATTCTTATAGGGCTAGTTTGAAATTACTTTTAACCCTGAGACTTGAGATACCTAACTTAATAAATAGAACCGACACACACACCCCAAGATTAAATGTCTCCAAATCATGGCGGCTCCTTTCATTTCATATCTTACATTCATTCTTCTTCTAATCTTGTCATACTCACCAAAATTTTGGAAAGATGAGCCAGACGACTTCCTTGAATGCCTTTCCGAGGAATTCCATAACTCCTCTTCTATTTCTAATCTCGTTTACTCTCCAACAAACCCATCCTATTCCTCTGTTTTGCGCTCCACCCTCTGGAACCTAAGATTTTCGTTGGACTCTACCCCTAAACCCAATTTTATTATAACACCCAACCACGAATCCCAAATCCCACCAATCATACACTGCGCTAAACGAAACGACTTGCAAATTAGAACACGAAGCGGGGGTCACGATTACGAGGGACTCTCTTACGTGTCACACCTCCCATTTGTGATCATTGATTTAATCAAACTCACTGAAATAACAGTAGATGTTGAGGCCAAAACTGCATGGGTACAAGCTGGTGCAACCATCGGGTCTTTATATTACAGGATCGCCCAAAAAAGCTCGACTCTCGGGTTTCCTGCTGGAGTCTGCCCAACTGTTGGTGTTGGTGGGCATTTCAGTGCCGGAGGCTATGGGTTTTTGCTGAGAAAATATGGGGTAGCTGCGGATCATGTAATTGATGCAAGGATAGTCGATGTTAATGGAAGAATTCTTGACAGAAAATCAATGGGAGAAGATTTATTCTGGGCCATCAGGGGTGGTGGTGGGGCTAGCTTCGGTGTGATAACTGCTTGGAAGGTGGACTTAGTTGATGTTCCAGAAAACGTCACTGTTTTTACAATTCAGAGGACTTGGGAACAGAATATGACTCGTCTCATCCACCGCTGGCAATACATCGCTCCTAAACTTGTTCAAGATTTATTCATAGATGTAATTGTCAAAAGAAATGTGACAATCACAACTACTTTCTTTTCGCTTTTCCTTGGTGGGGTCGACAGGTTACTTGCATTGATGCAAGAAAGTTTCCCGGAGTTGAAGTTGGCAAGAGACGACTGCACCGAAATGACATGGATCCAGTCCATCCTTTATGGTAATCTATTATCCACAGAATCGCCTGAGCTTTTGCTGAACAAAAATGATTGGGTTCCAACATATGCCAAAGCAAAATCAAATTATGTGCAGAAACCAATTTCCAAACATGGGTTAGAAGGGCTGTTGAGACTATATAATGAACCAGAAGGAGAGATGTCTTATGTCCTAATGGTTCCATACGGCGGAAGAATGGAGGAAATTCCAGAATCAGCCATTCCATTTCCTCATAGGGCTGGTAACTTGTACATGATGGAAAATTATATTGCTTGGAATGAAGACAAGGCTCAAAATTCAAAAAGATACATAAGTTGGGTTAGGAGGGTTAATAGTTACCTGACTCCTTATGTGTCAAAGTCCCCCAGAGCAGCGTACATGAATTATAGAGATCTCGACATTGGGGTGAATAACAAAGAAGGAAAGACGAGTTATGCACAAGCAAGTATTTGGGGAAAGAAATATTTGAAGAACAATTTCCACCGACTTGCTCGGGTGAAAACCATTGTTGATCCGGACGATTTCTTCAGGCATGAACAAAGCATTCCATCTCTGCACTAGTCAAGCTTTCAAAGAAATTAAAACGATTAATATATATGTGCTTGTGTTGTGTATTGAAGATATATTATATATTCCACCGCTGCGCCCTAATCAAGCTTTAATTAATGTATTATTTGGTTATTATAATGTTATGTTATGTTATGTATTCAAAATATGTAATATTCCACTCTGCACTAGTGACTAGTGAGGCTTTTTTTTTTTTTTTTTTCCGAATTCTGTGACTAATGAGGCTTTGATTAACGTGTTATTTGGTTATTATGACATTATGTTATGTATTGAAGATATTGAACATGTTGACCATTCTGGTCATCTGAAGACTGCCACATCTGATCAAAATTAATGCAATATAACATGGATTAATGGATATACCCTAAAAGATTTCTTGATACCAGCTAGTATCCTAAGGACAATTTTACTCCCATCATCCACTAAAATTGAATTTGCTAGTTATATCACGATTTGATATAATAATTAAATTTGCTAATTTTATTGCGGTTTGATATAATATATAAATATTAAAAATATTATTTTATATTAAGTACAAAATAAATTATTTTAAAAATATTTTGTGTATATTAAAGAAATGTTGATTGTTTATTTTTTAAAATAAGACTATATATTGTGGACAATTAAAACTATTTTTTCTGTGGATGTAGAGAATAAGTTTCTTGTAGTTGATCATTGATTTGTAAGTATAGTACCACCGATCATAGAGTGACAAGTGGCCTACAGGTATAGGTTACTTTAAGCTATATAATAGAATACTATGTTGTTGCTATCTCTCCCAATCAATGAACAATGAAGTTCCAGCAAATATGTATTATCCCTCGTCTTTGGTGTAATATCAAATCAACCAATGATCCAAAAAGCCTTTCATTAAGTGATAAATGATATAATCCGACCTTGTACGAAACTGAATGCTTGATTGTTGTGCTTAAATTGTTTCTATTGATTAAGAAGAGCAATTTGCAATTGTTTAGCTACCTAACTATTATTTGTTACAATTAATTGTTGAATAATGGAGTCCGAGTGTGGATTTGTTTTCAGCTTACGAAGTCCGGATGTGGGAAGTCCGAGTTTTTCAGCTTACGAAGTCCTCCCTCCGTCCCGGCCACTTTTTGGATTTGCACATTCCATCCTCCATCCAAATACACATATATCCCTATTATACATTTGCACCCCTATTTTCACATAACTTAATATTTATCACATCAACTCTATCTTTTCACATCAAATATACATTTTATTAATCTCTACCTTCTACTTTATAATACACCATCAATTAAATTAGTATAATATTTATTTTAATTGTTTATAAAAAAACTCAATGAAAAACATATTAATATTAAGAGATAATTGCAATAGGGTGTAGTATTTTGGATCAAAATTGCATTGAGGTTAACTACCTTCTTTAAATTACAAAGGGGTTAACTTTTTTAATTTTGATCAGCCCCCCACCACCCACCCATGTCGGCCCCACCCCCACCCCCACCCCCCCTATCTCTCTCTCTCTCTCTCTCTCTCTCTCTCTCTCTCTCTCTCTCTCTCTCTCTCTCTCTCTCTCTCTCTCTCTCTCTCTCTCTCCCACCTTATCTCATATTTCTGAAACATTTCCCCAAAATTCCCTCTCTATTTTCTTCTCCTCTCATATCCAATTTAACGCAGTAGAAGCAAGGAAAGGAAGAAATAAAAACCACCATTAATTATGGCTACTACGCACCGCCTCCCTTCAACGACTGGGTCGCCTCCTCCTCTGTCACTGCTCTCTCCCACCAAAATAATCCAGCCACCGTAAAATCCGGCCGACGATTTCCTCCAGCCTCCAAGCTCCGACGAGAGAGAGAGAGAGAGAGAGAGATGACAATTGTTATTCCACCACTGCCACGATGCCACGGTTATTCCAGATCCACCTCACAATATCGTGTAAGTCTTTTTCAGAGGGCTTTTCGTTCCTTTTCAAGGACTTCTTTTGTGTTTGTTGCTGGGATTTTGGGGGATTTATTTTTTGGGAGATGGGGATTCCTTAAATGATTTTTTGTTGCAGAGATGATTTGTGTGTGTACTCTTATTTTGAATTCATTGTTGTTTGAGTTAGGGGTGGAGTGGATTTAATTGAAGAGGTGGGGATTGGGGTTTATTGTTGGAGGTGGGGGGCTGCCGTTTGGGGTTGGGGGGGGAGGGTAAATGGATTTTGGGGAGGATTAGTTTTGGGGCTGGGGTTTGTTGCTGGGGTGGGGGGCTACGTTTGGGGGAGAGGTTGGGGCGGGGGTGTTACTAATTGATTCTTAAATTATTTATGCTATCTTCTTGAAGAAACAAAATAGATACAACTAGATGTATTTTAGATGTTTTTGGGATGTAGAGATATTTGAGATTAAAAATAGTGGTGCTTTTGAAACTCAATTTAATCATATACTTTTTAAAATTATAAGCAAGGATTAGTTTTGGGATAATTTATTTAGCTATTCATATTTGATAATTTGGATATAATTGTTTAGATGCAAAATGTATATTATGGTATTATGTTTAATCCATAGTACAAACAACTCATTTGTACTAATGCACACACTCTTGTACTACAAATTCTAAATTTGTAATATAGTATTATATCTTACACTGTGGTACAAATGATTCATTTACACAAATTAAAAATTTATACTATTGTTAAAATTTTTACTATGTTACTATCTTTTGTATTATACATTTGCGAGAATAATTATTAAATAAAGAAACACAAATAGAAAAATGTCTGACTTTTTTTATAAAAAAAAATTGAACATAAAACTTGATAATTTAAAAAAAGTTGATAGAAAAAGTGAAAAAGAAAATGTCAAATCAGAAAAAGTTAATCTCATTGCAATTTTGAAAAAGGTGTACACCTACTTGTAATAAACTCCCCCAAAATACATTTAGCTGCAAGTCCCCCTAATATTAAATATGCGTGAAATTAATGGCTATCTTCATTAATTAATTATTATGCATACTATATAAATAAATTGGGAGCATTTTTTCTTGACTTAACAAAAGACAAAACATGAGTATAAATATTAAAATAAAATTTAATTAATATAAAATTCCTTTGTAGATACGTCGCAGACAATCTCCACAATTTAAGAACGAAATTATTTTTATTGAAAAGCATAATGAAATATTTCGTAGATAATTTTTTATATTCTTATACTGAAAGTAGATTAAAAATAGGAAAAAAAATTACATTTTAAAAATAGAATAACAGCATATTATAAAAAAAATTGTATTGAATATATATCCATTAAAACATTGGTTATTTATTTCATTTTATAATTCATTATTAGACACAAATTTTAAAAATGAATAAAAATAATATTATGTATTAACGATGAGAATGTTAAAATTTCATCTCATGTATTATGATGATGCATGTCTTTAGTATATTAAATGTATGTATGGTTTTGTTGAATTATTTTAAGAAATCAATTTTTTTATTATGTTTAAAAAAATGCAAAATGTCATTATGTTACACGTTGATAAATCAAACGACTAATGTGATTTAAATTATTAAATATAAATTTTATTAAAATTATTCGTATGAGACAGTCTCATATATGAGACATGGTACAATTTAGTATAAATCACACTCATTTTTTTCAAAGTGCTAAAGCGCTAATGCCCAAATTATACTCCGCGTCATAGTTATACAGTCTTACGCAAATGTGTCTCGTGTACTTTAAATATACATATATAGCAAAAGGTCATGTGCACACCACTAGTAATTTAAATATACATACATAGCAAAAGACCATATAATTATCAAATTTAGAGAATGTATGATTTCAATAAAATCATATTAAATTGGTAATAATTGATATTCTCGTGTCGGATAATTTCTTATAATTTTAATCACGTTAATAAAATTTTAATCACATTAATATCATTTTATTAATTCAATTGTTTTGTGTTTTAATTCAATTCAAATAATATCATATAATTAACTAACTATATAATTATACATAATAATATTAATTATTTTATATTACAATTCAACACAATCATTCAATCATTACTTTTTTAATAAATAATAATATAATAATACATCATTATTATTGATTTGACATAAAACTTCATCCACCCCTACTACATCCAACCCAAAACAAACAAGAATTACCATTAACAGGATTTTCCTCATCCAGATTTTCCCCATCCACCTCAAGACGAAAACAAACGTGACCAAAAGGTTCTAGCCTAAAAAATTAAATTTGAGGTTACTTAATATATATAAATATTTATTTATTATATTTAAATATTATAATATCAGAAACTGAGTCTAGTAAGATTAAACCATTTAAGCTGATACAAACCTCCCAACTTGCAGCATCTATCTCCACAGTGTTTTGATTTACAATATCACGAATAATGCGCAAAATTTACACGAGAGGTTACATCTTGTGCATAACTATTAAAAATAAAATGACAAATTATCTTATAAATAATATTCCTCCATCCCCTCTTAATATTCACACTTTCTTATTTAGGATGTCTCACAATAATATTCACACTCCAAATATGGAAATAAAACACTCTCACACCACTTAATTTAATTCAAAATACTCTTCATTCGTTGGTTCAAAAAGTCAATAAAACAGTTTTTTTAAAACATGTGCCCACACAAGTGTGAATACTAATAGGGGACGGAGAGAGTAATAACTAAAGTAAAAAAAAATTATCTTATCGCATATTTTTTTATGGCAATCTTCAATGCTTGATTCACCATAAAGAGGTTGTTCGATATTTAGATTTAGGGACTTATAACGTTAATCCGAGGGTTCGATGCCTTTCAGATTAAACGTTATTTTGGGGACTTTGTAGATGAACTTCTTCAAATTTTGACGAAGAACACCTTTGATTTTTTGAAAACCTGAAGACAGCCTTTGATGAAGACCTTTAATGAAGGAAGCCTTTGATGAAGACCTCTAATGAAGAAAGCATTTGATGAAGGCCTCTAACGAAGAAATCCTTTGATGAAGATCTCTAATGAAGAATGCTTTGGATTTGATGATCAAGACCTTTGAGAAAACACATTGATAGGTTCCGCACCTTGATCTCTGACCAAACGTTATTTTAAGTCCTAAAGCTTCTGATTTGTTGATGTATGTAAAATGAATGAATGAAGATCTCTATTTATAGGGTGGGGAGATGTAAACTTTCCTCCTTCAAGGTGTCACGTGGTACGTTTTGGTTGGCCAAAACCGATTTGATAGACTTGGAAAGATTTGATTTGATTTGATCTACTGGACTTTTTAGGCCTGATCTTACTTTATTGGACTTTAGAGGTCCAATTCCATTTATTAGGCTTTAGAGACCCAATTTAATTTAATTAGACTTTAGAGGCCCATTTTAATTTGTCAGGTTTTAGACGCCCAATTCAATTTATTAGGCTTTAGAGATTCAATTTTATATACCAATTATTTATTTTAGGAATTAAATGTATTTAAATCCCAAAAAATAAATAATAAATTTAATTGATATTTAACACGTAATTTTCATGGGTCGTCTTTTAATTGAGTGCAAATTTAATTTGCGTACAATGTTTTTTTTTTTTTGTTAACACTTTCCACCAAAAAAATATTCGGGAAAAAAATATGAAAAACTTGACAATTTAAAGAAATTTTTGCTGAAAAAAAATTCGGAAAATATACACATTCTTGGAATTTTTTTTCCAAAATTATCAATTTTTTTCAAAAAAAAAGAAATCATTCAAATATTTTTTGGGTAGAGTATTTCAAAAAATAAAAATAGGATAATAGGTAGGGGTGGCAATTCGTGCTAACGGATCGATAAGCCCCGACACTAACACGACACGATAAGCATCCGTGCCGACACGACACGAACACGATACAATTTGTGTCGACACGACACGATATTTTTTGTGTCAGTGTTGACACGGCACGATAACGACACGATTTATTTCGTGTCAACGCGACACGATAACGACACGATTCATTCCGTGTCGACATGACACGATAATGACACGATTCATTCCGTGTCGACACGAACATGATATAAACCTGATAAAAAAATATGCCTAAATTTAAAATTTCAACACAAAAAACTACAAATGTTCATAGAAAGCATATTCTATCCAAAACGATTACAAACCAAAATACCAAATGCATAGTTTATCCAACATAATAATTTAAGTCTCATACTACAAACCAAAATTTTAGAAATCAAATGATAAACCAAAGTTTCAAAACACACAAAAGAAGAATCGTCACGACGTGAGCAGAGTGCGGTGCGATTTGGTTTGGAATGGAAACTAGGGTTACAATTTACAAAATGTTTCATATCATTTGATATTTTGATTTATTTCCGACATTCATTTCATTTCTTAATTATAATAATATAAATTAGTAATAATTATAAGAAAAAATATATATATATTAATATTTTTGTAAAAATATAATTAAAATATATTTTGTGTCATTATCGTGTTATTTCGTGTCACTATCGTGTTCGTGCTTAACGGGTTGTTAACAGGTTAATGGGTTATCCGTTAATTTTATCGTGTTTAACGTGTTGACACTAATCCGACACTAACTCGCCACGAAATTTCCGTGTTCTTATCGTGTCGACCCGATAAGGACACTAACCCAATAAGATCAACACTAACCCGCAATTTTCGTGTCGAATTCGTATCGTGCTATCGTGTCGTGTTCGAAATTGTCACCCCTAATAATAGGTAACATGAGCCTGCTCAAATTAATTGCTGTAAATTTCTTTTAATGGGCTGCAAATTAGTTATGTTTTGGCCCCAAGCAATGGGCTGCTAATAGCCACTCTCTTCTGAAATTTCCCATGAAAGTGGGCCTAAAAGGCCCAGGTTATATACAGCCCATGTTTTATTAATATGCTTTATTAAAAAAAAAATGTTTGAATATTTTATCGGAAAAATGTAACCATTTTTTAAAATAAATATTAAAAAATGTATATGTTTAATTCTTTTTTTTCTTTTTGCAATTTCGGCAAAAAAACTAAAAACTGTTAAGTTTTTCAAACTTTTTTTCTAAATATTTTTTTAGTGCGGTGTATTAACATTTAAACTGAGCTGGTCTAATATGCTGAAACTTTCTGGGACCCATTTCTTTTTATCTTGTCTTTTCTTTTGTCCCCTTCTCGATATCTTCTTTCATTTCTTACTTCACTAAAAATTAAGTACTTGTTTTACTTCCAAAAATACCCATCCTTCCTACTAAAACAACAGAACATGACATTTCTCCCAATCAAGCCAGTTAGCCAAAATTGAGCAATTATAAATTTAAAACGTGAGGTTATACGAAAGGGCCGGCTAAATACCCCTCCAGACATTAGTAGATACATAACTTATGCACTACCAATATATTAAAAGTTATCTTTTTTTTTAAATACACCCCAAAGTTCAACAGCTACTAAACCTCTGGCTACAGGGACGCTACTAAGAACCTCAGACGACGACGGCCGACGATGACATAGAGAGGTTAGTTTTATTTTTGTTTTTCTTTGTCTTAGGATTTGATTTGATTTGATGATATTTTTATCGAGTTTGAGTAGAATATGCATTAAAGAAAAAATAAACTGCTAGCATAGTAGAAGATAGAAGTTTCGAACTTAATTTTTCGAGATTGTACTAACATTTCAGACATTATCTTCCGAAATTTGTTCAAATTTTCGGAAAAGAAAATATCGGCGATCGTTTTCCGAAACTTTGACATGTTTTCAGGGGTTACGTTCTGAAATATTGTAGAACTTTAAGCACACTAGATCCGAAATTTCCCTAACGGAAAATTTGAAAAAAAAAAAACACGCATGAAAGACAATCATAGGATTTTGAACTTCATTATATGCCCAACATACCAACATTTCATACACAAAAACCTACAATATAAAAAAATATTTAACATTCAAAATTAAGGTTTATAAGACTATGAAATAAGAAACAAAGAAAATTATACATATGTTTTTCGAAACGCTCTCATTTTTTCCAGTTTTTTCACTAAAAATGTAAATAAATCTTTGTGGTGTCGTATTTTTCACTTACATGACAGTGTGAAGATAATGAAGAATAAAGGAGGAGGAGGAGGAGGAGGGGGGTGTATGGAGTATTGGTTTTCTTTAAAAAAAATTATAATGATATATGTGTAATTTAACAATTCTAATTAAATAATAAAAAAATTGATGGAGCTGTATCTCAAATGTTTGAAGGGGTATTTAGGCGGGCCCTATATGAAATTTAAACTTTAAATATGTAACAAAAATAATGCAAGGGACAAGCTATATACCCCTCCAAAATTAATAAATACACCTCACCTTCATAATTTTTACCAAATATACCCCCTCTCCTTCTTACCGTTCCTTTTCTATTTCCCAGATCCACCTATGCAAGTTTCACCGACTTCCTCCTTCTCCATCAAATTCACTCTTTCAATTTGATAACAGGATAATTTATAACCATCAAAATTATTAATCTTTCAACAATAGAAAATCAATCAAATAAATAAACCACCTTATGTTTTGAAGCCAGGTAAAATAATGAAAAATGAAGAGAAAAAAAAAAGCAGATTTGCGAGGGGCTGTTGGCTATGGTGTTGTCGGTGAGGACGAGAGGCGGCAGCGGTGCCGGCGCCTGGGAGGATGAGAAGTGGAAGTGGCATTAATGGCAAAGGGAGAAAAATCATAAGTTGCTTTCCTGTGAATTTGGTCCGGAAGAATCGCAACAACCATAGAGATAATGGACGCGTGGACGGGCGGCGGAGGAGGCGACGACACCGGGCAGCAGAGTGGCGGTGCCGATCAAATTAAATTTAATTAATAAGGGTATTATAGGGTTTCTAATGATTAATTGGATGTATCTATTAATATTGGAGGGGTATATAGCTACCCATAATGCAATTATCACTTGAACGTAAAGAAATCTAATTTAATCTCACTCCTCCGAAAAACCCTAACTTATTTCAATCACGTGACTTGCATAAACAACGTCAATTAGTTGATTTATATTTATAGTGATTGGGAACTAAAATTTTCAATTCGAAAATTTATGGAACTAAATTGAAAAAAAAAAAAATGTGGACCATATTTTTTTTTAAAAAAAGGGACTAAATATTATTTAATTCCTAAGCATATATGTACATACTTATATATGAACCCCATGTTCCAAGACATGATTTCCTGCACGAAAGATGTGTGAACCACTAGGACACATGCTATTGTTGTTCGTTTATTTGCATTTAATTGTATATTAGCTCAAATTGACATCAGTTTTTATTTAAATTCATCAAATTAATTCCCTTTTGTTTCTAATTCGTTTATATATATGTACTAGTGAACGTAAATCCCGTGCTTCGCACGGCCGGAATTTGTTACATTTTTTAAACTATAATAATTATCAGACTTTAATTATAATACTAAAAATCTACAATTTTTTTAAAAATATGTAACTAAATTTTTTTTAAACTCAGATTTAACGATATTTCTCATTAAATAATTTATATTATACTTATAATATTCAATACTTTAAAACAGTTTTATGATAAGTTTATCACTAATCATTTTCATATAAGATTTACTAGGATGGGATATAAATTGGACCTATCACACTAACATTTCAGTATAGATGTTTTTTCACTGAAGTATATTAATTATTTTTATCACATTGTTAAAATTCAGATTGAATCACTGGTTATGCCAAGTTCCAGAGTAGTACCAAAGTTTTTTGATATTACAAAAAACTATATAGAAATTAAAGTTTGGAAAATATAGCACTTTCAAGCTAGAGAGAAATTAACTATTAAAATATTGGAAAAAGTTAGAGGTTCCAGTAAGGAAATAATGGGTTCAGTGTACTTTTAATGGATCCAAACTATGATAGCAAAATGTAATATTCAATTCTCTTTTTCTTTAATTTTAGGGATTGACTCACCCTAATTATCTCCACTAATTAATAAAGGCAAAGTATTATATGAAAATAGTTCATGATACGCTTATCATGAAACAATTTTAAAGTATCATTAATCTCATTGGGCAATGTTTAATTTGCTACCTAGATTTAAGTTGGATGGGTTAACTTAGTCAGGTTAGGTTTATTTACATCAGTTATCTCATGTTTACTTTATTAAATCACAACGTCGATTTAAATATATAATTAGTATAAAGATGTGTTTACTTTCATATATAACACTGGGATAATTTGTGCATTTACAAATTTAACCCCAATTTTTAACATTTAATTTTTCCAGAACTTCTTCCTCAGGGTTCTTCCCTCTATCTTCACAGAGCAAATGTATTGTCCCTCCCAATTCCTAAATCAAGAGTTAAGAATCAGCATATGATATTTAGAAACATTGTAAACAAAATTTGAAGATATTCCAGTAAATGAATTTTAATCTCCAAATCTAAAAGCAAAATTACGGTCCCCAGTTTTTGAGTTAAAACAATTACAATGAAGACAATAACAAAAGAAATTTAGAACACTCTTTTTACAGAACCGAAGAAGGCTCACTTACAATCTACAAAATTTGAATTAATTTTTATTGAAGCACAAATGTGTGACGACATGAGAGAAGAGGTATCGCATGTGCGAAGGTGGCTCACGTTGGGGACGGAGTGCGGGTAGATATGTCGTGGTTGCACCGTGACTTGAAGCGAATATACCAACTTCTACTAGTCGCTTCCCTGCAAGCGGACGAGTTCACTGTAGTATGAGTAAGTATAATGACCAAGTATTATCGAACCCAAGGGATGGAGTGTATGCGAACAGATCCCTGAAGATCTACGCGTCGTAGCTAATATGAGTGTAATATTTTTGGGTTTCTTGAAAGATTAATTAAAAGACTAAAATTATCCTAGGAATGCAAAAAGCAAAATTAAACTAAGAATCGAAGGGTTGTTTTCAAATGAGAGATGTTGATGCTCAGGATAGGAATCCCTACGTATACTAACGGAGCAGGTACATAATCAAAATAACCGTGACGCGCAAAAATAACCTAAGTAAAAGAATGCAAGATAAAAGCTCAAGATTCTAAACCCTAATAATTTACCCTAACACTCAACTTCACTAATCCACTAACAAGTTAATAGATTATGCTTAATTAATGAGACCCTAATTTAACTAAGGTGATGCGGTCGTCCTCCTTCGCTAAACTGGTAGATGAATTAACCCTTTCTAAACCCTCTAGTTAAGTCTACTCGTTGTTAAAGAGTGATACGGTCGTCCTCTCTCTAACACTTTTCGTACGAAATTCAAAGGTAAAGTTAAGATTGATTTTAAGAATTCATTAATTAAGAGAATTAAAACTAAACGTCACGAATTATCCTAATTACGTACCCACATCCTACTTCTACGAGTTCATCCTACCCTAAGCATGCAAGGGTTCTAGCCTAACATGGTGGTTTGAATAATCAAAGCAATCACAAGAACAATAAACATATGCATAATTGAATTAACTAATAAAATCAAGAACATAAACGAAAGAACAAATTAAAGTCTCCAAAGAAATCTATATAAATCTAAAAAACTAGGTTTAATCGTCTCAAAGAGTAAAGAAAAAAAGAATTAATCTAATACGTTCAAAAGAAATGCTAAAACTAAGAATTCGTAAATTAAAACCTCGATTACAACGTATAAAATCCTTCAAAACTCCTCCCCAAGCTTTCTCCTCGCTCAAAGTATGTAAAAATATGTGTTGGTATGTTGTTATCCTTCAAAACGAGTTTGGAATGAGTATATATAAGCGTCGGGGCGAACCGGAAACTCATGGGCCGAAAAATGAATTCCGAGGCAAAAAATAGGAAAGTGCTCGAGCAGCTCGAGCATGTAGCTCGAGTGGTGCAATCGGTCGAGCGCTGGCGCTCGAGTGCTCTCGCTCGAGTGGTTTTCGGCTGCTGTACACTTGTTCGTAAAATCTTCATATCTTCTCAACCGGGAGTCCGTTTTGGCCGATTCAAAGTCCTACGAACTCCTCTTTTCGCCCTCTATCAATCTATGAAAACCAAAGAGACAAATTAATGAGTTTATAAAAATGATACTCAATTGACTCCAAACACTCATAAAAAAAACACTCAAAACATGGGCAAATCGGGCACCAAAACATAACAATTTCACGCCTAATCAACCCCCCCAAACTTACCATATTGCTTGTCCTCAAGCAATGAAATAATAAGTCAAGTGAAATTGTTAGAAATTAGTCAAAGTATCAAATCATGTAAGCAAATGAACTCGAGCTTCAAAGATTAATCGCAAGTATACTCACTCATCTTCCCTCATCATACGCATGCAACAACAGCAAAAATCACCAAAATCAAACATGGATGTGCACTCTACGATGTGTTTCCCTCCCTCACAAGTGTATATCAATGATAAAGGGACTCACTCAAACAATCAATCACACATATTGGCAGTCATAGGCTTGTAAGCACTCTCTACTCCGACCATACTCTAGAAATCAATGCCGAATCAAAAAGGACTTTTCTCAAGGTTGTAATGTAGGCTCTTTGGACAGGTGGGATAACAATATGGGTAAGTGACTCAAGTGAATGGAGAATAGAAAATCAAACTTCGGTACTTCGAGATTAGGAACAGACTGCTTCAGACATATTCAATCAACACACTTTCAATTCCATACTCTCAACACTTCAATTTTTTTTTCTAACTCTCTTCATTTTTTTTTCAATCACTTCACTTTTTTTCACACAAACACATGAGCTCATTTTTTTCTTTTGCTCATTCTCAATTTTTTCTTTCCCACAACTCAAATCTCATTCACACCCTTATTTTATCACCACTCAACCATCATAATTCCTTTTTCTCAACTCAATTCAATCCCTTCACTTTCACACTTTCCTATTCTCCACTTAAATTGGGACAAAAAGGCTTCGGAACTGGAATAGTGTTTAATTGTGTTAGCAAATGAAATAGGCTTAAGGCTCAAACTGGCTACAACGGACAAATATCAATGGTAAGGAAAAATTTGGCTAAGTGACTCAATGAAATCAAAGATGGCCTAAGATCACATTCGGCATATCAAACTCGACACAATCAAGAAGCAAGAGCACACACAAGTACTAGCATCCTCTAAGGTGACGATCCACTCACAAACGAAGAGATCAAATCATGTATCAAAATCTCATAAGGCTCAAGTCTCACAGCTTTCACATCCATGCTAGTCCTAGTGAATTCTCACTCTCATCACACAAGTACTCAAAAGGAAAAACTCATAAGCATACAAGTTCTCTCTCAAATCAACTCAAACACTCACACAAAAGAGTCCCTAACTCAAATCCACAAATCACCCTACTCATCAAATCATACTCAAAGATAGCAATCAACAAGCATATTGATAGGCATGAAATATGCAATAACGACTCAGATCAAAATCACCTCAAGGAGCATCTCAAGGCACCAAATAACCAAACACACTCAAAGATAAGGGATGCTCCGGTGCAATGTAACACAAAACATAAAAAAACTCCACCCCCCAAACTTCGACCTTGCGAAGAGGTCTAAGTTTGGGGTTGTGGGTTACCTCAACCAAACAATTCAGTTTCTCTCAACAACGTTGCACACTCCCTTGCTTTAGTTCCTTCAATCTCCACGTATTTGGCACTCCTTCGAGACAAGCCTACAAAATGAACTCTCAAGTACGAGGTTAAAACTTACGATTCAACAACACCTAAATAACATAGAACTCAAATAACTAAAAACACTCAAAAGCAAATAAAAATGGGTTGTCTCCCATTCAGCGCTATTTTTAAGGTCCTCATGTCGAACCAAGCTCAAAGGAGCTTATGGGACATCATACTCAAATTTACCTCCCTTACTCTCATAAGAGTGGTGCTTGCATGTCTTTCCTTGATGCCCTTCCATCATGAACTATTTTGCTTCCTTCTCATCCCCAAGTGTTATGGGTCTCAACTCCTTCTCACCTTTATCTGGAGGGGTCTTACCAAATAGTTTCTTGAATTTGGACTTTTTCTTCTTATCTCCTCATTTCCCTTCCAACTGGATCACGTCCACACTTTTCACTTCTTCATCCTTCAACTTCTTCCCTTTATCCCTATCAAAATAAGTCAGATGATAATACTCATGGGTTAACTCATCAAGTGAAGGATTAACGAAATCATGAACATGAGAAAGATTAGAGATAGGAGGCGTGTCTTCAACACGAGGATCAATTGCATCCATGCAATACAAACTCTCATCCTCCTTCGGGTGCTTCATGGCTTCATAAAGGGAAATCTTTATCTCTTGATCGTCAACTCTCAACGTGATCTTCCCGTTTGTCACGTCTAGCACCATCCCCGCCGTAGCTAAGAATGGTCTTCCCAAGATCAGGGGCACGCGCTCATCTTCCTCCATCTCTAGGACCACGAAATCGGCTAGAAAAATATAATCTCCAAATCTCACGAGGACGTCTTCAACCACACCTTGAGGTCGAGTAATAGACCGGTCGGCTAGTTGAAGCGTCATCATTGTGGGATGAAGTTCACCACCTTCCAACTTCTTGAAAAGCGACAAGGGCATCAAATTAATGCTCGCTCCGAGGTCGCACAACGCTCCCTTCTTGATCCCGTTCCCAATATCACAAAGAATGGTGAAGCTCCCGGGATCCTTCAGCTTTGGAGGAAGCGCCTTGTGCACTAATGCACTCACCTCATGGTTCAACTGCACCAACTTCGGCTCATCCACTCGCCGTCTTTTCGCGATCAAGTCCTTCAAAAACTTTGCATAGTTGGGCATCTGTTCCAAAGCATCATAAAAAGGGATATTAATATGCAATTGTTTAAACACATCAAGGAATTTAGCGAATTTCTCATCAAGCTTCTTTTTCATGAAGCGTTGTGGATATGGGACGGGTATCACAGATTTGGGTACCCCCATTCATCTTTCTCGGTCTCTTTCACTTTCTCCCTTGCTTCCATTGCCTTCTTCCACTTAGGAACTCTCTCAACCTTCTCAATGCCTTCCTCTTCAAGCTCTTTGCTTGCTTGAGTGCTTTCACCCTCAACCTTCTTCTCAACTCTCATCTCTTCAATCTCATCTCTATCTTGGGGCGTCTCAGAATCAGCAGGCATCTGAGGACCTTCATAATTGGTTCCACTTCTTAACTGGATAGCCTTGCAATGCTCTTTCGGGTTCCCCTCCGGCATGGAAGGATACTTACCCGGCTCCCTATTCAATGATTTTGCAATTTGGCTTATCTGGAACTCTATTGAGGTGAACTGTCTATTGTTCTCTTGCTGAATTCGATTCAGCTCTACATCTCTCTTTTGGAGTTCTTGATCACGCTGATCACCTTTCTTATGCAACTCCTTCACATCATACTCCAAAAAGGATAATCTCTTGCTACCTTCCTCCACCTTCTGAAGGATAGCTCTCAACATCTCCTCGGTTGAGGAACCGCCTTCTCCACCAGGAGGTTTAGAACCTGGATCAACTCTTGGAGGAACTGTAATATCCGCCTTCGGGTTAGCATATGAAAAATTCTCGTTCTTCCTCCATTGGTTCTGAGGAAGCTGCTGGCCTCCTCGGTACCCTTGTGTGTTCCTCCATTGATTTTGAGGCGACTGTGGACCTGGAGGTACAAATGGTTGGCCATAAGAAGGTCTTCCTTGAAAATTTCCACCTTGTGGATACCCATTCTGATTGTAATAAGGACCTCCCATATAGTTGGCTACTTCTTGCTGAATTGTGGGTTTGTCCTCTTGCTCATTCTTTGCTGCATTCCCTCCAACCATATTCTTCCCCAACTCAAGATTATTAATCTTTTCCATCATGGCCATCAACAGCCTTCTCGTTCCTTCCCCTTCCTCAATCTGATGAACTCTTTGGAAATCTGCGTCCACATTCCAAGCCCCGATATTTGTGACAATGTTGTCCACGATCTCTCTACACCTCACTATTCCTTGATTCAGGAATGATCCACTAGCACAGGCGTCTAGATGGTCTTGCCCAGCCTTGTTGGCACCACTATAGAAAAATGTCATCACATCTCCCTCATTGTACCCGTGCTGCGGGCACTCTATCAACATATTTGAGTATCTCTCTCACGCTTGACGTAGGTCCTCTCCTTGCTTCTGGCGGAAGGAAGAGATCTCAATCCTTGTTTTGATCGTTCTGGATGGAGGGTAGAATCGCTCGAGGAACAGACGCTCGAGCTCGGCCCAAGTGGTAATACCTTCCCGTGGAAGCGTATTATCGTACCACTCTTTAGCTATTCCCGTCAATGAGAATGGGAACAACCTAAGCCTCTTGGTATCTTCAAACATGCCATTGTAATTGAAAGTGGAGGCTATCATTAGAAAACTCCTCAGATGTGTATGAGGATTCTCCTTCCCGATCACCCCCTTGAACTGGTTCTCTGTAAGCAGCTTTAAAATTCCCGGGGAAATCGAGAAGTTATTTGCCTCAACAGGAGGCAATGCCACTCCATCATAGTACTGTTGTGGCTGCGCTGCAAATCTTCCTCGAATACCCATATTTTGATCTACGTTATGAGGAATGTGTTGAGAATTAGCAGCTGGTACGGGTACTTGTTGGGGTGGTGGTTGGTAAACAGGTGGTTGATTGTAAACTGGAGGTGGAGGGTACGGATATGGCGGATATGGATAAGGTGGGTATGGGTAAGGTGGGAAAGGCAAGTTGTTTTGTGGTAAGTTAGGATGTGGGTAAGCAGGGTTGTTCTGAGGATGTTGGACAATGTTATGAGCTGGATTGCCTACGTTTTGTGTATCCTGGTTTAGGCTCTGGCTATCCCCTAACGGAACTTGATTCGGGCTACCACTAACTCCAGTGCCTTCAACTCGGCCCAATTCCTGATTGAACTCGTTCGCAGCATCATCTAACTCATTAAAGATGTCCATTGGTTCTTTCCCTCCTCCGACAGTATTCATTCTCCTCAAGAAAGCTCAGTTCCTTCTAGCTATCGTCTCAGGGTCCAACGGTATTCTCTCTTCGCTCGTATTGCCTTGTGAGCGTGTTTTCATATACCTGACACACTAGCAGAAGGATCAAAATGCAACTGCCGAATGAATAAAAATAAAAATAAAATAGAAAATAAAGCACTCACTACTAACTACTAAGCTATCTACAAGTCCTATTCAAAAGACATACAACGCCATCCCCGGCAACGGCGCCATTGACTTGAAGCGAATATACCAACTTCTACTAGTCGCTTCCCCGCAAGCGGACGGGTTCACTGTAGTATGAGTAAGTATAATGAACAAGTATTATCGAACCCAAGGGATAGAGTGTATGCGAACAGATCCCTGAAGATCTACGCGTCGTAGCTAATATGAGTGTAATGTTTTTGGGTTTTTTGAAAGATTAATTAAAAGACTAAAATTATCCTAGGAATGCAAAAAGCAAAATTAAACTAAGAATCGAAGGGTTGTTTTCAAATGAGAGATGGTGATGCTCAGGATAGGAATCCCTACGTATACTAACGGAGAAGGTACATAATCAAAATAACCGTGACGCGCAAGAAATAACCTAAGTAAAAGAATGCAAGATAAAAGCTCAAGATTCTAAACCCTAATACTTTACCCTAACACTCGACTTCACTAATTTACTAACAAGTTAATAGATTATGCTTAATTAATGAGACCCTAATTTAACTAAGGTGATGCGGTCGTCCTCCTTCGCTAAACTGGTAGATGAATTAACCCTTTCTAAACCCTCTAGTTAAGTCTACTCGTTGTTAAAGAGTGATACGGTCGTCCTCTCTCTAACACTTTTCGTATGAAATTCAAAGGTAAAGTTAAGATTGATTTTAAGAATTCATTAATTAAGAGAATTAAAACTAAACGTCACGAATTATCCTAATTACGTACCCACATCCTACTTCTACGAGTTCATCCTACCCTAAGCATGCAAGGGTTCTAGCCTAACATGGTGGTTTGAATAATCAAAGCAATCACAAGAACAATAAACATATGCATAATTGAATTAACTGATAAAATCAAGAACATAAACGAAAGAACAAATTAAAGTCTCCAAAGAAATCTATATAAATCTGAAAAACTAGGTTTAATCGTCTCAAAGAGTAAGAAAAAAAGACTAATCTAATACGTTCAAAAGAAATACTAAAACTAAGAATTCGTAAATTAAAACCTCGATTACAACGTATAAAATCCTTCAAAACTCCTCCCCAAGCTTTCTCCTCGCTCAAAGTATGTAAAAATATGTGTTGGTATGTTGTTATCCTCCAAAACGAGTTTGGAATGAGTATATATAAGCGTCGGGGCGAACCGAAAACTCATGGGCCGAAAAATGAATTCGGAGGCAAAAAATAGGAAAGTGCTCGAGCAGATCGAGCAGGGGCGCTCGAGCATGTAGCTCGAGTGGTGCAATCGGTCGAGCGCTGGCGCTCGAGTGCTCTCGCTCGAGTGGTTTTCGGCTGCTGTACACTTGTTCGTAAAATCTTCATATCTTCTCAACCGGGAGTCCGTTTTAGCCGATTCAAAGTCCTACAAACTCCTCTTTTTGCCCTCTATCCATCTATGAAAACCAAAGAGATAAATTAATGAGTTTATAAAAATGATACTCAATTGACTCCAAACACTCATAAAAAATACTCAAAACATGGGCAAATCGGGCACCAAAACATAACAATTTCACGCCTAATCACACCGACAAAACCAAGCTGCGGGCGGTGATGGTGAGATGGCGGAAGAAAAAAACTTATTTCAATTTATGATACTTATTTCTTTGTGATGACAAAATTAATTGTGATCTTCTTTAGGGTAGGGAGTGGTTATTTCGTATACATTGGGGACGAAAGAGTCATTTCAATATGTAAACAGTAAAATGGTTTATTTAAACCGCCCATGAAGAAGGGTTGAGATAGTGGGTGTTAGGATATAGGTTAGATGTTTTGAAGATGTTAAAACAAAGAACCTGTAATAGGACTAGCTGAACTTGTTAGTCAGCTACATATTAGTCTAGGTCTAGAATAGGTCTTTGGTTAAGGGGGAAGAAATCTGTGCAGACCAGATGAAGTGTCCAGACCAGAGCAGATGAGTCTGACTAGAAGAGTCTTTCAGATGAGTCTGACCAGAGGAGTTTGCCAGAAGAGTCTGCCAGATGAGTCTGACCAGAGGAGTCTACCAGAAGACCTCTCCCAGATGAGGTTCAGAGCAGAAATATCACCAGACCAGAAGACCCCAGATCAGACGAGTGCTGACCAGATGAAGAAGACAGATTAGTTCACCCACATGGAGGCTGCGTGTAATCTGGAGACAAGGAGATATTGGAGTTTCAATGATTGAGAAGAAACAATCTGGAGAGTCAACTGATAGGAGGATTGATTGATTGATTGATTGATTGGAATCAATCTTAAAAGATCCAATCAATGGAGGAGATCAATCAATATAATCAATCATTGATTGATTATATTCCTCCAATTATGGTTGTTTGAATTTCTAGCTTTCAACGGCTAGTTAATCTCTACAACTATAAATAGGAGTGTTTTGGTTGAGTTCATTAAAGAAAAGACATAAGAGTCGGGCAAGAGCACAAGAAAGACACACGAACTCTCCACTCACTCACCTTTGTCCTTTCAAGTTTATACACTCATTTAGGAGTTGTTAGTTGGAAGATTTACTCAACCTATTCATCACTTAGAAAGGTTGTAGTAAGCAAGTTGTACGAAGGAACTGGTACTTCGCAATTCCAGTAGTTCGTAAATTGGTTGGAGAGAGAGTCCCATTTTGAGAAAGGGAGAGTGGACGTAGGATCGTTATATCCGAACCACTATAAATCCGGTGTTCTCTACTTTTAGATTTCTGCACTTTAATTTTAGCACTTAATTTAAAATTGGTTTTCATTAAAAATTAACTCAAAACGCTTTCCGCTGGATAACCTTTTTGGGACCAACAAGTTGTATCAGAGCAGTGTGTCCTACAGACCACTGTTTTGAAATTATTTTGGTGGTCACCAGGGCAGATCCACGTTTTTTGAAAACCCAAATATTTGTTGTGCTAATAATTTTTGCAGAAATGGGCTCGAAGAGATGTAGTAAAAGATTCATTAGGAGGCACTCCAAAAGAAGATTCGCAGATGAGGAAGAAGAGGTATCCACTTCTGGTTCATCATCTAATTTTGGACTAGACGAAGAGATATGTCTAGTGGCAGATGAGGTATGTAATCAAACTTCCTCTTCTTTTTCATCTTCTTCTTTTTTCTGAACAATCAGAGGAGTTTGGTGTGCAACAATTGCTATTAGACCTCCAAAAATCTATACAACTTTGTCAAAAGTTGGAAAATGAGAACTCAAAGTTGAAAGCAGAAAATCAGAAGCTTTCACAATGTCTAGGCAACTCAGCTGATCTACCAGCTAAACAAAATCATACACTGGTCGAAGAGTCTTCTGACTTGACAACCAGGTGTACTAAAAAAGTTAAGCTGGTAGAAATGTTGGTTGTTGAAAATGTTGAGAAAGACAATGAATATAATCTGCTCAAAGCTAAGTTTGATGAACTCTTCCACCAAAACAAAATTGTAAGAGAAAGTGAGGACACACTCAAGATGAGATTGGAGCAGCTGACTACAGCAAACAATGTTGTGTCACACATAGCTGCCTCATCTCAAAGAGAGCATGACAAAACAGGCCTTGGTTATTCCAAACCTGATTCCTCACATGTTCAGAAAGAAGAACAACCTAGAAATTTTATTGATAAATGAAAGAGGTCGGCTGACCAGGCAACTCAGCCTAATGGGCAGATGAGTTCTAACACTCAAAAACCCAAAAGGCAGAGGAGGAATTTTAAAAGACCTCAGCCAGGCCAGCAGAGTAGAAGACAGTCTGGATCTTATCAAAAGAGGCAGAACCAGCTGACTCCTACTCAGCTGCAGAAGACTTTCAAGTCATCTACCAGACCAGCTGGAACCTTTGATGGTTCTAGTAAAACTTATCCTTATCAACAAAATTTTAAGACTGTTGCATTAAGACAAGTTATTCCTTCTACTGGACAAGCTCATAAGAGAAGAAGAGCCTCTAGAAGAAATAACCATGTCGAAGCTCCTTATGTTCAGTGTGTTTTTGTGATTATGTATGGAAGAAAGATAAGATCACCTGATTCAAGAAGGGATGATCTATTCTTGTGGCTTCCTAAAAATTGTGCTAACCCTGTTGGGAAAATAAGGGTGCCCGGAATCTATTCGAGATGAAATTTAAATACGAATTTAAATACAATTATTACTAGCATGAATTAATCCTAATTAATTCAAATAATAATTCCAACAACTAACTTTCATCATGCATGTTGGCCTTTGGATATACGGGACAATTACGATCTCGCTCTATCAACCCAAAGCCTTCTCAAGTATTTCCCTTTTCACCTCACTTGATCACCGGTGGGAGATGCTTTCAAGTAATTTAATAAACTAAGGAAAAAGAAAAATATCTATGCTTCTTGATTTTTCCAACACATGGAATTACGTACTTGGGGATGAAAAAATCATCCCCTATTTATAACATGTAAGGGCCGAAATTTTTGATATATTTTGGGCTTGGAGAAAATCTTTTCTTAGTCTCTAAGAAATCTTGAATATATCCCATATATTCTTTTCTCCAAAATAAAATATTCCACAAAAATCTCACCCTACATATTAAGGGGTAATTTTCGAAATTAATAGGATAAAATCACAAGATTTGGATCTTCTTGAATATATGAGATAATCTTATATTCCAAAATACTTATCTTCCATAATATCTTTTCAAGAAAATCAACAAATTTTTTTTTCTCCTAATATACATAATTTTCGAAAATTCAAAGAAAAAATCAGCACAATATTATCTTTTTATTTTAATCACCTTATCATTATTGGGCTACTTAATGGGCTACTTGAGGGGCCTTAAGGAGAATTAAGATTGGTCCTCCTAATGGACTTCTGAATTTCAATATTGAGCCCCAATATAATTCAGCCCATTAATATTAATTATTACCACTAATAAATTAATATTGCACTATCCATCTTAATCCATATTACGATAATATGGGCTCCCGGTTATTATTTCCCGCGTTTAAGATTATCAAGTCCATTAATTAATTGAGCTTCTGAATAGCTCTAAATTAATTAATATATTTCACCTTGGAGTAAAGACAGCTCAACATTATTATTCGTACCGAAGAAACTAATTCTTCACTTGCAAGATTTGGTACGATAAAACTTCTGAGCCCACCAAGGGGACTAATCACACGAGTCGTACTCGCACGCGTTTCTCCGTATTAAATCTTAGCAACCGTCGTATGATTAATATTACTGCCCAAGACACAAAGTTCGAAGTCACAATGATTCTCACTCAACATGAATCAAAGCAGTAACCATTAAGCACACACGGTCCTATTTAAGTGACAGAGATTAAGAAATCAAAAATCACTGAGGTCTAATTCTTCACCTTTCAGAACAGAAGAATTTATCCTCGTTGTAGGTCCTCTTCAACACATACTAAATGTGCTAGTGCAATCTCTTAGTCAAGACAGACCAATCTGAGCCTTACACATCGACCTTTCACGGCGGATTGTTCAATTCCACCTAGGTCGTGAAAATGTACGTTTAGTTACAAGTAAACTGTTAATGTTGTCTTACGTGATCGGGTATCACCACATTAACTACAATGTAACATGTACTATATATTGAACGGTTTGCAATAGAAATTCAACATTCAATCATGTGATAAAAGAATTATTCTCATAAAACGAGTGTTTGATACACGAGTTATACAAAGTAAAAGCATACTTTCACGTATAACTCCAACAATCTCCCACTTATACTTAAAGTCGGCTTTTAGTATACATCACGCATGTCTTAGTGTAGTAGCTCTCCGTGACATCTCATGTCAACCTACACTAACCTAATAATTCCTCCCACTTATACTTAAAGCAGATTGGCAATAGTCTTGACTCCCATTCCATCCACATGTCTCTCGAATGTAGTCTGAGGCAGACCCTTTGTGAATGGATCCGCTAGGTTGTCACCCGACGCTATCTTTGCCACCTCTATATCTCCTCTCTTAACGATTTCTCGTATAAGATGGTATTTTCTTTCTATGTGTTTGCTGGCCTTGTGGGCTCTCGGTTCCTTTGAATTTGCAACTGCTCCGGCATTGTCACAAAAGACAGTTATCTTGTCGGGCAAATTCGGAACAACGTCCAAGTCCACTAAGAAGTTCTTGAGCCAAACTACCTCTTTCGCTGCTTCACAAGCAGCTACATACTCGGCTTCCATGGTCGAATCGGCGATGCATTTCTGCTTTACGCTTCTCCATGAAATGGCTCCTCCTCCCATGCAAAACACACTACCCGAGGTTGACTTTCTTGAGTCTATGTCTGATTGGAAATCCGAGTCCGTGTATCCTACGGGAACTAGACTATCTGACTGGTAAATCAGCATCCGCTCCCGAGTTCTTTTCAGATACCTCAAGATGCACTTTACGGCAGTCCAATGGTCTTTCCCGGGATTACTTTGATATCTTGCCACCATGCCCACGGCAAAGCAGATATCCGGTCTCGTACACAGCATTGCATACATAAGGCTTCCTACGGCCGAAGCGTATGGAACACCTTTCATGTCATCTATCTCCGCTTGCGTCTTAGGGCTCATTTCTTTCGATAGATGGATTCCGTGCCTAAAAGGTACAAAACCTTTCTTGGAATCTTGCATGCTGAAACGCTTCAAAACAGTGTCAATGTATGAAGCTTGCGATAAGCCCAACATCCTCTTCTTGCGATCGCGAGTGATCTTGATCCCAAGGATGTGACAGGCTTCCCCTAAGTCCTTCATATCAAATTGTTTTGACAGCCATACCTTTACGTCTGACAATACCTTTACATTGTTTCCAATGAGCAGAATATCATCTACGTATAATACTAAGAATACCACCGCAGTTCCGTCACGCTTCTTATACACACAACTTTCGAACTCGTTTTGATCAAACCCATAAGACTTAATCACTTGATCAAAACACTGGTTCCAAGTACGCGATGCTTGCTTAAGTCCGTAAATGGATCTCTTGAGCTTGCATACGAGATTCTCTTGGCCTTTTTCAATGAAACCTTTGGGCTGTTGCATATAGATATCTATCCCGTCAAGACTTCCGTTAAGGAAAGCCGTCTTGACATCCATTTGCTAGATCTCGTAATCTAGGTGCGCAACGATCGACAAGAGAATATGGATGGACTTAAGCATAGCTACAGGCGAAAAGGTTTCCTCATAATCGATCCCTTCTTTCTGAGTATACCCTTTGGCCACAAGCCTCGCTTTGAAGGTTTCAACCCTTCCGTCCGGTCCTCTTTTCCTCTTGTACACCCACTTGCATCCAATGGGTTCTACCCCACTGGGTGGCTCGACCAACTCCCACACTTGATTATGATCCATCGAACCCATCTCGGCTTCCATTGTTGTTTGCCACGACTCCGCGTCTTTGTCTTGGATTGCCTCGTCGTACGTCCATGGGTCTGATTCAACACCGGGAACTAAATATGAAGATTCTCCTATCCCCATGAATCTCTCGGGTTGCCTAGGAACCCTCCCACTACGACGGGGTTCCGGTTGTGAATATGTGGCGTGTGGTACATCATCTTGTATACTTGGTATCGAGGTTTGACCTCTCAATTCTTCTAAGGTAATTTCACTTTTAGGTTTCCGATTGTTCATATAGTCTTCCTCCAAGAATTTAAAGTGTGTACTAATCACGATCTTTTGATCCTTGGGACTATAGAACATGCACCCTTTCATTCCCGCAGGGTATCCTATAAACAGCCTTAATTCCGAACGTGGATCCAACTTACCGGCTTCCTTGTCTAGCACGTATGCCGGACAACCCCAAATCCGCAAATGTCTTAGACTGGGCTTGCGCCCGGTCCACAATTCCATTGAGGTTTTAGGAACCGATTTGGATGGCACCAAGTTTAGAATATAAGCCGCCGTTTCCAAGGCATTACCCCAAAACGACTTGGGTAAATCCGAATAACTCATCATGGATCTGACCATCTCTAAAAGAGTCCGGTTCCTTCGTTCCGCCACACCGTTCTGTTGAGGGGTTCCCGGTGCGGTCAATTGGGATACGATCCCTTCGTCCGATAGGTAGTTCAAGAATTCATCGCTGAGGTATTCGCCTCCACGATCTGATCGTAGAAACTTGATACTCTTTTCCCTATGTTTCTCGGCTTCGGCCTTAAACTCTTTAAACTTATCAAAAGTTTCAGACTTATGCCGCATAAGGTAAATGTACCCATATCTTGAGTAATCGTCAATGAAAGTGACGAAATACTCATACCCCATTCTCACTTTGATCGTCATTGGACCACACACATCGGTATGAACGAGTTCTAACACTTCCGTGGCTCTATTCCCCTTGGCTCCAAATGCCCTCTTGGTCATCTTACCCTCTAAACAGGATTCACAAGTAGGAAACGGCTCGACTTGGAGCGATTCCAAGGATCTGTCTTTCACCAATCTCTCTATCCGCTTTAGATTAATATGACCTAGTCTAAGATGTCATAGAAGTGTTTCGTTCATCTCCGAAGAACGCTTTCTTTTATTGCTCGAAATGATCGACGTGTTATTAGATTCATTATTTGAGTGGTGTGCTCACTTAATCGTATAGAGATTGTTTACCAACGTTCCATGAAAGATAACATCATTCTTAAAAGAAACAATAACAACTTTATTAAAAGTAACTGAATATCCATCAAAAAACAACTTAGAAACCGAAATTAAATTCTTCCTAAAGTTCGGAACTTATAAAACATCTCTTAAAATTAAAACTCTATCTTCAAAAGATAGGTGCACGACTCCCACTGCTTCGGCTGCCACTCTCGTAGCATCCCCCAAAGTGATTGTGATCTCATTCTTGCTAAGTCGCCGGGTTAGCTGGAACCCCTGAAGAGTGAAACAAATATGATCAGTTGCCCCGGTATCCACTACCCAAACGTGGGCAGCATACGCCGCAACATATGTTTCAACGACTAAAGCATGAGACTTACCTTTCTTTACCGCCGTCTTAGGCTTAGAACAGGTAGACCTCCAATGTCCTCTTTCCCCGCAATTGAAGCACTTACTCTTACTGGATATCTTCACGCCGTACGGCTTGAAAGCTCTTTTCTTGCATCCAAAAGTGAGTCTACTGGTTTGGTTCCGATCAACCACCTCCTTCTCAATCTTACCCTCCATTGGCCTAGATTTCGAGAAAAGGCTCTTGATCACCAAAGCCTCGTCCCTACTCCCCAAGTATGACTCTACCGTTATCAGGGCTTTGAGCAGGGTATCTAAAGTGAACTTGTGTTCAGATAACACGTATTCCCAAAAGAACCCATCAAAACTACTCGATAGCTTTAGGAGTATGGAATCGATTTGACTTTCTTCACTTTGTCCGACACCAAGAAACTCGAGTTTCTCAAACTCACGCCTAAAATTGAGAACATGATCCCTTACAGATGTTCCCTTCACCATTTCCTTCGTGAGCTTCTCACGAATGGTGAACAGATTCGCCATGGGGTTCTGATGTTGAAACATCTCTTCAAGGTTATTCATGACATCAACAGCCGCTTCAATGCCTTCATGAATGCGCTTCAAATCTTCAGACATAAATGTCAAGATGATGTGCTTCATGTGCTCATTGGAATGCTTCCAATCATCGAATATCGCCCTTTCCCCATTACTTGACTTATCATTAGGTTTCTTGGGTACGTCAACGCTAAATATCCAATAGTGTTCTTGCGCAGGAAGGACCATGTTTATATTACGTTTCCAATCAACATAGTTCTCACCAACAAGTTTGTTATCTTTAAGTATACTAAACAGTGGATTAAAAGGTTGCGACATGATGAACTGAGAATAAAACATACATTCATATCAATATCTAGAAAAATACGAAATTATCACATATTTCGATCACATCAATTATATTGAAACCTTAAAACAATATAATCATGCATCAGCCAACATCTCGAAACAATTTAAATGCGCCACGAGGGGTGGTCTATACATTTAAAAACATTCAAGCGGATCACAAACTTAAAAGTTACAAATCCTTAATTCAAAATTAATAGTTGGCTCCCACTTTGACCACATAGAAATTGACAGGGACTCCGAGGGGAGTAAGTTAATATCAATTTCCTATGCCTAAGTAATAACCATAATTAAATACAGGATTATTATTTCACTTTGAGCAAGCCACTCGGGGTGAGGGTCAATACCGCCACTAGTAATAATCAACAATCATCCTTTCGGAATTTATTCACGTGAAATCCGTTCTTTTGGCCGATCCGAGGGGGAAATGTATTCCAAAAGAACTTCACAAATAAATAAATTATGGAGGCCAAATTAATCCAATCTTAATATCCGGAATAAAATTCCGATTAAATAAACATACTTAGTAATTTTCGAAAGTAAGGTTTTTCTTGGACAATTAAATTCATGCAAACACATATTAACAAATAATAATAGGTGCACGAAGTAAAACATCCATCAAAATAAAATTAAACACATTGGAGCACTCAAATCCAATTGTCATGGTTTAATTTATTCGCGTCTTGATGCGAAAAATCGTCCTTGTTGCTTTCCGACGTTCGTCTCGACGTGCTCCCACTCGAACAGCAACACTTCATCAAAAACAGCATCGTTTGGGGTTCGAGACGACGTTTAAAATCACACGAAAAAAACACGAACTGAAAAATTCCACGGCCCGAGATACGGCGCGCGTCGGCCCACGAAGTGGGCCCGTGCGCCTCCCTGCCCAAAAAGCGCTGAAGCACTGCAGAAAGCGCGCCGAGGTGCAGCCCCGAGGCGCGCACGAGGCGCTGCACGGAGGCACGCCAAGGCACCGCCCGGAGCGCCCCGAGGCGCCGCAGGCCAGACCCGAGGCGCGCGCGCGTGTGCGCGGTGCCGGCCTCCCGTCGCGCCCGGGTCGTGCGCCGCTTTTTGCCGTTCGTCCTTGTTTTCTTCACCCCTTGCATGATTTTACGTCCATACACGCGCCACGCTTGTATGCGTCGTCCGGGTACGCCGTTTTTAATTCTTCGTTCTTCGTCACGATCCGGTTACAATTTATTTTACAAAAAAATAAATACTAGATCTAGACTAGTCTATTACAATGATCGAATCAAAATAAAAAACAACTAATCTACTAGTGGATTTTCTCACGAGAAAAATGAATTCGAACGAATCGAATTAAAAATAATTAATTCACACGCATGAAATTAACAACATTAAAACCATGACAATTGGATACCTGCAAAAAAGATCTAGCAATTCTACTATCCAATTTCAATTTAATGTTTAACAATTTAAATTCCAATTTAAAGACCAGAGCCCGAAACCGTGGCTCTGATACCAGTTGTTGGGAAAATAAGGGTGCCCGGAATCTATTCGGGATGAAATTTAAATACGAATTTAAATACAATTATTACTAGCATGAATTAATCCTAATTAATTCAAATAATAATTCCAACAACTAACTTTCGTCATGCATGTTGAATTAATTCACATATCAACTATGACGGAATAAACAAGTAAATATGCGATAAACGTACCTCTTGTAGAATTGGCCTTTGGATATACGGGACAATTACGATCTCGCTCTATCAACCCACAGCCTTCTCAAGTATTTCCCTTTTCACCTCACTTGATCACCGGTGGGAGATGCTTTCAAGTAATTTAATAAACTAAGGAAAAAGAAAAATATCTATGCTTCTTGATTTTTCCAACACATGGAATTACGTACTTGGGGATGAAAAAATCATCCCCTATTTATAACATGTAAGGGCCGAAATTTTTTATATATTTTGGGCTTGGAGAAAATCTTTTCTTAGTCTCTAAGAAATCTTGAATATATCTCATATAATCTTTTCTCCAAAATAAAATATTCCACAAAAATCTCACCCTACATATTAAGGGGTAATTTTCGAAATTAATAGGATAAAATCACAAGATTTGGATCTTCTTGAATATATAAGATAATCTTGTATTCCAAAATACTTATCTTCCATAATATCTTTCCAAGAAAATCAACAAAATCTTTTTTCTCCTAATATACATAATTTTCAAAAATTCAAAGAAAAAATCAGCGCAATATTATCTTTTTATTTTAATCACCTTATCATTATTGGGCTACTTAATGGGCTACTTGAGGGGCCTTAAGGAGAATTAAGATTGGACCTCTTAATGGACTTCTTAATTTCAATATTGAGCCCCAATATAATTCAGCCCATTAATATTAATTATTACCACTAATAAATTAATATTGCACTATCCATCTTAATCCATATTACGATAATATGGGCTCCCGGTTATTATTTCCCGCGTTTAAGATTATCAAGTCCATTAATTAATTGAGCTTCTGAATAGCTCTAAATTAATTAATATATTTCACCTTGGAGTAAAGACAACTCAACATTATTATTCGTACCGAAGAAACTAATTCTTCACTTGCAAGATTTGGTACAATAAAAATTCTGAGCCCACCAAGGGGACTAATCACACGAGCCGTACTCGCACGCGTTTCTCCATATTAAATCTTAGCAACCGTCGTATGATTAATATTACTGCCCAAGACACAAAGTTCGAAGTCACAATGATTCTCACCCAACATGAATCAAAGCAGTAACCATTAAGCACACACGGTCCAATTTAAGTGACGGAGATTAAGAAATCAACAACCACTGAGGTCTAATTCTTCACCTTTCAGAACAGAAGAATTTATCCTCGCTGTAGGTCCTCTTCAACACATACTAAATGTGCTAGTGCAATCTCTTAGTCAAGACAGACCAATCTGAGCCTTACACATCGACCTTTCACGGCGGATTGTTCAATTCCACCTAGGTCGTGAAAATGTACGTTTAGTTACAAGTAAACTGTTAATGTTGTCTTCCGTGATCGGGTATCACCACATTAACTACAATGTAACATGTACTATATATTGAACGGTTTGCAATAGAAATTCAACATTCAATCATAACTAAAGAAAATGTGATAAAAGAATTATTCTCATAAAATGAGTGTTTGATACACGAGTTATACAAAGTAAAAGCATACTTTCACGTATAACTCCAACAAACCCCCTTGGACCCAGAAGGGTACCAAAGAGTCGATTGCCTGCAGATACACAAGAAGATCAGCTGATGTTTTGCCCCAATATCAGCTGTGCATATTTTGAGGGGGAAGATCAGTTGACCCAGCCTGCTAGAATCTCTATTTATATATTTAAAATTTTCTTGTCTTGTTTTATTTCAGTTCTTTCAGTTTTAACATCATCAAAAAGGGGGAAATTGTTAGGATATAGGCTAGATGTTTTGAAGATGTTAAAATAAAGAACTTGTAATAGGACTAGCTGAACTTGTTAGTCAGCTACAGATTAGTCTGGGTCTAGAATAGGTCTTTGGTTGAGGGGGAAGAAATTTGTGCAGACCAGATGAGGTGTCCAGACCAGAGCAGATGAGTCTGACTAGAAGAGTCTGCCAGATGAGTCTGACTAGAGGATTCTGCCAGAGGAGTCTGACCAGAGGATTCTGCCAGAGGAGTCTGACCATATGAGGTTCATAGCAGAAATATCACCAGACCAGAAGACCCCAGATCAGACGAGTGTTGACCAGATGAGGGAGACAGATTAGTTCACCCACATGGAGGCTGCGTGTAATCTGGAGACAAGGTGATCTTGGAGTTTCAATGATTGAGAAGAAGCAATCTGGAGAGTCAACTGATAGGAGGATTGATTGATTGATTGGTATCAATCTTAAAAGATTCAATCAATGGAGGAGATCAATCAATCAATATAATCAATTATATTCCTCCAATTATGGTTGTTTGAATTTCTAGCTTCCAACGGCTAGTTAATCTCTACAACTATAAATAGGAGTGTTTTGGTTGAGTTCATTAAAAAAAAAGACATAAGAGTCAGGCAAGAGCAAGACACACGAACTCTCCACTCACTCACCTTTGTCCTTTCAAGTTTATACACTCATTTAGGAGTTGTTAGTTGGAAGATTTACTCAACCTATTCATCACATAGAAAGGTTGTAGTAAGCAAGTTGTACGAAGGAACTGATACTTCGCAATTCCAGTAGTTCGTAAGTTGGTTGGAGAGAGAGTCCCCTTTTGAGAAAGGGAGAGTGGACGTAGGATCGGTATATCCGAACCACTATAAATTCGGTGTTCTCTACCTTATGCTTTTTAGATTTCTGCACTTTAATTTTAGCACTTAATTTAAAATTGGTTTTCATTAAAAATTAACTCAAAACGCTTTCCGCTTGATAACCTTTTTGGGACCAACAGTGGGGGTTGAGAGGGGTTTAACCCGGGTATAGATGATTACCCGTTTTTTTTTACCATCCAAGTAAATGTTAGATAAAGGTGTACTAATTGTCTAAACCAACAATATACAGAAAAGTAAACACAGCCTCGGATTATCATTAATCTCATCAGGGGTATCATTAGTCTGAGTTCAAGAAATATATTTTAAATTTTCTTGAACTCAGACTAATGGTTGATTAGGCGTGAAATTGTCATGATTTGTCACTCGAAATGCCCTTGTTTTGATTGATTTATATGAGTATTTAGAGTCATTTGAGTATCATTTTCATAAACTAAAGAATTTGTCTATTTGATGCTCATAGATGGATAGAGGGCTAAAAGAGGAGTCTGTAGGACTTTGAATCAGCCAAAACGGACTCCCGGTTGAGGAGATATGAAGATTTTACGAACGAGTGTACTGCTGCTGAAAAGTGCTCGAGCGAGAGCACTCGAGCGCCTCCGCTCGACCACCTGCTCCGCTCGACCAACGCGCTCGAGCGCCTCCGCTCGAGCTCGACAGCTCGAGCGCCTCTGACTTACAGAGCATTTTCTTCGCTCGACCACAACCCCTCGAGCGCGTCCGCTCGACCATCCGTTCCGTTCGACCACTTAGCTCGAGCGCCTCCGCTCGAGCAGGCCAGCTCGAGCGCCTCCGAGAGTAAACTTCAAGATTCATTTTTCCGACCCATGAGATCCCGATTTGGCCCGATGCTTATATATACTCCTTCCGAATACCTTTTTAGGGGGCCATCGACGAACCATCATTAAGATATCACTTTTAGACTTAGTTTTTAGAGAGAGAAGGAGGAGAAGGAACGAGCAAGCTTTATTTTTACGTTTTTGAGGTTTTCTTTACTAATTCATAGCACAGTTTCGATTTTTAGTTTCGTTTCTTTAGACCGTTGATCTTGAATACTTTGAGACTTCTTTTATTTATTTAATTTCAGTCCTAGCATCTATTTCTTTAAACCCTAGTTTATGTTTAATAATTTCTTCATTCTAATCATCATGTTTATGTTCGTTACTTCGTCAATTGCTTTTGTTATCGTTAAAACCATGTCTAGCTAAAACCCTTGCATGCTTGGGGTAGGATGAACTCGTAGAAGTAGGTTGTGGGTACGTAATTAGGGTAACTTGTGACGTTAGGTTTTAATTCTCTTAATTAATGAATTCTTAAAATTAATCTTAACTTTAATTTTGAATTTCGTTCGAAAAGTGTTAGAGAGAGGACTACCGTATCACTCTTTAACAACGAGTAGACTTAACTAGAGGGTTTAGAAAGGGTTAATTCATCTACCAGTTTAGCGAAGGAGGACGACCGCATCACCTTAGTTAAATTAGGGTCTCATTAATTAAGCACAATCTATTAACTTGTTAGTGGATTAGTGAAGTCGAGTGTTAGGGTAAAGTATTAGGGTTTAGAATCTTGAGCTTTTATCTTGCATTCTTTTACTTAGGTTATTTCTTGCGCGTCACGGTTACTTTGATTATGTACCTGCTCCGTTAGTATACGTAGGGATTCCTATCCTGAGCATCACCATCTCTTACTTGAACACAACCCTTAGTTTATTCGTCTTCTTTAGTATTTGAGTTTAGTTAGTTTATTTTAGTTTCAATTAATCTTTCAAAAAATCCAAAAACATTTCACTCATATTAACTACGACGCGTAGATCTTCAGGGATCTATTTGCATACACTTCATCCCTTGGGTTCGATATACTTGGTCATTATACTTACTCATACTACAGTGAACTCGTACGCTTGCGAGGAATCTACTAGTAGAAGTTAGTATTTTTGCTTCAAGTCAATGATACCCCTGACAGGTTTAATGATACTCCTGATGAGATTAATAATACTCCAAAACTATTTCATGTTAAGCTTATTATGAAGCGTTTTCATATAAAACCTACTCATTAAGAAATACTACTCTCAATAAATCAAGCAAATATCTAACTAATATCCTGTAGAATACAACATAATTATAACAATACTAATTTGCATACTAATATCCCGTCGAATATTATGTAAAACATATATCACACTAAATAATGATATAGTAAAAAAAAATCATACTTGAATCAATAAAGAGTATTAATTATTTTCACTGAAGAGTATTAATTGTTTCACTGAAGGATATTAGTTGTTTACTTGTTTTAACTAAAGTGTATTAGTTGTTTACTGAAAATAAACTAAGATTCTTAATTGAAAATAACTTTTCAATGAAAACAACTAATACTCTATATTGAAAACAACTAATACCCTTCAACAATTTATGTATAGACCAATTTCACTCTATACATACTCCTAAACAATATATGTGGTTAAGTTATTAGGATAAAGTATAGAGTTAAAATGGCTCATACATGAATCATTGAAAAGTATTAGTTATTTTCACTAAAAAAAATATGTAGTTGTTTTCATTGAAAAAATATTAGCTATTTTCACTTAAGAGTATTATTCCCTTCATTCCCTTTTAATTTTCAAAGGTGAGTGGACACACTTTTAAGAGAATTTGTTTTATTGACTTTTTAGACCAATGAATGAAGAGTATTTTAAAAAGTTACTGTGAGAGTGTTTTATTTCCATATTTGGGGTGTGAAAATTATTTTAAAACGTTCAAAAAATAGTGTGAAGATTAAGATTCACGTATCAATTATTAGATGTCCACAAATATATTAGCACTTATCGTGAATTAAAGGCAATACATTTGATAACACTTTTCAATAATAATACTTAAAGAATCACTTTGAATTACGAATATTCTTATACTTACTAAAATTTATAGGATCATAAAGGTCAGACTTTTTATATTAGATGAAAAAAATCCATAATTGATAGATACTAACCATAGAATAAACATATTTTATATAGTGAAAATAGTTTATACATGAACCATTGAATGATATTAGTTGTTTATACTAAAGAGTTAATTATTTTCAATTAAGAGTGTTATTTGTTTAGTGAAAACAAACTAATACATTTTAGTGAAAACAATCAATATCATTCCATAAAAACAACTAATACTCTTTAGTGAAAACAACTAATACTCTTAAATGGTTTATGTATGAATTAATTTCACTATATACATATTCTTTAACTTATATTGTCTATATATAATTGTAAATTTTTATTTATAAAATATGTACATTTTTCATTGTTTAAATCAATAAATTTGCACGATGCACTTTCATATGCACCTCGTGACGATGCACTAACTCAACAGTTGAAATTGTTTACACTAAAAATTATAGGCTGGTTACATTGAAAAATATGATAAAATTACACAGAAAAAGTTTATGTTATAAATTGATTTTCAGTGTAATCTAACCACAATTTTCAATAAATCAAATATTATTTTTCAGTGTAAAAAGTCTTAACTGTTGAGTGAGTGTACTATACACCAAGTGCACAAGAGAATTACTCAATTTTTAACCCAATCAAGCTAATTATAACTTGTCTTAAAGATTACACATTTTTTTTATATTTATTTTTGGCTTATGTATAAAAATATTTACCAATACATTTTTAACATTTGATGCCTTGATTATTGATTATTGACAATAAATTAGTAAATAAATGAAGATCTGAAAATCTTCAAAGAAATATTACTTGAAAACAAATTCTTGTATACATCAAGTTCATAATATACACTTGAATTTTGAGTCTAATTTCAAAAGTTTTCAAGACTCATTAAGTAAATTCTATCTTAATTTAAATTAGACAAAGTATAGATTGAAAATGGTTCATGTACGAACTATTGAAGCGTATTAGTTGTTTTCACTATAGAGTATTGGTTGTCTTTATTGAAGGGTATTAGTTATATTCACTGAAGTGTATTAGTTGTTTATTGAAAATAAACTAAAACTTTTCTGTGAAAATAACTAATACTCTTTACTAAAAATAATTAATACCCTTCAATTGTATAAACCAACTTCACTCTATGCATGCTCTTTAAATTATTTAGTGTGTCTATCTCTATAATTTGCCTTTGGATCTTAGAAAAAAATTAGACTAAACTAATGAGAATTCTGCACAAAAATTCCTTGCAAACACACCCAAATACCCTGTCCCAACAACATTAAAAGTCATCACAATACCACACCCTAAAAAATTAAAAATAATGAAAAAGAGGGTAAAGAACAGTAAAGGCACCAATTAGTGCTTAAGAACATAAAATGCTTCTTTTGTGCAACTTAATCATTTTGCTGACCATAACATGTTTATAACTCAACAATTAGGACACCCGCATGTTTTCACCGGAAAATGGATCATACATAAACTATGAGATGAGCATGGTCTAGAATTTTAATTTTGAGGATTATTACAATTGCAAGATTAATATCATTCAACACAAACAATAAATTCGAAGAACTGATAGTTATAAGAAATTAAATCTTCAATGAATTATAAATCTGCAAATACATATTTTAAAATTTAGATTTAATAAAAATACAGATTCACGCTAATTAGCATGAAAATAATTACATAACAATAAAAAAAAATCTGGAAATTTACATAAATTCGAATATATTGTGGATGTATTATAAAATCTTCAAATCTCTAATAAATATCTTGATTAATATACAAAGCTCTTATGAAGTTCTTCAAATGTTTGATGAATGTCTTCAATTATGTGATGAATATCTAAACAAACAAAAAAAAAAAATCCTTTATTAAAAATAAGAAATATATATATATATATATAACACTATCTAAGCAGTGTCGCAATAAAAAAAAAAAGCACTGCAATTCACTGAATATGGCTACAAAAGTATGGTTAAGAAGTTGACGATCAAATAGCATAAATAGACCACAGATTAAAACGGTTTCCAAATAGAAGCAAATATTGAACTAAATATATTTCAAGCTACTATATATACTAAATAATAAAAAATGAAATGCGATAACCAGGACACATTTTTCAAGGGCTACAAAAAGTTTCCGCCAAAATCTAATTAAGGAAAAAGTCTTGATAAAGTATAGAGTGAACATAGTTCATACATGAATTATTGAAGGATATTAGTTGTTATTTTTTATAGGTGGTATTAATTATTTTTACTAAAGGGTTATTTTCACTGAAGAGTATTAGTTGTTTCACTGAAGGGTATGTGTTGCTTTTACTAAAGAGTATTAGTTGTTTAGTGAAAACAAACTAATACTATTCAGTGAAAATAACTTTACCTTAAGTGAAAATAATTAATACTCTCTCCGTCCCCTAAAGTATGGTTGTTTGGTTTTTATAGGTTTTAACAAAATATAGATGAAATATATAAATTAAGGGTACTTTGATGTATTATGTGGTTCGTTTATGAGTTAAGTGGTTGTTTGCGAGTGAAAAGTCGATAACATGTGAAGTAATTCAGTGATGTTGAATGGTGAAGAAAATAAAAATTGTAGAAAAAAATAGACAGTCATACTTTTGGGGGATGGAGGTAGTACTCTTTATAGTAAACAATCAATATCCTTTAGTGATTCATGTATGAACCAGTTTAACTTTATACATACGCTATAATTTGTCTCCAAATCTTAGAAAAAGTCTAATATGATGTACGCTTACCTTAGGAAATTCAAGTAGAAAATTATCTTATAAAAAATAATATTATGATGTATGTTTACTTTAAGTAATTCGAGCAATAAATTATTATATAAGAATGAGAATCTATTTCTTGGATATAATTTACACAACTCATATAGGATGAAAATGTTTCATGCATAAAATATTTTAAGGGTATTAGTTATTTTCACTAAAGGGTATTAGTTTTGGAGGATATTAGTTATTTTTAATGTAGGGTATTAACTGAAGGATATGTAGAGTATTAGTTGTTTAACCAAATGTTATTTAGTGGGTTATACTAAAAGGTATTAGTTGTTGTACTAAAAAGTATAACAAAGTGGTTCTTGTATGAACCAGTTTCACTCTATACATAAATAACAAAAATTAAATTAGATTATGGGGAACTTAAACTTGGACAAAAAAAAAAAAAAAAAATTGTGTAAAGCTTCAATTTTTAAAATTAAAAATCTAAGAAGACTTTTCCAGTTTATACAAAATTTGATCGTAGAATTAATATTTAGACAAATAAGCACAATTTCTGCTGCAAATCATCCTAATTATTTAATTTCCAAATTCAAACGCAACTTTATGTTCTTCCTAGAATACACCTAAGTAATAATCAATTTATTAAAATTTATTCAAGAATTAATGTTTAACCATCTAAATTTTAGAATTAATGGGTTAGCAAAATCATCAATTTATTAAAATTTATTCAAAAGAGTTCCTAATCTATTTGCAAAATTTTGGGATAATTAAGTATCTAAACTATATAATTAATGGGTAGACAAAATCATCTCTACACATCTTTAAACAAATATACATTCGCATATAGATTAATATAAACAAATAATCAATAAAGAACAAAATCTTAATATTAAAAATAAATTAATCGTATACAAATCCTCATCATATCAAACCTCTGATAAAACACAAAGTTTTCTAATAAATTTTGAGTAGTTTTTTGTGCGACTGTCTCACGTGATGTATTAACACTTTGATAGGGGTAGATGTAAATTTATGTTGTTTCATGTCATGAGACGGTTTCTTTCAAATTTTTTGTCATCTATAAATTTCTAGAAAAATTCAAATCTATAATGAATTTTTTTTAAGTTATACAAATTACATAATAAAATTACAAATATGTATAACAAAATATTTATTTTGGCTTCATTTGTGAGAACGTGATAACTTTAATTTAACCATGCAAATACAATTCAATAAATCCAAATAGTTCGTTGGAGTTAAAAGAACCTATTCCATCTGTAGAGAACAGATCTACAAAATTATAATTATATTTTTTGTTGTAATTTTATGGGAATATTAATTGCAAGTAAAGATTGAATATGAGAGAGAATGATAAGAGGGAGAGAGAATTAGGGGGGAGAGAGAGAACGTGAGGGAGAATTAGAATTGTTTTCTGCATACTTTCCTCTCTCTGCAAAGATTCCTTTTGTAACAACTAATTGGGACCACAAGCCCAAATTGCAAATATAAAAAGATAAGTGCCCAACTATATAGGACTTAATTGAAATAGGACCTAAACTGATATTTCTTAAAAGTTAAATATAATTGTTTCAGATAGTGCCACGTGTACGGTTGGATTTCTCAGCTTCTTCTCTTACTTTTGCATCTCCAATATCACACGTTTCTTCATTTACTTTCAGACAACTTACCACAAGTACATCACAAGAGTAATTATCCTTTCCATTTTCTTTCTTCTTCACGGAAAATTCCTCATCTTCCAATTCCCAATTCCATTTTTGCAATTTCTTTGTTTCTCTCATTCACGGCCGTAACACCATCCAAACCTCCCATGCATCAGACTATGCTTTTTTTTTTTTCATTTGACTAAAATCATGCAAATCGTCAAATGGTAAATGAAAAAGATATTAGTTGATGAAGGACATATTATAAAAAAATAAAATAATTCTAAATAGATGTGCACAATTAAGGACATGGATTAAAAAGGATTTGAGGGATTATATATTGATCAACTATCTAAAATTTAGCAACTACCCATTTTAAAAAGGATTTCATTAAAAAAAGAAAAGAAATTAGAACTAATTACTATAATACTTGGTTAAACCAAATTACTTCATGCGAACATGTATGTTTCAATCCCCTACAATTATTCTTAAATTATCTCCAATTATTTCTAAAGTTCACCAGTTAACCATTTCTAAAATAATTCATTAGAAATAATTAAGATTTCAAAATTGACTAATCATAAATATATAATAGCAACTATTTTTCCTAAAATAGTTTTGGAGGGAGAGTTTTTGGACCATTGATTAACTTTTGCATCCTTAATCATAACCGTTCATCTCTCTTTTAACTAATTATGGTAAGATTGAATATTAACTATCATTTAATTCACCATTTTATCCTACTTTGCATTATGACCGTTTATTTCTTGTGATGAAATTTTGACCTTTGGATTAAATGCATAAATCAAGGATCAACTTATTTTTGTAGGCTATATATATGATCATTTCAGTGATCATTTTCATTGTCTCAACTCTCTATTTTCTGTTTGATAGGTATTTCAAAATAGTTTTTTTTTTCTTCAGATTTTATAGTCAAAAGAGATTTAGAGAGAGTATAGTCGAAAAAAAATTATATTAAGATTTTGGCATGTAATTTATGTTGATGGTATGTATGCACTATAGTCTAATCTGTATTTGTATCATTATTTTAAGATTTGTTGGAGAATGTGCAATTCATTCATTAGAAATTTGAAGAATTGTTGAATATTATTTCGTTCAGAAATTTGAAGATTTGTTGAAGCTTTTGAAGTTATTCACTAGAGGTTTGATGATTTTTTGAATTATTGAAGACTCTTTTATTTTAATTTTTTAGATTTTAGGATTTTGTCATTTTTTTTATTACTTTGTAAATGATATTGGTATATTTTCCTATGAATTACTTAAAAAAAGAAATGTTGAGTGTATTATATATTATTATAGATTATGGATTTTTGCTCTATACCTTGCATTAATGATTGTGAAATGAAATATTGTCCATACCATATATATACAGAGTCACCTCTAAAAATTTGATGATATATAGGCAACTTTGAAACTATGTGAAATTTGTAGAGGTAGGTCATATTATCAACATTCCCACTTAATGATTTCTTTAATTATATTATAAATTTTAAAATTTTAAATTATAAATAAATATTTAGTAATATGAATGAACAATTTTTCTATATGTATATAGTAGATATATTTCAATTTAAATTTATTAAACATGTCGTCTAATCTAAGTGGTTTATTAATTTTATTTTTCTGCCTTGACAAATCCCAATTAATCTCAAATGTAAAAAATTCCTAAACATATTTTTTTTTCCACTAATAGGATATTACTAGCCCATCCCAGTTAATTGTGCTAGCCTATCCCACCTCAATTTTAATTAAACTCACTTAAAACTTACCTTCTGAATTTTAATTAAATTCACTTGAAACTTTCCGTATTCAACAAACTGGAGGAAAATACTTTTATAAGTACTAGCAGTTGGGCAAGTGCAAAACATTAAAGTTTATTCATAGTAGCACGTTGGGGCCATGTTTATTCAATTAGCAATTAAGCTTTAAAAATTAATATTTTATGAATTAATTTTATAGTTTAGAAAATAAGTCTGAAGATAATTTAGTTTAATCATCTAACTAATAATTCAATGCTTATATAATGCACTCCTTTTAGGAAAAGAAAGACATATATATATTTTGCGTAAATCATATACCAATAATGATATTGCATTAATTATTTGTGTTTTACATAATAAATTACAATCACTGCAAATTTTACAAATTTGTATTCATAAAAATATACTCCCTCCGTCCCGAAGGAACTTGCACACTACCTTTATTTTCGTGTTTTAACGAACGAGTTGTTTATTAATATTTGAAATGATAAAGTGGCCTTTAAGGTAGGGTATGATAGATCTATATCTACTCTATTCTAAAGTAACTTTAAAATTACTTTATTATTTTAAATACTAATAAAAAACTCGCTCGCTAAAACACGTAAAAACAGTAACTGGGCAAGTTCCCGGGACGGAGGTAGTATTAATTAAGATTTTTTAGTGTTAAATTAACATTCTACAGATTTAATGTTGACTTCATTACAAAATTTCATAATTCTATAAATATAATATTGAATGCTTCCATGATGAAAGCTATTATTAACATTATATATATATATATATATATATATATATATATATATATATATATTAATATTTAACTCTCCTAATTTTATGCCTAACATTTAGCCTAAAAATTATTTCTAATTGATTATGGTTTCATTTGGCCAATTCATTTTATTTTTTTAGTAGATTTATTTTACTCATTTGGTGCCTACTTTTAGGCATTGTGATTTATTTTCCTCATTTAAAATCAATCATATTAGTTATATATTTAAAATAATATTCAATTATAATATAATATTTATAAATTCTAACATGCACTCAAGTGTTTACTATGCACTTGGATTTTAAACTCAATTTTAAATAAAATTTTATTTTTTCAATTAAAAATATATAATTAAAAAAATATTAAGGTGCTATTGACTGCTACGTAGGGTACTATTAATTGATAACTGCTTGAGATATTGTTGATTATTGTCCATAATATTACCGATTAGTGCTTGATGTATTGTTGATTATTGATTTGGGTATTATTGATTTAAAAAATACACTTCACATCAAAGTGTGTGTTTTCGTATTTTTTGCAAATAAATTTTTAAAATTCAAGTACATAGTATGCACTTGCATGCAGTATTTAGTTTGAATTATATCATTAATTATTTATCACTAAATATATAATAATTAATTTCGTTTTTACTCACTCTCTCTCTCTCTCTCTCTCTCTCTCTCTCTCTCTCTCTCTATATATATATATATATATATATATATATATATATATATATATATATATATATATATAATCGGTCATAATTAATTTGTGCACCATATAACCACACTATTACCTTTACCATTTATGGACTTTACATCACAATACTCAAATATTGCATCATCATAAGTTATATATAGTATAATTAAGTTATGTGTTAGTGCAATTATTTGAAAGGTATTAAATATTTTTATTAAAGGGTATTACTCCCCCGAAATTATTTTCATAGTAGAAAATGACACAATTATTTTAGAAAAATGAGTTAGTGAGAGTGGTGTTGAATATTTTTTTACTAAAATAATATTATTTTATTAACTTTTGTGAGAGGAGATTATTTCATTTTTAGGAGTGTGATAGTAATTATGGAACAACCAAATAAGACAAGCGTGAAAATAGTTGCGGAACGGATAAAGTAGTTGTTTTCAAGGATATTAAAATTTTGAAGGGTATTAGTTATTTTCATTGAAGAGAATTAAGGACAAAAATTATTAGTTGATTATAAATTTAGTATAGTTCCTATTGTAGTCATGATACGATTTAAATTATTTTTCATATTTTCTAATCAATTTTAAATATTTACAATCCCATCTATAAACATGATTTGATTATGTTATAAAGATGCTTATTAAATGCATAACAATAATGAAAAATGTTGTGGACAAGTATCTTGGGAGAGGATTTGCTTGAGATTTAGTTATGATGTTTCCATGAATTGCTATTGTATTTCAAATATAAATTTATTTTGTTTTCAACTTTAGTGTGTATTTTTCTTAGTAATTTATATTTATTTTATATCCAAAAATAGGGATTAGCTATTAGGAAAAATTAGGTGGGGAAGACATCAACAAAGCAAGATAATTAGTTGATAACTATTATATTTTTTTATAATATTAATATGAAAGACTTTTTTTTTATTTGCATTATATAACTTTTTTTTTCATGTTTCAAGTTTCAACTAAAAGCTAGATTTGATCTTTCTGAAAATAATGTTGAAGAATCAGTGAATAATCTTTTGTTATAATACTAACAGTATCGAGTTTAAGAAAAATAGTACTAATATATTTTTAATCAAAGCTAAACACTAATTAAAAAATATTTAATCCTGTCAACTTAACATTACAATTTACTTCTAATTTACTTACATAATAATTATTCTAAAAATATATATTATATACATAATAATCATATAATTCGTCTCACTAAAGTTTGGTTTAAATTTGTTATAATTGTTATATTGCATTAAAATGAGTTAAATACAATGGTATTCATGTCGAAGAAAGAATAATTTTCGTAAGGGCCATAACTTAGGGATGATAGAAAAATTAGGTCTTTAAATATTTGGGATGACAATTTAAGGACAATAACTTTTAAAAATTCATATTTGAGGCAAAATCAGCTGGAATAAAGTAAATCCAACTAACTAGCCCGGTTTGGCTTATAATTCGGGCTTATTGGCATGATTTGACTTGAATTCAGTTGAATTTGGACCCAATTTTAACTTATTTAGGCTGGTGTGGCATAGATTCGCTGTTTTTAAAAGTTATTGTCCTTAAATTGCATGTTCGTTGAGGTAAGATCCTCATTTTTTCAGCCCGAAGAGTTACAATCCTTATTTTGCCCTATCCCCCCAACTAAATAAATATAAGCCCAAAGAGTTAATGTCCATCACTCAATCCTTAAGTCGAGGGTTAATATTTTGAAAATATTATTTTAAGGACCATAACTTTGGGGTTAATATTTTAAAGACTGTAATTTTAAAGATTACCAGTTTACGCATAATTAGTTGTAATACACCCAAACTGGGCTCGAATATAGTCCCCAGTCAGGTCCAATCAGGTCAATTACCCATTATGACCATGTAACATAGTTTGATTTGTGGTTATGTGGATGGTTTGGCCTTAATTTGCGAATTTCAAAATTATTTTGCTTAATTACAATATAAAAAATTATGTTCCCAATTTATCCACTCACTAAGTAACAATCCTTATAAAATTATTTTCCATTGACCTGAGATACTTATTTTTGTTCTATTTATCTTAATAATTTTTTTTTTAACTTTGTTTGTATATTTTTTACGATTACATTGTAAAATTGATATTTGCTTATAAATAATATTAAATTAATTTATTTAAATATTTTAAAAATTAGTAACATTGTTTTTGGTTTATATATCAAAAATCAAATATAGAAATTATTATTAATCAAATTAAATACTAATTTTTTTTATAGAATATACATATCTTCCATACTATTTTAATAAGTTTGCCTACTTCTTAACTCACTCACTTTTTTAAAAATAAATATACCACTTTAAAGTTATAAGTTTATCCAACATATAATACTTGCACCACGTTTGTAAAGATACTCACTTTCCAATCTTCTTTCATTTCAACACAACTACCAAATATACTTACGCATCCTTGCATTAGACGAAGGAATTGAGAATTTGGTATGAAAGAAACCAACAAAACAAGATAATTTGTTGATATATTATGTGTTTTTAATGTTAACATAATAAACTTTTATTCTTTGTATTATATTATATACTCCCTCCGTCTCAATTTCGTTTGTCCCCTTCCCTTAAATGTCTGTCTTATTCTCGATTGTCTCATTCTATAAATAACCAATTTTTATTATTCTATCTTCTCTTGAGAGTGGCTGCAAAGTGAGATACAAGAGGGGGTATTTATAGAGGGAGAAGAGGGAGTATGCATCCAAGGGGGTGAGGGGAGAGGGGGTGTGAAGTCAAGATGGGCGATGGAGGGAGTACATGTACTTAATAGAAAAATAATGTAAGTTTGGGCATAAATTAATGGAGATGAGATGGAGGATGACTTTGCCTTCCCTTCCTCAGCTGGTGGACGACCAGTGGGGTTGGGAGGACTTTCAGGTCCTCTCAGTATTTACCAATGCGATATAATTTTTTATTTTGTGTTCGGATGTTTTTCGGTTAAGTATAAAGCTCTAAAAGTTAACATTTTAATCAATTTGTGCAAGATAAAGCTAGAGTTTTGAATTTCTTAATTCAAAATTAGCGTTTAACTTATTTTATTAATTGGGTATTAAGTCAGATCCGTATTTTTTCATCTGACCAAAAATCGGGGATTTTTCGTTCGACTTTCGGCGATAATGTATGAATTTTTGTTTGATAATTTATAAGCATTATTAGGGCATTGAAATGCCTATTTGGAATTTATATTTTATTTATTTCATAAGTTCATCATTTAATTCTTTCAGTATTAGTGTTGGAAGTGCCTCCGGTTCAGCTCTCTCATTCATCATTTGAAAAATCGAAGAAACAAAACTTATTGTGTAATACCCCGTCCCGTTTTATACCTTTTATATTCCTAGAACCCTTATTTTATTTTCTTATCTTTGTTTCTTTTTATTTTATTATTTTGAGTGCTATTTGTGTAATTTAAATAAATATATACCCTTTTACAAATTCCTAAATTCGTAGAAAGAATCGAATCTTTCAAACGAATAAAGGACTACGAGAAATTAAATATTCAAAGATTAAAAATTAGGATTTCGATCCGTTTAATTTTTGAGAATAATTAAAATACTTTAAAATATTATTGGAGTCTTAAAACTGTATTAATTTTCAATTCGGGATTAATCTCGTGAACCAAACGATCCCTAACCGTATCAAGTGAGATCGAAAATACCATGTATTAGAGTGGATTATTTTCATCCACATAAATTACTTTTCTTTTTTTAATTAAATTAATTAGAGTTTTAACCATAGCCACATACTTATTTCCTTCCTTTAAATTAATTAAGTAATTAAAGATATTTTTCTTTATAAAATATCCCTTCCAAAAACTGCATACGGGTTTTCTTCCTAAAAACCAAAATCAATTCCCAATTTTCACTCATCTCTCTCTCGGCTCCCTTTTTCTTCTCTCCCCGGCGAAGCCGGCGACCACCGCCGCCACCAAGTACCTCTACCGCCGCTCTTCCTCCTCCTTCGCTCAGCCGCCGTTGCGCCGCCCTCCACCGCCTTCGGCCTCCTCCTCTGTCCTTCGCCCGCCTCCTCCCTCCACGGAACCGCCGTCCTCTTCGCCCAGAACACGACCGTCGCGATGCCTCTCTTGCACCATCGAAGTGCCGCCCATCGCTGGCCTCGCACAGCCGCCGCGTCGCTCCTCCTCCTCCAGGCGCGAAACCGAGCGCCGCCGTCTGCCTCGAAGCACCGCCGCCGTCGTGCCTCTTCCCCCCCCCCCCCCCCCCTCCGAACGCCGCCGTGCGACGCCGCCTTCTCCCCAAAGAGCCGTCGCTCCTCACGGCAGCGCCGCCTCCGGCCGACGACCCCCTCCTTCTTTGGGTGAGTTTCGTGTTCAATTACTTTCGATTCTTTTTCCAGATTTCGAATTAACATCACCGTTCACTTTTTAATCTCACAAATTGTCTTTCTTTTCAAATTGATCATCTCTTTGCCTTTCTTCCTTTTCGATGAAGCTCGGTCGAAGCCGCTGCTGCCCGTTTATTCTCGAGGAAACCGAACTACGCCGTTAGGCTGTTCGATTCAATTTTCCGGGTTCTCAATTGACGCCATTAGGCTGTCCAAAATAATCCGATGAATAACCGATTTCTTTTAGGACGCCGTTAGGCCGTTCGTTTACCACCCCGAACCGGACTCGTAAGACTTGCTATCTCCTCTCTAATTCTCGTAATAGTTGAGATAGGAATTGATCACTTTTAGTCCCCCTATTGAGACTTTGTAAATTTAAGAATATTTGTTTTATTTTGGATTTGAAACTTGTAGATGGACTGTTGGTATTTTGTTGTTTAGTATTATTGAATTAGTTGTTTGGTGCTATTGGTTAAGTTGGTTGGTGTTATTGTTTTGACAAATTAGTGTTGTTGGCTTAGTTGGTGAATATTAGTGAATTAAGATGTTTAGTATTTTTGGATTAATTGTCTAGTATTCTTAGCTTGGGTATTTAGTATTATTTAGTTGGATAATATTATTAGATTGATGAATTAGTTTGGTTTGGTTAGCTGGTGATGTGGTGCCGAAATTAGTTTGTTTTATTGTTAGTTGAGTTTTTGGAGGCAAAGGGAAACTCGTCTTCCCTTTGTGCGACTGTTAGAAAATTAGGAACGAAAAGATAAGTCGTTTAATATTCAACTAAGTAAACAAATGAAAAAGAGTATTTTTGGGAAATTAATATAATCCTTTTATTTCCTAAAAGTGTCATTAATCAACTTTAGAAGTAATATTAATATTAGAAAAGAAAAGTAATTTTTATAAACTTCTTAGAAAGTCTAAGTTTATTAATAAGTTTTAATAAAGGGTTTTTATTTATAAAATATGATTAATTATATTCAAGATTTCTTTTAAAATGAGGAATAGAATTCTTAAGAAAGAAAAACCTTTTCTTTAATTTTATTAAAAAAAATTCTAAGTAATTCCAAGATGAATTCTTATATTTTCTTCCTTAAAGGGCCTTTATTAAGGACACCCCTAAATTCAGTAAATACACCCCCCTGTTACACCGCAGAAATCAGTAAATACACCGTCCTGTTACACCACTGCTTTCAGTAAATACACTCCCCCTGTTACACTACTGCTTTTAGTAAATACACCCCCCTAATACACCTCCTCTTTAAAAGGGGTGTACTTATCAAAAGATTGTTTTTGTAGTAATCGAGATAGTCATACCACAAGTATACTAGTAAATACACTCACCTTTTTAGAAGTAGTGTATTTACCAAAATAGAGTGTGACCCTTAAGCAAGTCCTTTTGAGTTTATAAGACCACAACTTTCTCGATTCTCGTAACACAAACTCTCAAGTTTTTCTAAACGTTTTCAAAGGTCAACTTTTAATTAAATATCTTCCTACTAGGATTCTGTACTTTTCGGGACACGCACCGAGGACTCGACCCTCTGCCTACACATCACTCTCGGGACTCGAAACAATCAGGTGGGTGATGATCCGTTGATTGATCTGCTATTAATAACGTCGTGCCGGTATTTTCTGAACTCGACTAAATCAAATCAAAAATATCTAATCCAACATAAATGTAACACCTATCTATATAACTGTTTGGATTATGTGATATAACTATATATGTTATATATTAGCCTGTTGTTTTGTGAATCGATCACCACTGCATGAGTAAACACCTTACGTGAGCATGAACCAATTCAATTATCAGTCAAGTATTTTCTCGATGAGGTTGTTGTATCAGTTTTATGGAAAGTCAGTAAGTACGGAGTTGTGATTTGGGTATTGTTTTTCCGGCCTCCGGGGACAGCTGTCGTTTGACGCCCTCGGAATCAAGGTCGTTGATTGTTTTTCCGGCCTCCGGGGACAGCTGTCGTTGGACGCCCTCGGAATCAAGGTCGTTGATTATTTTTCCGGTCTCCGGGGACAGCTGTCGTTGGACGCCCTCGGAATCAAGGCTGTTGATGGTTGGAGTTGAAAAGAGTAACTATGATGGAAGTGGAATGGTTGTACGTTTATGGTTTGTCAGTTTGTGATAATATGTGATATGACTTTGGGCTTTGCCCTAATGTGAACCATCTTGTGCTATTTCAATTATATTATGCGAAATATGCTTAAATGCCGTTTAAACTTTATAATCTTATATACGACAACTGATTAAATAAAATAAACACTTTATCAATGAGTATAACTTAATATATTTCGGATTTACCAATCCCATGATGTTGCAAATCACCCATATGTGAGAATTCAATTCTCACGCCCCATTTTCCTAACCCCTTGCAGATTATGATTTCGTGGAGCAAGGACAGTAATAGAGACGACACGGAGTTCCCCACTTAAATAAAACATTCTGTTAATACTATGTCTTATGTACACATATATATGTGTAAGATACTTACTAATATTATTTTATTCATTTTCTTCCGCTGCATAAAAACTCATCATCTCTCATTTCCGTTATATTTCCTTCAAAAATTTTATAGTTCGGACTTTTGATCACAATAACACTTCGAATTCGATATAATTAATATATATTGGGTTCGGGGCGTTACATATTGTCATCTTTTTGAAAAATAAAACAATAACATTAAATAAATATATATATATATAACTCAAATTTGGGTCGGGATATTACACTATATGTTTCTCAACGATAACTTTTTTTATGTTTGTAAAATTGAGAATGACGGAGGATGAGATTAAGAATTGTTGTATTTTGTAAGTCTATAATATATAATTTTTTCTTTGTAGAGTTTGCATGATTTTGATAGGATGTTTGTAGTAGTTGTTGATAATAATTTAAAATTCCGTAATAGAATGATTCAACAAGATTTATCGTATAATAAAATTGAATATAAAATTTTGCTAAGAAACTTGAATTATGAACACCGTGTTGTTTATGATACAATAATTGGATCAGTAACGTTGGATATTAATGAAGTTTTTTATATATATATAGTTTTGATGGTATTGGAAAAAAATTATATGGAAGACGTTATTTGTAGTAGAGTTGTTCACGGTACAGACAAAACAAATATTTGAAAACATCCATATCTGTACCAAAGTTCTGTTAGTTTAAAAATCGAGTGTGTGTACCAAAATTTCAGTACGGTACAAATATTTTATTTTTTCTTACTAATATGAATGAATTTTTGTTTACAAACAGACTAGATCGGTACAGAATGGAGTGAAGAAATAAATTTTTTCCGTTATTCTCTCCTTTTTTAAAAAAAAAATATTGATAGACACTCACATGAATACTACACATCTTCAACCACAATTAAACATATAATCATTCAAGCTCAAATATAACATATTATATGATAATGAATGATTTAAAAAATAACACAAATTATCTCGAATAGAGTATCTAAAATATGGTATATAAAAATATATTTAAACAATCCTTTTGAAATATCTCGTGAATAGAAAATGCAATATTAAAATCACATTGATCGTGATTCTTACACGAGGTACACTATATCCATGTTTTTGTTAATAAATGAATATATATACATTTAGAGTGAAACTAAAAGATGAAACAAATTACGTTTAAATCATTTTGATATACACCTAAAAACATGAGTTATTGTTTTAAGAATTTAATATGATAAAAAAAAAAATTGGTATTCTGAAAACTGAGATAAATAATATTATCGTATAATTGTACATGAATTCAATAACATTATAATACATTTTAATGAATACAAAATAAATAATAATTAAATTTTAATACACGTTTAATTCGATTATTCAGTTTGGTTTCATTCCGTACAGCTCATTCGATTTTTCGATACGGTTAATTTGGTAATATCCATATTCATACCAAAAGAACTTTAGGTTTGGTTTCGGTACGGTTAAAGTAAAAAGTCAACAAATTTTTCGCTTCATTTTTTTCGAGCAAATTTCAGCACGGGTTTGGTATTCCCAGAATTCCGTGAATAACCCTAATTTGTGGGACAATGATCCGAGGGTAAGATAGTATTGAATGTAACATCCAGTGGCATAACATCACTTTTACTTCCAGGTGGATGGACAACTCATTCTAGATTTTGAATTCTAACCTATTGTTTGGAGGATTCTACCTGTAACATTAAGCAATGTAGGCACCTCTCTACCGATAAAAAAATGTAGGCACCTTTCTGAATTTTTGATTAAATGCAAACTCATGATATGTGATGAAGCTCCAATGATTCACAAACATTGTACTGAAGTATTAGATAAATCATTGAGAGATATTATACAGTTATTTTATCAATCACGTTCTAAAGTACCAATTGGTTGGAAATAATTATTTTTTATGGAGAATTTCGATAGATCTTGCATGTCATGCTAAAAGGAAAGAGACGTGACACTGTAAATGCCACCATCAAATCATCTAATTTATGGAATGCATACATTATTTTAAAGTTGACAAGATTCGTGAGGTTGTTTCAATTTGAATCTGCTCAAGGGATGAATGACATAAACTTTTTTCCAGAATGGTTTGAATTAGTTTGTGATAATTATGATTCTGATATTATCATTCCCGATGATATTTTATTGAAAGGTGGTGATGATCCAATTATTGCATTATTGAATGTATCCTGATTTCAAATATCATATTTATGATCACTAATTTTCAGGGGATAGAGTTGTTCTTACACCGGCACTAGATTATGTTATATATATATATATATATATATATATATATATAATTACATCGTTCAGTTAAATCATAAAGAGTCTCTCAAGTAAGAATTTTGATAGTTGAATGTCTAATTTCAATTTTGATTCTCCTGTTAATATTCATACTCCTCAGTATCTCAACACTTAGTAACAATTTTCTGGTGTGCCAGACCATTAACTGAGTCTCAAAATTAGAGCACGTGTTATGTTGTTGAGAAATATAATCATTCAAGAGGATTATGTGACAGAACCATGTTAGTTTATTATTTAATTTATAAAAAAATTTAAAATATGTATATGTTGGGTGATAGAGTAATTGAAACTAAGATTCATATTGGTATTAACGAGCATTGATACCTATATTGTCACTAACTCCTACTGATCCAAGGTTTCCATTCAAGTTTACACGCAGTTAGTTTTTGTTGATTGTTTCATATACTTCACGTTTATAAATAAAAGTCAAGGTTAATTTTACTCATGTTGAAGTCTTTCTCAAGAAGCCTATATTTAGACATAGTCAGCTTTATGTTGCAGTATCGAGAATTAATAATCGTGTTGGTTTGAAGATTATTTTGCGTTGTAATGATTGAATTGAACATAAAACTTAAAAAACATGTTGTACTTCAAGAATTGTTTGGAAATGTTTAAAGTTTTGGAATTGCATTATATTGTTTTATTTGAAGGGGTGAATGTTTTTTTATATATTGGTTTTTATTTTATTATTTTAATTAATTGATAGTATAGTTCAATGATGTTCATGTTTATTAATTATGTCTATAATAAAATTATTTTAAACTTATATCACACATTCTATTTGAGTAATGTTAGTTGATCTTAATAAAAAATTCATAATTGATAGTAAGAATAAGAGAATCCATTAACTATTCATTCTCAGATTGGACACTTAGAGTAGTAGAAACACAGTAAGTTTTCTTAAAACCACTATTTATAAAATCAAATAGTCGGACAAAAAAAAGGGTTCTCCATTTCTAAATCTTCTTAAGGTGGAACCTCCGGAAATACAAGAATCATGTAAATTAAATTTTATAAATATATATTTTAGTAAAAAAAATCATAAATATATAATAGCAAAATGATTTCCTTAGATAGTTTAGGCGCCAATTGTTTTCATCCATCAATCATTTTTTGTAGTTTTCGTATTAGCTGTTGGATCTCCATGGACATTTGTTATGACATTGTTTTAATGTTAGGCATTAAGTTGTATTTAGTGTGGTTGAATAATTCTTCATTGTTATGGTTTTGTTTTGGTATTTGTTCTAATGGCTGCCTTTAATTTGTGTCACCATTATATTTTTCTGTTGCCTATAAATATGTTTGTTTATTGCTCATCCATTCATCATTCTAATGTACCTTATTTGTGTTAGTTTTTATTTTTTCCAGGAAAAATGTATCTTGGAGCAGATGTATGGTGTTTATCATCGACCTCGCGGGAATATAGAGTATTTTATGTCTTTTTTTTATCGTGCAGATCACATTAATGAGTGTATCATTTGTCAACTACAGATTTGATGTGTTTGTATCTTTTAATTTATGAAGCCGAAAATGTATCTCCCTTTTTTTATCCCAGTGTATGACATTCTTTTCTTCAGCAGGATATGTTAGTTTGAAAGAATTAGTATTACTGGATAGTTCTTCGTCGATTATCGTATAAATTCTATTTACAAACTTCACATATATATGCGTATATATAGTGAGTATACATCTATATGTAATCATGTATTTGTATACTGTGCAGTTTCGATAATCATTTCCCTAATATTTTGGGTATCTTCTTTTTTTTAGGTAAAATATGTTGACCAGTAATTGTGGAATAAAATTATTTATTTTGAACGTTGATGTTTTGACAATAAATACTTTCAGAAACTGCTTCTAATATTTTATTCCGGTGCAAGTGTATTGTATCCTTTATACTTATGAATAAAATATCTTAGCAATATTAATTCGTCCATATTAATCCATTAATGAAATCAAATTTTAACATCTGTTAATACATTAATCATATTTGAATATGCGGAATCTGATGATAATGATCAAATTTTAATAAATATAAATCCATTAATTAATTAATTAATTTATGAAGTAGCGTATTAGATCCTTTGTATCCATGCATATAATTATATATATTCTTTTTTTGCTTAAAATTATCTTAGTGTGAAAATTATTAGTTTTTCTAAAGTATTGTCTATTTGAATTAGTCAAGCTTTAGATTCGTGGTTTGTTTAATAATTAAATTGTAATATATAGTAATTCATCTTATTTCACGGTTAATTGGTTGTCGTGTGATATTAATTCTTATAGCCAGTGCTCAAGTTATGTTCGTGTGCATGGCTTTGGGAGTACATAATGAAATTTAACATTGTTATCCTAAATTAGTCGTTATCACTGTGCATAATAGTTGATATATTGTCGTGGACCAATTGAAGGGAGTGATTATTATGTAAATAATTGTGCTGGGTTTAGGTAGTGATGCCTGGTTTTTTTTTTTTTTTTGTTACGTGTTCATGAAATTATTTAATTTCTTTTGTTTATTTGATTAGGTTGACTGATATATTTTATAGATACTACTAATTTTGGGAAATTATATACTGTATATTATAATTTTGTAACGTTTAAACTTATTATGCCATTAACCTACATTATAATTATATGATATCAAGTGATTGCATTTATTTATGTATATATCATTGTTAATGGGTTATAATTATCTATTTCATAGATGATGTACGTACATTTTCAATTTTTGTTGGGTGTTTAGATGGGAAATATATATCGAAATATATAATTCTTAATTTGATAAGAAATGTCTAGACACCTATTTTGAATCGGATAAAGTATATCAATACAATATTGTATAGTATTATTGTGTATTTTACAAATAAATTCAAACCCAATATATATATTTACAATCATATATGTCAACATAAGATTATATAATAATAGTATTATAATAAAATATACAAAATTATGAAAATCAGCATGAATATCACACACACGGACAGACAACCAAATCGACAAATTATCATTATTAGTCGTTAAATATTTATAGCAATATTATAATCTACAATATTATAAAAATCAACATGAATAACACGGATACGAACAGAATACCAAATATACAAATTATTATTATTAGTAGTAGTTAAATATTAATAACAATTATATGGATTATAGTTCATATATTAAAAGCAACAATTTTAAGAAACAATATTAGTAATTTGCAGTTATCCAAACTTTTGAGAAAAAAACTCCTATAACTTCGACACTCTAATCGGACAACTAATGCACCATTATTCCACTATTATAGCACCCCGAATGTGCAGTTAATTTAAGTTACAACATTAAATGTTAAAATCATACTATTCATGCAATATTAATAAAAAAAATTAATACCTATTGAGATTTCACCTGCAATATGATATATAATTGTTTATGCGTGATCATTTTGAACATATTATTATTGGATAAACTAATTAATATAAGTAATATTTCTACAAACATGCAAATTCATATTAAACTATAATAATAACAAATGAGACCGATAAATTACACACTAAACTGAAAAGTATTATTAACACAAATAGATCGTATTACTGGGAATCAATGACAACAAAACCTCGCGAAGGTAAAACATACACACCATTATTCATCTATTGTATACACTCTATTAAAGTAGTCATCAATAATAATTACATTTTGTATTTGTGTTTTGAAAGACACAAGATTCTTACTCGCCGATCAGAAGCCTTAACTATGGCGATGATGTTGTTGACAAGCAAAATGATTATTCTATTTTAAAAAGGACAGTTGATGACAAGTCTTCCTACTCTGAATCTTTGAAGAAGGCGAAATGTGTTATTTCCAGTACTAATGAAAAATGAGTGTGTTTGGTACCAAGGATGGTGTTGTTTGAATAAGCTTTTTATAATAATGTTTTTTTTTTTGCTTTGGCATTGATATATTTGGCACCATTTATTTAATTTATTATTTATCATCTATTAGATGATTTTCTTTTTATAGAGTATTTCGTATAATATAATTGTTTAATTATATTTGATTTGTCCATTTTATTCTTCACAATGCATTAGTATTATAAGACTTGCATATTTTCCATTCAATGAAAGGAGTAGTAAAATCATAAAAATTACCTTTTATATTTTTTTTTAGGTGATGCACTGGTGCTTTCAAATCTTTTTTTCCCTCATTAATTCATTTTCATATTCTAGGTGTTTTGTGTTCTTTACATGTTGGATAATTTAGTGAAATTTAATTTTCCATATATCTGAAAAGTATAATAAAAGTACAACGTACAGTGACCTTGCTAAATATACTGCTCCTAAAAGTTAGTATTTTAATTTTAAAAGAGACAATCGTTGTATGTTATAAATAAGAGGGATGTATAGAATATCAAATCTCTAAGTCTAAAAAATTCCATTATCAGTTTTATTGTGTTTAAAAAATTGTACCAATTCATCAGTTATTTGTAATCCAGATGTGTTTATTCATAGATGGTGTACAAGAGTGTTGTGTAGAATATCAAAGCTTTGATCTAAAAAAAATGTATTATCAATTTTATGGTGTTAATGAATTGTACTGATTAATCACTCGCGTGTACTCCAAATGTGTTTACTCATACCTGGTTTGAGACATTTAATATTTAACATGTATAGTGTCCTGTTTTTTGTCCTAAACAATTTTTACAATTTGGTAGAAAAGACTTAAGAAAATTGAGATTTTTGGTCTATAAATTACTGGAAAATAAATCATTAAAATTAATATGTATGTTACATAGGACCATAACAAATTATCTCCTAATTATATTTGTGTTAATCAAGTGTACTAATTAAACACGATTTTGAGTTTCCAGTTAATAAAATATTACCATATATTCTATTTTTCCATTTTAAATTAATAATTGAGAAATTAATTAATCATATTAAGGTGAAAATACTTGTGTACTTTTGTTTTGCGTTGGGATTTTAATTCGTGTCTTCAATAGGGTGTAACCAATACTTGCGAGAATCGATCCCAATTTCGAATACACCAACCCTGTCAGTAGGATGAATGTTTGAGGTGTTTACTAACAAGAATTGAAATTGGATTAGAGAAATTCTACATTTACCTCTACAAAAAACTTGTGTCACGAGTAAATTAGCACTATTTAGTTTTTGGAAGTGTGCAACCACTTATCTCGGATATGCAGCAAAAAAATTCGGGACAATTAAACATTCTAATGTCTGGGTAATCAATTATAAGTAAGTGGGTTTCTTCGACACCTTATCTTTTTCCACAATCCATCCGAATGCCTTGTTTTGGAACTGGTAAGAATTTAAAGGTTATTTAGAAATTACAATTAAAGTAGTATTAAATAAAATCAATATTTATTAAAACGTGAATTAACTGATTAAATGACCTGAAATTCGACATGCAACTGTTTTTTTTTCTTTTTTCTGTGGAATTACCCCTTATGTTTATATAATCCTTTCACAATCCATCGAGCTTTCACATCCCCTTCTTGGATCTAAGCTGAAAATATCAAGGTTTTGAAAAAACTGAACATATTAAATGCACGAATCAATATAAATTTCAGATATCTACCTTGAATTTCTTAAAGAAACTTACTATGTAATCTTGATTCCAATGACTTTTAAATTGTGAATGTGTTGCCTTTTTCGTAGGTTAGAGTTGCGGGCACTAACCTTCGTCTTGGGTTGTCAATGACTTCCTTAATTTCTTTATTGGTATATTTTGGTATTTAGGTGCAAGGTCATAGTAGAATAAGCAACATGGTTTGATTTCATCTATAGAGTAGCAATTGAAGTTTATTTTTTCTTGGAAGTTATCGAAATTGAACGGATATGATCACCAATCTTTGAATGTGGGAGACAATTGTTAATTAGATTTCGTCCATGTGTAATGGTATACCTACACGTGTTGTCGTCGCATGATTACATTGAAGGGTGTTGATGAATAATTTCATATCTTATAAATTACTATTAATTTAATTAATTTTTATGTTATTTTTTTCAAAAAAAATTATGATACAACCTCACATGGAATGACACAAAACAAATTAACAACCACCCATACTAAAATGTTAATGTATTAATGTACAAATTATACCCCATCCCATTGTCTCGTGTGATTAGATAATCTCACATGGCACTTATCATTACTTGGTCATGGGAAAATGGATACTCCCTCCGTTCCTTATTGCCAGTTTCAGTTTTTATATTTATACAGTCCAAAGTTTTTTTATTGAGTTATCAAATGATACTATAATTTTAATTGATAGATTTTATCTGCTTATGTGTCATTATCACATTTGCGGTGGGTATATTATATTGTGCCCACTGGTGGGCATGAGATCATTTTCGATATAAATGAATGGATTCATATAAATGCATTAGCATTTAAATAAAGCACAATATTTTGGGTAAAAGATGGGACAACTAATAAAGGACGGTGTGAGTATTTTAAAATAACAGACACGTCTTTTAAAATGTTAATTTGTTTATATTTAAATTATGTTATATGTCAGTTTTTCGTATATATTAAAACGGAGATGTTCACATGCCCATTGGTGGGTGCAGATTTAAATGCCTACTGTTTATGTGTCGAGATCGCATTTGTAGTGCGTATACAGGTTAGTATTCACCAGTGGGCATGTAATCATTTACGTATATTAAAATATATGTTATGATACGTCAATTAATAAATTATTTTAAATTATTGAATATTTAATATTAATAAGGAATATAACAAATTTCATTGGAAGTATGTTTTAAATGAAATAAAAAAATTTATGGTAAATTTATTCGTAAACAATGTTATTTAAAGTTTTTTAATTTAAAATAGGTTAGTAAAATTGTAACAAATTCCGGTCGTGCGAAGCACGGGTAGGACGATCACTAGTAGCAATAATTGGCCAAAATATAATCAATTAAGTTATTGAGGTTCTATATACAATACGTATTACCGAATGACACTTAACAAAGTTTAAGATATCCAATAAATTTATATGGTAACTAAGGTAATTTTTTGAATTAACTAAAAAGAATACGAAAATTACAATTATTCCTAAATCAACTACAATTATTCATAAAATTCATCATTTAACCATTTAATAGGAAAAAACATTAAAAAATTAAAATATCAAAACTGATAATTGGTCAAAATATAATCAAATACATTATTAAGTTTCTATTATAATACATATTACAATATCTTGATTAACTATAAAAGATCCGAAAATATAGCAACTAAACATTTTAAGAAAACCTAATCAAAAGAGTGAATGCTAAAATAGAGTGATTAATTAAATTTAATTATACGTATTAATTTTGTGTTAAATGAGGATATAACTGATCAAATTAAATATATATAAACATTTTATTAAATATAAAATTAATATACGGATATTAAGGACTTAATTGGTCAAATTAGTGACCGATTTAAAGAATACAAAAAACTGTATAATATATCTACTAATTTATAATTTCTAATATTGTAACATGTGAGAGGAAAAAGAAAGAAGGAATTCGAAGAAAAAAATAGGTACAATGAATAAAAAAAGCAGTATTTTATATAACCGAACGATAAAATACATGAACTTACATTGAATCCTCCAAATGTTAACTCATCAAACGATTACAAAAATAATACACAATACTCTCTAATACAATTTGACGATACAGAATAACCTACTCAGATCAATACAAAGAACGATTACAAACTTAATAAACGAATCATCGATAAAAAATAAACCTACTTACAAAAAAAGGACACTAACCGAACATAAAAATACATACGAAACGACTCCATGGAAATATTGGAAAATTCTTGGATGAATGTATGCAAATGAAGAGAAAGAGGACTATAAATAGGGATTTTTTGGCCTTGAAAAGGCAGCTAAAATTTAGGAGTTGAATATTAAAAAAAATTCAAACATATCATAATAATCAATGAATGAAAATTGGACGACATAGATCAAATCAGAAAAAGACGAGCAATGGACAAAACGTTTTCCCGCCTAAACCTATAATAGGCAATGAAGCTTGTATTATATAGTTATATATATATATATATATATATATATATATATATTTACTAACTTTTTTATTAATTTTATAAATTTAATATTTAAGACTATTCTAAATTATTAATGCATTCTTTTTATTCATTAATTGTATATAATTCCAAATTGACTCCCGTTTTTTTTAAATCCATCAAATTAATTCACTTTTGTTTCTAATTCGTTTATATATATATTTATTAACTTTTTTATTAATTTTATAAATTTAATATTTTAGACTATTCTAAATTATTAATTCATTCATTTTTATTCATTTAATTGTATATAATTCTAAATTGACTCTTTTTTTTTTTAAATTCATCAAATTAATTCATTTTTGTTTCTAATTCGTTTATATATATATATATATATATATATATATATATATATATATATATATATATATATATACTAACTTTTTTATTAATTTTATAAATTTAATATTTTTGACTATTCTAAATTATTAATTCATTCGTTTTTATTCATTTAATTGTATATAATTCCAAATTGACTCCCGTTTTTTTTTAAATTCATCAAATTAATTCCTTTTTATTTCTAATTCGTTTATATATATATATATATATATATATATATATATATATATATATATATATATATATACTAACTTTTTTATTAATTTTATAAATTTAATATTTTAGACTATTCTAAATTATTAATTCATTCGTTTTTATTCATTTAATTTTATATAATTTCAAATTGACTCTTTTTTTTTTAATTCATCAAATTATTTCCTTTTTGTTTATAATTCATTTATATATATATTTACTAACAAAATAAAAGACGTTCAACAAAATAAAAGACATTCAATAAAAATATAAAATATTCAACTAAAAATAAAAAAAATTATTTCTCTCTCATTCACTCTCTCTCTCTCTCTCTCATCTCTAGAGAGGAACTGATCGATATCGATATCATCATCCTCACCATCGCCCTCGCCTTGGCCACCTCCGTGCCCACTCACCCGGCACCGCTCCCCCCGGCATCAAAATGTGGTGGGAGTGGAGGTTGAGCGTTAATTCTCATCTGCTGAGTGACGGTGGAGAACCAATCCCAGAGACTCATGTTGTTGCTCGTGAGGGCCTCCATCTGCTTCCGGACGTCCCTCAGCTCACACTCCACCTGCGAGGGAGCAGAGTCGACCGAGGAGGACGATCCACTACTCTAGCGGTAAGTCTGCAAGATGGCCTTACTGTGACCACCCTGCCCCACGACCTTCCCCTTCTTGACTCCAACCACATCTAAATAGATGCGGTCCTCGTCAATCCAGGGAGGGGTGGGGTTCTCTCCGCTGTTGTCTCCGAGGGCCACCTGCTGCGAGGCCTAGGGGAGACAGTCCTTAAACTGGTTCTAAAATTAAAATTATAATAATTAAATTACAATTATAATAATTAAATTAAAATTAAAAAATACTTATGTGGATCTCGGTGGTGCGGGCGTAGGTAGACGTCCCGATCTCCGGGTTCACTAGGTGGGAGATCTCCATCTGCTCATAGAGAGTGAGCTTTCGTCCCTTCTCCCTCTCCTGTTGCGAACCAAATTCAATAGATTTTAAATATTAAACATTTAAAAGTTTATTAATATTCAAATGTAAATAAAAAGTATAATACTTACAAAGGCCAGAGAGTGCTCGTAGATGGACCGGGATCCAGCCCGATGTCTGGCGACGCCTTGCCCGGTGGGGTCCTTCAACCGGTTCTCCCTTGACTTCTCGGACTTAGCTTTGAATTGCTCACTATTCCAGTGAGCAATCAAAGCATCCCAGACGGAACATCCGTCTGGCCCTATGCCCAGCTCCAGCTGCGCCCCACTATCGAACTTCTTCTTCAGCCCGTAGATAATGTTCTTGTACCGCTCCTGCGCTTTCGCGCAGAACAAGCCGTACATAACATTATCATGGGCTGTGTCCAAGACGCAAAACTTCTGCAATTAAATTAAAAATAAAATATTAACAAATAAATTCAAAATAAAATATTAAAATTTAAAATCATAATAAATATACCTTGAACTCTTCGAAGTACTCCCTCCTCTTTCGCTCGGGCACCATGGACCACGAGTAGGCGCCAATCTCGAACGGGAGCTTCTTAATGGCCTCTGAGACGTGAGCGTTGGTCTCATGACATGGAAGCATACTGTGACATAAAAAAATTCAAGTTAATATTAATGAATACAATTAAAATTATTTAAGAATACTTATATGTTGTCGCTAGGGACAACAGTGAGACGGCTATCCAACTGGGGATCCTGCCGTGAAGCCGTAGATCCGGCAACAGAAGTAGAGCCAGCAACACTAGACTGCTGTGAGGAAGATGACCCCGACCTCCTCTTCCCCCGACCCTGATCAGGGTTATCTTGAGAGCTCATCTGTAATAGTTATAAACTCAAACATATATTAATTATATAAAATCAACTAATTTTATATGTAAAGAAAGAAAAAAATTAATTTCTCACTTTAGGTAGCTTGTCCAACATTATCTCATTTATTATGAAAGGCTTAAACAATCTCACAATAATTTTTCCACTAATATTGTTGTTCTTGCACATTTAACCGAATAACCCTAATTACTAGTAGAACGCCGGACCATTTGACAAGTAGCACTCTAGGTAAAAAAAATTAATTTCTCACTTTAGGTAGCTTGTCCAATATTATCTCGTTTATTATGAAAGTCTTAAACAATCTCACAATAATTTTGCCACTAGTATTTTTTTTTGTACATTTAACCGAACAACCCTAATTACTAGTAGTAACATCGGACCATTTGACAAGTAGCACTATAGGTAAAGAAAAATATTAATTTCTCACTTTAGGTAGCTTGTCCAATTTCTCAACCTTTAAAATAATTAAATATTGTTTTTCTTGCAATAATAATCGAATAACCCTAAACCATATTAATATATACTAACATACCAACTAATTTAATATATATTAACATATAAAATCATATATACGTACATATATATATAAATCCTATAAACAAATATGAATGATTATCATTCAAACACACACACATATATATATATATATATCTAACTTCTCCTATATATTTAAAAAATTAATATACAAACATAATAAACGGTTAAAGTTTAAAAAACTTACGGTTATTGTGTAGATGAGGAAGCAACAAGTGAAATGACCGGAACGGATTGCTCGACGGAAGACTGACTTGAACCGAAAATACTAGCTTTTACTAGTAGCTTCCCCGCAAGAGTACGGGTTCACTGTAGTATGGGCAAGTATAGGGACCAAGTATTATCGAACCCAAGGGAAAGTGTGTATGCAAATAGATCCCTGAAGATCTACGCGTCGTAGCTAATATGAGTGAATGTTTTTGGATTTTTGGAAAATTAATTCTAAACTAGAGTAAACTAATTAAACTAAAGAACGAAAGAAACGAATTAACAAAGAAAATTAAACTAAGTATCTAAGGTTTGTATGCAAGTATGTGATGGTGATGCTTAAGATAGGAATTCCTACGTATACTAACGGAGCAGGTACATACTCAAGATAACCGTGATGCGCAAGAAATAACCTAAGTAAAAGAATGCAAGATGAAAGCTCAAGATTTTAACCCTAATACTTTATTCTAACATTCGACTTCACTAATCCACTAACAAATTAATAGATCGTGCTTAATTAAAGAGGTCCTCATTTAACTAATGGTGATGCGGTCGTCCTCCTTCGCTAAACTGGTAGATGAATTAACCCTTCCTAAACCCTCTAGTTAAGTCTACTCGTTGTTAAAGAGTGATACGGTCATCCTCCCTCTAACACTTTTCGAACGAAATTCAAAAGCGAAGTCTAGATTAATTTTAAGAATTCATTAACTAAGAGAATTAAAACCTAACGTCACAAGTTACCCTAATTACGTACCCATAACCTACTTCTACGAGTTCATCCTACCCTAAGCATGCAAGGGTTTTAGCTAGACATAGGTTTAACGTAAATAAGAGCAATTAAATAAGTAACGAACATAAACATGATAATCAAGACGAAGAAGAGATCAAACATAAACTAGGGTTTAATGAAATAAAAGAATAAACTGAAATTAAATTAATAAAAACGAAGTATGAAGTGTTTAACGTAGTCGAATTACTGAAAAGAAACTAAGAGATGAAAATAAACTAAGAATTCGTATGAAAACCTCAACAAAATGTTAACGTAAACTTCCTTCTCTCCTTCCTCTCCAAAAACGAACTCTAAATCTCGTGGTGGTAAGTGGTTATCTTCCAGAACGAACTTGGGATGGATATATATAAGCGTCGGGCCAACTCTGACTTGCATCGGCCAAAATTCCCGTCGAGCTCGAGTAGAGCTCGAGTAAAAAGTGCTCGAGCAATGTAAGCTCGAGTGTTGAAATTGTCCAGAACCCAAAAAGTACTCGAGCCCCTTAGCTCGAGTAGTTCTACTCGACCGGCCTCAGCTCGAGTAGTCTACTCGAGTGCCCGAGTAATGTCTACTCGACCAAGCCCTGCTCGAGTGCACTACTCGAGTACCCGAGTAATGTCTACTCGACCAGGCATGGATCGAGTGCTCTACTCGAGTGCTTGAGTAGTGTTTACTCGAGCACCTTCATCTTGAGTACTTCAATGACACTTTTGCTCGCTCGAACTAATACTTCTCGTATTTCTTCCATATCTTCTCATCCGGGTATCCGTTTGAGTCGATTCGAAGTCCTACGAACTCCTCTTTTTGCCCTCTATCCATCTATAAGCATCAAAGAAACAAATTTGTTAGTTTGTGAAAATAATACTCAAATGACTCTAAATACTTATATGAATCCATCAAAACAAGGGCATTTCGAGCGATGAATCATGACAATTTCACGCCTAATCAACCCCCCCAAACTTACCATGTTGCTTGTCCTCAAGCAACGAAATAATAAGTCAAGTGAAATTGTTAGGAATGAGTCAAGGAATCCAATCATGCAAGTATATAAATTCGAGCTTCAAAGATGCATCACAAGTATACTCACTCACCTTCCTTCATCATATTCATGTAACAACAGCAAGAAACACCAAAATCAAACATGGATGTGCACTCAACGATGTGTTTCACTCCCTCTCAAGTGTATAACAATGATCAAGGGACTCACTCAAACAATCAATCACACAAATTGGCAGCCATAGGCTTGTAAGTGCTCTTAACTTCGACCGTACTCTAGAAATCAATGCCGAATCAAAAAGGACTTTTCTCAAGGTTGTAATGTAGGCTCTTTGGACAGGTGGGATAACAATATAGGGTAAAGTGACTAACATGAATGGAGAATAGAAAATCAAACTTTGGCACTTCGAGATTAGGAACATAATACTTCAAACATGTTCAATCAACACCCTTTCAATTCCATACTCTCAATACTTCAATTTTTTTTTCTTTCTCACTCTTTTCATTTTTTTTTCAATCACTTAATTTTTTTTTCTCTTTTTTCGCACAAACACATGAGCTTTTTTTTTTTCTTTTGCTCATTATAAATGATTAAGGGACTCACTCAAACAATCAATCACTCAAATTGGCAGCCATAGGCTTGGAAGCGCTCTTAACTCCGACCATACTCTAGAGATCAATGCCGAATCAAAAATGACTTTTCTCAAGGTTGTAATGTAGGCTCTTTGGACAGGTGGGAATCAATATGGTAAAGTGACTCAAGTGAATGTAGAATAGAAAATCAGACTTCGATACTTCGAGATTAGGAACAGACTACTTCAAACATATTCAATCATCACACTTTCAATTCCAATTCTCTCAACACTTCAATTTTTTTCTTTCTCACTCTTTCACCCTTTTTTTTTCAATCACTTCACTTTTTTTTTCTTTTTTCGCACAAACACATGAGCTCATTTTTTTCTTTTGCTCATTCTCAATTTTTTTTTTCTTTTTCCCACATCTCATAACTTCATCACTCCTTCTTCTCATATTCACTCAACAAACAACCTTTTCCTTTTTCAACTCAATTCACTCCCTTCACATTCACACTTTCCTATTCTCCACTCAAATTGGGACAAAAAGGCTTAGGAATTGGAATAGTGTTCATATGTGCTAGCAAATAAAATAGGCTTTAGGCTCAAAGGGGCTAACAAGGGATCAATGTCATTGGTAAGGAAAATTTTGGCTAAGTGACTCAATTAAATCAAAGATGGCCTAAGATCACATTCGGCATATCAAACTAGACATAATCAAGAAGCAAGAGCACAGACAAGTTCTAGCATCCTCTAAGGTGATGATTCACTCACAAACGAAGAGATTCATTCATATATCGAAATCTCATAAGGCTCAAATCTCACGGCTTTCACATCCATGCTAGTCCCAGTGCATTCTCACTCTCATCACACAAGCACTCAGAAGGAAAATTTGTAAGCATACGGGTTCTCTCTCAAATCAACTCTAACTCAAACACTCACACAATAAAACTCCTAACTCAACCTCAAATCATCAACTCATCAAATCATACTCAAAGATAGCAACTAACAAGCATAAGAGATTTGATAGGCATGAAATATTGAGGAACAAAACAAATCAAAATCAGCCCAAGGAGCATCTCAAGACACCCAATAACTAACTCAACTCAAAGATAAGGGGTGCTCCGGTGCAATGTAACAAGAAAACATATAAAAAAAACACCACCCCCCAAACTTCGACCTTGCAAAGAGGTCTAAGTTTGGGGTTGTGGGTTACCTCAACCAAACAATTCAGTTTCTCTTCATCAACTTGGCACACTCCCTTGCTTGAGTTGGTCCCTTCAATCTGAATAACTCCATGATACCTTTACTCCTTTAGAGACAAGCCTACAAGCAACTCACTCAAATACGAGGTTAAACATATGACTCAAAATAACTCCCTAATAACTAAAAAACTCAAAGCAAATAAAAAATAATGGGTTGCCTCCCATTCAACGCTATTTTTAAGGTCCTCATGCCGGACCAAGCTCAAAGGAGCTTATGGGACATCATACTCAAATTTACCTCCCTTACTCTCATAAGAGTGGTGGTTACATTCCTTTCCTTGATGCCCCTCCATCATGAGTTCCTTTGCTTCCTTCTCCACCTCAAGTGGTATAGGTCTCAACTCCTTCTCACCTTTATCTGGAGGCGTCTTACCAAACAGGTTCTTGAATTTGGACTTTTTCTTATTATCTCCTCCTTTTCCTTCCAACTGGATCACGTCCACACTTTTCACCTCTTCATCCTTCAACTTCTTCACTTTGTCCCTATCAACATAATCAAGAACATAATGCTCATGAGTTAAATTATCAAGTGAAGGATTATAAAATTCATGAATATGAGAAGGATTAGGGATAGGAGGCGTGTCTTCAAAACTAGGATCAATGGCATCCATGCAATACAAACTCTCATCCTCCTTCGGGTGCTTCATGGCTTCATATAGGGAAATCTTCACTTCTTGATCATCAACCTTCAATGTAATCTTTCCATTTGCCACGTCTAGTACCATCCCCGCCGTAGCTAAGAACGGTCTTCCCAAGATCAGGGGAACGTGCTCATCTTCCTCCATCTCTAGGACCACAAAGTCGGATGGAAAAATGTGATCTCCAACTCTCACGAGGACGTCTTCAACCACACCTTGAGGTCGAGTAATAGACCGGTCGGCTAGTTGAAGCGTCATCATTATCGGCTGAAGTTCACCACCTTCCAACTTCTTGAAAAACGACAACGGCATCAAATTAATGCTCGCTCCGAGGTCGCACAACGCTCCCTTCTTGATCCCGTTCCCAATATCACAAAGAATGGTGAAGCTCCCGGGATCCTTCAGCTTTGGAGGAAGCGCCTTGTGCACTAATGCACTCACCTCGTGGTTCAACTGCACCAACTTCGGCTCATCCACTCGCCGTCTTTTTGCGATCAAGTCCTTCAAAAACTTTGCATAATTGGGCATATGTTCCAAAGCATCATAAAAAGGGATATTAATATGCAATTGTTTAAACACATCAAGGAATTTAGCAAACTTTTCATCAAACTTCTTTTTCATGAAGCGTTGTGGATATGGCACGGGTATCACAGATTTGGGTACCCCCCATTCATCTCTTTCTGTTTCTTTCACTTTATCCCCTGCTTCCTTTGTCTTCTTCCACTTAGGAACTCTCTCAACTTTCTCAATGCCTTCCTCTTCAGGCTCTTTGCTCTGATGAGACTCATCCACATCTTTATGCTTCTCAATCCCTTCACTTTCAATCCCCTTCTCAACTCCTACCTCCTCAATCTCATCTCTAACTTGAGGCGTCTCAGAATCAGCAGGCATCTGAGGACCTTCATAGTTGGTTCCACTTCTTAACTGGATTGCCTTGCAATACTCTTTCGGGTTCCCTTCCGGCATGGAAGGATACTTACCCGACTCTCTATTCAACGACTTTGCAATCTGGCTCATCTGGAACTCTATAGAAGTGAACCTTCGATTGTTCTCTTGTTGAGTTCTAATCCACTCAACGTTCATCTTCTGGAGCTCTTGATCACGTTGATCACCCTTTTTATGCAACTCTTTCACATCGTATTCCAAGGATGACAACATCTTACTTCCTTCCTCCACCTTCTGAAGGATAGCTCTCAACATCTCCTCAGTTGAGGCACCGCCTTCTCCTCCCGGAGGCTTAGACCCCAGATCAACACCCTTAGTAACTGTAATACCCGCCTTCGGGTTAGCATATGAGAAGTTCTCATTCTTCCTCCATGTGTTTTGAGGAGGCTGCTGGCCTCCTTGAAATCCTTGTGTGTTCCTCCATTGATTTTGAGGCGGCTGTGGCCCTGGAGGTACAAATGGCTGACCATAAGAAGGTCTTCCAAACTGATTTCCACCTTGGTAGTCATTCTGATTGTAATACGGACCTCCCATGTAATTGGCTACCTCATGTTGTCCACTTGGCTGGTCTACTCTATCATTCTCTGCTGCATGCTCTCCAACCAAATTCTTCCCCAACTCGAGGTTGTTGATCTTCTCCATCATGGCCATCAACAGCCTTCTCGTTCCTTCACCTTCTTTCTCCTCCAACTTGCAAACTCTCTGGAACTCAGGATCCTCGTTCCATGCCCCGGCATTCGTGACAATATTTTCCACGATCTCTCTACATCTCGCTATCCCTTGGTTCAGAAAAGCTCCACTCGCACATGTATCTAAATGGGCTTGGCCAGCCTTGCTGGCTCCACTATAGAAGAACGCCATAATATCTCCCTCATTATACCCATGCTGCGGGCACTCGATCAACATATTTGAGTATCTCTCCCACGCTTGGCGTAAATCCTCTCCTTGCTTCTGGCGGAAGGAAGAGATCTCAATCCTTGCTTTGATCGTTCTGGATGGAGGGTAGAATCGCTCGAGGAACAGACGCTCGAGCTCAGCCCATGTGGTTATACCTCCCCGTGGGAGCGTGTTGTCATACCACTCTTTAGCTATTCCCGTCAGTGAGAATGGGAACAGCCTAAGCCTCTTGGCATCTTCAGACATGCCATTGTAATTGAATGTGAAGGTTATCATGAGAAAACTCCTCAAGTGAGTGTGAGGATTCTCCTTCCCGATCACCCCCTTGAACTGATTCTCGGTAGGCAACTTTAGAATTCCCGGGGAAATCGAGAAGTTATTCGCCTCAACAGGAGGCAACGCCACTCCATCATAGTACCGCTGTGGCTGCGCTGCAAACCTCCCTCAAATGGCCATATGTTGATCTACGTTCTGAGGAACGTGTTGAGGATTAGCAGCAGGTACGGGTACTTATTGGGGTGGTGGTTGGTAAACAGGGTGTTGATTGTAAATTGGAGGTGGGGGGTACGGGTAAGGTGGATAAGGATATGGTGGGTATGGGTAATGTTGGTATACTGGGTTGTTGAAAGAGTTATTTGGGTTTTGTGGGTAAGTAGGGTTGTTCTGAGGATTATGGACAAAATTCTGAGCTGGATTGATAACGTTTTGTGCACCCGGGTTTTGGCTCTGACTATCCCCTAACGGATCTTGGTTCTTACTGGTGTTGCCATCAGTGCCGTCAACCCGGTTCAACCCCTGGTTAAACTCATTCTCGGCATCTTCCAACTCATTAGTTATATCCATTGGTTCTTTCCCTAAGTCGGCAGCGTTCATCCTTCTAAAAAAAGCTCGGTTCCTTCTAGCCATTGTCTCAGGGTCCAACGGTATTCTCTCTTCGCTCGTATTGCCTTGTGAGCGTGTTTTCATAAACCTGACACACTAGCAGAAGGATCAAAACGCAACTGCTGAATAAATAAAAATAAAAATAAAACAGAAAAGAAAGCACTCACTACTAACTACTAAGCTATCGACAAGTCCTATTCAAAAAGCATACAACCCCATCCCCGGCAACGACGCCATTGACTTGAACCGAAAATACTAGCTTTTACTAGTAGCTTCCCCGCAAGAGTACGGGTTCACTTTAGTATGGGCAAGTATATGGACCAAGTATTATCGAACCCAAGGGAAAGTGTGTATGCAAATAGATCCCTGAAGATCTACGCGTCGTAGCTAATATGAGTGATTGTTTTTGGATTTTTGGAAAATTAATTCTAAACTAGAGTAAACTAATTAAACTAAAGAACGAAAGAAACGAATTAACAAAGAAAATTAAACTAAGTATCTAAGGTTTGTATGCAAGTATGTGATGGTGATGCTTAAGATAGGAATTCCTACGTATACTAACGGAGCAGGTACATACTCAAGATAACCGTGACGCGCAAGAAATAACCTAAGTAAAAGAATGCAAGATGAAAGCTAAAGATTTTAACCCTAATACTTTATTCTAACATTCGACTTCACTAATCCACTAACAAGTTAATAGATCGTGCTTAATTAAAGAGGCCCTCATTTAACTAATGGTGATGTGGTCGTCCTCCTTCGCTAAACTGGTAGATGAATTAACCCTTCCTAAACCCTCTAGTTAAGTCTACTCGTTGTTAAAGAGTGATACGGTCGTCCTCTCTCTAACACTTTTCGAACGAAATTCAAAAGTGAAGTCTAGATTAATTTTAAGAATCCATTAACTAAGAGAATTAAAACCTAACGTCACAAGTTACCCTAATTACGTACCCGCAACCTACTTCTACGAGTTCATCCTACCCTAAGCATGCAAGGGTTTTAGCTAGACATAGGTTTAACGTAAATAAGAGCAATTAAATAAGTAACGAACATAAACATGATAATCAAGACGAAGAAGAGATCAAACATAAACTAGGGTTTAATGAAATAAAAGAATAAACTGAAATTAAATTAATAAAAACGAAGTATGAAGTGTTTAACGTAGTCGAATTACTGAAAAGAAACTAAGAGACGAAAAGAAACTAAGAATTCGTATGAAAACCTCAACAAAACGTAAACTTCCTTCTCTCATTCCTCTCCAAAAACGAACTCTAAATCTCGTGGTGGTAAGTGGTTATCCTCCAGAACGAACTTGGGATGGATATATATAAGCGTCGGGCCAACTCTAACTTGCATGGGCCAAAATTCCCGTCGAGCTCGAGTAAAAAGTGCTCGAGCAATGTAAGCTCGAGTGTTGAAATTGTCCAGAACCCGAAAAGTACTCGAGCCCCTTAGCTCGAGTAGTTCTACTCGACCGGCCTCAGCTCGAGTAGTCTACTCGAGTGCCCGAGTAATGTCTACTCGACCAAGCCCTGCTCGAGTGCACTACTCGAGTACCCGAGTAATGTCTACTCGACCAGGCATGGATCGAGTGCTCTACTCGAGTGCTTGAGTAGTGTTTACTCGAGCACCTTCATCTTGAGTACTTCAATGACACTTTTGCTCGCTCGAACTAATACTTCTCGTATTTCTTCCATATCTTCTCATCCGGGTATCCGTTTGAGTCGATTCGAAGTCCTACGAACTCCTCTTTTTGCCCTCTATCCATCTATAAGCATCAAAGAAACAAATTTGTTAGTTTGTGAAAATAATACTCAAATGACTCTAAATACTTATATGAATCCATCAAAACAAGGGCATTTTGAGCGACGAATCATGACAATTTCACGCCTAATCAAAGACGGCGGCGGCGGCGATCAGCGATCGGCGGCGGCGGCAGCTTTTTGGAGGTGATGGCCAAAATTCGTACGGCCCCTGGTATTAAAGGGATCAAGATATTTAGCGACCTCCTGTGGCGGTCGCTAAATGCAAATAAAGGCGGTCCCGATCTGCAAATTTGCATTTAGCGACCGCCATTGACGGTTGCTAATTACCCAGAATTAATGATCTTTGCTCGTTTCCAAGAACGAGTCAACTGAACAGTTTGCGACCGCCTTATGGCGGTCACGCGGTAAATAGCGGTGGTCAATATTGACCGACTTTTGAGTTTTAGCGACCGCTGTAGCGGTCGTAGGCGGTCGCTAAACCTTCGATTTAGCGACCGCCTTCTTTATCGGTCGCAAATTTTCTTACTTTGAGACCTCTGGTCTTTTGCGGTCACTAATCGGTCGCTAATACAATATTTAGAGACCGATTAACAGGCGGTCGCTAATTTCGGTCGCTAAAACGCGAGTTTTTTGTAGTGTAGGAATCAAATAGTTTTGCTCCGATTCAGATTTTATATTTCAAAGTACTATATTTATATTCGAAATTTTATAATTCATAATCGAATACAAATGTTCTCTTTTGCTTCGGTTGATAATCAAATACAAATAAAAAATTATGATATTTGATTAAATATTCATAAATATTCAATTAAATTAATATATACAATATAATACTAATAGTAATAGTACATGCATATTTTTTTTATAAAAATCAGTCCATTACAATTATCTTTAACCCTTTTTGGCCTTATCTATATCGTGAAATATCATTATATACTCTAAAGACAAACTTTTGATAACTTATGTGGCAGCATCACGATTATTTACCACAACAATATTCCACCATATTAAATACATACTCATGTAAAGATGTTCTTATAAATTTGTGATACAATTAGTGATGCATTTTCATGTAAAGCTTAAATATATGAACCCATTAACATTTAGATCACGTCTATGTGATAATGGCATAAAAATAAAATTAAATAATCAATTAAAATAATAATAAGTTCCATATTTATATATGTGTCACTATCGCATTCACGGTGAACATATAAATTTGTGGTCACCTGGGCATAAACTTATATGCCCTCACCACCAATGTGATAATAAATTAATAACACAAACAAATTTAAGTAATCAATTAAAATAATCACTACTACAATATTGGACATATACAGCTGCACATATACAGCCATTTTCAATAACCGTTGTATAAGTAAAGCTATATACAGCGGTTATAAAAAAAATTAAAAAAAGAAAATATACAGCGGTTTATAACCGCTATATATGATTTATCTTATATAGCGGTTAAAAACCGCTGCGGATGGACATATATAGCGGTTATTAACCGTTGTATAAGAATTTCTCTTATACAACGGTTAATAACCGCTGTATAAGGTTAGCTACTTTACTCAGCGTTTATAAACCACTATATAAGTAAAAATCTTATATAGCGGTTACACACTTTGACCTAAATAGATGGCCTCAGCCCAAAATGCAAGAAATAAACCCTTTCTTCTCCTTCCGCCTACGCCCCTCAGCTCTGCTGACGCCCGCCTCCGTGCGACGCCACCCCACCTCCGCGCGACGCCTCCTCTCTGCCTGCCGCCCGACGCTGCCTCCGTTCCGCCTGCCGCCCAACGCCGCCTTCCAGATTTAAACGGACCAGGGTACCTCTAGTTTCGAGAAAAATGGTTTGTTTTATTGGGTGCTTTCGTGCTTCTACTTTAATTGATTTTATTTGGAGTGTTGTTGAATTAGCGTTGCTGTTATTTTGTTGGTGTAGATAATTAATGACATCGCTGAGGTGAATTATGTGCTGCCGGTGCTTCGGATTCCAGTTAGGTTTTTTTATTTATGTATATTTATTTCTGATTGTTATTGTTTTGATATTGATTGGTTGGATCCGAGATTTGTGCTAAATGTGGTGTTTGTTGGCTGATGAGATCTAGAAGAGTGGAAGAGTGGATATTCGCGATCTTTAGAGTACGAAGAATGCCAGATTTTACTATGGTTGCAGCAATGCTACCAGTAAATTTCCAAGTATGTGATGATGTTTACAGATTTAAATGCCATTCACATCTATCAATATGTGCCTTTCGATCATGTCATTGCTACTCTGTTGGTTTTATTTGTTGTGTTAGCATTGTTACAGATTCTCAGCATTCTGTTTTGTTATTTCTTTCTGCTTAATACTGGTTAATACATTTTGCAGAAGTTGCTGATGTAACAAAACCCAATCGTTATTTGGCCATTGCAACCAGTGGAGGTTTAAACCAGCAGAGAACTAGGGTATTATATTTCTTCCTTCACCTCTGAAAATATGAGTTATTATTCTTTGCCTTCATCAGCCTACTCAGTAAAAAACTCTGTTATGTTCTCTCTCTGGTTATGCAATTGGTAACTTGCTTGTGTGTGAGGTTATGTATTTGTGCAGATTATGTTGTAAATAAAGATTTGCTTTAGTTTCTATTAGTAAAACTTCTTTTGCCTTGAAAAGAAAAACAGAAGAAAAAAGCATATCGTTAAGATTAGAAGTGAAGAAGTTGGTTTAATTGCGCGATCTTTCGTAATTTGGAAGTGAAGAATTGTGTATTTGACTTGTTTAATGCATTTTTTGTTTCACACCGTTTCCATTCTAAGTCCACCATAGAATATCACAAAAGGCATAGTTGTTGTTTCCAGATTGACTTTAAGTCCACCATAGAAATCACATTCGAGCTAATTGTTGGTTCAATAAAATAAATACAAAGAGAAGATATCACCCCTAACTCGAGTCACTCTTGTAAGGAAGATACATGTCGCGAGGTAAAATTAAATTTGTAAATCTGGTAATGTTGCATCTATGTTGTTTCCACATCTCTGCAGTGATTTGAGTTTAGTATAGTATCTGGTAAAAGGAATATGGAATATACCAACTTGAATAGTTTAGTTGCATTAGGGTTCAATCATCAATCTGAATTACACACATAAGAAATGCATAATGGTCTTATCAAATAAAAATGAAATATATTAATGGTGAAGAATAAAATTATAGTTATATGTGTTGTGATCATTATTTGATGTATAAAAATGCACTGATTATAACAACTTTCTTTATGGGTCACATGTATTGTATTTGATATATTTCTAGACCTCTAAGCATATTGTATTGAGATGAATTGATTTTTTTAGCATAGTGTAATTAGATTTATTAATATTGAGATGAAAAGATTTTTTTAGCATATTGTATTGATATGAAGGGAATTTTTTTAGCATATTATATTGAGATGAAGAGATTTTTTTTTTTTGAATATAGTGTAATACGATTTATTACTATTGAGATGAAGGGAATTTTTTTAGTATATTGTATTGAGATGAAGGGATTTTTAGCATAGTGTAATATGATTTATTACTATTGAGATGAATGAGTTTTTTTTTTTTAGCATATTGTATTGAGATGAATGGTTTTTTTAAGCATATTGTAAGTCGATTTATTTAAATTATTATTGATTGAATAAAATTTAGTACAATATATCTAATTAAATTTTTAATGTTTGTAGTTTGTGTATGAACGTCCACTCGCTTGTTACTCCAAGTGCTCGAAAGGTTATGAATCGATTTACAAGTTCAATCCCAATGAGCTGTATAGACCGTGTCAGTAGGGACTCTTGCACAACAGAATGAAGAAATGAAAATTAGATTGGATGGGGTATTTGTACAACCGATTTTTGTATTTTATTTCATTATAGTATAACTTTTGGTAGCATTCATGTAACTTAAATATTACTCTTTGATGATATATATATTTCATATTTTTAGATTATTTAATTGGTTTGTATGTTTATTTAATTCGTGTTTTGGTGTTGAATATATATATATATACACACACATATAGTATAAATTATAAAACAGGTTTATAAAAAAAATATACAAATAAATAAAAATAAAAAACGGATTAAATAGCGGTTAATAACCGCTATACATTAATATAAATGCATGAAAAATATGGAAATATTAAAATAATTTTAAAAGACAATATATAGCGGTTAATAACCGCTGTATAAATGCATACTATATATAGCGGTTATTAACCGCTGTATAAGTGACTAACTTTATATAGCGGTTTTTAACCGCTGTATATGTAGATACTTTATATAGCGGTTTTTAACCGCTGTATAAGCTCGATATTTTATATAGCGGTTTCGAACCGCTGTGTGAGCTTATATAGCTGCGACTTACATAGCGTTTTTAACCGCTATATTAGTGAGAAAATAACCGCTATATAAAACCTTATTTGTACTAGTGAATAGTGGGTCCCCTATTTATTTGTCATCACTTCATTAGTAGTGGACGTGTAAGTTTGTGCCCAGCGGTGGACACATACATGATCATTTCTGGACTTTTAGATGAGATGATATTATTTTATGATATCATAGCTAAAAAACTCATGATCGCATGTTTTGGCTTCAATTTCCGTTTAAAGTGATTTCATACATATTAAATTGTCCACTCATTGAGTTTCCTTTTAAAAAAAGAAAGTTGTGAAAAATAATACTTCATCCGTCCCACTATAAGTTTTATGTTCCATAAAAAGGAAAAACAACACTTTATATATTAATAAACAAATAGGAGTTCTCTTGTGAAATATTTCATATGTGAAATATACCTAAAATAGACAAATATTAAAAACATCATGGGTCGGGTCGCTCCAGGTAAAAATTCACGGATCTTGGCCGGGTCGGGTCGAATTTGGTGGATTTTTTTCAAAATCTCTCGCAGGTTAAGTTCCAGGATTTTCGCTCCCAGTTTGTGTTACAATTCATTAAAAAATAAGTTTTTTCTACTTTAAAATAATAATAATGACATATATATATTTTTACAAGATCAAATATGTGTTTTTAATTTATTTCTCATCCCTTTAAATTTAAATTTATTGTTTTATATATTATAATATATTTGCTCCAACAATAACATACATTTGCTCTAACATCAAATACATTTTTTTGCTCCAACATTAACACACATTTGTAATAATACAAATTTGCTATAACATTAACACACATTGCTTCAATAGTAACACATATTTCCTTTAACAGTAACACAAATTTGCTCCAATAGTAATACATATTTTTAGTAACACACATTTACTCTAACATTAACACACATTTGCAGTAACACATATTTACTCTAATATTAACACACTTTGCTTCAATAGTAACACATATTTCCTCTAACAGTAACACGCATTTGCTTCAATAAGTAACACATATTTTTAGTAACACACATTTACTCTAACTTTAACACCCATTTGTAACATATATTTGTAGTAATACACATATTTTTTTTACAGTAACACATATTTACTCTAACAGTAACATACATTTGCTCCAATAGTAACATATATTTTTAGTAACACATGTGCTCCAATAATTATATTTTTAGTGACACACATTTTCTCCAATAGTAACACACATTTCTTCTAACATTAACACACATTTGCTCCCAATAGTAACACAAATTTTCAGGACTTTTTCAAAGTATTAGGGATTTCAAATTGATTTCAGAAAATCAATTGTTGGTGAATTTTATACTGTTTTACTTTTTCCAATCGTCTCCGATCATCGTTTTAGCTCTGAATTGTTTTTTTTTTTTTTTTTTTTTGGGGTTGGGATGGGACGACAGAAGGTTAGAGAGGGGAATTGGGGGTGAGGAGGTTGGAGGGTAGGGAATTATCAAATTTGATATACTGCGAAGGGGATTTTGGGTTGGGGGATGGTTTGGGCGTTGGGCGCTATTTGTGGTCGTGGGGTGGGGGGGGGGGGGGGGGGGGGGGGGGTGTGTGGGGGGGATTGGGGCTGCTATTGCTAACTAACAGATTCCAAATTTTGAAGAAAAAGACCCGTTTTTATAATATGAGCTAGGATCCATAAAATATTTCATATAAAAATTTGTGTAAACAAATACTTTCTTTTCACAACTACTTATTATTTTACACAAAGATAATTACATTAATATTAATAAACAATACTCTCTCTTAAACAAATTAACAGAAAAATAACAATAAACTTATTTTGAAACGTAAGGAGTATAAATAAATTAATTTCACTTTTTTTCACTATAAACGTGATTTTTTAGTGAGATGATATTTTTTTATTATTCTTTTAGGCTATGTTCTTTTTGGGTTTTAAAAATCTGAATTTGGATTTTGAAATCCAAAACTCATTTAGTTTGGATTTTAAAATTAGGTTTTGAAATCTTAATCCTACAATCTTATAAATAACCTATACAACACTCATTTACTTTTGACATAATAAAGTTAAAACCTACCCTACTCAAAACCCAAAAAGAACAAAGATTTTAAAAACTCCATGGATTACAAAAACCTTGGTTTTCAAAAACCGATTTTTAAAAACCACTTAAAACCCAAAAAGAACATGGCATTACAGAGTAAGCTTGCGCGTGAATTTGAGCATTATAATGGATCCATGTGTTCGCGAGAGATTAAGGTCAGACATGTAATTTGGCAACTCACAATAATTCAATGGATAGGTAACAGCAATAACACGTGAGTTATATGGGACCGTAATTGGATTTTTATATCATTTATGTCGGCAAGCTCGATGAAAAATTGTTTTTATAAGTTTAATTTTACTTTTTTACAGTGAATTGTTTTATTTTCAGTATCCCGTAAAAGCCAAATTAAGAGGGGCAATTGGTGAATCAGTATAAAATTGTTATAAACATGTCCTTTAGATTTCCTTAATTCAGCATTTTGTAAACTTTACGCTAAAGTGTTACTCTATTAATAATAAAAGGTAACTGGTCAAATTCCATAAGAATTATTTGATTGAGTATCACTTGAACCTAAATCAATATAAATCCTGTCCATTTAATTAATGCCCTCAATTCAGATATTTGGCATACTTTAGTAAACAACAGTACACTTTACCTAGTTACAGTTACAGGGCAGAAGAGAAGATGGAGGTCCAGGCGCTAATCAAAACTCAAGAATATGATCGACAAACTGAACTGAGAGCATTCGACGATTCGAAATCTGGCGTTAAGGGGCTAGTGGACGCCCAATTTAGCAAGATTCCTCGTATGTCTGTCAACGAAAACGATAAGCCTGGGTTCGACAGCAAATCCGATGTGTGCTTTCCTATTATAGATCTACAAAGCATACGAAGTGATATAGTAGGACAAGTAAAAAAGACGTGAAGAATGGGGATTCTTTCAGATTATCAATCACCAGTTGCCACTCAGCGTGATGGACGAAATGATCGACACGGAAATGAAGAAGAAATATTACACACGCGATCCCACGAGAGTTTTTCAGTTTAATAGCAATTTTGATCTTTATAAAACATCGGGAGCAATGTGGAGCCGCCCGACCCGCAACAACTCCCCCAAGTCTGCAGGTATATTTTTTAGTAGTCAATTAATTTTAACATTTTTACTAGTTAGATATGATATTTAATATGTGCTTCGTTGATAATTTTATGACCACTTAAATAGTGGAATACATGGTGGAACATCAATTTAAAATGGGAGAAAAGTAAAATTGCCCTTTTTCGTTAGATCAAAATATTTTTTGCCAAACTTTTTAAAAAAAATGTTTTTTGCCCCGAAAAGGTTGGCCCGTTTGCCAACTTTTTTGGGGGGGAAAAACATCTTTTTTACAAAAGTGGGTAAAAAAGATTTGTCCCTTAATTTTTGGGCACTTTGGTATATTTTTTCATTTAAAATTGTCAAAGGTGGTATCATTCTCATTTTTACCTGCACAGTTTGTCTATTACATATTGTATTTTGCTTCTTTTATATATACATGAAAAGTGTAATAAATAATGTTGTTACCATATTTATCTAGTATATAGGAATAGAACATTTTGTACGGTATAATAAATATATGGGTACAAACACGAAAAACATAAACACTGCGGTCCATTAAATATTGCGTCGGACGGTTCATGAAGATGAACACCCTAACCATATGGTTTATAATATATGTGCGGAGAATTTGTAGGAAGGAAGATGATGATCCTCTTTACAATGGATTGGAGCCTGTATTTATAAAGCTCCAAGCTTCTCACTAATGAAGCAATATTGACTCTCTATTTTAGGGTATTAATTACAACCGTATATCTAATAAACAATATTAAATCTACTTTACAATATTTTGTCAGTTATTCGATATCTTTAGTGATGTTGACCCTCGATCTTGTCGGGCTATGACGATATTCCGAGGTAAAGATGGAAAGGTCCGACAAGGTCGAGGCACGATCTTCGGATGGTAGCTTGTCTGTCGGGCTATTTAATGCCTGGATCCTGTTGTCTGAGCCTAAACTCTGATTCCAGTATACCCCGATTTTGAGATAGTATTTAGGCCAAATACAAAATTATTTGTGCCACAACAAATAACATTACAAATTATCATTTACAACACTTGTCAGGTAGTAAATATAATTAAGTAGGAACACCAAAATAGAATATGTTATCTTAATTGTATTTAAAAAGTCTCTCCATAAGTAGTATGCAATTTATTGCACTTTATTAGCCTGTATTTTCTGACCATTAATACTTATAGAATTAGGCCCCACTTGGTTGGGCTTATAAGGCATATATTATGGGCTTTAAAATTTTAGTGGGCTGCTTGGTAGAATGGATTAAATTAAGACTGACCCGATTGGAATACCCCTGACCCGGTACAAATTCAAGGTTTATCTCAAAAATCAATAAAAATTTGTATCACCCAACAGCCCTTACTATTTTATTAAAGGCTGGAAGAAAAAGAAAGGGACGTCTCTGCCCTTTTCATCTTATTCCTCCACACTGCCAAAATCAATTCTTCAAACTTCGGCCGCCGCCTCCTCCGCCATCGAGGGTCGTCGCCGTCGTCACTTTACCATTAAGTTTTTCTTCTCTTCTATTCTCCATTTATAGTCACTTGCCGCCTTACGCGTCCCGTCGCCGCCTTACGCATCACACCTCCACCGCCTCAGCCTTACGCATTCCGCCGCCGCCGCCTAACGCATCCTGTCGCCGCCGCCGCCCAACGCATCCCGTTGCCGCCTCCGCCCAACGCATCCCGCCGCTGCCTCTGCTCTCTCCCCCTCGTGTGTGTTGCTCTCTAGTTGTCCAAATTCGGTTCATTTCACATTCTAATTGCAATTTATATTCAGTTTTTTGTTTGTTTAAGAGTGCCTATCGAAGATGATGGTGGTTGATGATGAAGATGGTGGAGGCGGCCTCTGCAATTTTTATATTTTGGTTCAATTTAGCCATAAATTTGATGTTGCAAATTGGGTTGTTTGAAAATTATTGAAATCTGGTGGAGATTTTCTCTCCTGTTGATGGAGGTAATGGTAGGGGAGAGGGCAAAATTGTATTTTCATATATTATATCATCTTATCTAATGAATTGTACACCCTACCAAGCAAATAAGTTAAAATAATATTTATTTTAATACATCCTACCAATCAATCATAATAAAATGTTTATTTCACATTTCCATACTAAAATAATATTTCACATTATCATGTTACTTTCCTAATAACTCCAACCAAGTGGAGCCTTTACTAAAGAATTAGGTTAGGAATTACAAAGGACGTCTTTTGATGCAGAGAAATCATGTTTGAATATTGTGAGCATGTGATGAAAGTTGGGCATACGGTATATGAATTAGTATCTGAGGCATTGGGTCTCAATCCCGGTTACCTCAAAGACATCGGATGTTGCGAGTCCAATCTCTTCATCGGCCATTATTATTCGCCATGCCCCAAACCAGAGCAGACTTTCGGCATCAGAAGCTATACTGTTGCAGGACCAAATTGGTGGGCTACAAGTACTTCATCAGAATCATTGGGTTGATGTTCCTCCAATAAAAGGAGGCCTTATCATAAATGTTGGGGACTTTATACAGGCATGTCACACTGTCTCTCTCTCTCTCTGAGTTAAAAAATAAAAAATAAAAAATCTTGGTTCATAACTTTTCTGATATTAAAATCAAAAAAAAAAAAAAAAGATAAAAATGTTGTTTTCTGTCACACCAATGTCATATGAGAATTTAATTTTGGGCAAATTTTGAGTAGGAAACAAGCTATGAGGCCAAAATTTGACCTTCAAGTGACATAAACGATACCATTTTCAATTTTCCATTCATTTTATCCAAAATTGGATATTAAGTCGAAAATATTATTTTTAATTGGGATCGAAATTGTGCAGCTGATAACGAATGACAAGTTCAAGAGTGTGAAACATAGAGCTCTTGCCAAGAAGACGGGGCCGAGGATCTCCATCGCTAATATCATAAAACCACATTGTCCAGATGGTGGTAATCAGAGGGTGTACGGGCCGATAAAGGCGTTGTTGACAGAGGAAGAAGGTGCTATCTATAAGGAAACAATTTATAAGGACTATGAAACCTTCTACTTTATCAACTGTGATGATGGAACCACCAAGCTATGCCACCAGTTGCCACTCAGGCGTCCGTGAGCAACAGACGGAGGCTAAGAAGAAATATTACACTCGCGTTTCCACCAGGAATTTTCAGTTTCATAGCAATTTTGATCTTTATAAAACATCGGGAGCAATGTGGGGGGATACCATCACTTGTGCAATGGCTCCGAATCCGCCCGACCCGCAACAACCGCCCCAAGTCTGCAGGTAAATTCTTACCACTTCGTATTCTATCATATGTTTCACTCTCTGCATAATTTGCATGTGTTTAAAATTGTTACAGGTGTTATCATTCTCATTTTTACCGAACAGTTTGTCTATTACGTTTTGTATTTCCTTCTTTTAATATATACATGAAAAGTGTAATAAATAACATCACAAATTATTCCTCATTTACAGCACATGTCATGTAATATATATAATTAGGGAAAAGAGCATATTTGCACTTAAATTTAGGGGTAGTTTGATTTACGGGATAAGATTGAATTAGCTAGAATTGAATTAAAACGATTATCGAAAGTTTGAACTTGAACAAGAAAATTTGGACTAGAACCAATTTTTTTAGATCGAATTGTACACAAGATAGTCGTTCTAGTCTATCCAGGGTCATGGTCATGTGCAATTCCTTAAACCAAATACGAGATTACCTGAAATTATAAAGACAATCTCAGGCAATCCCTAAAACCAAACGGCCCCTTATAGGACAGAAAAGGTTGGTACTATACTACCAACCTGGATGCCAACTGTTTTGCTAATTTGTTTGGGGACACGTTTGTATATTTTTTAAATGACATGTAAAAATTGCTTACTTTTGGATTAAAAAATGTATTTTGATTTTTCTGGTATACATTAACATCTCATCTTTGTATGGAAAATCATTGGACAAAATTAAGGAAAATGTCATTTTAGAGCTCTATCAACAATTTGCTTGTGTAGGCAGCTTGGGTATTTTCTGACCATTATATGGAATTACTAAAGAATTAAGTTTTTTGATGCAGAGAAATCATGTTTGAATATTGTGAGCATGTGATGAAAGTTGGGCATACGGTATATGAATTAGTATCTGAGACATTGGGTCTCAATCCCAGTTACCTCAAAGACATTGGATGTTGTGAGTCGAATTTCTTCCTCGGCCATTACTATCCGCCATGCCCTGAACCAGAGCAAACTTTCGGGCTCAGAAGCCACGTCGATTTCGGGTTACTTACTATACTAATGCAGGACCAAATTGGTGGCCTTCAAATACTTCACCAGAACCAGTGGGTTGATGTTCCTCCGGTGAAAGGAGGCCTTATCATAAATGTGGGGGACTTTATACAGGCATGTCACATTCACTCTCTCTCTCTCTCTGAGTTCTAAATTTCTTGGTACATAACTTGTCTGATATTAAAATTACCAAAAAAAAAAAAAGTGTTGCTTTCTGTCACATTTGGGCCAAAATTGAGCAGTAAACAAGTTATAAGGCCAAACTTTGACCTTCACGTAACATAGACGATACTAATTTCAAATTTCCGTTGATTTTGTCCAAAATTGGATAATTATTTTAATATTTGAATAAAATCGGAAAGGCTAATTTGATTTGGGACCAAAATTGCGCAGCTAATAACGAATGACAAGTTCAAGAGTGTGAAACATAGAGCAGTTTCAAAGAAAACGGGGCCGAGGATTTCGGTGGCTACTTTGATAAAGGAGTTGCTGACAGATGAAGAAGGTGCTATCTATAAGGAAACAACGTATAATTAGGACTATGAAACCTTATACTTTCTCAACTTTGATGAAGGAACCACCAAGCTACCACGCTTCAAGTTATGCAACTAATCAATGGAGTGGCTTAACAAAGAATTTGGTCCTTGCAAAAATTTCAAAAGTAGTCCGGAGAAGATCTTGGAGGAATTGTGCAATGGGAGAGAGAACTACAAGAGGAAGTTTAACTATAATGTATTGCTAAAGGGGTGCTTTGTCAAAGCTATTTTTTCCTTAAACATTGTTATTATTCAAGTATGGAGGATTCCTTCACCTAATCCATCCATCAGTTTGCTTTCCAGTCTGATAGTTTTGGTGTCTCCGAATTCATCCAAGTATGCGACATGAAGACGTGCCTCTCCCCCTTAACCGAATCAGCAGGTGCATATGACTCCAGTTCGGCCTTCTCCTGTGGACTCAGTTCAACGGATAGTGCTCCCATGTTCTGCTCTAGGTTCGCCATTTTCGTCGTCCCGGGGATAGGACACACATCGTCTCCTTGTGAAATAACCCACGCTAATGCAAGTTGAGCAGGGGTGTGTCCCTTTCTTGCTCCCATTTCACACATTTGTTCATATATTTTCTTGTTCTGCTCAAGATTTCCCGCCTGGAATCTTGGGAACCTCTGTCACAACTCAATAGATGCATATACATCAGCAACAAAAGTTTCATATTCACATATGTATATACCAGCATAGTTACATCTCTTTGCGTGTCAGTGGTTTTAGTCTCTTATTCAATTTTCTCAATTAAGTTTAAAATGATGCAATTTTATTTTAGGATGATTTTTTTTAATTAAATTTAATATGTTAGAGTCTCATTAATAATGTCATGTAAGGAAACTCATGTCATTTGCCTGGTGTTGTTACATGGAATTCAGGCAGTTCCTGCAACCTTGTTAGTGTAGGACTACAATTGTATCATTTTAAAATTTATGAAACTTATTAATTGAGAAAAATTAATTCGTATGAGATTAATATCATCAACACTCAATATATACCGTACAATTTATTCAAAATAAAAACAACAAAAAGATAATCCAATCCACTATCAAACCAGTGGTCTTGACCATAGATAGTCTATAATTTCACAATTTGCCCTGGACCCCTGGAAATTTTTATATTCGACTATATATGTTCGTTTCCGAATTCTATCAATAATTAGCACAGTTTCAATGGTTTGCTTCTAGTGGGTAAAGTCTTGTCTCCTAAAGCGTCTGCGTCCATTCGTTTATTCATTAAACTGTATTTTTCCATTTCTTCCTTTCAACTTTGTTTTCGAAATACACTTGAGAAAATAGAATGAGGATGGATGGGCCATAAATTTAAATTTCAAAGATGAATAAACAATAAAAATTTAAAATAAATTACCTTGCGTAGGTCGGTGTCAGATAAGTTGTGAATGAAGGTGGGACCCGCTGCAAGAAAGCCACGTCCAAGTGGACTATATGGTACAATTCCAATCCCTAGCTCTCTGCACACAACATAATACTCCATTAATTCCATTAATATATATTCCAAGTGGACAAATAAATAACAAGTTGAAACCTGCAAGTAGGAATGATTTCACTTTCGGAATCTCTGGACCATAACGACCATTCTATCTGAACAGCTGTTAAAGGATAAACAGAGTGGGCCCTTTTAATTGTCGAAGCCGATGCTTCTGATAGACCTATGTGTTTGATTTTGCCTTCCTCCACCAGATTTTTCAGCTCTCCCATCTTTCAATACAGCATACATCATGGGATTAGCAAAGAGCTCTCATAATGTAATCAAGAATCCAGAAATAAGGGGACATAGTTTTTTTTAGTCAGGTAAGTTACCCTTCTTTCTTCCTCGAATTGAATATAAGTGAATAATATTTTAATCTAGTAATAATAACCCGTCGTATGAGATGAAATATCCGGTTCACACTTACTTGACAAATATTTTACCTCCTACAATTCAAGTGCCGAACTAAAATGTCAAAAAACTATTTTCAATTCGTAAGAACTTTAAACCAAAAAGGAGATAACTTAGGGGACTTAAAAATACGCATCTACCCATAAATAGAAGCTTGGGGGAAAAAAAAACCGTGAGTTCAATAGGCAGTCGAGTGTCGATGCGATGAATGTAATAGAGATCAATGTAATCAGTGTTGAGACGCTTCAAGCTTGCTTCACACGCGCCTCTAACATACTCGGGATCACCTCGAACCTCTATTGAATCTCCATTCAAACGAACACCAAACTTGGTGGCTACCTCCACTTTTTGCCTCATTCCTCTCGTTGCCTACATCAATTATTATACGTAACCAAAGTCTTATATATATAATTCCAAGAGATTAATTGTAAGTCAACATTTTGTGTAAATTTGAATATATACTGATCAAAGAAGTAGAGGCAGAGCAACTTACACGGCCGAGTAGGGTCTCGTTGGTGTGGGGACCATAAAAATCGGAGGTATCAAAAAAGGTGACACCCGAATCCACTGCATTGTGAATTAAGCGAATCATTTCGGGTTCGGGCTTGGGCGGGCCGTAAGTCGCTGACATTCCCACGCAGCCCAGCCCGATTCTCGACACCTCAAATCCCTCCTCCCCTAGCTTTATTCTCGGCAACGCCGTCGCCGCCGCAAAGGCCATTTCTTACTGTAGTATTCTAATTAGGTTATAAGTTTGATTTTCTCTCACACAATTTGCATTTTACCTGAAGATTCAGCTTCAATTTATGTAGATGAGATACCTTCCATTATCATTCAATTATTTTTTTCCCGGTCTACGGCGGCTGTTAGAAAGTGTATTTTCATGAAACATGTATATTGGTTTGCAATTCAATTAATGTACACATTATTACTATTTGTTCGTACGGTGTTCAAAAATCAAAATGAATTTGTGGGCCGGTCGCTATTTGAAAATATCCGTACCTTTATCAAAATTCGGTAATTTTTAAATTCGAGTATTCATATATGTTCAGAAATTTTAATGGGGTATGGTAGAGATATTTTAATTTTTCTGTACAGACTTTAATTACAAACAGACTGGTTCAGATTGATGCGAAATTTTTTTACGGCTTGATTTGATACGGTTAATGTAATAATACTCAAATTTGGTACGAATCAATTCGAAAAAAGCGGAAAAAAAAAAAGTCAACGGTTATTTTTTTCAAACTTTTTCGATTAGGATTACAATTTGGATCCAGATGGTGTTTGACTGAGCTTATAAGCTCTTTAAAACATCTTATAAGTTGTTTAAGAGCTTATAAGTACTATCAATGTATTTTACAAAATAAGATGCTTAACAGCTTATAAGATCATAAAATAAGCTTCTAACATTTTATAAGCTGGAAAAAAATAAGTTGAAATTTCCTAACTTATTTTCCTAACTACCTTCACCCCAACCACCCACCTCACCGTGAGACCACCGCACCCCTCTCCAACCCCTACCTCAAGAAAAAAAATAGTTGTTATAAATTATCAAAGATCTTATAAGTTGTAATAGTCAAACACTTTAGCAACTTATAAGTTACTTAAAAATTACATCTTATAAGCTCTTAAAACAACTTATAAGATGTTAGAGCTTATAAGATATTTCAAATAAGCTTAGCCAAACACCATCTCAGTAATGTTCAAATTCTGTGAACAACACTATTCAGAATTAACAGAGTATAGAGTAAAATTGGTTTATACATGAATCACTGAAGGGTATTAGTTGTTTTCATTGAAGAATATTAGTTGTATTTACTGAAGAGTATTATTGATTTACACTAAAGAGCCTTAGTTTGTTAAGTGAAAATGAACTAAGACTCTTCAGTGTAAACCAGTAATACTCTTCAGTAAATACAACTAATACTCTTCAGTGAAAACAACTAATACCCTTCAGTGATTCATATATAAACCAATTTCGCTCTATACATACTCTTCAGAATTACCCTATCTACTTACATTAATTCAATAAGAAAATCATCATCAAACTTCATTATAAATGTGAGTGTTTATTTAATTTTAAAATCTAATCTTTTATTTTATTTGTTTTGCCTTTCTTCACATTTATTTTAATAAATTAAGATTTGAATATTTTTTGGATAATATATTTTGTATCTTTAATAGGTGGAAGATTTGACCAAATCATATATCCTTTAGTTGAGATTTTCAAGGGAGCATATCAAGAAGTGGGATTAGTAATATCAAAGTTACGTATACCCACGTTCATATTTCTGAAGATGGAAAACTTCTATGATCTTTTAAGTGGGGAACATGAACATGATTGTGGGATATTCACAGTATCTATAAAAGGGATCATCATGAGATGAAGAAGAGTACCACGCATCGAGCAAGAGAGAGAGAGAGAGAGAGATTGTTCATAAAAATTTCGCACATTTCTGGTTCTGCTAATGTGACTGAGTATGTGACCAGATCTGAGAGAACATTTATTTTCTGAAATTGTTTTCAGTTGTTGGTTCTTTTTCTTATACTTTTCTCAGTATGTTTTAATGTCCTTAAACTTAGTTTTAATTTCAAAATGACTCATTGTAATTCACAATTTTATAGTGGATTGATATTTCCCTGAGGCACTCACAAGTTATTCCATATAACTTGTGAAATTTTTATTCGTTGGCTATTTTATTTTCTGCTGCGTATTATGTAGATGTTGGACGTGGTGTGATCACATTGTTCCCAACATCTTGAATCTGTCGTTTTTTATTTTAATTTTCCATAGTATAGACACTTTCAATGGGCATCAGAGCCTACACTTAATTCAATAAGTGTTGGTCCTGGTTGTCTTATTATGGATCATTCCACTCCCATTACTGTGAGACTTCCTACTTTAATGGTTCTAATTATGCTTATTGGAAGATTTGAATACGTTCGCACATTAAATCAATTGATGTTCGTGCATGGAGATCAATTGTTAATGGTTATGTAGTTCCCAAAAATCCAGCAGATGAGGATAGCGATGTTACTTTTAAGCCAGAATCTCAGTGGACGCAGGAGGAAATTACGTTGTCTAGTTTCAATGAAAAAACACTAAATGCCATTTTTACTTGGGTAGTACAAGTGTCCGAGAAACGAAACTTCATATGCTCATAAGTAAATTTGAACGTTTGAGAATGGAAGAAAATGATGATATTTAATCTTATTTTGAAAAATTGATTGATATCTCAAATGAATGTCAAATGCTTGGTGAGACAATGACCAATAAACAACTTATTTCTAAAGCTCCTTGTTCCCTCCCCGGAAAATTTAATGTAAAAGTTTCCTCTATTGAAAAAGCTCATAATCTTGTTGTCATAGATCTCAACACTTTGATGAGTATCATTAAAACTTTTGAGATGAATCTTGCATTACAAAAAGAAATTTTTAAAAGTTCCTCGGAGGATAAAACCGATGATGAGGATGAAACTTTTGAGGAAATTGGTAAAGGGGCTGATGTTGCCTTACTCACTCGAAAATACAATTCGATGGTGAGAAAGTTCAAAAAGGAAAATGTGCAATAAAAATCCAAAGAGAAACAAACTAAAGTTACTGGTCAAATGCCGAAAGATAAATTTGATCCCAAGCAGCTCGAGTCTATTCAATGTCATGCATGTTCGAGTTGGGGTCATTATGCGAATGAATGCGCAAATACATTGAGAAAATTTGGTAAGAATTTGTGGGTATCTCTCAGTGATGATGAGGAGGAAGAAGAGGTAGAAGTTCCAGACCAAAAGATGATGCTAGCAACAGTGTGTGAGCAGTCTCTATCAGATTGTGATGACGTTGGCACAGATGTGACCACATCGGTGTCAACATCCAGCAGGTATAACTGTTTTGGTTTTCCTAATATAAATTATTTTCATGGGTCTGTTAATGATGCAGAGTTTAGTGAGGAAGAAGGATTGGACAAAGATGCAATCATCATGGAATTGCAGGATCTCTATAAAGCCTTACTAAAGGAATGGAAGAAACAAGCTTTGAAGGTTGAGAAGATGTCCAAAGAAAATGATGATCTCAGGAGCTCCGTCACAAAGTTAGAAGTACTTTTTACAAAAAAGGATGTTGAATTGAGTAAAGTTCAAGCCAAGCTTGATCTAGCTGAGGTTACTTTTACCAATCTCAACAAAGGTACATCAAAGTTAAATTAGGTACTTAACTTGGGTAAGTCTAACACACCAGGTCTTGGGTTTTTCAAAATTCTTTAAACAATATTTGTTCCAATATTTTTGGTAATAAGGATGAAGTTGTTTTTTTAAAACAAAAAGGTAATTAAGATGTTAAACCATTGAATAAGTCCAAAAAACGAAATTATGTTTGCCATTATTGTTTTGCGCTTGGACATATCAAACTTTTTTGTTTCAAACTTCAGAATCTGTTCAGGGAAAAGATGTTGCCTACGATATTTCCCAACACGGACAACAACATCTCTGTCCAAAATAAGAAAATTGTCTACAAGAAATTTTGGGTACCCAAATCTGATGTGAAATGCAATGTGAATTTTAGTGCTTTAAAGACTAACATCACAGGTTCTTGGTACTTTGATAGTGGGTGTTCTCCTCACATGACATGCACAATTTTTTAAAAGACTATGAATCTGTTCGTGGTGGAATTGTGACTTATGGTGGTAGCTCTAGTGGAAAGATCGTTGGCAAAGGAACATTAGATGTTCCTGGATTTCCTTCTTTAAGTAATATTTTGCATGTTGATAGTCTTATGACTAATTTAATTAGCATAAGTCAATTATACAATGATGACTTGGAGGTTAAGTTTAATAAAAATTCTTGTGAAGTCTTTGATACTTTAAACTCTTGTGTCATGATAGGAAACAAGTCGAGTGATAATTGCTATCTTGCTGGTATACAAGTTGCTTGTAAGAATGCACTAGATAAAGAGAGATTTTCTAGCTTGAATAAATCTCTTGGTCTCTGTCTTGCATGATATTTCTGTCTGTAGCAAATGTTGCCCCCAATGTGATCACATCTTTAGTAACATTTTCATATCAGTATAGTTTCTTTTAATACGATTAATCTTTCTACTACATGTGAATAATTAGATGTGAATTCAAAGTCATTTATGTAGTTGATAAGAGTGATAGTCCAACTAATCTGTGAGATTTGAGCCTTTCTAAACTGTTTATTGTTAACAATTATATTTTTATTCCTTGAGTGTTATCTCTTCCTATATTTAGTATCTCTAGAACTTACTTGAATCTTTTTTAAACTATATTGTGCACACTGACATTAAAATAATTTGGGCAACATATTTTTTTTTATAAGCTACTTTACCCATATGGTTTTCCCACCTAACATTTAATATTCCTTGTTGTCACTTTGAGTCTTAAGCTTATTTTTCCTTTTTCCCCAAATTTTTTTTTGAGCTCTATATCCAAATGTCTAGTCTTTACCCTACTGTGGTCCATTTAGAGTTTTGTGTTGAGCATTTTATTGAGGGAAGTATTGTGATAAAAGTGGTGGAGATAAGGGATGCACATTTATTGTATGGTGGTACTTTGTGTAGATGTATCATGTCTCTATTTGGATCATGGTTTTTAGTCACTCTTCCAAAAATATTCACACCTTTAACCAAAGCCCCATTACAACCCTTTATAAGATCCTTTGATTTTTGTCCAGTGTGTGCTCTAAACGGTTGAAAATTAGAAAAGACGCAAGCTTATGGAAGATCTTCTCATTAGGAATTGAGTTTGAGTGATACTTTTACCCATTTTATACAGTTGAGAGTTGAGTGTTATTTATTCCGTGAGGGACTACCTTATCTTATTTGCTATGTGTTTGATTGAGAATTTATAATTTATTTTTCCATGTGGTTTGAATTGTTTCAAGGAGTATTACGCATCGAGCAAGAGAGAGAGATTGTTAATAGAATTTTCGCACATTTCTAGTTCTGCTAATGTGACTAAGTATGCGATCACATCTGAGAGAACATTTATTTTCTGAAATTATTTTCAGTTGTTGGTTCTTTTTCTTATACTTTTCTCAGTTTGTTTTAATGTCCTTAAGCTTAGTTTTTATTTCAAAATGACTCATTGTAATTCACAATTTTATAGTGGATTGATTTTGCCCTGAGACACTCACAAGTTATTTCATATAACTTGTGAAATTTTTATTCGTTGACTATTTTATTTTCTGCTGCGTATTTTGTAGATGTTGGACGTGGTGTGATCACATTGTTTCCAATATCTTGAATTTGTCGTTTTTTATTTTAATTTTCCATAGTATAGACACTTTTAATAAAATCATGAAAAATTCTTGTAAACATTATTAACAACATACATATATTTTGAATGGTATTACTAGTTTTACTAAATAATACTTCCTCTATTTTAACTTTATTTTCGCATTTACCCAATAAATTTTTCCCCATTGTTTTCTCATACTAAAAAAGTTGATAAAGTAATTAGACCTTTTATACTCAACCTCCTATTAACATTTTATACCACTAATAATTACACTAATAATTTCTTATTTTTATCTCATTCATTTAAATTGACTAAGACACTAGCACCATACAACTCAATTATCTATTAAATTCTTACCCAAAAATCAACTCTCACATTAAAACAAGTGAAAAGTCAAACGGGAATATAACATAGGAACATAAAGAGTATTACTTATTTTATTTACTAAAATTACTCAAATACCAATTACACTATGCATACTAAAATATTGTTCTCTCGTTAAAAGACAATTTTTTTTAAAGTGGTTATCATCCTACTATTCCTCTACACTAAAAAGTAACGAATCTAACTATAATTTGTATTTTCTTACTCATTTATTATCCTTTATTCATTCATTCATATATGTTATCTATATATATATATATTGAAAATAGTTATTGTTATCTATATATCCCTTTACAATTCTAATAATAAATGAATGTCATCTATCCTCTATTTCTTAGGTATTTTTGTGAATGTCTCGAATTGAATTTTTTTAGATAAAATATTATGTAAACGATGTTCGCGATGAAACTTATTTAAAGGGTATTAATAAATTACACTAAAAGTATCAGCGAATTGCATTAAAGATATCAATTTCGAAGGATATTAGTTATTTTTACTATAAATATTAGTTGAAGTGATATTAATTATTATCATTAAAGGTATTAGTTGTTTTAACACTAGATATTAGTAAATTGTTTTTTATGGTAATAGTTACAGTGAATACCATTCGCATAATAATACCTTGCTTTTTCTTTTCTTCCTTTACCATCCCATACGCGGGACAAGTGACTAACATTATATAAATTAATATAGATCTGACCAGGTACTAGAAGATCGGCGGCCGGGTACACATGACTATTGTTCTTCGACCTGCGTAATGCGATTTGAACTCTGAATTTTGTTCTTTTTTGAATAAATTATGTAGTTTCACTACAAAAAAAACACTGTTTTGCGACGGAATTAGCGACGGAAAATCCGTCGCAAACAGTGTTTTGCGACGGGATCTGCGACGGACACGTATCCGTACCTAAAACAGCCGTAGCAAATTTTTGCGACGGATTCAGCCATCCGTCGCAAATTAACGACGGACAAATCCGTCGCAAAATCGGCGGGTCAGATCCGGCCGGGTCACACAGAATTTGCGACGGACAGTAGTCCGTCGCAAACTTTTCGGGTCAGACCCGATCGGGTCAACAACATTTGCGACGGCTAAATTCCGTCGCAAATGTTTTTATATATTTTTTATACTTTTTTGTGTTATAATTTGCGACGGGCTGTTTTCCGTCGCAAAATTAAATATTTGCGACGGAATATGGCCGTCGCAAATTACCGAGCCTATACAAAAAAAAAAGTGGCTCGCGTGGTTCGAGCCCGGGCACCCAAGGCGGCCGGGGCGGGCGCGGACCACTGGGCCAACCGGCCCATTCCTTGTTATATGCAGCCCACCTTCTATATTAGTCTTATTAGGCCTGGAACAATTAATCCATTTTTTGCGTCCAAGGGAAATCGAACACGGGACCTTTTGTGCAAGAGGAGAGGGCGCGCGCCACTAGGGCACAAGCTACTTTCGTTTATTTTTTTGTAATTAATTGTATATGTATTCAAATTAAGTCATTTTTTTTATAATTCACCAAATTAATTTCTTTTCGTATCTAAGTTGTTTATTAAAATATTTTGCCCAACTATTTTTTTTATTTTGTAAAATTATTTATTTCGACTCCCGCTTAAATTTATAATTCGTTCATTTGTACGCAATTAATTGTATATGTATCCAAATTGACTCATTTTTTTTCTACAATTCACCAAATTAATTCATTTTCGTTTCTAACTTGTTTTTATAAATATTGGGGCCATTTAATTTTTATTATTTCTGTAAAACTATTTATTTCGACTCCCGCTTAAATTTATAATTCGTTCATTTGTACGCAATTAATTGTATATGTATCCAAATTGACTCATTTTTTTCTACAATTCACCAAATTAATTCATTTTCGTTTCTAACTTGTTTTTATAAATATTGGGGCCATTTAATTTTTATTATTTCTGTAAAATTATTTATTTCGACTCCCGCTTAAATTTATAATTCGTTCATTTGTACGCAATTAATTGTATATGTATCCAAATTGACTCATTTTTTTTTCTAAAATTCACCAAATTAATTCATTTTCGTTTCTAACTTGTTTTTATAAATATTGGGGCCATTTAATTTTTATTATTTCTGTAAAATTATTTATTTCGACTCCCGCTTAAATTTATAATTCGTTCATTTGCTTAAATTTTTTTTTCATAATTCACCAAATTAATTCATTTTCGTTTTTCACTTATTTTTATAAATGTTGTGTCCATTAAATAAAAGTAAATTCAAACTAATAAATTCACAAAATTATAAATTAAAGTAACAATTCAAACTAAAAAAAAATTGTACTTCATAGTTATTAAAAATCAAATTTTTTTAACAATCGGAATTAAATCCGTCTTCCTCTTCATCCTCGCCCAGGTTAACAATCGGCGACATCGATGGCTGGGTCGGCGGGATCGGCGGTATCGATGGCTGGGTCGGCGGGATCGGCGGCCTCGGTGGCGCAGGAATTTGCGCTCGTGGCATTGAATCAGAGGCGAATATCTGCCACCACGCCTGCATGACGGCTGTATACTCCTGCAGCTCGGCCCAATACCGCTCCACCTCAGCTGTATACCGGTCGTGCGCCCCTCGCTGCTGCCTCTCATACTCTTCCTTCTCTCGCTGCTGCCTCTGCATGTTCTTCATCTGCTCCACCACCGTGGCAAGCTGCCTCTCGACCTCACTGGGATGAGAGTCGATGGAAGACTGAGAGGAGGATGAGCCTGAGCCACGAGGTCGGAAAAAGTTCTTTCCGAAGCTGCCCAATCCAGCGAACCGCCCCTTTTTAGCCTTGACGTTCTTGAAGTACAATTCATTTTGAACGTCAACAGAAGGCTGTGTGGGGGGCATCGACCCCGACCCCGACCCCTCTGCCGTTTCCTCAGGCTGAGGCTGAGAGGCAAGATCCTCGAGCATCTTTCTCTGCAAATTAATTATACAAAAAATTAAATAAATTGAACACAAAATATAAAAAATACTTTTAATATTAAAAATTTAAATAATACTATTAATATTGAAATAATACTTACGTGGATCTCGGTGGTACGGCCGTAGGTAGACTTCCCAGCCTCCTCGATGAATGGGTGGACAAGCTACACGGACTCAAATTTCCAATCAGACATAGACTCCAAAATACCTACCTCGGGTAGTGTGTTTTGCATGGGAGAAGGAGCCATGACATGGAGAAGCGATTTGCAGAAATGCATCGCAGATTCGACCATGGAAACCGAATAAGTAGTTGCTTGTGATGTAGCGAAAGAAGCGGTTTGGCTCAAGTACTTCTTAGTGGACTTGGACGTTGTTCCGAATTTGCCCGACAAGATAACTGTCTTTTGTGACAATGCCGGAGCAGTTGCAAATTCAAGGGAACCGAGAGCCCACAAGGCCAGCAAACACATTGAAAGAAAACACCATCTTATACGAGAAATCGTTAAGAGAGGAGATAAAGAGGTGGCAAAGATATGCGTCGGGGACAACCTAGTAAATCCATTTCACAAAGGGTCTGCCTCTGAATACATTCAAGAGACATGTGGATGGAATGGGAGTCAAGACTATTGCCAATCTGCTTTAAGTATAAGTGGGAGGAATTATTAGGTTAGTGTAGGTTGACATGAGATGTCACAGAGAGCTACTACACTAAGACATGCGTGATGTATACTAAAAGCAGACTTTAAGCATAAGTGGGAGATTGTTGGAGTTATACGTGAAAGTATGCTTTTACTTTGTATAACTCGTGTATCAAACACTCGTTTTATGAGAATAATTTTTTTATCGCATTTGCTTTAGTTATGATTGAATGTTGAATTTCTATTGCAAACCGTTCAATATATAGTACGTGTTACATAGTAGTTAATGTGGTGATACCCGATCACGGAAGACAACATTAACAGTTTACTTGTAACTAAACGTACATTTTCACGGCCTAGGTGGAATTGAACAATCCGCCGTGAAAGGTCGATGTGTAAGACTCAGATTGGTCTGTCTTGACTAAGAGATTGCACTAGCACATTTAGTATGTGTTGAAGAGGTCCTACAGCGAGGAGAAATTCTTCTGTTCTGAAAGGTGAAGAATTAGACCTCAGTGGTTGTTGATTTCTTAATCTCCGTCCCTTAAATAGGACCGTGTGTGCTTAGTAGTTACTGCTTTGATTCATGTTGGGTGAGAATCATTGCGACTTCGAACTTTGTGTCTTGGGCAGTAATATTAATCATACGACGGTTGCTAAGATTTAAAACGGAGAAACGCGTGCGAGTACGGCTCGTGTGATTAGTCCCCTTGGTGGGCTCAGAAGTTTTACTGTACCAAATCTTGCAAGTGAAGAATTAGTTTCTTCGGTACGAATAATAATGTTGAGCTGTCTTTACTCCAAGGTGAAATATATTAATTAATTTAGAGCTATTCAGAAGCTCAATTAATTAATGGACTTGATAATCTTAAACGCGGGAAATAATAACCGGGAGCCCATATTATCGTAATATGGATTAAGATGGATAGTGCAATATTAATTTATTAGTGGTAATAATTAATATTAATGGGCTGAATTATATTGGGGATCAATATTGAAATTCAGAAGTCCATTAGGAGGTCCAATCTTAATTCTCCTTAAGGCCCCTCAAGTAGCCCAATTAAGTAGCCCAATAATGATAAGGTGATTAAAATAAAAAGAAAATAATATGCTGATTTTTCCCTTTAATTTTCGAAAAATACATGATAAGGAGGAAAAAGATTTTGTTGATTTTCTTGGAAAGATATTATGCAAGATATGTATTCTAGGAATACAAGAATATCTCATATATTCAAGAAGATCCAAATCTTGGATTTTCTCTATGTGAATTTCGAAAATTACACTCTATAATTAAGAGTGTGAGATTTTTGTGGAATATTTTATTTTGGAGAAAAGAATATATGAGATATATTCAAGATTTCTTAGAGTCTAAGAAAAGATTTTTTCCAAGCCCATTAACCACAATATTTTCGGCCACTTTAATTATAAATAGGGGATGATTATTTCATCCCCAAGAAAATAATTCCATGTGTTGGAAAAATCAAGAAGCATAGATATTTTTCTTTTTCCTTAGTTATTAAATTACTTGAAAGCGTCTCCCACCGGCGATCAAGTGAGGTGAAAAGGGAAATACTTGAGAAGGCTTTGGGTTGATAGAACGAGATTACAAGTGTCCCGTATATCCAAAGGCCATTACTACGAGAGGTACGTTAATCGCATATTTACTTGTTTAATTCCGCCTAGTTAAATATGTGAAATTAATTTAACATGCATGATGATAATTAGTTGTTGGAATTATTATTTGAATTAATTAGGATTAATTCATGCTAGTAATAATTGTATTTAAATTCGTATTTAAAGTTCATCCCGAATAGATTCCGGGCACCCCTACTATTTTCCCAACAACTGGTATCAGAGCCACGGTTTCGGGCTCTGAATTTTAAATTGGAATTTAAATTGTTGAACATTAAATTGAAATTGGATAGTAGAATTGTTAGATCTTTTTTGCAGGTATCCAATTGTCATGGTTTTTAATGTTGTTAATTTCATGCGTGTGAATTAATTTGGTTTTTAATTCGATTCGTTCGAATTCGTTTTTCTCGTGAGAAAATCCACGAGTAGATTAGTTGTTTTTATTTTGATTCGATCATTGTAATAGACTAGTCTAGATCTAGTATTTATTTATTTTTAAAAATAAATTGTAACCGGATCGTGACGAAGAACGAAGAATTAAAAACGGCGTACCCGGACGACGCATACAAGTGTGGAGCGTGTATGAAGGTAAAATCATGCTAGGGGTGAAGAAAACGAGGACGAACGGCGAAAAAAACGGCGCACGGGCGTGCACGGCGCCGTGCGCACCGCGCGCGCGCGCCTCGGCAAGGGCCTGCAGCGCCTCGGGGTGCCTCGGGTGCGCCTCGGCGCGCCTCCGTGCAGCGCCTCGGGTGCGCCTCGGCCGCGCCTCGGGCGTTTTTCCAGCGCTTCTCGGGCCGGGAAGCGCGCGGGCCCACTTCGTGGGCCGACGCGCGCTGTATCTCAGTCCGTGGAATTTTTTCGGTTCGTGTTTTTTTTACGTGTGATTTTTAACGTCGTCCCGAACCCCAAACGATGCTGTTTTTTGAAGAAGTGTTGCTGTTCGAGAGGGAGCACGTCGAGACGAACGTCGGAAAGCAACAAGGACAATTTTTTCGCATCAAGACGTGAAGAAATTAAACCGTGACAATTGGATTTGAGTGCTCCAAAGTGTTTAATTTTGTTTTGATGGATGTTTTATTTCGTGCACTTATTATTATTTGTTAATATGTGTTTGCATGAATTTGATTGTCCAAGAAAAACCTTACTTTCGAAAATTACTAAGTATGTTTTTATAATCGCAATTTTATTCCGGATATTAAAATTGGATTAATTTGACCTCCATAATTTATTTATTTGTGAAGTTCTTTTGGAATACATTTCCCCCTCGGATCGGCCAAAAGAACGGATTTCACATGAATAAATTCCGAAAGGATGATTGTGGATTATTACTAGTGGCGGTATTGACCCTCACCAAGAGTGGCTTGCTCAAAGCGAAATAATAATCCTGTATTTAATTATGGTTATTACTTAGGCATAGGAAATTGATATTAACTTACTCCCCTCGGAGTCCCTGTCAGTTTCTATGTGGTCAAAGTGGGAGCCAACTATTAATTTTGAATTAAGGATTTGTAACTTTTAAGTTTGTGATCCGCTTGAATGTATTTAAATGTATAGACCACCCCTCGTGGCGCATTTAAATTGTTTCGAGATGTTGGCTGATGCATGATTATATTGTTTTAAGGTTTCAATATAATTGATGTGATCGAATTATGTGATAATTTCATATTTTTCTAGATATTGATATGAATGTATGTTTTATTCTCATTTCATCATGTCGCAACCTTTTGATCCACTGTTTAATATACTTAAAGTTAATAAACTTTTTGGAGAGAATTATATCGATTGGAAATTTTTTTTAATTTGTCCTTACTGCACGAAAACACAATTGGGTTATTTACGTTAATATACCCGGCAAGCCTAATGATAAGTCAAGCAATGGGAAAAGGCAGTTTATGATTGGAAGCGTGACAATGAACACATGAAGTGCATCATCTTGACATCTCTGTCTGAGGATTTGAGGCTTGTCCATGGAGACATTGTATCCGCTGTTGAAATCATGGAACACCTTGAAGAGATGTCTTCACATCAAACCCATGACTAATCAGTTCACCAAACATGACTCGGTCAAGTTGGAAATGGTGGAAGGAACGCCCGTGAGGGAGCACGTTCTCGAGATAATGGCATACCTTAACAAGTTGGAAGTACTTGGTGCGGATTTTGATTGATTTCATATACCATTCCCTACCGAGAAGCTTTGAGTAGTTTCATCTGAACTGTCAGATGAATGAACGGACAAGTCGTTTGCCCGAGCTCTTGCAAGCTTTAGTTTCGGTGGAGGTGATAATGGAGCACCAGTCTAGTGCTATGGTGGCTAATGGTTCGTCTACCTCTTTTGGTCCCAAGGGAGGGAAAAGAGGAAGAGAACCAAAGGCCGGATCCAAGCAAATCCAATTGTTGCGAAAGGCAAATGCAAAGGCAAGCATCGAAGGGGAAGTGTTTTAGTTGCGGTGAGAGAGGACAATGGAGGTCTGCCTGTTCCAAGCCTAAGAGGCTAGGAAAGTTAGGTAATTCACACACCTTAGTCGTCGAAACTTGTGAAGTGGCGTATGCTGTCTATTCGTGGATAGTGGATACGAGAGCTACTGATCACATTTGTTTCATGGGTTAAAGCTAACCCGACGACTTAACGGAAGTGAGATCCCCATCACATCGGGCAATGCTACGAGAGTGGCAGCTGAAGCAGTGGGAGAAGTGCGCCTATCTTGTGAAGATAGAGTTATGGTCTTGAGAGACGTTTCTCATGTTCCTAGTTTAGAAAGAACTCAACCTTCAGTTTCTAAACTGTATGAATAGATACTCAGTTTCTTTTAATAAGGATGTTATTATTGCTTGAAACGATGAGTTTATCCGTTCCGGAACTTTAATGGATGATCTTTATACCATTATTTGGGCACACCACTCACAAAATTGAATCTAATAACACATCAATTATTTCGAGTAATAAAAGAAAGCGTTCTTCGGAGATGAACGAAACACTTCTATGGCATCTTAGACTAGGTCATATTAATCTAAAGTGGATAGAGAGATTGGTGAAAGACGGATCCTTGGAATTATTCCAAGTCGAACCGTTTCCAACTTGTGAATCCTGTTTAGAGGGTAAAATGACCAAGAGGGCATTTGGAGCCAAGGGGAATAGAACTACGGAAGTGTTAGAACTCGTTCATACCGATATGTGTGGTTCAATGACGATCATAGCAAGAAGAGGTATGAGTAATTTGATGATTACTCAAGATACGGATACATCTACCTTATGATGCATAGGGTAAGAAGTATCAAGTCTCTACGATTTGTTCGTGGAGGCGAATACCTTAGCAATGAATTCTTGAACTACCTATCGGAAGAAGGGATTGTATCCCTGTTGACCACATCGGGAACCCCTCAATAGAACGGTGTGGCAGAACGAAGGAGCCAGACTCTTTTAGAAATAGTCAGATCCATGATGAGTTATTCAGATTTACCCAAGTCGTTTTGGGGTAACGCCTTGGAAACAATGACTTATATTCTGAACTTGGTGCCATCCAAATCGGTTCCTAAAACCCCAATGGAATTGTGGACCGGGGCGCAAGCCCAGTCTAAGAAACTTGCAGATTTGGGGTTGTCCGGCATACGTGCTAGACAAGGAAGCCGGTAAATTGGATCCATGTTCGGAATTAAGGTTGTTTATAGGATATCCCATGGGAACGAAAGGGTGTATGTTCTATAGTCTCAAGGATTAAAAGACCGTGATTAGTTCGCACTTTAAATTCTTGGAGAAAGACTATATGAACAAAAGAAAGCCCAGAAGTGAGATTACCTTAGACGAGTTAAGAGGGCAAACTCCTATACCAAGTATACAAGATGATATACCACACGTCATACCTTCACAACCGGAACCCCGTCGTAGTGGGAGGATTGCAAGGCAACCCGAGAGATTCATGGAAATTGGAGAATCTTCGGATTTGATTCCCGGCGATGAATCAGACCCATGAACGTACGACGAGGCAATCCAAGACAAAGACGCGGAAGTGTGGCAAACCGCAATGGAAACCGAGGTGGGTTCGATGGATTATAATCAAGTGTGGGAGTTGGTTGATCCACCTAATGGGGTAGAACCTATTGGATGCAAGTGGGTGTACAAGAGGAAAAGAGGACCGGACTGAAGGGTAGAGACCTTCAAAGCAAGGCTTGTGGCCTGTGGCCTGTAGCTATGCTTAAGTCCATCCGTATTCTCTTGTCGATCGCTGCGCACTTAGATTACGAGATCTGGCAAATGGATGTCAAGACAGCTTTCCTTAACGGAAGTCTTGATGGGATCTATATGCAACAACCCAAAGGTTTCGTTGAAAAAGGCCAAGAGCACCTCGTATGCAAGCTTAAGAGATCCATTTTATGGACTTAAGCAAGCGTCGCGTACTTGGAACCAGTGTTTTGATCAAGTTATTAAGTCTTATGGGTTTGTGATCAAAACAAGTTCGAAAGTTGTGTGTATAAAAGGTGTGACGGAACTGCGGGGGTATTCTTAGTATTATACGTAGACGGTATTCTGCTCATTGGAAACAATGTAAAGGTATTGTCAGACGTAAGGGTATGGCTGTCAAATCAGTTTGATATGAAGGACTTAGGGAAAAGCCGGTCACATCCTTGGGATCAAGTTCACTCGAGATCGCAAGAGGAAGATGTTGGGCTTATCGCAAGTTTCATACAAAGCCACTGTTTTGAAGCATATCAGCGTGCATGATTCCAAGAAAGGTTTTGTACCTTGTAGGCACGGAATCCATCTATCCAAAGAAATATGCCCTAAGACGCAAGTGGAGATAGATGATATGAAAGACGTTCCGTACGTTTCGGACGTAGGAAGCCTTATGTATGCAATGTTGTGTACGAGACCGGATATCTGCTTTACCGTGGGCATGATGGCAAGATATCAAAGTAACCCCGGGAAAGCACATTAGATTGCAATTAAATGCGTTCTTTAGTTTCTGAAAAGAACTTAGTATGGAATGCTGATTTAACAATCAGACAATCTAATTCCCATGGGATACACGGACTCAAATTTCCAATCAGACATAGACTCCAAAATACCTACCTCGGGTAGTGTGTTTTGCATGGGAGAAGGAGCCATGACATGGAGAAGCGATTTGTAGAAATGCATCGCAGATTCGACCATGGAAACCGAATAAGTAGTTGCTTGTGAAGTAGCGAAAGAAGCGGTTTGGCTCAAGTACTTCTTAGTGGACTTGGACGTTGTTCCGAATTTGCTCGACAAGATAACTGTCTTTTGTGACAATGCCGGAGCAGTTGCAAATTCAAGGGAACCGAGAGCCCACAAGGCCAGCAAACACATTGAAAGAAAACACCATCTTATACGAGAAATCGTTAAGAGAGGAGATAAAGAGGTGGCAAAGATATGCGTCGGGGACAACCTAGTAAATCCATTTCGCAAAGGGTCTGCCTCTGAATACATTCAAGAGACATGTGGGTGGAATGGGAGTCAAGACTATTGCCAATCTGCTTTAAGTATAAGTGGGAGGAATTATTAGGTTAGTGTAGGTTGACATGAGATGTCACGGAGAGCTACTACACTAAGACATGCGTGATGTATACTAAAAGCAGACTTTAAGTATAAGTGGGAGATTGTTGGAGTTATACGTGAAAGTATGCTTTTACTTTGTATAACTCGTGTATCAAACACTCATTTTATGAGAATAATTTTTTTATCGCATTTTCTTTAGTTATGATTGAATGTTGAATTTCTATTGCAAACCGTTCAATATATAGTACGTGTTACATAGTAGTTAATGTGGTGATACCCGATCAAGGAAGACAACATTAACAGTTTACTTGTAACTAAACGTACATTTTCACGGCCTAGGTGGAATTGAACAATCCGCCGTGAAAGGTCGATGTGTAAGGCTCAGATTGGTCTGTCTTGACTAAGAGATTGCACTAGCACATTTAGTATGTGTTGAAGAGGTCCTACAGCGAGGAGAAATTCTTCTGTTCTGAAAGGTGAAGAATTAGACCTCAGTGGTTGTTGATTTCTTAATCTCCGTCCCTTAAATAGGACCGTGTGTGCTTAGTAGTTACTGCTTTGATTCATGTTGGGTGAGAATCATTGCGACTTCGAACTTTGTGTCTTGGGCAGTAATATTAATCATACGACGGTTGCTAAGATTTAAAACGGAGAAACGCGTGCGAGTACGGCTCGTGTGATTAGTCCCCTTGGTGGGCTCAGAAGTTTTATTGTACCAAATCTTGCAAGTGAAGAATTAGTTTCTTCGGTACGAATAATAATGTTGAGCTGTCTTTACTCCAAGGTGAAATATATTAATTAATTTAGAGCTATTCAGAAGCTCAATTAATTAATGGACTTGATAATCTTAAACGCGGGAAATAATAACCGGGAGCCCATATTATCGTAATATGGATTAAGATGGATAGTGCAATATTAATTTATTAGTGGTAATAATTAATATTAATGGGCTGAATTATATTGGGGCTCAATATTGAAATTCAGAAGTCCATTAGGAGGTCCAATCTTAATTCTCCTTAAGACCCCTCAAGTAGCCCAATAATGATAAGGTGATTAAAATAAAAAGAAAATAATATGCTAATTTTTCCCTTTAATTTTCGAAAAATACATGATAAGGAGGAAAAAGATTTTGTTGATTTTCTTGGAAAGATATTATGCAAGATATGTATTCTAGGAATACAAGAATATCTCATATATTCAAGAAGATCCAAATCTTGGATTTTCTCTATGTGAATTTCGAAAATTACACTCTATAATTAAGAGTGTGAGATTTTTGTGGAATATTTTATTTTGGAGAAAAGAATATATGAGATATATTCAAGATTTCTTAGAGTCTAAGAAAAGATTTTTTCCAAGCCCATTAACCACAATATTTTCGGCCACTTTAATTATAAATAGGGGATGATTATTTCATCCCCAAGAAAATAATTCCATGTGTTGGAAAAATCAAGAAGCATATATATTTTTCTTTTTCCTTAGTTATTAAATTACTTGAAAGCGTCTCCCACCGGCGATCAAGTGAGGTGAAAAGGGAAATACTTGAGAAGGCTTTGGGTTGATAGAACGAGATTACAAGTGTCCCGTATATCCAAAGGCCATTACTACGAGAGGTACGTTAATCGCATATTTACTTGTTTAATTCCGCCTAGTTAAATATGTGAAATTAATTTAACATGCATGATGATAATTAGTTGTTGGAATTATTATTTGAATTAATTAGGATTAATTAATGCTAGTAATAATTGTATTTAAATTCGTATTTAAAGTTCATCCCGAATAGATTCCGGGCACCCCTACTATTTTCCCAACATTGGAATGCAGGGGAATCCCAGTAGCGGAGGAATTGGTCCCAAATCGACCGTCTTTCACTGTCAAGCCCCAAGTCGGTGGCCTCTCCCTTCTTGTACCACTTCTCCCTCATTCTGTAAAGGAGGTCTCTGTACCTTTCCTTTCCTTTCCATATTTATCGAAATTCCTCCACATCTGGTCATCGTGCTCCGGTGCCCAGACACATTCTTTCTGCAATTACAATTTAAATTTAAATATATGTTTATATATTTGATATTAATAAACGGTGAATTAATAAATTAAATTAATACCTTAAACTCCTCGAAGTATGTCTTTTTTCTTGCATCGGACACTAACCTCCAACTGTAAGTGGTGGGCTCGAATCCACCGCGAAAGATGGAGTCGGAAACCTGATTAGCAGCCTCATGACCCGGAATCCAACTTTAAAATTAAAATTTCAAAGTTAGTAAAATAATTAGGTTTTAATTAATAAAAAAATTGAGTATAAAATATTAAAACTTACATATGACCACATGGCTAAAATTGTTGGTGATCAATTTTTATCGGGTGGATTAGTGACTGTTTAAGTTCGGTTTAAAGATCATCAAACAATTACGTGTGATTGGTTACCACCGTAAATAATAAATCGAGGTTCGGGTTATGAAATCGGATATACGAAAGTCGAAATCGAAATAATTTCGTATGTATGCACGTTTAGGTGTGTTAGTGTGTGTTTTGGGAGTGTTTATGAATTTGAACTTTTTTTGACTTTTTTATTTCACAGCTGGAGAACAACTATTTATAGAGACTAGCAAGCATGAGGTGTCCAAGACTCTTGGTCTCCCTAGCCTGCATGCTTGACATGTGTCCCTTTGATCTTATCTAAGCTGAATCTTAGCTACAAAGTCTTCTTTGGTCTTATCTCGGACTCATTGTTGTTCGCCTAGGTCGGCTTGATTGATCTTGTTGATTCTCCAACTGAAAGTTGTTCGCCTCTTGAGGTTGTACTTTGGAAGTTGTTCGCCTTATGGCTTTGTTCAGCTTGGCTTTGGGATCATCTCGGACTCATTGTTGTTCGCCTAGGTCCTTTGTTCACTTGTACACACTTCCTTGGCTGTTTGTTGTATCATAGTTTGACCAAGTTGTTCGTCATTGATGACTTCACAGTTGGCTCATTCTTGGTCTCGGGTCTTAATACCTGTTCGCCCATTAGTTGTTCGCCGGGGGAGTTGTTCGTCACTTTATACAGCTCTCAGATTGGTAGATGCACCCCAACTTGATTTTCTTTGTTGATCACCCTTGATTTGAGGTTGGCTCTTCATAATCCTTGATGTAGCTTTAATCCTTGTTCGTCATTTATTAATAATTGTTCGCCTATCAACACCTTCAACAACCGGATGCTGGCGGGAGGAGGATGAGCCCTCAGCAGTCTGCTGTGAGGAGGAGGAGGAGCCCGCACCAGGCTGTGAAGAGGTCTCTGATAGAGACCTCGGCCTGAAAATAGGTGGAACCACGGGTCTTAGTGAGGGCCGTCGTCTCCTCCCTCCTCGTCCTCCTCGACTCGCCTCCTCATCCCTCGGAGGCTGCTGACTGTCGTTGCCACTGCCTTGTCCGCTCATCTATAACAAATTTCACGAATTATTCATTCAACTAAATTAAAATCAATCAACTAATAATATTATTTTATAAATTATATATTAAACTAAAATCAAACAACTAATATTATTTAAAATCAAACAACTAATATTATTTAAAATCAATTAACAACCTACTCAACTAAATTCATTCAACTAAATTAAAATCAATCATCAACTAATATTATTTTGTAAAATTATTAAACTTAAATCAAGCAACTAAAATTATTTTGTAATATTATTTAAACATGCTTAACAATTAAAAATTAACAAATTACTAAAACAATTCAACTAAAATCAAACAACTCAGCTAAAATCAATTCTAAACTTAACAAATTCAACTATTTCTAAACATGCTTTAAAATTAAATTAAAATTCGATCAACTAATTAAATTATAATTCAACTAATTCAACTAAAATCAATTCATTTCTAATATAATTCAAACAATTCAACTAATTCAATTCTAAACTTAACAAAAATTAAACATACTTTAAATTAAAATTCGATCAACTAATTAAATTATAATTCAACTAATTCAACTAAAATCAATTTATTTTTAATATAATTCAAACAATTCAACTAATTCAATTCTAAACTTAAAAAAAATTAAACATGCTTTAAATTAAAATTCGATCAACTAAAATCAATTCATTACTAATATAATTCAAATAATTCAACTAAAATCAATTCTCTAAACATGCTTTAAAATTAAATTTTAAACGGTAAAAATGAAGAAAACTTACGGTTTATTTGTAGAAGATGACGAAACGAGAACTCGGTGGGGACGGATTGGCTCTATAGCGACGGCACCCGACTTCTCCTTCCTTTTCCTCTCTTTTTCCTCTTCTTCTTCTTCTTTTCTCTCTTTCTCCGTCTGCAACGCGGCGGACCTGTATAAATAAGTGGAAAAAAATTTGCGACGGACGCCTGTCCGTCGCAAATTTTGCCCGTCAAACGCAAAACGACGCCGTTTCTTACTGATTTGCGACGGAAAAGCCGTCGCAAATCAGTCAACGCACCGTTTCCCGATAAGACGCGTAAAACGACTCGAATTTGCGACGGACATTCCGTAGCAAATCAGTCAATGGGCCGTTTCCCGAGAGGTCGCGAATATAAATGTAAGCATTGCGACGGCTTTCGTCCGTCGCAATTACAAAGTTTAAAATTGCGACGGCTTCTTCCGTCGCAAATCAGTCAAACGGGTCGCTTCCCGAACGGTCACCTTTAAACGGGTATGTTTTGCGACGGAATTGACCGTCGCAAACTCAAAATTGAAATTTGCGACGACCTTTCCGTCGCAAATGTAGCCGGTTCAAGACCAAGTCGGTGGGCCCTAGATTTTGCGACGGCTTATCCGTCGCAAATTACTATCATTTGCGACGGACTTCCTAAGTCGTCGCAAATTTTCATTTTTTGCGACGACTTACAAAAATCCGTCGCAAATGATAGTAATTTGCGACGGATATTCTTGCCGTCGCAAAATTCCCGTCGCTAAACTCCATCTTTTTTGTAGTGTTTGATTAATTAATAATTCAGTTTCAGTGATGCAATTTGCAGTTTGAATTTTGAATAATTCAAATAGAAATCGATTAATATACTTTCTTTTTTAAGGATATGTGGTCGCATATAAAGTCGAATATCAGAATATGTGATCACAATTATATTAACATAGATGCATGCAATCGGATATATATGTATGTTGGGGAGAGGGAGGGGGAGGTTTGATGATCCAAAACAATAGTTGTCTGACTTTTTTCCGAAACATCAATTGTTCTTTTCGAGTATCAATAGTGGAGTAACATTTTACGATTGGTGCAATTTTAATTCACGAATTTCAACTATTTAGTTTTACGTTTTTCTTTTCATAGAAGTAATTTGTACTCTGAAATTCAGCATAGAAATTAATATTTGTATTTATGTGAAAGAATTATTTAGCGTATGTATAGAGTGAAATTGATTCATACGTGAATTATTGATATTTATAGTTTTTACTAAAGAGTTTTAATTATTATCATTAAAGAGTATTAGTTGTTTTTATTGAAGGGTATTGATTATTTTCACTGAAGAGTTTTAGTTTTTTTTTTTTCTCAGTAAACAACTAATATTCTTCAGTGAAAACAACTATTAATTTCCTTCAGTAAAAACAACTAATACTCTTTAATGAAAACAACTAATACCCTTCAATGATTCATTGATTCATATTTGAATAAGTTTCACACCATACTTTATCTTTTATTTATATTAACTAATGTTTTTTTTTTCAATAGCACATTGAAGCTGACGTGCATAAAATTATGCTTCTAACATTCATAAAAAAAAAAAATTGTTTAAATTATGATTATAATTATTCGTGCAACTAACCTTTATTATTGGAGATGAGGGGACCAAGAGAGCATATTTAGAGTTAAACTGATACATGAGCTATTGAAAGATATTAGTTTTTTCATTGAAAAGTATTAATTATTTAGTAAAAATAAATTAATACTCTTCAATATAAACAACTCGTACCCTTCAGTGAAAATAACTAATACATTTTAATGAAAATAAATAATCACCTTAAATGATTCATGTATGAATCATTTCACTCCATTAACTCTCATGTCTAATTATTGAATTTTTTAATTTCATTTAGTTTTCTGAGTATGTATAGAGTGAAATTTGTTTATATATGAATCATTAAAGGGTATTAGTTATTTTCACTGAAGAGTATTAGTTATTTTTACTGAAGAGTATTACTGGTTTACACTGAAGAGTCTTAGTTCATTTTCACTGAACAACTAAGACTCTTTAGTGTAAATCAGTAATACTCTTCAGTAAATACAATTAATATTCTTCAATGAAAACAATTAATGTCTTTTAGTGATTCATGTATAAACCAGTTCCACTCTATAATTTGTCTAGTTTTCTCTATTAAATATTCCATTTTGTTGTATTGTAAATATCAGTTAGCATAAAATATAAAATGTATTTCCTTTAAACATATAATTCCATTCAAATAATATCTTATTATTGAATTTTTAGAATTTAATCTTTTCATTTGGTAGGTTTTAGTAACCATGACATTTATTTATCCTCACGATTTTAAAAATCACAATCTTGAAGCAGAGTAATTTCAAGAAAGAATATTGAGAATGTGATGTTCATCTAAAGAATAACCTTGGCAATAAAAACCAAATAATACCAGTAAAGTTTCCTAGACGGCACTTTTTTAATCTATTGTGTAAATAGTTTTCATGCCCTTTCTCTTTTTGCATAATATTCTTATATGTCTACACTTACAGTGACAGAGAGGATTATGAAATATCACCTTTTCATATTCTTTAATTCTTTTCGTCTCTGATCGCTAATTTTTGTTTGAATCTAATTTTTTTAGTGTAAATATAAGAAAGTTTGGTCCACCAAATTCGCAAGGTGCAGCTCTATAGAAACTATACAAAAATGGGGTAAATCAAATTTTCAGGCATTTCCTTAATAATTTCTCACTCTCAAGTCTTACCAGATACCTATTTAAAGTAATGAGATGTTTGAGAATTTACTTTAAAAATAAGAGGCCATTTATAAGCTCATTTTTTCCATGAATGTGAAACAAATTCAGCATTTCCCATCTTTCAAGCCCTTTTTATGCTTCTGTTGCAAAGTACGGAACACACCATACTCAAGAAAACCGGATGTATTTAACACAAACAATTATCCAGAAATTATATGATGATGTTTACAACTACAAAACTTAAACTAGATTCTCCATACTGAGATAGCTTCAAACAATATATAAAAATCTTCCAACAGACAACAAGAAGAAACTGTAGATTGTATATACTTCCATCATCTTCGGATTTAAAAGATAAATGTAAGTTCATACCACGCGAAAAATGATCAGAAAGCTTCCTTGGGCCTTAGCTCGATGCCTTCAACGAGGAACCCCGTTTTCCAATTAAGACTTTCTGTTTCAGAAATTCGAACATGGATATCAGATTCCTCTCCTTCACCAATGAAAAATTCTCCCAACTCAATTTCAAACCAACCATGTGTTCTACTCTGAGGAAGTTGACCATCATCATATGTCACAGGAACTCGTACCCATCTTCCTCGTCTCATTACACGCAGAAGGACAGTGTGAAAAGTGCTGATCTCGTTTTCTTTAGCAATTTTAATCAAGGCATTTGTTGAACGATCGAGCTCATAGTTCTCCTCTGCAAGCTTAAAGACAAGATATGCTACGTAGGTTGTGTTTGGTGATAGCATCCGGGCTTTGAATACTCCACATATGTCTAGCCAACACACACTTAATAGCTCAGCAACTTCAGCAAATCTGTAATAGCAGACAACATTAAGTAGGCATTCATGCCATAGCAATTCAAAGAAGAAATTGACTAGCAGCATATCATTTGAGATTTGAGAATGTATAATATTAGCATTGCAGATATACCTGAAATTGTGAATGTGTTGTATCTTGATGATTCATGACAGAGATTTAGGGGGCACCGAGGCGCTAAGTTCAGATTCTTCAATGGGATAGTAATGCGAATCATCGAATAGTGAATTACAATGAGAGTGTTGCTTACATTGCTAGTGTATTGCTCTAGTTTTGGAATAAAGTGACAAAAAATAATTGTTGGTCTAGAATGGGAGGAAAATGATCATTTCGGAGGAGGTAGTTAATCAAAATGGAGTAATAATTAACTTATTTTGAGTCTTATTGACCCAAACGAAATACGAAGAAGGTAAATTAATCAATTTGATTCTCATTAACCACCAAAACTACCAAATTTAATTCTCATTGAAGAATTTCGAACCAAACAACCACTTACTTCATATCAAGATTATAATGTATAAGCATGTGTAAGCCTATAGGTTAATTTATTGATTCTTTACGGAGAGAATAATAAGCAAAGTGATATACCTTGATTCTGGCAAAGATGTAAAACCCCAGTAAAAATGATTGTCTATCCATGCTATTTGAAGTTCTCTCGCGAACAGAATATAACACTTCTTTCCAGTTGATCACTCAACCTAAAACTCTGTTAGGCATTTCAACAAAGAACTTTCAGAAATACATGATTTGACAGAAAATTTGAATTTCATATATGTATAATTTCCGTAATCCGCAGGAAATCCAATTAAGATAGCAACAAATTTCACCAGTAAATATCCACATACATCAATTCAATTCTCGCTCATCGTGGAAACATGGAAAAAAAATTATCCATCAACGTGAATAATAAAAGTCCACAACAATCAAACAGTAAAACGATCAGTCAAAAATTCGAAAATTAGAAGAGTAACCAAAGATCGCCAAAACAAATTAAAAAAGTTAAGAGTTGGACAAGAGAAGAATATATCAGTCATTAGAACATACCAATTTTCCCCCATCGAGAAGCAGGGGAGGGTTACAGAGCAACAGGTAGAGCTCCTTTGGTTGAAAAGCTCACCGGCGAACTCGACCCCGAAGTAATTTCTCTGTGATCTGGCGGCAGAAACCGCTCCCAAACGGTGTCGGAATCGGCGGCGGATTTGAACCCCAAAGAGACCGCCGCAGCCGTGCATGCATCTTTTGGAGACGTAAATGAGAGGATCTTTGCTACGCAATCCTCTGGCAGCATCGCAAACGGCGACGTTTCAATATTCTCATCAGACATTACTGAGTAAATTGTGAAATTCTGTGCGTTCAGATTTTGGTTGGGGAAGACTGAAGATGGAAGAATATATAAAATACACAATACTTATCCGCGTTAATTTAAATAGGAGTGTGCATATTGAAACCAAATATTGTCATGCTTAATTCTTAAGCTTTGTTTAGAATTTAAAATTTAACTGAAAATGGATTGAGGATCCGTTTGGTGTAGTTTGTAGAGATGATTAATTCAAGAGGGGTGTATTGGTTATAGAGTCTGTAGAATATTTTTAGGGCATGCTTGGTAGAGCACTTTTCTACCTAGGAATGAGAAAGGAATGGAATTTAGGTGTTTGGTTGAGCACTTTGATTCCTTGCTACAGTAATTCATATCCAAGAATGGAGAAATCACTCATTCCTCATGAATTTGGGGGGAAAGGGTTTCATTCCATGGTCCATTCCTCCCAAAAAAAAGGGCGCGCAATTTATGTCATTTTCCCTCCACTTTTTCATCTCCCTCAATATATCAGATTTCACACACTTTCATCTTCACTCTACCTCTGTCTCTCAGCACCATCATCAATCATCATTACTTTCCAAAGCATTGAAGGTTAGCCCGTTATTTTTAATTAATATTTTATAAATTTATATCTGTATCTTAATCAATCTCTCCCCATCCATTTTCGTCAGGTCGCTTTGCCGCTGTTCCTCCATTGCGCAGGTACTGTAAGCATAGTTGAAATTAGTCTTAGTTAACCAATAATATTTTATATTAGAACCCTAATTGAATGAATTTCTCGCACTACTCCTTTGTAGCAATGATCTTGAATATGTTGGGTTATTTACATCATACAATTGTATTTCTCAGTGCACGTTTATAGCTAACCTGTGGTGTTGATCATTTTGTATGTAATGTATTTATGTTAAAAAGAAATAGTTTTGCATATCATTTTGCTAAGCTATCAGTGTTGAAGTTAATACTAATTCCTAATTAGTTGCAGATAAGATTAAATGGTCAATTGGTGTTTGTTGATTGTGTATGGAGCTATCCATGGCCTTTTTGCATAATTATTATACTCATAGAAATTAAATAAAGGTTTACCTTTTGTTTTGTTCAATTTATGAATCTGCAAAATTATTGCTTTATATAATGTGTGGTGTTTTTTTACTTCCCCTCTTGTTTTGATATATCCTGGAGTTGATAAAAAAGGAAATCGTGGATGAACATTTTAAAAAGATGGACAAGCTTAATTAGTACAACTCTTATTATTTCTCAACATTGTACTTGATGACTTATTTTCTCATGAGCATAATTTGATAATTTTAGATTTTACCCATTTCTATAACTTGACAACTTATTATATAAAGATACCCCATATAACTTAGGACAAAGCTCAAGACAAAAGAAAAAAAAAAAACAAAGAACACATAAATAACCTGGAGCAAAGATATTATATAACCTCCATTGTTTGATTGAGTTGGGGATTGGAATTAAATGACACATATGATTGTTTCCCCCACAATCTTATTATATTTGATTTATGACACATATAATTATTTCCACTTTACATGAACTTGAATCTGCAATTATTTGCTGGCATTTTTAAATGTAGATCAGAATGGCTCGGCCTCCGATCAACAAACCACGTCGTAAACTAAAACGACTCTTGTTGCTTCAACATACAACAAACAATATGTTGGTTTTCTTGTTTGCGATGTATTATGTAGTTATTTCATTATTCCTTCGAAATAACATTCATGAAATCAAAACAAAGGAAGAAAAAAGGATTGACCGAATGAAATGGATGTGTAAATTAACCCTGGACTCTGATGCTGCTTGCATTAGTGAGCTTCGTATGGATAGAGCAACCTTTAGGATATTGTGTGATATGGTAAATGAAATTGGTGCTTTAAAGCCCACTAAGAACACATCCATAGAAGAGGTTGTGGCAATGTTCATATATACTCTAGCTCATCACAAAAAAAGTAGGACAATTGGCCTACTTTTTTCGCGTAGTACAGAAACTGTGAGTCGACAATTTCACCAAGTTCTAGGCGCGATTTTGAGTTTACATCATATTTTACTTAAGAAGCCAGAGCCTATTACCCAGGATTGTCAAGATGAGAGATGGAAAAGTTTTCAGGTACTTCATTACATTATGCATAGTATATTATATTTTATAAAAAAAAATCTCTTGTAACAATTTTTTTAACTCATAGTTGTAAGTGCTAATTATCTCCTTATTAATTACAGGGCTGTTTGGGAGCTTTAGATGGAACACTAATAAAAGTTACTCCTCCTAATGAGGATAAGCCCCGATATCGCACTAGAAAAGGATGTATTTCAACGAATGTTTTAGGTGTTTGTTGCACAAACATGGAGTTTATATATGTGTTGCCTGGTTGGGAGGGCTCTGCGCACGATGGTCGTGTGCTTCGAGATGCAATCTCAAGGCCTCATGGTTTAAGAGTTCCTCAAGGTAAATCTGTAAACATTATTTCTAGCTTGCTGAACATTTCTAGTTCTTTTTTTTTTATGAGACTCAACCCTAAGTTTTGTTTTAATTGAAGGTTGTTATTACTTGGTTGACTCTGGATATTGCAATGCAAATGGATTTCTTGCTCCATTTCGAGGTCAGCGATATCACCTCAAAGAATACAGTGACCATCGACCAGAGACGGCAGAAGAGTACTTCAACATGAAGCATGCCAAAGCAAGGAATGTAATTGAGAGATGCTTTGGTTTGTTAAAAGGAAGATGGAAGATCCTTGCATCTCCATCATTTTTCACAATCCAAACTCAAGTCCGTATTATAATGGCATGTTGTCTTCTACAATATTTAATTCGTAGATTTATGAGCTTTGATCCACAAGAGTCGATTACAGAGGAAGAGGAAGAAGAAGAAGAAGAAGAAGATAACGAGGAAGAGGAAAATGATGAGGATGATGAAGTAGAATATATTAGATATATCAGTCCAACTAATGAATGGGTAGCATTTAGAAATAACTTAGCAGCCAACATGTATAACCTATGGACAATTAGGTCTAGTGGTAATGCCGTGAATTAATATGGGTATTAGGACTTTGTTTGGTTCAACAACTACAAGAATGTTTTGTCAACTTTTGTATTATATATATATTATTAACTTATATGTTATTTGTCATATTACTTTTGAAACACACTTATCAGTTTATCTTCTAAGATATTTCATAAAAATTATTATATCTATATTTTTTTATAGGAATGGCTGCAGCTATACCTGCTCGTGGGAGAGGAAAGAACAAGCAATTTTGGAAAGATGAGGAGGTTGAGGCTTTAGTTGACACTTTGGAAGAATTGGCTGCTGATCCTTTTTGGAAGGTGGATGGAGGTTTTAAGAATAACTACATGAATGAGGTGCATAAGATGATGTTAAACAAGGTACCCAGTTTCGATAAGGAAGTTAATCCTCATATATGCTCTAAGATCAAATGGCTACGAGAAAAGTATAATCCAATTTCTGAGATGTTGCTGCAAAGTGGGTGCAAATGGGATAATGTTGAGCACAAAATAAACTGTGAAAAACAATGGTTTGATGATTGGTGCTTGGTAAGAACATCTTACCTCAATAATGATTTTGCTCTTAGAATATTTTTTGGCAATATGTATAATGTAGTTAATTTTCAAATTGTATATGCTGCATTCTTTTTTTTTTACAGAATCACAAGAATGCAATTGGATTATGGAATTTTAGATTCCCATATTTGGAAAAATTGGACATGGTGTGGGGAAAAGACAAAGCCACGGGACTTAAAGCTGAGGATATAGCTGACGTGGGCAATAATGTTAATTACCAAAAGAATACGATCTTGTGCTCCTCTTCGGATAGTGATGATGAACCTGCTGTTACTCCAACAAGCTCACGTGCACCAAAGAAGCGTAAAAAACTTTCACCAGTAAGGGAAAGTGTGCCCAAGAAAAAAAAATCAGCAACTCTTCAACAAAAAATTGATTCAAGGTTAGACAACTTTACTACAAAATTTGAGTCCATTTGCAGTCAAATGGCAACACAATATGCTGCTGTCACTAATGCTTTAATTGTGGAGTCTAAATCTGAATCACTAACTGATGAGAAAATGCAAGAGGTCATTAGCGAACTTACGAACTTGGGATTATCTCCCATGGATATTGGTAGAGCTGCTGAAGTTTGTTGCAATGATCCTGCCAAAGTACAAGTCATGTTTGCTTTGCCAAATCATTTGAGAAGTTCATTTGTGCTGGGATTCCTTTATCCATCTCTTAATCCATGAACCTCAAAGCATATTTTGTATTATAAAACTTTTGCAAGTACTCTATGCTTAAAAGGCACACTAACCAAATTATTTTGTCTAGTTGGATATATATAAATTTTGGACCATGTAATGTGAACTTAGAATGCAAGGTAACCAGATTGTTTTGTACTAGGTGGGATATTTTGCATCATCTGGCTTATATGATAAAGAGATGGTAATATTGTATTTTTGTTAAATTCTCTTGTGGACATGATTACAATGAAGATAATACATTTTTGTTAATATTATGATTTTCAGTTATTAAGTAGCAGGTTCTTTTTTATCCTCTGTTTCTCACACACTTTCTAGTAAGAGATGAATGTATTATTCTCTTGGTCGTATGATTCATTAGGATTTCTGGTTCATTAGTTGTTGGGCATGCAGGAAATTTTGTTTGGAATTGATTTGTTTTTTTTAGAATCAATGTATGATTTGTTTGAAAAATAGTATTTTATTAAAAAATAGATAAAGTAAAATTATTGTAGGAGGTATTTTAGGATCCATTTATTTGTCCGTGTGTAGTGTTTATTTCCAAAAGAGAAATGAGTAAATAATTGGTCGACAACCCAAAAAGAAAAATGAGTAAAAAAATTAGTGAACGGAGAAAATACATTACATGAAACTTCAATGGACAGAGTTCTTTTATTATATATACGCTAAAATGTATATATATCGAATTATATATTACTCATCATAATTGCAACCTTCATATTATATTATGATTAAAAGTCAAAATGAATATTACACATTAATTTAAATTATTTCCTACTCTTTTATGAAATAGAAGAAATATTTAAACAAAAAGTTATTAAAATAATGGTATTCTCCTTAAAAAAATATTACATTTAAATTGATTCCATTCCTAAAGAATTTTTCCAAACCAAACAAAATCAATGGTTATGATAGTGATTCCCACAATCAACCAAACAATTTGATTTTTAGGAATATACTCATTCCATTCCTCACTACTATCATTACCATTCCTATTCCCATTCCTCTCGACAAACCAAGCGACCCTTAGACTTTTAAAGTTTGGGGGTATTCAATCTAAATTTTCAAAAGTCTTTAAAAATCATGAGGTATTCAATACGGATTTTAAAAAGTCTTAAAAAATCTTTAGGTATTCAATAGTCTATGGATTTTAATACTCCACGGATTTTCTTAGATTTCTCTTCTAAAATGTGAATAGATTTCACTCTTCAAAATCTCTTCAAATAACAAGAGATTTCTACGGATTTTGAAAAGTCTTAAAAAATCTTTAAGTATTCAATAGTCTATGGATTTTCTTTGATTATTTTCCATTGGGATGTTAACGGGGCGGGGACGGGGGGTCATTCCCCATCTCCGTCCCTGCAAATAATTGAGAAATTTTTTCCCCCATCCCCGTCTCACCGGGGATCCCAGTATCGCAGCGATTCTCCGTTCCCCGCCTACTTATTTTTCTATCTCATTTTTAAAATATAAAAAAATATTTAAATTAAAAACTTTAAATATACACAACAATTACTTTAAGTTGGTGTTAAAAAAAATTAATTTAAACAATTTGAAGAACCTCTAATTCTAATATATTTAATTAACATATATACTAAAGTGAAAATAATTTAATTTGGAACTAATAACATAACATTAAATAAAAAAATGTAATGTTTAATAAATAGTTAATTGAGTAGGAAACTATGAAATATTTATTTGTAATTTAGTTTAACATTAAAATTATATATAAATATATTAATTATATAAAAAATAATGCGGCTCCCCTCGGGGAACGAGACGGGGATCCCCCGGGCTGAGAATACTATCCCGGTCCCCGCCTACAGGGCAAAAAAATTCCCCGTCCCTGTTTGCTTTTGGGATTACCCGCCCCGTTGTCAAGTCTATTCTTCAAAAAATATAAATAAATTTTACTCTAAAAAATCTATTCTAACAACTTGAGACTTCTAATGAGGGCGAGTTATAACGGTGATGGAAATGAAGATGAAATAATAATGTATTTTTTTAACTAATGTATTTTTTTTTAAATAATTTGGATAATTTTTTTTTATATACAAGTGTGTCCCATATATATTTGCATCAATGGTTCAAGCACCGGAGTCCATGTAAATCAATAAAAAAAATATATTCCACAATCCTGTAAACCTATGAAAATCCAAATAAATCAATAAAAAAAGTCAGTCAAACTCTGCATGGAGTCTATAGATTTTCTAAATCCACAGACTTTTTAAAGTCCAAAAAAATCCGATAGAATCCCAATTGAATACACCCCTCTCAAAGGGCAAGTAGGTGAACACAAAGTAAACGCTCGTCACTCTATATTTATTAATTTATCTTATTGTACACGTGTTAGAAGAATACACTCATCCTAGAGGATTGCTACACTCATTCCACGTACTATTCGCGTGCACCCGCGTCTCACCATATCACAAATTTTGTACCTGATTTTGTTATTCTGTTCTTCAGCGGTATAACAGCTTTAGGTCCTCTATATAAGGATGCTTTCTGTAGTCACTTTTCATATACAATAAAATGCAGTTTTATCCTTTTTCTATTATGATACTTTACTTAGATTTTACCTTTATATTCATATATGAGAGTGTACGTATTATTCAAGATGGTATCCATAGTCACACTATTTTTTTTAGTTCCTGATTTCTCTTTCCGACTCATCGGAATGCTTGGCCCGCTTTGACTGCTTCGGCGGCTGATCCACCGGATCGTAGAGCGGATGAGCGTGAGGATCGGGCGCCTCTGGTTCCGATTCAACTCACTGGTCAGAATTTCATTTTCTAGAGCAAGGCAATTTTCCTTGCCTTGGGTGCTCGTTTGAAGCTCGGTCATATTGATGGTTCTTCTCTACCTCCTACTGATACTTCTTCTGCTTAATTTGTTTCTTGGAAACGTGCTGATTGTTTGGTGGCTACTTGCATATTGGGGGCAATGTCCTAGGAGTTGGTAGAAACCTTTATTTCTGCTAAATCTGCTCGGATCTTGTGGAAAAATATATGTGGAACGTTTCAAGTTAGTAATGGAAATAAGTTATACCAATTGAAGAAATCCATATATCAATTGAAGCAAGGTCATGATTCTATTGTTGTTTTCTATGGTAAGATGATGCACTATTGGGATGAACTTGATGAATTTGTTGTTTTACCTGGATGTACTTGTGGTAGATGCAATTGCAATGTAGAGAAGCAATATTATGATAGAGTCATGACTGATCGTCTTATTCAATTCCTTATGGGATTGACTTTTGAGTACGATGCTGTTAAGAACCAGATTCTGATTATGGATCCACTTCCCACGGTGAACAATGCGTATTCTATTCTTCTTCGAATAGAACAACAGAAAGAATTTCTTCATGATACATCTAAGGCACCAATATTTTTTTCATTCTCGGTTACCAACAAAGGCAGTCCTCGCTCTTCTATTGTTCCTGATTGGCAGTGAAAATCTGGCATTACTAAGGGCTCTTCTTATAGAAGCAAGGAAGAAAAGGATGCACTCGTTTGTTCTCATTGTGGTGGAAAGAAACATGAAAAGTCTGAGTGTTTTAGGATCCATGGTTATCCTGATTGGTTTCGCCAGTTGAAAGATAAAATGAAGGCCATGACTAATTATTCTGCTGATTCACCTTCCAGTGATGCTCCTTCCAGTATTGCTCCTCATTCAACAAGAGATTGCTAAATTTTTTGGAAAATCACATCCTGATTCTTTTCCTGGTAGCACTGGGCGATCCTCTACTTTTGACGCAGATTTTGTTAACTTTGTTGAGTATGCAGGTACGAATAGTGTCTCTTTCTCTCGTAATAAAGGTCTAATGGTTTCTGATGTTTTGACTAAGGATTCATGGATTATAGATACTGGTGCTAGTAGACACATGAGTCATGATCATACTCTTTCATTCCAGGCCCTAAACCTCTATCTCATCCTATCACTGTCTATTTACCAGATGGCAATAAGAAGCTTGTTACTCACTCGGGAAACATCACACTCTACAACTCTTTTATTCTTCTTGATGTACTTTATTTGCCTAGTTTCAAACATAACTTGTTATCTATATCACACCTTTTGTCCCATACTAATTTGAATTGTGTCTTCTCTGCATCATATTTGAGTTGCAGGACCCACTGAGCAGAAGGATCGTAGTTGCTGGATTGCTGGTTGGGAAACTATACATTTTGCAGCCTATTCCTGTTTCATTTCCATCTTGTAATTCCTTTTCAGTTTCTAACTCTGGTCCATCTCTTGATGTCTGGCACAAGAGATTAGGTCATATATCTACCACTGTACTCAAGCATTTGAGTTTTCTTGATACTCATTTTAATAAAGATGATTGTTCTGATACATTACATTGCTTGATCTGTCGTATCTCTAAGCAAACACGTCTTTTATTTCCAGTTAGTGAAAAACATTCTTCTCGCCCTTTTGATCTTATCCATGCTGATATTTGGGGTCCCTACAACCACACATCCATCACTAATACTCCTTATTTTCTGACTATTGTAGATGACTACACACGAGCCACATGGTTATTTCTACTTAAACACAAAGGACAAGTCATTATCACCCTAAAACATTTCTTCTCTCTGATTCTTCCCAGTTTGATAAAAGAGTAAAGGTTTTTCGATCGGACAATGGATTTGAATTCCTTGGCAGTGAATGCTAGTCCCTTTTAATGCTCTTGGCATTATTCATCAAAAGAGTTGTGTCTACACACCCCAACAAAATGGGTGTTGGGTTTTGTTGGGACGAACATCATGTTCGATGCAGCGGAAGTTATAGATTCACCAATAACGAATTGAGTACATAGTTGTATAACATAAAACATAAAGGATAAATTAACAGAATAAATTCTTACAGTTCTTCGAAGATAAAATCCTCAACTACAGTATCCACGTAACTCACGTTCATAGATCCATACCAATTTGCCAGCTTTGAATTCCGAGATAAATTTGCTAGGAAAAACCCCATGGAACCTTTTAATACATTTGTCTGTCAAATTGCATTTTAAAAGGGAGGGCCCATCCCATTTCTCTCTCTTCTACACCACTTTCATCTCTCTCCCCTATTTACATTTAATTCAAATTCATTTCACACAATTTCTCTCTCATCACTCTCATCTCTATCTGAAACCTCCGTAGAAACCCCCATGGATTCTAAATAAGCCAAAATCCGATGGTTGTGGAGGTGGTGCGGTGGTTGACGGAAGCCCCGATGCTATGGTCGATGGAAGCCCCGATATATTTCGACGAGAAGCCAAAAAAAAATCCGCCACCACTACACTCTCACTGCCACCGCCACACTCTCACCACCACCACTGCCACCACCACACTCTCACCGCCACCACCGATCTACTTCCACGCTAAAAAAATCCCTCTCTCTCTCAAATCCAGCAACCATGGAGTGTTCTCAGGTGAGGGTATTTGTGCGACAGCGGGATTTCAGCAACCATAGCCGCCACCACCACCACACTTTTACCGCCGGTGAACACCAGATTTCACGGATCTAAGAATAGGCGAATCGATCTAGAATGGATTTGTCCAGATTTGGCTCTCTTAGACTACTATGTGGCTGTGTGTTCCTTCGTTTAGCGTTGGCATCGGTCCCCGTAGGGAGTCTTGATTCGGCCTCAGGTAATTTTTCCTTTTTTAGCTTAATCGTTTTCGCATTTATGGAGAAGGTTAATTATGGAGAAGGTTTTTATTGTTTTTTTAGTTTGTAAAAGAATAAGTATATGGACAACAAATTGTATAAAACTGTCTTGAGAGAAAAATTGAACAAAGTTAGTGTCAATTTTGTGTATTTGTAAGGTGCTTCAAGTATTGCTCAATTAAATAATTACACATACGTACATTAAACTTTAGAAAATTTGCTCAATTAAATTATTAAAGGTGCATTGTTCTTTAGCATATTTGGTAGTTGTTTCATTACTGAAGATCTTGGGATAGTATGATGTCTCTGTAATGGATTATCCAAAGCAGTATGAGGTTGCCCTTTGTTGCCTATTTTTTTAGTTCACCATATCTTTGGTCTAAGTAAGATTATTAACTTTTGATAAACTGTGTGATTTTTTGGATTTCTCAGATATTCTAGATTTATTTAGATGGAGTGGGATGTGTATTTCAACTGATTCATATTTGGTACATATGTGTGTTTAGTGGCTTGAAGGATGTGTATTTCAACAGGATGGAGTGACTCGAAGGATTTGTATTTCAACAAGATTAAAGGATGTCTTGCATCAAATTTGGAATTGAAAGTTTCTGGAGAAAAACATGAAAACGTCTTATGTTCACAATTTAGCGGCATTTGTTCATAATTTTAGAGCGTTTGTTCATAATTTTTGTGCGTCTGTGCACATTTTTTTAGAAGGTTGTTCATAATTTTTTAGGTTGTATGTGCCTAATTTTGCATATGTAATACTTTTGGAATTTTTTCTATGTAATTCTCAAATTAATAATGAAAGAAATGTATTTGAATTTGAAATTGAATTTGAATTTGCTAGAATTCTCATATATTTATTTATATGTTCAATAATTATTTTATACTTGTGTTCATAAAATTTATGTTTATGTTCAAAATTAATAAACACCCGAAAATAACAAATATTACTGGTCAGAATTTTGCATCGGGAACTATGCAAAAAGGCGTCAATCAGTCAATAGTGTGTCAGATTTTGTAAGAATTAGATTTTGAATATGGGCCCATCAAATTGTATGAGTTTGTGGTTTTTATTAATGGTGGGGACCACCAAATTGTATGAATTGGTGCCATGAGATTTTTTTATGTTGTATAGTGCATTTAGGCTTATAGGATTGTAGTAAATAAAAAGTGCCCCAAAATTCTAACTAGAAATTTTATAGAGAGATTATGAGATTATCGAACTCATGAATTAGTGAATTAATGAATCCCTATGGTCTTATATTTATATGAAAGGCCCTGCTTGAATCTCAAGCTATTAAGATTATGAAAATATATTCCCTAATCTTGCAAATCAAATCTAAAAGATTTGATTTCTCTATCTATATAAAATCCTACAATAATATTCCATATATTATTTTGAGATTCCTATTTAATTAAATCAAATTTAATTAAATAGTATTAAAAATTAATTCCAAATTAATATATTATTAATTCTCTAAAAATTAAATATTAAATAAAATTATACTTAATCAACCAACTTTAATCTGTGAAGTGAATTACTTGTTATGTGACCCATAGGCATATCGATTGATTAGTCAAACTACAGGTCTTAATTGAACCATAGAAAATAAATAAGACATTCTCAATATATAAGGTACGTTGCGAGGAAATGTGCAACTATCTATAACTATACATGGGCTATTGTGATAATGTCTATTCATTTGCGAATACTCGATTAAGTCTTGAACATAATGAAGTGTCTATTCAAATAACTTAATCATAATAACTCTAATCACTAATTGATCACTCGTGTCACACTTGGTCACAAAGTCCAAGTTGGCGTGCATCGGCTAATGACTTAGATCCAATTATGATGAGAAGACAAGTATTATCTCTAAATCCACATTGAGGAATGAATCCTATTCTTGGCTCAACTACCACGCACATGCATTTCATGATGAACCCAATCCAAGTCTTATCTACCTATGGAAGGGTGCAAGCATTGGTTATGGTCAAAGTTTATCACTCCACACATGTCATGCGTATTGACCTCAAGTCAAAGGAATATCACATCACTCCCACTAACCGAGACACCCGCAGACACATTAAATAGAATTACATCAAATGGTTTCTCGGATGAGTATACCAATACCCTCTAAGTTATCTGTGCATCCATCATGAGATACCTAGTATCTCGTAGTAAGTGAGATTCTTACTACAACCTCTAAGAGTATGATGCAGATCGCACATCAATCTCAATTACATCATCAATATCACATTCTTGATGATCCTTGATTGGGGATATTTGAGAATCATGCTTCAGTCATCTGAATTCTCACAATCTCCATGACAGTAATGACTCATGGGAACACAAATAAGAATAAATACAAACAACTAAACATAGTATTTAAATAAGTGTATTGCCATATATTTAATATTAAATAAATAATAATATTAAAGCCAAAACTGAATATTATCTTAGTATTATGTCCTTACAATATGATTGTCTCTAGAACACTAACACTAACAATGGAGTTGTAGAAAGAAAGCATAGACATCTTCTCAATATAGCTAGAGCCTTAATGTTTGAATCAAATTTACCTTCTTCACTTTAGCCATACTCGGTTCTCACTACTGCATTTCTCATCAACAAAATCCCAAGTCCCACCTTATCTTGGAAAATACTGATTAGGCGTGAAATTGTCATGATTCGTAGCTAGAAATGCCCTAGTTTTGGTCGATTTTATTAAGTTTTTAGAGCCAAATGAGTACTATTTCTATACATTGATGAATTTGTCTCTTTGATACTCATAGGTGAATTGAGGACAAAAAATGGAGTTCGTAGGACTTTGAATCGACTCAAACGGATGCCTGGATGAGAAGATATCGAAGAAATACGATTGGTATTAGTACGTGAGAAGAAAAATGTTAGTTGCAAGGAAGGAAGGCCCACTCGAGCACCATCACTCGAGCACCATCGCTCAAGCAACGTAGGTCGAGCGCTCCGGACTTACAGAGTGTTTCCGCCGCTCGAGCTCAAAGGCTCGAGCGCCTTCGCTCGAGTACTTGTTCATTCGACCAACAGGGTCGAGCGCCTCCGCTCGACCAGGATGGCTCGAGCGCTTCCGAGGCTTATTTTCCAAATTTTGTTTTTCGGCCCATGAGATCCCGATTCGGCCCGATCTTTATATATACTCTTTCCAAACTCGTTTTAGGGAACCACTTGACACCTACGAGATTTAGAGTTCGTTTTTTTAGAGAGGAGGAGAAGCAAGTTGACGATTACGTTTTTTAGGTTTTCATTACGAATTCGAATTACGATTTTAATTTTGAGTTTCGTTTCTTTATATTTTCATTCTTAAACACGCTGAGACCTAATTCCTTGAGTTAATTTAAGTTTATTCTTTCAATCAGTTAAACCCTAGTTTATGTTTGATCTCTTCTTCATTTTAATTATCATGTTCTTGTTCGTTACTTATTTAATCGCTATTATTTACGTTAAACCTATGTCTAGCTAAAACCCTTGCATGCTTGGGGTAGGATGAACTCGTAGAAGTAGGTTGTGGGTACGTAATTAGGATAACTTGTGACGTTAGGTTTTAATTCTCTTGATTAATGAATTCTTAAAATTAATCTTAACTTTGCTTTTGAATTTCGTTCGAAAAGTGTTAGAGAGAGGACGACCGTATCACTCTTTAACAACGAGTAGACTTAACTAGAGGGTTTAGGAAGGGTTAATTCATCTACCAGTTTAGCGAAGGAGGACGACCGCATCACCTTAGTTAAATTAGGGTCTCATTAATTAAGCACTATCTATTAACTTGTTAGTGGATTAGTGAAGTCGAGTGTTAGGGTAAAGTATTAGGGTTTAGAATCTTGAGCTTTCACCTTGCATTCTTTTACTTAGGTTATTTCTTGCGCGTCACAGTTATTTTGATTATGTACCTGCTCCGTTAGTATACGAAGGGATTCCTATCCTAAGCATCACCATCTCTCATTAGAAAACAACCCTTAGTTAAATTGCCTTCTTTAACTCTTTAGTTTAATTAGTTTAATTTAGTTTCTATTAATCTTTAAAAAAAAAAACCAAAAAAACATTACACTCATATTAGCTACGACGCGTAGATCTTCAGGGATCTGTTCGCATACACTCCATCTCGTGGGTTCGATATACTTGGTCGTTATACTTATTCTTACTACAGTGAACCCGTACTCTTGCGGGGAAGCTACTAGTAGAAGCTAGTGTAATTCGCTTTAAGTCAATGGCGCCGTTGCCGGGGATGGCGTTGTATGCTTTTTGAATAGGACTTGTCGATAGCTTAGTAGTTAGTAGTGGGTGTTTTAATTTCTGTTTTTATTCTTTATTTTCATTCGTTCGGCAGTTGCGTTTTGATCCTTCTGCTAGTGTTTCAGGTTTATGAAAACACGTTCACAAGGCAATACGAGCGAAGAGAGGTTACCGTTTGATCCTGAGACGATAGGAAGGAGAAACCGAGCCTTCTTACGAAGGATGAACGCTACCAGAGGGAAAGAACCGATGGACATCACTAATGAGTTGGAGGATATGTCGAGAATGAGTTCAATCAGGCATTGAACCGGGTTGACGGTACTGATGGCAATACCAGTAAGAATCAAGATCCGTTAGGAGAGAGCCAGAGCCAAAACCCGGGTACTCAGAACCAAAATAGCCCAGCTCATAACCTTGTTCAAAACCCTCATAACAACCCTGCTTACCCACATCCTAACTTACCATAAAACAACTTACCTTATCCACCCTACCCATACCCACATTATCCTTACCCACCTTACCTGTATCCTCCACCTCCAGTTTACAATCAACCACCTGTTTACCAACCACCACCCCAATAAGTACCCGTACCTGCTGCTAATCCTCAACACGTTCCTCAGAACGTAGATCAACATATGGCCATTCGAGGGAGGTTTGCAGCGCAGCCACAACGGTACTATGATGGAGTGTCATTGCCTCCTGTTGAGGTAAATAACTTCTCTATTTCCCCAGGAATTTTAAAGCTGCTTACCGAGAACCAGTTCAAGGGGGTGATCGGGAAGGAGAATCCTCATACACATCTGAGGAGCTTTCTCATGATAGCCTACACATTCAATTACAATGGCATGTCTGAAGATGCCAAGAGGCTTAGGCTGTTCCCATTCTCATTGACGGGAATAGCAAAAGAGTGGTACGATAATACACTTCCACGGGGAGGTATTACCACTTGGGTCGAGCTCGAGCGTCTGTTCCTCGAGCGGTTCTACCCTCCATCCAGAACGATCAAAGCAAGGATTGAGATCTCTTCCTTCCGCCAGAAGCAAGGAGAGGACCTACATCAAGCGTGGGAGAGATACTCAAACATGCTGATAGAGTGCCCACAGCACGGGTATAATGAGGGAGACATTATGGCATTCTTCTACAGTGGAGCCAGCAAGGCTGGCCAAGCCCATTTAGATGCATGTGCGAGTGGAGCTTTTCTGAACCAAGGGATAACGAGATGTAGAGAGATCGTGGACAACATTGTCACGAATGTCGGTGCATGAAATGAGGATCCGGAGTTTCAGAGAGTTTGCAAGGTGGAGGAGAAAGAAGGTGAAGGAACGAGAAGGCTGTTGATGGCCATGATGGAAAAGATCAACAACCTTGAGTTAGGGAAGAGTTTGGTTGGAGAGCATGCAGCAGAGAATGAGAGAGTAGACCAGCCGTATTACAATCAGAATGGCTACCAAGGTGGTATTCAATATGGAAGGCCTTCTTATGGCCAACCTTTTGTACCACCAGGTCCACAGCCTCCTCCTAATCAATGGAGGAACAATCAAGGCTATCAAGGAGGCCAGCAGCTTCCTCAAAACACATGGAGAAAGAACGAGAATTTCTCGTATGCTAACCCGAAGGCGGGTATTACAGTTCCTCCGGGTGTTGACCCAGGTTCAAAACCTTCTGGTGGAGAAGGCGGTGCATCAACCGAGAAGATGTTGAAAGCAATCCTCCAGAAGGTGGAGGAAGGAAGTAAGAGGTTGTCATCCTTGGAGTACGATGTGAAAGAGTTGCATAAAAAGGGTGATCAACGTGATCAAGAGCTCCAGAAGATGAACGTTGAGTGCACTAGAACCCAACAAGAGAACAATCGAAGGTTCACTTCTATAGAGTTCCAGATGAGCCAGATTGCAAAGTCATTGAATAGAGAGCCGGGTAAATATCCTTCCATGCCGGAGGGGAACCCGAAAGAGCATTGCAAGGCGATCCATCTTAGAAGTGGAACCGATTATGAAGGTCCTCAGATGCCTGCTGATTCTGAGACGCCCCAAGTTGAGAAGAGGATTGAAAGTGAAGGGATTGAGAAGAAGGTTGAAGATGAGTCTCATGAGAGCAAAGAGCTTGAAGAGGAAGGCATTGAGAAGGGTGAGAGAGTTCCTAAGTGGAAGAAGGCAAAGGAAGCAAGGGAGAAAGTGAAAGAGACCGAGAAAGATGAATGGGGGGTACCCAAATCTGTGATACTCGTCCCATATCCACAACGCTTCATGAAAAAGAAGCTTGATGAGAAGTTCGCTAAATTCCTTGATGTTTTTAAACAATTGCATATTAATATCCCTTTTTATGATGCTTTGGAACAGATGCCCAATTATACAAAGTTTTTGAAGGACTTGATCGCGAAAAGACGGCGAGTGGATGAGCCGAAGTTGGTGCAGTTAAACCATGAGGTGAGTGCATTAGTGCACAAGGCGCTTCCTCCAAAGCTGAAGGATCCCGAGAGCCTCACCATTCTTTGTGATATCGGGAACGGGATCAAGAAGGGAGCATTGTGCGACCTCGGAGCGAGCATTAATTTGATGCCGTTGTCGCTTTTCAAGAAGTTGGAAGGTGGTGAACTTCAACCCACAATGATGACGCTTCAACTTGCTGATAGGTCTATCACTCGACCTCAAGGTGTTGTTGAAGACGTCCTCGTGAGAGTTGGAGATCACATTTTTCCAGCCGATTTTGTAGTGCTAGAGATGGAGGAAGATGAGCACGTGCCCCTAATCTTGGGAAGACCGTACTTAGCTACGGCGGGGATGGTGCTAGACGTGGCAAATGGGAAGATTACGTTGAAGGTCGATGATCAAGAAGTGAAGATCTCCCTATATGAAGCCATGAAGCACCCGAAGGAGGATGAGAGTTTGTATTGCATGGATGCAATTGATCCTCGTGTTGAAGACACACCTCCTATCCCTAATCCTTCTCATATACATGAATTTTATAATCCTTCACTTGATAATTTAACCCATGAGCATTATGTTCTTGATTATGTTGATAGGGTTAAAGTGAAGAAGCCGAAGGAGGAAGAAGTGAAAAGTGTGGACGTGATCCAGTTGGAAGGGAAAGGAGGAGTTAAGAAGAAAAAGTCCAAATTCAAGAACCTGTTTGGTAAGACGCCTCCAGATAAAGGTGAGAAGGAGTTGAGACCCATAACACTTGGGGATGAGAGGAAAGCAAAAGAGCTCATGATGGAGGGGCATCAAGGAAAGACATGCAAGCACCACTCTCATAAGAGTAAGGGAGATATTTTTTAGTATGATGTCCCATAAGCTCCTTTGAGCTCGGTCCGGCATGAGGACCTTAAAAATAGCGCTGAATGGGAGGCAACCCATTTTTAGTTGTTTTAGTTTCTTATTATGTTATTAGGGTGTTGTTGAATCGTAAGTTTTAACCTCGTATTTGAGAGTTCATTTTGTAGGCTTGTCTCGATGGAGTACTCAAAAGGGAGGAACTCAAGCAAGGGAGTGTCATATGTTTGAGAGAAACTGAATTGTTTGGTTGAGGTAACCCACAACCCCAAACTTAGACCTCTTCGCAAGGTCGAAGTTTGGGGGGGTGGAGTTTTTTATGTTTCTTGTTACATTGCACCGAAGCACCCCTTGTCTTTGAGTGTGTTGGTTATTTGGTGTTTTGAGATGTTCTTCGGGGTGATTTTGATTGGATTTGCTGTTGCATAGGTCTAAGTTTGGGGTTGTGGAGTTTTTTATGTTTATTGTTGCATTGCACCGGAGCACCCCTTATCTTTGAATGTGTTTGGTTATTTGGGGTCTTGAGATGCTCCTTGGGGTGATTTTGATTTGACTCGCTGTGTTTATTTCATGCTTATTGACCCCTTCTACTTATTAGTTGTTATCTTTGAGCATGTTTGATGAGTAGAGTAGATTTGTGGATTTGAGTTCGGGACTCTTTTGTGTGAGTAGTTGAGTTAGAGTGGATTTGAGAAAGAACTTGTATGCTTGTGAGTTTTCTTTTTGAGTGCTTGTGTGATAAGAGTGAGAATTCACTAGGACTAGCATGGATGTGAAAGCCGAGAGACTTGAGCCTTATGAGATTTTGATATATGAATGAATCTCTTTGTTTGTGAGTGGATCGTCACCTTAGAGGATGCTAGAACTTGTGTGTGCTCTTGCTTCTTGATTATGTCTAGTCTGATATGCCGAATAGGATCTTAGGCCACCTTTGATTTTATTGAGTCACTTAGCCAAAATTTTCCTTACCAATGACATTGAATCCTTGTTAGCCCATTTGAGCCTTAAAGCCTATTTTATTTGCTAGCACATATGAACACTATTCCAATTCCTAAGCCTTTTTGTCCCAATTTGAGTGGAGAATAGGAAAAGTGTGAATGTGAAGGGATTAAATTGAGTTGAAAAAGGGAAAAGGTTGTTTGTTGAGTGAATATGAGAAGAAGGTGTGATGAAGTAATGAGATGTGGGAAAAAGAGAAAAAAAGGTGAGAATGAGCAAAAGAAAAAATGAGCTCATGTGTTTGTGCGAGAAAGAAAAAGTGAAGTGATTGAAAAAAAGATTGAAAGAGTGAGAAATAAAAAAAAATTGAAGTGTTGAGAGAATTGGAATTGCAAGTTTGTTGATTGAATATGTTTGAAGTAGTCTGTTCCTTATCTCGAAGTACCGAAGTTTGCTTTTCTATTCTCCATTCACCTTAGTCACTTTGCCATATTGTTATCCCACCTGTCCAAAGAGCCTACATTACAACCTTGAGAAAAGTCCTTTTTGATTCGGCATTGATTTCTAGAGTATGGTCGGAGTAAGAGCGCTTACAAGCCTATGGCTGCCAATATGAGCGATTGATTGTTTGAGTGAGTCCCTTGATCATTGATATACACTTGTGAGGGAGCGAAACACATCGTAGAGTGCACATCCATGCTTGACATTGGTGTTTCTTGTTATTGTTGCATGAGTATGATGAAGGAAAGTGAGTGAGTATACTTGTGATTGATCTTTGAAGCTCGAGTTCATTTGCTTGCATGATTTGATTCTTTGACTCTTTCCAAACAATTTCACTTGACTTATTATTTCTTTGCTTGAGGACAAGCAATATGGTAAGTTTGGGGGGGTTGATTAGGCGTAAAATTGTCATGATTTGTAGCTAGAAATGCCCTAGTTTTGGTCGATTTTATTGAGTTTTTAGAGCCAAATGAGTACTATTTCTATACATTGATGAATTTGTCTCTTTGATACTCATAGGTGAATCGAGGACGAAAAACGGAGTTCGTAGGACTTTGAATCGACTCAAACGGATGCCCGGATGAGAAGATATTGAAGAAATACGATTGGTATTAGTACGTGAGAAGAAAAGTGTTAGTTGCAAGGAAGGAAGGCCCACTCGAGCACCATCACTCGAGCAACGTAGGTCAAGCGCTCCGGACTTACAGAGTGTTTCCGCCGCTCGAGCTCAAAGGCTCGAGCGCCTTCGCTCGAGTACTTGTTCATTCGACCAACAGGGTCGAGCGCCTCAGCTCGACCGGGACGGCTCGAGTGCTTCCGAGGCTTATTTTTCAAATTTCGTTTTTCGGCCCATGAGATCCCGATTCGGCCCGATCTTTATATATACTCTTTCCAAACTCGTTTTAGGGAACCACTTGACACCTACGAGATTTAGAGTTCGTTTTTTTTAGAGAGGAGGAGAAGCTAGTTGACGATTACGTTTTTGAGGTTTTCATTACGAATTCGAATTACAATTTTACTTTTGAGTTTCGTTTCTTTATATTTTCGTTCTTAAACACATTGAGACCTAATTCCTTGAGTTAATTTAAGTTTATTCTTTCAATTAGTTAAACCCTAGTTTATGTTTGATCTCTTCTTCGTTTTAATTATCATGTTCTTGTTCGTTACTTATTTAATCGCTATTATTTACGTTAAACCTATGTCTAGCTAAAACCCTTGCATGCTTGGGGTAGGATGAACTCGTAGAAGTAGGTTGTGGGTATGTAATTAGGATAACTTGTGACGTTAGGTTTTAATTCTCTTGATTAATGAATTCTTAAAATTAATCTTAACTCTGCTTTTGAATTTCGTTCGAAAAGTGTTAGAGAGAGGACGACCGTATCACTCTTTAACAACGAGTAGACTTAACTAGAGGGTTTAGGAAGGGTTAATTCATCTACCAGTTTAGCGAAGGAGGACGACCGCATCACCTTAGTTAAATTAGGGTCTCATTAATTAAGCACTATCTATTAACTTGTTAGTGGATTAGTGAAGTCGAGTGTTAGGGTAAAGTATTAGGGTTTAGAATCTTGAGCTTTCACCTTGCATTCTTTTACTTAGGTTATTTCTTGCGCGTCACAGTTATTTTGATTATGTACCTGCTCCGTTAGTATACGAAGGAATTCCTATCCTAAGCATCACCATCTCTCATTAGAAAACAACCCTTAGTTAAATTGCCTTCTTTAACTCTTTAGTTTAATTAGTTTAATTTAGTTTCTATTAATCTTTCAAAAAAAAAAACCAAAAAAACATTACACTCATATTAGCTACGACGCGTAGATCTTCAGGGATCTGTTCGCATACACTCCATCTCGTGGGTTCGATATACTTGGCCGTTATACTTACTCTTACTACAGTGAACCCGTACTCTTGCGGGGAAGCTACTAGTAGAAGCTAGTGTAATTCGCTTCAAGTCAAACACCCCATGAACTCCTTTATCAAAAGCATCCAGATTATGATAGATTGAGAACTTTTGGATGTTTATGTTTTGCTACAAACACTTCTCCCCATAAATCTAAATTCATCCCCAATGCTATCAAATGTGTTTTCCTTGGCTATGTTTCTGGATAAAAGAGTTATAAAAATTATTATCTTAATACTTATTAGATCTTCAGCTCTAGAGATGTCTGTTTTTACGAACACATATTCCCATTCAATTCTGATCAAACTACTACCAACCCTACACATCTTCAACACTTTCCAGATTCAGATATTATACCAACTTACCCTGATACCTCTCATACGCCAATACTCCTCCTGATATTTCTACCCCTCATACTTCTACCCTTTCTCCTCCTTCCCTTATTTCCCAGAGTACTGATATTGATCCGACTCCTTATTCCCATCATATTCCTCGTGTTTCTGATGTCCCTCATACACAGTGGGGTAGACCAATTCGCAAACCAGCTTGGTTTTCTAATTTTATCTCTACATTATAGTTCCTCAATCAGAATCCTCAGTTGATCCATCTTACACTGCCATGTGTAAGTCTGATCTCTCTTATTCGTCCCTTCTTTATGATCATGCTTATGTTGCTTTTAGCTCTAATATACATAGTTTCAAAGAGCCAAAGTCTTATCATCAGTCACTAGAAGACCCTAAATGGGAGGAGGCTATGCTACATGAGTTACAGGCTTTAGAACAAAATGATACCTAGGATATAGTCCCCATGCCTTCACATAAGATACCTATTGGGTGCAAATGGGTTTACAAGGTTAAATTGAATCCAGATGGAACGGTGGAAAGGTACAAGGCTCATTTGGTAGCTAAGGGCTATCATCAGATTCATGGAGTGGATTATGAAGATAGCTTCTCCCCTGTGGCAAAGTTAGTCACTGCCCAATTGCTTATTGCATTTGCTACGAGTAAGAACTGGCTATTATGTCAACTGGACATAAACAATGCTTTTTACATGGATTTCTAAATGAAGAAGTATACATGCTACCCCTTCAAGGGTATGATAAAGCACAGTCTAGTCAGGTATGTAAGTTGAAGACAAGCCTCGATGGCTTGAAGGAAGCTTTAAGAGAGTGGAATGTTGAGTGTTGTAATACTTTGATTGCATATGGTTTTGTACAGTCTGCTGCGGATCACTGCTTATTTACTATGGATACAAGCTCTTAATTTATGGCACTAGTTATCTATGTGGATGATGTGTTGGTTACTGGTTCATGCTTGAATGAAATTAATGCGTTCAAAGCTCATCTTTATAAGGCTTTTACAATCAAGGATTTGGGTTTTGCGAAATATTTTTTGGGTATCGAAATTGCTCGTGGTCCTACTGGTACTACATTAACACAGAAGAAATATACCCTTGACCTTCTTCAGGATACTAAATTTACTGCTTGTAAACCTACTAAATTTCCATACATCTTCTCTGGTATCTTAAAGGTATAATGTCCTTAGGATTATTCTATCCGGCTACTGCTGATTTTTCTTTGAGGGCTTACAGTGATGCCGATTGGGAAAGTTGCTTGGATACTCGTCTGTCCGTCACCGGGTATTGCATTTTTTTGGTTCTTCACTAATTTCCTGGAAGTAAAAAAAGTAATCGACGGTCTCCCGATCCTCGGCAGAGGCCGAATACAGAACATTAGACAATACTTCCATGGAGTTTAAATGGATCTTTTATATTGCCAGCTGTTGGTGATCAAATTTAATCGGGTGGATTAGTGACTGTTTTAGTTCGGTTTAAGATCACCAATCAATTTCGTGTGATTGATTACCACCGTAAATGATAAATCGAAGCTTGGGTTACGAAATCGTAGTTACAAAAGTCAAAATCGTATTAATTTCGTATATGGGTGCGTTTAGGTGTTTAAGTGTGTGTTTTAGGAGTATTTATGAATTTGAACTTGTATTTCTTAGCTGGAGAACAACTATTTATAGAGACTAGCAAGCATGAGGTGTCTATGACTCTTGGTCTCCCTAGCCTGCATGCTTGACAAGTATCCTATTGACCTTTGTTTGACCTTATCTAAGCTGAATCTTAGTTACAAAGTCTTCTTTGGTCTTATCTTGGACTTCATTATTGTTCGTCCAGGTCGGCTTAGTTGATCCAGAATGGTTCTTTCATAAAGGTTGTTCGCTTTTTGGGGCTGTGCCTCAGAAGTTGTTCGCCTTTGTATTTTACACAGATTGGCTTTAGGATCTTGGTCCTTTGTTCGTCAACATACACCTCTTTGGCTGGTAGATGTACCTCCTTTTGACAATGTTGCTCATCATCAATGATTTGATGTAGGGTCCATACCTGGTCTCGGGTCTCAGGACTTGTTCTTCAGTATGTTGTTCGTTGATGGAGTTGTTCGTCATTTCATACACCTCCTGGATTGATTTATGCACTCTAACTTGATTTTCTTTGTTAATCATCTTTGACCTGGGGTTGATTCTTTATAATCTTTATTACAGCCTTAATACTTGTTCGCCCAACAATGATAGATGTTCGACTATCAACAATTGCCCCCTATCCTGACTACATGTTGCTCCAGGTGAGCAACTTTGTGGTGAGCAACTGTAGTTAGGATACTATACTGGTGAGGATGTGGACTAACATCATTGAATCTGGCGAGCAACTCCGGGTTCACCTTTTCGTCTTTCCACGATCTGGGGGATATACGAGGATGATGTGGGCGGCATGATTGCGCGCTGCCCATGCACGAGCAGTCCCGAGGCCACGCGCCCCTATATTTGTAAATAGGCCCCTCGATTTTCAACCTTGTTTGAAATTAACCCTATTTTCCTTCAATTTGGTCCATATTTTACTGGAAATTACGCCTTGTACCCCGTTTTTTGCTGGGGTATAAATAGAAGGGAAAAACAAAAAATTTCCCACTTCTTTACTTCTTGCTACAGTTCCTCCGGCAAATTTCTCCATCTTCGACGACTTCAAGCTTTTCCGACGACGTTTCTTCATCGTTTGGCCTCCAATTCCGAAGCAAGGTAGTTATTTCTCTTATTTCTTCTCTTTCTCCACACTTTTCTTTCGCCATTTTCTTCAACAAACTTCCATCGCCGCCGTGTGAGACCTTGCGCCACCATCTTCTCCGGGGTTTCGCTGCCGTCTGCAAAATTTTCCGCCACCGTCCGTGTTTCTCTCTTTTTCCTCCATGTCTTCTCATTCGAGTAACAAATCTGAGGAAACCCTTGATCCCCTCTTTCCCATTGTGGCACACAGAGACCAACCCCCCTTTGAGATTTCTTTGGCATCGGACCCCCACGCAGATTCCGTTGTTCGATCAGTAGAGGATACTGGTGCTCGCCCGTCAGGGAGGGAGGTGGTGGTTGTCGCGAACAGGGATTCCGACGAGGGCTCTTCGTCTAGTGCTGAATCGGAAGATCCCAAATTTGACGAACTGACCCATGAATTTTTGGAGGGGATAAGCTTCCCATCACCAAAGATGCTGGAAAACGAGATTCCAGTTGGAGTTGCTCGGCCCTTTGATTGGCGAGCATATGCTGAGGAACACGCGAACAACTTTGCTCGCCCACAGAGACAAGTAATGGACTGGGTAAAAAGTGATTTCCAGGCGAGCAAAATCAAAAGTGTTGTCCTCGAGGAGGATCTTGATTTGATCCGAGAGTCCTACAAGATTCCTTATGACATTCACATTTGGGCCCCTAGGAGAAAAGAGAGAGCTGATCGCCCACCTCCACGATGCACAACGATCAACATTGATGCACTGATCACAGGTTTGAAGCTGCCGCTGCCCCCAGTCGTTGGTCGCTTCCTTGAGGCGACCAATCTAACCATTACACAGATTACACCGATCGGATGGATGAATTTGCTCGGCGCAATATGTCTGTTCGTCTTAGAAGGATACGTTGATCGCCTTGCTGCAAAGGAGATCAACTATCTTATGACAATTACTAAGTGCCCTATAGGCGAAGAAGGTTATTACTATCTCAAGGCCAGAACCGGGCTCAAGATGGTAGAAGGAGTGCCGAACAAGATCAGGGACTGGAAACAACACTTCTTCTTCATTGGGGGTGATTGGCGAGCATCTTCCGGTCCACGCGGCGGCATTGGACGAATAAAATCTCCCGCTGCTTATGGAATAATTAGGCGTAAGTTTATCTCTGTTCATTCTTGAACTGTATCGTTCTAATTTAACATTTCTTATTTATTTGCAGGCCCTCGATTGCCCAAGTGGAATTCGGAGGACGAGGAAATTGGTGCTGAGTTCCTGTTCACTTCTTGCTTGGTTGGCCTGCGAAATAAAATGGATAGGACCATCCAATACCTGAGCGAGGAGAAGTGTCAAAAAGCTGCTCGCCTATTCACATTTCCTCACCACTTAGAGGCCCAAGCTGAAATACTCCCAGATATAGAAAATTTCTAACTTTTCCCTTTACAAGTTTGTTCGTCATTTGTTTCTCAAACTTGCTCGTCTAATTTCTTTTTTTTAGCCGAGCAAGTCACCATTGCCGTCCCTTCCTGCTTTGGACTTTTGGATCAAAGAGTCCATGAAATGCCGCCTCCAAAGGGAAGGAGACAAAAAGGCGATCCGTCTTCCAAGGTGCTAGCGATGACGAACAAGGCCGAAGGGGCCCAAGTTGCTCGCCCCGCCGCGCCTTCCACAAATCCCCCACCATCTCCTCCCCCGGCCCCATCCCCACGAGGAGCAAAGCGCTTGAAGAAAGGGGATGGGACCTTCGTGAGCCAGGCTGCTCCCGCCGGAAATAAAGGCAAGAAGAAGATGGGGAAAAGCCATGCTCCCCCTCACACTAAAGAGGAAGCTGCTCGCCACGCTTCCACTGAGCTGGCCGAGAGGGCGGGCAAAGCGGGTAAGGACTCTACCCCTGTTCGCGGCCCTGAAGATAATATGGGTTGGGACGATCGAAAGTTCCAAGAGTAAGTTCACTCTTTCTTCTGCCGAACAAGATTTATCATTCTTTTCTTCTTCTTCTTCTTTTTTTTTTATAAATTTTTCTAAGTGTCTTTTGCTTTCTTGTTCGCAGGTACCAGGCTGAAGACCATCCCGGGCGAGCACATGATGTTCATCAGTATGCCTCCTCCCAGACTCCCGTCAACATAAGGGAGATCCCAGGCGACCATGTTCGCAGGGCGACGGAGCTGATCACCCGAGCTTAGACACGACCCATGGACAAAATTATCTCCAAACAAGGGCTGGCGGACAACTTCCATCTCTCCATGATGCATCATACCAATGGCCTTGTCACGGCTCAGAAGGCAATGGCCCAGTTAGCCGAGCAAGAAGAAGCTGCTTGCCATTACGCAAACACTGCTCGACAGCTCACAGAGGAGAAAGACGGCCTGGTCAGCCAGTACGAGGCCAAACTTGCTCGCCTCAATAACCAGATCAACCTCTACATCAACAATGAAAAGAAATATCTTGGAGAAATCCAAGGCTTGTCTGGTGAATTGGAAGGCAAAGATGCCTTGCTCGGCGAAGAGAAGAAAAAGCTGTCCGTGGTCGAGCAGAAAATTGCCGAGCTCGAAGCAGAAGTTGCTCGCCTCAGGGACGTGGAGGCAAACACCTTCACCCGCGAGCAGCTCGAGACAGAGCTCCAAGCCCGGTCTGCCCCCATCTCAAACTTGGGATACATCTGCGCCTATGCCGACTGCATTCGCATGGCTGACGCATATATTTTAAGGATATGGTGGAAGAAATGGGCAAAGACCTGACCGAGTTTCTGGAGAACTATCCCCCGCCGAACAACATTGAGATTCAGCTGGGGGATATCGCCGAGCTGGGGGTCAAGATTGACAGCCTTGACCCCAGTATCACTATTACTCGTCCTCCACCCCAAGTTGATGAGGGCGAGCAAGAAGAGGAGCCGGCCGCTGCGGACGAGCAAGCCAAAAGGGAGCAAAAGGCTGCTGAAGATATGGCAAGGGACATGATTATTGATCCTCCCGCCGACCAGACTCAAAGCCCTCCTCCTGCCGAGCAGCAATAGTTCTAGGACTTAGCATAGTCTTTATTTTGTAATAGCTGATTGCTAGGCTTTTCTTTGTAATTGCTCGTCTTTGTAATACTTAAACTTTTGTACTATTTTTGAGGCTCATGCCTTTTATTTTAATGAAGTGTCTTTTTTTTGTTCGCTCATTTTCTTTATATGTTAATTGTCTTTACATTTTTGTTAATACTTTTGCAATTATAACACATAATTTTGGGCTTTGTTCGATTTGAACTTTGCCTTAATGGAATTTGGGTTTAGCCTTAGGTTCTGCTCATCTTAAAAGACGAACAACCTTTAAGTGGCTTTGGTCCTCAAAGATGGACTTGTACCTCGAGCTTTGGACTTTTCTCTTGACGAACAACTATATATACATAATGTAAAAAATTTACAAGTGTTATAAGACTGCTCGTCACTAACATATACAACCTGACGAACAACTTTGAACACTAACCAAAATCATGCTCGCTTATAATATTTTTTCCGAGCAAAACTCTGTCTAAAATTAAAAAAGATGAAACAGCACTAGACTATACAATGTGCCGAACAACTTTTCATTCTATACTTAGCAAAATTTTCAAAAAATTAGGAAAGTTTTTGGTTTGCCTTACTTGGTTCACTTGCCCCCCAAGACATTTGTTCGCCCAATCAAGAACTTGTTCATCTCATTGATAGTACTTCTTCAGATGTACAGCATCCAGGAGTCTTGGGCCGGCTTGCCTTCCATATCTTCGATATCGTATACACCATTAACGAATTTTTCTGTTATACGATACGGGCCCTCCCAAGTTGGTCCCAATACACCTGGAGGTTGGGCGAGCAACTTTCTTAGAACCAAATCTCAAACTCTGAATTCCCTGATTTTAACATGGGAATTGTAATATCGTTCTGCTCGCTGCTTGTAGGTAGCATTTTTTAGCTCGGCACTTAATCTTTTTTCTTCGAGCAAATCTATCTCAGTAGCTAGAGCAGAGTTGTTCGTCTGCTCATCAAAGTTGGTCGTTCTGAATATGTTGGCCTTTAATTCAATTGGTATCACAGCTTCCGTTCCAAAAGTCATTGCAAAAGGTGTTTCTCCGGTGCTTGACCTGGGAGAAACTCTATATGCCCACTGGACTTCCGGAAGTTCTTCAGACCAACTGCTTTTGCTCTCCGCTAGCCGTACTTTTAATGTATGCTTGATTATCTTGTTCACGGCTTCGACTTGTCCATTCGACTGGGGATGATAGGGCGTAGAGTAATATTTTTTTATTCCCCACTTTATATAGAAATCTCTCAACTCTTTCCCATCAAACTGCGGACCATTATCTGTTACGATGGTTTGTGGAACCCCAAAGCGACATACAATGTTCTTCCAAATGAAGATGATCATTTTCTGCTGCGTGATCTTTACCATGGCCTCTGCTTCCGCCCATTTTGTGTAATAATCGACTGCCACGACGATAAATCGAACATTTCTGACTCCTGCTGGGAAGGGACCAATAATGTCCATCCCCCATCTTGCAAATGGTCATGGGCTGTAAACTGATACGAGCTATTGGGGGTATGAATGTTTGGGGCAAAAATCTAGCATTGATGGCAAGTCTTTACTTTCTTGATTGCATCCTGGCGTAAAGTTGGCCAATAGTAGCCTTGTCTAATAGTTTTGTGCGCCAAGGCTTGCCCCCCAGTGTGATTTCCACATACTCCGACATGTATTTCTTCGAGTATTGCTCGTCCTTGCCCCCTAGGCAAACATTTGAGAAGCGGGATTGATATTCCCCTTTTGTAAAGCTGCTCGCCCACCAGAGTGTATCTGGCGGCTTGCTTTGTTAGCTTGGCAGCTTCAAAAGGGTTGTTTGGTTTTTCCCCACTTTTCAAGTATTTGACTATACTTGTTCTCTAGTCTTCTTCTTCACTTGCTTGTTCGCCAAGTTGGTTGACATTATAACTTCTTGTTGATGGATCATTCATCTTTGTAATTATAATGTCTGCCAACTCTGCATGTCCTTCACTTGTTGCTAGTCGGGCCAACGTATCTGCCTGCGTGTTGCTTGTCCTTGGAATTTGTTCAACGAAGACTTGTTCTAACAAGGACATTAGGTACGCAACAATCCGCTAATACTCGATCATATGATCATCTTTTGCCTCATATTCACCTCGGACTTGGTTCACAATCAATTGTGAGTCACCGAATATTTGTAACTGTCAAACACCTACTGCAAGGGATAGGTGGAGACCAACAATGAGAGCTTCATACTCAGCTTCGTTGTTGGTTGCCATGAAACCAAATCTGATCTCAGAGGTGAATACTTGTCTGTTCGGACTAATCAGAACCACTCCAGCCCCCGAGGCTATGTTGGTTGACGATCCATCAACCAAAAGATTCCAGGGGTGATCAAGTCCTCTCGTCGGATCTAGTGGGAAGGTTAGTTCGACAATAAAATCGGCTAACGCTTACCCTTTGATCGTTGTTCGAGGAGCATAGGTCACCCCGAATTGGCTAATTTCTAGTGACCATTTTAGTAGGCGACCAGCTGTATCGGGGCGATGGATAATTTGTCTGAGTGGGAAAATTGTTAGCACTTCAACTTGATGGTCAAAGAAGTATGGTCGTAACTTCCTCATACTCATGACAAGTGCATACGCCAGTTTCTCGGTTGGAGAGTATTTGATCTCTGCCTCGTGCAAAGATTGGCTGACGTAGTAGATAGGTTGATGGAATTTGCCATCTTCCCGTACCAGAACAGTGCTGATCGCCACTTCTGATGCTGCTAAGTACAAGTATAGCTTTTCTCCTGGGACGGGTTTTGATAGGATTTTAACATCTCCCAGGTAGTCTTTAAATTGGTCGAACGCCTTTTGACAGCTGTTAGTCCATATGAATTGTCCTTTCTTGATGGCTTCGAAGAATGGACGACATTTATCCCCCGATCTGGATATGAACCGATTCAATGCTGCTAGGCATCCCGTGAGTCTTTGCACTTCTTTTATCAAACGTGGTGGTTGCATATCCACGATAGCTTTGACTTTTGTTAGATTGACTTCAATCCTTTGTTGACTAACAAGGTGGCCCAGAAATTTTTCGGAATGGACTCCAAAACTGCTCTTCTTCGGGTTCAACTTCATATTGTAATGTCGAAGAATATCGAACACCTGGGTTAAATGCTGAAGATGGTCTTCCTTTCGGGGGCTTTTAACCATGATATCGTCTACATAGACCTCTACCGTATCTCCGATTTATTCGTCGAACATCTTGTTCACCAACCTTTGGTATGTTGCTCTGGAGTTGATGAGGCCGAAGGGCATTCTCTTCCAACACAACAAGTTCTTGTTCGTATAGAACGCCGTGTTCTCTTGATCGTCCAGATGCATTGGGATTTGATGATACCCGGCAAAAGCATCCATGAATGTTAGCATTTTGTGACCTGCAGTGCTGTCCACCAATTGGTCAATGTGAGGAAGAGGAAAGTTGTCCTTCGGGTATGCTGCATTCAGATCTGTGAAGTCTATGCATAGCCTCCAGGTCCCGTTCGGTTTCCTCACAAGGACTGGGTTTGCTACCCATTGTGGACAGAGTGCTTGCCGAATTAGGTCGTTGTCTAACAACTTCTTTACTTCTTTATTCAAAGCCTGATACTTGTCTGGGCCATATTTTCTTCGTTTTTGATGGACGGGCCTTTTCGCATGATTGATGTTGAGCTTATGGCAAGCATGTTTTGGATCTATCTCCACCATGTCTGCATGAGACCAAGCGAAAACATCTAGATTTTTGCTGAGGAACTCTTTCATTCGGGATCTGTAAGGCTCAGAGAGCTCAGATCCTATGTATAATTTGAGATCCTGGTTTTTAGGATTAACTTTGAACGCCTCCAGTTCTTCAACTGGAGTTGCTCGTCGTTTTTGTCCTTTCCAACGAGGATCAAGGATTGGTCTCTCAGAGTTGAAATCATTTTCGATGCTCATTGGCTCTGCCCCCAGGCGGGGATCTAGATCGTCTTCTGGTCCTGATTCGTTATTGTTAGTCAACACCTGGCCCTCCAAGTCATCTGATGAATGTTGCTCGTCACCACCCCTTTGTTGTTCGTCAGAGTGTTGCTCGTCAGTATCCATGTGGTCCTCTATGTCCATCATGTTCTCGAGTATTGATGGTTCATCAGCAGGATAGCTAGTTGTGGCCTCCATCATGGATACTAATGCATGTTTGGCCTGCAACTGTATGAGACATTCCCTGGCCTTTCTTTGATCTCCCTTCACTGTGCCTGCTCCGCTTGCTGTAGGGAACTTTAGGCAATAGTGGTAAGTTGAACATGCAGATTTGAATTTTTTTAGAAAAGGTCTACCAAGAAACCTGTTGTAGGTTGATTCCTGATCGACGACCAAGAAATCAACCATTCTCGTTATGTTTTTCTCGGGTTTCTCAACCGTTACAAGCTGAACGGACAACCTAATTTCCCCTAACGGGACTGTTACAACATTTCCGAAGCCTAAAATTCTGTGATTTGAAGGTCGGATGTAGCCCGAGTAGTCTCCAAGTCGATCAAGCGTCTTTTTGAAAAGAATGTTGGTGTAGGCTCCGGTGTCCACCAACAATCTGTGCACTCTGGTCTCCATGATCTTAGCACAAATCACGAGCGAATCATTATGGGGGGTCAAGATTCCCTTCAAATCCTTCTCTGTAAAGGTCAACTCTGCTGTTTGCATGATGGGTGGCTTGACCCCCATTCCTTGTACTTGATCGATTGCTCGCAATTCGGCTTTTTATTTTCGGTTGGAGACCGGCGGTCGTCCATCAGAGCATCCTCCTGCTGGTTCCGCGAGTTCCATCATGTATAGGTCTTCAGGTGGACGAGCAGCAACAGCCGGAACTGATCGTCCGGGCTTATTATTCTTCTGAGGTTGATCATCCTCATCTTCAGAGTTGTTCTCCCGGACTCTCTTTCCGGGTTGTCTCTTAACAAAGTCGGAGAGTTTCCCCTCCTCGTAGAACCGCCAAAGCTGCTTGAGCAAATCTCTACACTCGCTCGTAAAGTGCCCCACGCTTTGATGGTAGGCACAATACTTGTTAGGGTTGAGTTTGCCGGTATCTTGACGAATTTTCCGTGGAGGGGAGAGCAACTCCTTCTCTTTCACATTTTCATAAACAGTATCGACTGACACTGTTAGCACCTGATTCAACTTTTCCTTAAGCTCCATCCCTTCAGTGAATGCCTTCATGTTTTTCGGAACTCAATAGCCTGTTGCGCCAGGTTTCTTGTTATTCTCCTTGGGATCAGCTTTGTTCTCTCCCAAGTTCGATTGCAAGGCCTCGTGCATGGAAACGAATACGCCGGCTTGATTTCTGAATTCGGCATAACTTCTTGGGCAATTCAGACGTACCTCTTTCCATAGCTTCGATCCTTTTTTCAACCCGGCCATAACGGCAACAATTTTCGTGTCCTCGCTGATGGGTTCACCTTCCAACAGCACCTTGTCGAACCTTTCCATGAATGCCCGATCTGACTCGTCGTTATTTTATTTTAGGTCTGACAATCGGTGTTTTTAGGATAAATATGATCCCGCTGTTGAGAAATGGGAAAGGAATTCTCGGCTTAGTTGAACGAACGAGTGGATAGATGCTGGTGGCATGGCCGAAAACCACTTGTGCACCCGGTCCCCCAAAGTTAATGGGAAGTTTCGGCATTGGGTGGCATCGATGGCTCCCACCGAGACCATGTAATCCGAGTACTTCGTTAAATGGACCCTGGGATCAGCTAGTCCATCGTATTGGATACTTGCTGGGAATTGGACCTTTTTCTGAATCGGGGCTTTCAGAATGAGGGATGATAATGGTGAGGATGGCAAGCTGGTCGTCCCCACTCCTCTTTGCTGGTCCAATTGTCCCTGCATGCTCTCCACAGCCTTTCTCAGACTTGATAGCTCATCCAAAGATGCCCACTGGCTCGGAGGCTATTCGGCGAGCAAAGGTACAAACCTTTCTACTCGCCGCAGTCCCTCACTCGGAGCGGGCATATCCTGGAGCTATTTTCTAGGGTTGATCACCGCATTTGGCCCTAGGCGTCTGAAGGCAGATTGGGAGAGTCTTTCATGGATCGATGGGTGAGGTTGTTCAAATGTTGCTCGCCCACGCTCTGCTTCCTGGCGAGCAACTTTCTCCTGGTGTTGGGGTTGGCCAAGTCTGTCCAGAGCACTGGAATGTGTAGTTCCATGGCTCAACATTGTTGTTCGCCCGCGAGCAGACTCAGCTTGGCCCTCTCCTGGTTCGACCACCTTGGCTTTGCCTTTCTCCCACCTGATCTGGGCACTGTTTACCTCATGTTGTTCGCCCCTAACTGACCTGGCCCTAACAACTTCCAGGGGTCTATCCTTAGGCCTTGCTTGTGAAGGCCTATTCTGTTCTTGCTGTCTCTAGAGAGCTTGGAGAGCAGCAATGGTCTTGGCCAGTTCGTTAAGGTTGTTCGTTAGGGCCTCCATTTCAGGTGGGAGATTATGGGTTATAGCTGTGTGTTGCGATCTGTTCGCATGCCTGGGATTACGATCCTGGTGGTCGGCCGATAAAGCTCGGGTAGGAGGTGCTCTTCTTGACAAGCGTGATCCTTGTGTTTCCTTGGATTGAGGTATTTCAAATTAAATTCTCTTAATTCTTATGACGAAGAACACCAAGAACACCAAGAACATTTTTGTTTGAATCTTCAAATGTTTCTTGAGACTTTCTTCAAATCTTCAAGTTTTCAACTTGAAGTTCTTGACTAATCACTCTAAACCGGAGGTTCGTACCCTCCTTCTAGCGCCAATTTGTTGGTGATCAAACTTAATCGGGTGGATTAGTGACTGTTTTAGTTCGGTTTAAGATCACCAATCAATTTCGTGTGATTGATTACCACCGTAAATGATAAATCGAAAGCTTGGGTTACGAAATCGTAGTTACGAAAGTCAAAATCGTATTAATTTCGTATATGTGTGCGTTTAGTTGTTTAAGTGTGTGTTTTAGGAGTATTTGTGAATTTGAACTTGTATTTCTTAGCTGGAGAACAACTATTTATAGAGACTAGCAAGAATGAGGTGTCTATGACTTTTGGTCTCCCTAGTCTGCATGCTTAACAAGTGTCCTATTGACCTTTGTTTGACCTTATCTAAGCTGAATCTTAGTTACAAAGTCTTCTTTGGTCTTATCTCAGACTTCATTATTGTTCGTCCAGGTCGGCTTAGTTGATCCAGAATGGTTTTTCCATAAAGGTTGTTTGCTTTTTGGGGCTGTGGCTCAGAAGTTGTTCGCCTTTGTATTTTACACAGATTGGCTTTGTGATCTTGGTCCTTTGTTCGTCAACATGCACCTCTTTGGCTGGTAGATGTACCTCATTTTGACAATGTTGCTCGTCATCAATGATTTGATGTATGGTCCATACCTGGTCTCGGGTCTCAGGACTTGTTCGTCAGTATGTTGTTCGTTGATGGAGTTGTTCATCATTTCATGCACCTCCTGGATTGATTTATGCACTCTAACTTGATTTTCTTTGTTAATCATCTTTGACCTGGGGTTGATTCTTTATAATCCTTATTACATCCTTAATACTTGTTTGCCCAACAATGATAGATGTTCGACTATCAACACCAGGGATTTCAAGATTCCTCTTTCTCTTCCACTAAGCCATTCTTGTGATAATCAGGCTGCCATCCATATCATTAAAAATCCAGTGTTCCATGAATTTACTAAACATATAGACATTGATTGCCATATCGTTCGCAATCTATATAAACAAGGGTTTCTTACACTCTGACATAGTCCTTTCAATGCTCAGCTGGCTGACTTGTTTACGAAGGCCCTCCCCCGTTCTTTACTTCTTGATTTTTATCTCAAGTTGAAGTTTGTGTTTCTTCCCACACTTCCAACTTGAGGGGGGAATGTAGAAGAATACACTCATCTTAGAGGATTGCTACACTCATTCCACATACTACTCACATGCACCCGCGTCTCACCATATCACAAAGTCTGTGCCTGATTTTGTTAATTTGTTCTCTAGCTGTATAACAGCTTTAGCTCCTCTATATAAGGATGATTTATGTAGTCACTTTCCATATATAATAAATGCAGCTTTACCCTTTTTCTATTATGAAATTTTAATGAAATTTTACCTTTATATTCATATATGAGAGTGTACGTATTATTCAAGAATCCCACTGATTCTTATATATACTTCTCATTTTAAATTCAATTTTAAATTTAATTTTGATTTATTCATTTAGAAATATATAATAAAAAAATTAGAGTATTATTGATTAACACTTGGATATTGTTGATTATCCATTCGTGATATTATCAATTATTACTTATGCATAGATTTGTTTACTGCTTGTGGTATTATTGATTTTTATTTTGGTTATTGTTTATTATTCAAAATACACAATGCACACCAAACTTTATGTTTTTTACAATTAATTAAAATTCAAATACATATTATACACTTATAAACAAAATTAGTCGTTTATTCATGTTTTTGGTAGATTGAGTGGTGGATTTTGAGTCACTAAGCAAACAAAAAATTCCAATGCATTATCTAATAAGAGATTGACGGGGTGGTCCTATAATACTATTTCATGAATTTTATTTCTCACTGTTATTAATGGATGATAGTGCACAAAATATCAATACATTTTTAAATTCTTATTATATTTATCATTGTGACACTTATTAAAAAGTGAAAATGAAACTTATTGGGATAAATATAACTGATTCATGTAGAAAAGGTTTGAACCATATAAAGCATTTCAAAAAGTAGATCACAGAGCTCAAATTATGAATAAAATAAAATTAATGTGCCACAGCCCGAAGCAACTCGTGAATACTCTTCAGTGTAAATCAGTAATACTCTTCAGTGAAAACAACTAATACTCTTCAGTTAAAATAACTATTACTCTTCAGTGATTCATATATAAATCAATTTCACTTTATACATACTCAATTAGATGAGTACACACCCCAATTAAAACCCTAAAATACCCTTCGGTTTTCCTACTAAAAAAATCAAAGCGTACACCCACTCTTAGGAAGTCATACGACAATTGGAGAGGTTTTTGCGCTGAGACCGTTGTTGCCATCCACCACCGCGCTGAGACCGTCGCTGCCGTTCACCACGGCGCTGAGACCGCCGCTGCGCCGTTCACCACCGCACTGTCCTTAATATCCTCATCGTCTCCTAAGGTCTTAAAAAAACTAGTATAATAAATGTTCGAAAAAATAAAATGAAATTGTAGGATATGTTCAAAAAAATAATTTGAACATTTACATAATGTTTGAAATATTTTTATGAACAAATTGTTCGAACGTCGGTTATGAATTATGACATTTGTTCATCAAAAAATTTCGAACATAGATCATTTGTTCATAGAAACAGTGCTGGAATTTTTAAATTCGTAAATACCAACAAATAAATGCGGCAAAATATTCATGCTATCATATTCACGTTCTCAATCCATACAATTTTGAAAACTACTTTAATAATCATATTAGAGCATCAAACAAATCATTAACACAAACCAAAAGGGTTTAGAAATAAACCTAGAAAAAAAAAGACATTTTAAAACGAAACACTTGCATATGCATATCTAGCACCACCAAACGAACTAATTCTTATAATATCCAACCACAATACAGCATGTGCAACCCCGAACGAAAATTATGGTAGTGATCGGAAAAAAAATGTCCCTTGAAGTTCCAGTAAGCACGATAGGGATATAATTTTATTGGGTGTACTTACAATATATTTTAACTTAAATTATAAGAAAAGGGTATTTTGGTGCTTTTATAGTTATTTTAATTTAGTTAAAAATCTTATTAATAATTCAATGGGTGTACTCCCATTAAAATGGAGTACAAATAACTGTGCCCTTATTGCAAAAATCAGCCCAATTATTTAATTATTATGGCTAGGCCATTTATCAACAACCCATATATTTTCATTATATAAAAAATTGAATTGATTCCACTACCAATAAAGCCATGCACAAAGTCTTTTCTTTATCCAACAAGGAATTGAGGCGTGGTAATTCATTATAAATAGTAGGGTGAAAATGAGTCAAGTCAGATTTTAAATTGGAAAGACTACGCCTAATTTACATTGATTTAGTCTGAGTCTGGTGTATTATTTATTATAAAAAAATATATAGGCTTAATCTAAATTTATAAGTAACATGTCAGGTTTATAAGCCTTTTAGAAGTCTATTAAACATATATTCAACTCACTATTTAAATAGGGACCGACTTATACCCCTCAATTATTAAAAGATATATCTCCTAAATTTATTAAAATCCTAAACTACCCATATATTACCAATTCTAGGAGATACACCTCTAAAATCTAACAATAGATTAATAACACCAGCTGCCGCCCACCTCTGTCATCCGCCACTCACCACTACCGTCTGCCGCCTATGATTCCATCTCTAATTTAAACAATGTGTTTCTTTTTCTATTTGAGTTCTACCTTAACAAAACCCAATCACCGCCACTGTCTGCCGTCTATTACCTAGCCTCCAATTTAAATAATATGTTTCCTTTCTTATTTAAATTCTACCATAACACAACACATAAATCCAATAAAAGAAAAAAAAAATGATTTAGATTTGTTAGAGAAAAATGACAAGAGAAAAAATAGAGATGAAAAACAGTGAAAGATTTGACCTAAACAACAATTGCTCTTCTTTAGTATCTATGAATTTTTTTTAAGGTAATCTAAGAAGGAAAAAGGAAAAAAATGTACTTCTTCTATATATTTTTTGTTCAAGATTTTTGTGTACAAGAGCAGATGCATCATTGACGTGAGATGATGGTGGTTGCATCATGTGCGGTGATGATGGTAGCGTCATGTAGGGCGGTGGTGGAGCGTGTTGACGATCAGTTCTAATCTTGAAGATTAGTGGCTGTTGTTGGTCCCGGTACAAGACTGAGGAATACGTGTATGAGGGGGGGGGGGGGGGAAATACACGTATACCAATTTTTCAAACTTAAAACTGACTGAGTCCCCTTTTACTCAGAGTGGTAAAGAACTAGGAGCTGATAACACACCTACTGACTACACTTGGTGCTGGTCAGTTGGCTAACTATCAGTTCAAGTTCAGTGCGGAAATGTTTGAGCCCTGAAAGTTTAAAGTCTTGTTTAGTTTGCTTTCTGAAAAACTTGTTTTACTCAATTCTGAATAGTGTTTAGTAGGGCAGTGCTCTTTTGAAGATCAGCCTGATTGATTCAGGCCTGATAAACTTGAATGCAAAGAATGAACGAATAATATGGCAAGTATGCACAATATCAAAGCAGTAAGAACACAAGGAGTTTAACGTGGTTCAGAGACTCAAGCTCCTACGTCCACGACCTGATTTAACAGGAAATCCACTAAAGGGATTCTTGTTTTTAACGTGCCAAGGTGCACCAAGACCAGCTAACTTCACTGATCTATACAACTCCACTTACTAACACACTAACTGACTTACTCCCAACAAGCCTAACTTAGGGTTTTGGTTTCAGTTTGGATTCCAACTAAGTTGAGATTATCCTTACAAGGCAAAGCTATGCTAAGGATTGGATAATCTCTCTAAGCTTAAGATAATGCTATTTAGCTCTTGGAATACAGAATAACTCTCAGTTGCTAAGAAACACTTGGGAAATTTGGATGTTTTTTAGTGCTTCTCTTAAAGGCTGAATGCTTTGAGTGCTTGAGAGTTTGAGTAATTTCTGGCTTGGAAATTTCCCGTGACCTTGAATGGGTTCAAGGCCTTCTGTATTTGTAGGTGATTTGAAAAACTATCCGTTTGAGAGATAGCCTTCGAGTCATCTATGTAGAGAGGCTTCAAACGGACATATCTCCATGCAGCAGCCGTCCTTGCATGGATTTGGTATTTGCATTAAATGCCCATTAAATGCTTGCCCGTTGAATGTGCAGTCTGAATTCAGTCTCCATGTCAGGTTCCGTACGTGCGTGTCCTTCTCGGATTGGTCCACGTCATCAGGTTGGTGAGAATGTCAGAACTTATTCCTGAGCTTCAGGCTTGTCTTATTAAGTTCATTTTGTCTTGAGCCCACCAGTCTTGTCCTGACGCTGAAATTCCTTTTGCATTGCTTGGCTCTACTCCAAGTCTTCCCATTAACTCAGTGACCTCCTGTTCCCTTCAGGACTGAGTTAGTAATGACCTCAGGGTCATACTCTTCATCACTGACACTTACTCAGCCAGCTTAGAGGACTGCCATAAGTTCAGGATGGTGCTCTTCGTCTTCAGGCTCTGAGTCTTGATTGTCACCAGTGAGTTCTCCTCTCACTGAGTACCTGTGAAGTGTAAAATGACTAAGTACTAATCCTAATCAAGACTAGCCTGACAAAGACAGATTAAGGCAAACATCTTTTCAGGGGCTTTGGGATCTTAATCAAAACTGACAATGTCCCAACAATTTCCCCCTTTTTGATGATGCCAAAAAACTGAAAAGATCCTCAAAATATTTAGAGGAAATATGATAAACCTATCTATAAGATAAGACAGTGTTAGAGCAGTTCTTGATAAAGTATAGAATTTAAAACAAACAGCCAAAAAGACAATGAGTTTTTGTCCGAGGGCAGAAATGATAGACTTCATTGATTGATGTGGAAATGGTTACAAGGAATCTAGTCTATTACAAAGAAAGCCTGTGAACACCTAGACTAATCTCATCTCAGGTTTGAGTCCATATCCTGCATAGACTCTTGCCTTCAACTCGTCAAGTCTTCCAGGTTGGTTCACGTATCCTTCAGCTTTGGCTATCTTCAATACTTCCATCATTATGGCCTTTGTGTCATGCTTTTGAGTTCCAGGAACCAAGGGAGGAGCTCGAATGGTGAACTCAGGAGCCTTTACTTGAACTTGAGCTGCATCAGCCTCCTCCAAGATCTTCTGGAATAGCTCAGGATGATTGTCCATCATGTAGTCAGTGAAGTGGGCATTAATATCATCAGTGTCGCCCCACTTCTTCACAACATACCACAATCTAACAAATTCATCCCTTGCATCAGTCCAAAACTCCTTCAATGCCTCTGAGACGAACTCATCGACAAAAGCTTCCCTTACTCCTGATTCTGGCCTACTAACTTGAAGAATTGTTGATTTCCTAACTGTTGGCTTCTTCCTGTACTTCCTCGGCTCAGGCTTCGCCTTCTTCCTCCTTAGCAAGCTGATCACTGCGTCATCCAGTTCTCGCTGTTGAAGTTCATTGATATCAGTCAGCTTCTCAACCTTCTTCTCCAAGATGCGCATCTTCTCCTTCTGAGCAATTTCAGCTCTGCGCATCGCCTCAGATTTCTCAGAGTGATCTCCCCATGCTTCAGCACATAGCTCCGCCACCATCTCCCCTGAGAAAGTGATTGGATCCTTTCTTGAGCTCATGGGAGAAGATCTCTGAATAGGCTTAGGTTGTTGCTTGGAAGGTTCATCAGCCTTTGCCTTTGTTGCCTCCGCCCTCAGTCTGGCAACAACTTCCTCTCCTTCCTTCTCCACTGCCGCTAACCTAGCTGACTTCCTCACCCTTAGTATATTCCCTTCAGGATTGGCTTCAGGGTCAGCTAGAACGGTCTCGCCTTGGTTGACTGCCTCCGATGCCTCAGGGCGGGATCTTTTCTTCTTCTTTTCCCCCTTTTTGGCATCATCATTGGCCTGGGATGGGAGTGACTCAGCTCCACTGTTGATAACAAAAGAGGCTAAAGATTGAACCTCCAATACGCCCTCCTTCAGCATCTCAACTCCCGTGGCAATCCCAGTGCCTGCGTAAGAAACCGAACTGATAACAGCATTGACTTTCTTCTCAAAGACCTCCATAGAGAGTTGGTGTCTTTGTTCAGCCTTGGTGATCCTTGCCTCCACCTCTAAGGACTCACCGCTGACTCTGCTGGCCTCAGTTAGTATCTTTGTCGACTCCTCAGGGCCTTCGCCAAAATGTCTGCCACTGACTGAGAGGTGCGATCCAACTTCCCTGACTCTAGCTCCAGTTTGGACGCTGAGTCCTTCATGGCCTGAGTGACAATAGCTCCAGTCTGAACTGCAAGCCTGTCAACTGCCTGATTCAACTTCTCATCCCTGATCGCATCCCTCTCATCAAGTTTCTTGAGAGTGTTCCTAAGCATCTTCTTGGTGCGCTTTCTCTCATTCCTCACTGACTTGGCCGTGTCAGTCATCGTCCTCTTTAGCAAAATCAGCTCCCTGTTGGCAAGGGTGTTGTAGGCTGACTTTGTCCACCTGATGTTTTTTGCCAGGGCCTTGGAGTCTTCTTCCTTTTCAGCTCGTAGCCTCATCACTTCCTCCTGAAGTTCAGCTAGATTTTCTGTGGTTTTCTCCTGCTTGACCTCCACTATGCTTGTAAATTCAGCACGTCCGACCCCGGTTATTATCACATCTTCATCATCAACGGCCGCATCAGTGATTGCCTGCTTTCCCTTGTCAGCCCCTGCGTCATCAGTCCCTTCGTCAAGGTGCACTGAAGGCAGTTGTGAAGTAGTCAAAGCCGTCTGCTCAGGCTCAGCTAAGCTAACTTGAACCTTAGGAGCAAGTCCCTCGGAACTGAGAGTCTCCTTGGATGCCTCAACATCTTCCTCTCTTGTCTCAGGGCAGGGAATCCCTTCATCGACAGATGTCTCATTGGCAGCTGAGATGTTCACAACATCCTCAGCCACTGGTCCACCCTTGGCACCAGTGTCCTTATAACCTTCCCCCTGAGCCTGAGGCTCAGAGATCATCTCATCAACCTCCTGTGCAGTCTCCTCCACTGCCTTCTCCATATCTCCACCCTGAGCTTCATCATCATCCTCATCATCCTTCTCGTCATCAGACAGGATGTCAGCCTTGCTTTTGGACATCATATCAGCCACTAACTGCTTCAGGTTGTCAAAGTTCAGAAGTTGAAGCCAGCTAGTTAGTCCAAAGAAAGAGCAAATCTTGGCCTCCTCCGCCTCCCAGTGCTCCCAGCCACGAACGTCTACTAGCAGATGTTGCTCCTGCATGTTTGATTGTTTGAAGTCCAACCAAACCTTGAGCTCGATCACATATGCTAGCAGCTCATTGTACTTGTATAGCCCAGGCCAGCACTTTCCTGCCCATTCTGTGGCGTTCTCCCTGAGAGTGCTCTCCAGAATACCTCCTGCCATGTGTTCATCTAATTCCTCCTCCTCCACTTCAAGGAATTCATCCTCTTCAGCTGAAATGGATTTGGGACAGTCCTTGGGATTGGGGTATGCTGGAAAGTCTGTGGGGTTTGGAAGTTTTGGCTCGGCTGACTGGTCAGGCTCATTCGTGTGTGAAGTTGATGGCGCTGACTCAGTAGGCTGATTTGGCTCTGAGGTTTGGGGTGGTTGGGGGTTTTGAGGCGTGGGGTCAGGGATGGAAGGTGCTTGGGTTTCAGGGTGTGGGGGTGTTTGAGTGGGTACTATCTCAGGCTGCAACGACTCAGCCGTCTCGACAGTCTTTCTCACTTCCTCCAAGTCAGAGGCTCCAGGAGAGCTTGATTTCTCCCTCTCACTCACCTCAGGCAGCTTCTTAGCCGGGGACTTTTCGGTTCCCTTTCTAAGCCTCTTTAGGGGCCTCTCTCCCTGAGCACTCTCGTTTCTGACATCATCGTCAGTTCCCTCAGCCTCAGACCCGGCCTTCTTGGGATCAGACTCAGTCCCTGATTTCGTGCTTTTCCCTGACAGCACGATTTTCACCCTCTTCTTCTTCTCAGCCGCGTCCACCTCAGGCTGCTCCACCTCCTCTACTTCCTTACTCCTCTCAAGGAGGTCATCTACCCGTTCAATGAGACTGGTTACCACTCTCTTGGCCTTACCAGCTGGCTTTTTGGCCTGACCCTTTGCTTTCGCATTGGGATCAGTCAGCCCTAGCACTGAATAGGTATCACTCAGTGAGGAAAACATTACCTTCTTTGAGGAGAGACATTTCTCAAAGTCGAAGGTATACCCATGGCAAGCATGAGCAATCAGGATGGACATCCTCGTTCCGAATGGCAAGATGGCACTGACGAATATGTGCTTCTTCTCCTCATCTCGCTTAAGCTTGTCCAACCCAGTCTGATGGAGTTGATCAAGGAAGAACTGCTCCCAGTTCGCTTCCACTCCATCAGCAATTGCTCCCATGAGTCTCAGCTTGGGCAGACTCAGTTGCTCGTGAGAGCCAGTTGCACCCATCACTATCTTGGACACCAAATCCACCAGAGCTCTGTACTCAGGCTTTAACGTATTCTTGTTCTGACGAGCCTTGAACTCCGATGACCCTGACTTGGTCCATTTCCCAAGAAGCTCTCCCTCTGAGTTCTCCTTATATGTTCTTGGGTTGATGCCTGAGAAAGGCAACTTGAAGACTTCCCTCACCGCCCTCCTGACGTCGATAATGACCACCTCTGAGTTGTAGAGAGGTTCGCCGTCGCCGTCCTTCTCTCCCGTCGGCTTAAGGGCAGACACCTTCGTATAAATCTCCCCCTTCCGTAAGAACATATTCAAGTAAGCTTCCACAACTGTTCTTGGGAGCACGGAAATGGGGCGGGTGGTGATGTATGTTTCCAACCCAGCATCGGAAATCCATTTGAAGACTGGTTTGATTTCCTCAACTGTGAGACAGATACCTTCCATGGAGATGACTTGCTCCATGTGTATCAACTTTTTCTCGACAACGTCTATGATCTTGTCGGTTGTCCAGTTGGAATCAAGGAATGCCATTGTTTTTCAAAAAAGAGATTTTTTTTTAAAATTCTGTGTTTGAGCAAGAGAAAACTCAGTGTGCAGATGTGCGTTGTGTTTGCGTAAAAACCTCAAATGGCACTCTTGATTGATAAGACTAAGTCAGTTACTCAAACGTGGGGTTGAGATTAATCCCTGAATTCGAAAGGTTTTGAAATGGGGGGCCAGGATTAATCTCAGCTTCAATCCAAACCCCATGTCAGTCATATTCCGTATAAAATGGACACGTATATGAAAAAGTAACTGTAGCATTAAATGCTCCGTGCGCGTGGGTTTTAAATATGAAAAGACGCGCTTTTAATGAAAACGGAATGCATTTAATAAAGATTTTCAGGACGAAAGACTCAGGGAGACGCTTGTAATTCACACGAGTCAGAATAGAACTCATACCTGTCAAGGAGACATTGTAGCACCCTGATACCTCGCTGAGTCGAGTCTGGCCTGAGTTCCCCCTAGAACCCTACACTGACTGCTCTCCCGGATCTAAGAGTCCTAACTCCACTGACAGTTCTATAAACCTTGCTTCAGCCAAAGGCCTAGTCAAGATGTCAGCTCTTTGCCTGTCAGTGTGAATCTTCTCCATCCTAATGTCTTTCTTCTCCACATGATCTCGAATGAAGTGATGTCTAATATCCACATGCTTGCACCTTGTGTGAAGCACTGGGTTCTGAGTAATTGCTATAGCACTATTGTTATCACAATAGATTGGAACCTGATTAGCAAATACTTGGTAGTCCCTCAACTGTTGCCTCAACCACAAAATCTGAGCGCAACAACTACCTGCAGCCATATACTCAGCCTCCGTTGTGGATGTTGCCACTGAATTTTGCATCTTACTAAACCACGAGATCAACTTACTTCCCAAAAACTGACATGTCCCTGAGGTTGATTTCCTATCAATCCTACAACCTCCATAATCTGCATCTGAATATCCTGTCAGTTCTAAGTTGTCATCTGAAGGATACCATAGTCCCATATTGACTGTCATTTTCAAATACTTAAGTATCCTCTTAGCAGCCTCCAAATGACTTCTTTTGGGATCAGACTGATACCTAGCACACACACCAACTGCAAACGTAATGTCAGGCCTACTTGCAGTTAGGTACAACAAAGAACCTATCAGCCCTCGATACTCAGTCTGATTTACTGAAGTCCCTTTAGTGTCAGGATCCATCTTCCAATTTGTGTTCATAGGGATCCTGGCTGGATTGCTGTTCTGAACACCAAACTTATGAATCAAGTCTCTTGTATACTTGGCCTGATTAATGAATATACCTTAATCAGTCTGCTTGACCTGCAATCCTAAGAAGAAGTTCATCTCTCCCATCATGGACATCTCAAATTTACCAGTCATCAACTTAGAGAATTTCTCACAGAGCTGATGATTTGGTGATCCAAATATTATATCATCCACATAAATCTGGACCAAGAGAATGTCATCACCTTCAGTGATCCTGAACAAGGACCTATCCACAGTTCCCTTCTTGAACCCATGGTCTGTCAGGAATTGAGAGAGGGTATCATACCAAGCTCTTGGTGCTTGCTTAAGTCCATAGAATGCTTTCTTCAAATGGTATACTCTATCTCCAACCTCAAACCCGGGAGGTTGTTCAACATATACCTCTTCATTGAGTACACCATTCAGGAAGGCACTCTTGACATCCATTTGATACACCTTGAACTTCTTATATGTTGTATAGGCAAGGAACAACCTGATAGCTTCCAACCTAGCCACTGGAGCAAAAGTCTCATCATAGTCTATTCCTTCAGACTGATAAAACCCTTTTGCAACCAGTCTAGCCTTGTTCCTTACCACAACACCATTTTAATCCTTCTTGTTCTTAAAGACCCACTTGGTACCAATCACACCTTGATGCCTAGGTCTATCTACCAGTTCCCAAACCTGATTCCTTGTGAACTGATTCAACTCCTCTTGCATGGCAATGATCCAGTTCGAGTCAGTGAGAGCTTCTTCAATGTTCTGAGGCTCTTGCTCAAAGAGAAAGCAACAGAACAATGCACTCTCACCATGGAACCGTCTGGTCCTGACTCCCTCAGTTGGATCACCAATGATTTGATCAATGGGATGATCTTCTAACCATGTTCTCTTGCCAGGAGTTGTTCCTGAAGTACCTGCAATGTTAGTGTCTACAGGCTCATAAAATTCAGGAAACTGAACAGAAGGGGATGATCCTGAGTCAATTCCAAAGGGATTAATAAGTTCAATGTCAGGGACATTGATTCCCCCTTGATGGGGTGACTCAGGAACCGTCTCAGCTGCAACAGCATCTTCATAGACGGTGCTTACCTCAGGTTGAGCCTGTTCCTCAGTCTGAGGCTCAACAATCCCTGATGTGCTGGGCTTAGGAGTGGCACCTGAGTCATCATCCTGATCGTTATCATCATCCCATCTCGGAATTGGCACAGTCTTGATCTTGGGATCAGGTTGATTCTTCAAGCTCAGCCTTGTCACACTCCTTGTGACCTCCTCAGTATCAGGATTCAACACCTTTGCCCTAGACTCATTAGCAGATTCATCAAAGACAACATGAGGTGATTCTTCCACAACAAGGGTCCTACAATTGTAAACCCTGAAGGCTTTACTAACTTCAGAATATCCTAAGAATATTCCTTCATCAGATTTGCTATCAAAGGCTTTCAATTAGGTCTTCCCATTGTTGAGGATGAAGCACTTACAACCAAATACATGAAAATAAGAAATACGAGGTTTCCTTTTGTTCCATGTCTCATATGGGGTCTGAGCATGTTGTTTATTCAGCATGGATCTGTTCTGAGTGTAGCATGCAGTGTTGATTGCCTCAGCCCAGAATTTCTTAGGCAATCCTGACTCAGCCAGCATGGTCCTTGCAGCTTCCTTCAGCGTTCTGTTCCTCCTCTCAGCGACACCATTCTGTTGTGGGGTTCTAGCTGCAGAAGTCTCATGAGCTATACCAAGTTCATTGCAAAAGTCAGAAATATATGAATTTATAAATTCAGTGCCCTTGTCAGATCTGATCTTAGTAATGGACTGATTCTTCTCATTGCTGAGTCTTCTGAGCAACTCTGGAAGCTTCACCTGTGTTTCTTTTTTATTCAACAAGAAAATAACCCAAATATATCTAGAATAATCATCAATAACCACAAGGGTATACTTTCTACCATTCATACTCACAGGTGTTATGGGACCAAATAAATCCATGTGCAAGAGCTGAAGTATCCTGTCAGTGGAATAGGAAGCTTTCTCTTTGAATGATGCTCTGACCTGCTTCCCTTCCTGACAAGCTTTGCACACGTGATCTTTGCTAAAAACTTCATTAGGTAGACCATCAACAAGTGACTGTCTAGAAATTTTGTTAAGAATCTTGAAGTTCAGGTGGCTTAATCTTTTATGCCATAACCAACTGAGCTCTAGAGAGCTTTTAGCAATAAGACAAGTATTAGGAATAGTGCTGCTCCAATCAGCGAGATAAACATTACCTTTCCTTATACCTGATAGAAGCACTTGTGTTGATTTGTCCTTGACTGAAAATATATTCGATGAGAACTCAACACTGAACCCTTTGTCACAGAATTGACTTACTGACAGCAGGTTATGCTTCAGTCCTTCCACAAAGGACACATTTTCCACTCTGACTGTACCTATTATCAAAACACCAAAACCTTTAGTAACACCTTTTGAGTTATCACCAAAGGTTACCTGTGGACCATCTTTAACTTGATATTCTTGGAGAAGACTCTTCATTCCAGTCATGTGCCTTGAGCAACCGCTGTCTAGGTACCAAACAGCTTTGATTGAGTCTCCTCTCCTCTTGTTGTGATCCACAGCCGCCTGCAAGCAATTCAGGCTTTAGGTACCCATTGGGTGTTGGGTCATATCGTGTCAGTTGTACCCTTCGGGATCCAGACTTGCTTCACAACCCTGATGGCCTCAGAGTGGTAAATCTGTCTCCCTGAAACATCGACATACACAACTTTCTTCTTCTTTGCCTGAGAGGAAAATGGTGTATGAGTGTTAGACTTAGGCTTCACAGGAGCCTGAGTGGGTGCCTTTTGGGCTGGCTTCCTGTTCTTCCTAGGTCTGGGTGCAGCAGGTCTTGGGCCTTGTTCTTGATAAGGACCCTGATTTCTATTCCCCCTAGGCAAGTGAGGGAATGGAAAACAGTTAAAGGCCTCAGGATGCCAAAACCACGGGGGTGTCATCATGTTTGGCCTTCCCTGTTGGTATTGCCAAGCATGATGGTACCCTCGCTGACCAGTCTGAGGGCTCTTGGCCTGAGTCTTCCTCTGCTTTCGCTGGGGTTTTCCCTGGCCTGAGCTTTCAGGGGCTTCCTTAGGTTGCTTCGCCTTTCCCTTGGGTTTTGGCTTAACTACCTTAGGAGCAACCCTGACTGTGTCAACAGTTTCTTTGCCCTTATCAGTTTGACGGGCCTGGAGCACAACCTTAGGTGCACTCTGGCCCTTCTGAACAAATACCCTCTCAGTGTTGCTCCCTGACGCAACATGAGACTGACCTTGTGAGGATTTCTCAGGAACATATCCAAGTCCCTTTTTCTTGTTCCCAAGTATCTGGCTGCTATTTTTTTCCTCTCTAGCCACTGAGGATTTATTCATTGCTGCAACCTTTTTCTTGAGAGAGTCCTCACTCTTTTTCAGGATTTCATGTCTGGTAAAGAGGTCATCAAACTTACTCTTAAGTACTTTCAGATCTTCCTTCCTGGCCAGCTCTTCCTCAGCCAGTTCCTTCAGAATCATCTCTCTTGGAAAACGCTCAACATTGATTAAATCAATCTCCTGAGTTAGTCTCACAATTTGAGCTGATTCTTTAAGATCAGACTGAGTGAGTTGTTCGTTCAGGTTTTGAACCTCAGTACTCAATTTCTTGTTCTCTTCTACCAAGAAGACATTAGTTTCCTGCAATCTGGAGAAATCAACCATCAATTGATCAAGGCAGATCTGAAGGTTCATTTCTCTAACTGACTCTGAGCTAAGCTCAGGATTTTGACCAGTGTAAGAAGCACAAACAGAATTTGATGTTACCTCAGGCTCATCCCTAGCCATTAGACAGACATCATCGTACTCGTCATCTGAGAAGAGTTCAGGTGACCTTTCAGCAGGACCGTCAGAATCTGTTGCATCTTCAGCGACCATCGCTCTGCGATCAACAGATCTTAGATCCCTAGTGGCTCTCCTTTCCTCTCTCTCCCTTGCACTCAGCTCCGGGCAGTCGTACTGATAGTGACCAATCTTGTTACAGTTGTAACATGCTACCTGCTCACTTACTCTTTCTTTTCTTGGTTCAGGGTTCCTCCATGAGTCAGGTTCCCTGGTTCTTGGTGAGCTTTCAGCCTTGGTTGGATATCTATCATCGCGAGTACGTCTCTGTTCGTCTCTTCTTTTAGGTTTTGGTTCAAAATATCTCCTTTCATCACCACGTTCTCTCCTCTGGTCAGTGTTCCTTCGCTCCTCATATCTCCTCGAGCTTTGGTGGGTTCCTTCAGGTTTCCTGTCACGTGAGTCCTGATAAAACTTTTTATAACGACCAAACCTGGAATTGAGCTTGTCAAATCGTCTGGCCATCGGGTTGTACTCCTCAGCGAGTTCTTCCCTGCTCATCTCCATCAGTGACTTTGATGAAGAGTTTGATGAGGGCTCAACAGGTTCAGACCTGGCCTTGAACGCCACACTTTTCTCATGAGTTTTCTCCTTCACTTCCTCTTCTGACTGAACTTTCTTTTTTCTTTTGTTAAGATCGAATTCAAGCGCTTTGAGGTCTGAAAAAAGTAAAGCAGAAGTTATGTTACTCATATCCTGAGTGTTCTTAAGCATAATTACACTGTTGTCCCATCTCCCAGGAAGGGCATTCAGGATCTTCGAAGCAACATCTCTCCTTGGGACATCCTTGTCCAGCATCACCAACCCATTCATCAACTTGATGAATCTAGACTCCATTTGATCTATACTTTCGTCAGGCAGCATCTCGAACGCCTCGAATTTCTGAATGGCAATGTTTCTCTTGTTCTCCTTGATCTTTTCAGATCCCTCACACATCCTCGTCAGCTCATCCCAAACCTCCTTTGTCGTCTTTAAGTTCATCAGCCTAGCTGACTCCTCGAAGGGCACCGTATGCAAGATGATGTTTCTGGCGACGTTGTCAAGCCCCACCATCTTGAATTCATCGTTGGTCATGTCTTTCCTTTCTTTAGGAACCTGCACGCCAATTGCAAGATCCTCGTATCCCAGTCCTCTGACGTTAGGAATAGTGATCTTGATCGATCCTTCCCTGAGTACACGCGGCATCTGGTCATGGATGGCATCTAGATGTGCCTCTAATCTGAACTTCCAATAGACAAAGTTAGACACAGAGAATTCAGGTAACGAAGCTTCAAGTCTCCTAGTTTTATGAAAAGCAAACTCAGATCTATTCAGTGACCACCAACAGTTTCTCCTCTGAAACTATTAGTATTCAAAGTCAGTGGTCTTTCGAACCACTGCTCTGATACAAGACTGAGGAATACGTGTATGGGGGGGGGAAATACACGTATACCAATTTTTCAAACTTAAAACTGACTGAGTCCCCTTTTACTCAGAGTAGTAAAGAACTAGGAGCTGATAACACACCTACTGACTACACTTGGTGCTGGTCAGTTGGCTAACTATCCGTTCAAGTTCAGTGTGGAAATGTTTGAGCCCTGAAAGTTTAAAGTCTTGTTTAGTTTGCTTTCTGAAAAACTTGTTTTACTCAATTCTGAATAGTGTTTAGTAGGGCAGTGCTCTTTTGAAGATCAGCCTGATTGATTCAGGCCTGATAAACTTGAATGCAAAGAATGAACGAATAATATGGCAAGTATGCACAATATCAAAGCAGTAAGAACACAAGGAGTTTAACGTGGTTCAGAGACTCAAGCTCCTACGTCCACGGCCTGATTTAACAGGAAATCCACTCAAGGGATTCTTGTTTTTAACGTGCCAAGGTGCACCAAGACCAGCTAACTTCACTGATCTATACAACTCCACTTACTAACACACTAACTGACTTACTCCCAACAATCCTAACTTAGGGTTTTGGTTTCAGTTTGGATTCCAACTAAGTTGAGATTATCCTTACAAGGCAAAGCTATGCTAAGGATTGAATAATCTCTCTAAGCTTAAGATAATGCTATTTAGCTCTTGGAATACAGAATAACTCTCAGTTGCTAAGAAACACTTGGGAAATTTGGATGTTTTCGAGTGCTTCTCTTAAAGGCTGAATGCTTTGAGTGCTTGAGAGTTTGAGTAATTTCTGGCTTGGAAATTTCCCGTGACCTTGAATGGGTTCAAGGCCTTCTGTATTTGTAGGTGATTTGAAAAACTATCCGTTGGAGAGATAGCCTTCGAGTCATCTATGTAGAGAGGCTTCAAACGGACATATCTCCATGCAGCAGCCGTCCTTGCATGGATTTGGTATTTGCATTAAATGCCCATTAAATGCTTGCCCGTTGAATGTGCAGTCTGAATTCAGTCTCCATGTCAGGTTCCGTACGTGCGTGTCCTTCTCGGATTGGTCCACGTCATCAGGTTGGTGAGAATGTCAGAACTTATTCCTGAGCTTCAGGCTTGTCTTATTAAGTTCATTTTGTCTTGAGCCCACCAGTCTTGTCCTGACGCTGAAATTCCTTTTGCATTGCTTGGCTCTGCTCCAAGTCTTCCCATTAACTCAGTGACCTCCTGTTCCCTTCAGGACTGAGTTAGTAATGACCTCAGGGTCATACTCTTCATCACTGACACTTACTCAGCCAGCTTAGAGGACTGCCATAAGTTCAGGATGGTGCTCTTCGTCTTCAGGCTCTGAGTCTTGATTGTCACCAGTGAGTTCTCCTCTCACTGAGTACCTGTGAAGTGTAAAATGACTAAGTACTAATCCTAATCAAGACTAGCCTGACAAAGACAGATTAAGGCAAACATCTTTTCAGGGGCTTTGGGATCTTAATCAAAACTGACAATGTCCCAACAGCTGTTTTAGATGATTAATTGATCATCAAACAATTACGTGTGATTGATCACTAACGTAATTAGTGAATACGGATTTTTGGGTTTAGATAGATTAGAATCGTATAAAAGCTTACGTGTTTAAGTTCGATTGTAAGTTAATCGAGCTGCTTTGGATTCGTAATCGAAGTTTGGACGTGTATAATAATTTGTGTCTGTTTTATTAGCTGAAAAAATCTAAGTATTTATAGACAATTGCCTAGCAGGAGGTGTCGTGACTTTTGGCCTACCAGGCCTGCATGCACGACACATGGCCTTTGACTAAGTTGACCTTATCTAGACTAAATTCTATCCTTATCTTGTTGGACTTGCTCGCAGTCAAGAGCTGCTCGTCATATCGGACTTGATCTGGAGGAATCTTTAGTCTGATTTTGTTGGTCTCTTGCCTTAGTTACTCTTTTGGTATAATGGTTGGATCTGGTCGGCGATATGCTAATTGAGCTCATCAGGTAGCTTTTATTCTGATTTTGTTCGCCTATACGTCTTGATCGCATGCAGGTTCTGCTCGCCAGATATCTTGGGTGAATCATGAGTTAATTCCACTTTAATCCTTAAGTGCTTTGCGCTAATCCTGGTCGCCCAAATGTTGTTTCTGCTCGCCTATCAACAATTGCCCCCTTGCCGATCAATAAATTGTGAAGATGGTGAATGAGCACTTTTTGGGTTGGTAACTTTTAAGTGTCACTGGTGCGAGCAAGAATGTCGCGGGGGCGAGCAACTTTTCACGGGCGGACAACATTGGTCGAGCAGACTTGGGTCGGGGACGGTTGGGATCCCAAGGTCTGGGTACGGCTCGAGGTGTGACGTGGGCGGAATGTTTGTTGCCGCCCACGCGCACATGATCCCGAGGTGACGCGCCTTCCCACTTTTTCGGGCAGGTGCTGCACGCGCCCAGAAATTGCATTTTAGTCCTTTGATTCTTTAACTTGCTCGCCCGGTACCCCATTTTTTCAGAGAGTATATAAAGAAAAAAATTGCGATTTTTTGTCATTTTTACTGTTTATTAAGCGCGAATCTCTCATTCTTTCCTTTTTCAAATTTCCGGCGATTGTTTCCAGTTTCCGGCGACCTTCAAACGACTTCAAGGTAGTTTCTTCTTTGCTTTCTTCTTCTCTTTCTTCTTTTCTTGCGTTGTGTATGTCCTTGTTACATAAATATCCCTACTCCGCCGTGGAAAGTCCTAAACCGCTGAGTTCTTCTTCGCCGGATTCGGCAAATCACTCAAAACTTTTTTTCCTTAACTTATTGGATGTCGTCGCACTCTGAGACCGGTTCTTTCCCTCCCCGGAACCCCGAAAAATGGCCAGTAGAAGAGAATCCTCCCATTGTCAACCTGGAATCCGATCCCGAGGTGGCTTCGGTTGCACGCTCTGTTAATTCTGGAGCTCGTCCCTCCGGGGAGAGAGAAGAGCGAGCAAATCCTGCTCGCCAGCTCTTGGAGGAAACGAGCTCGGACCTCCACGAGAACGATGACGAAGGGGTCGAGGTACTTCAGCCGGTGAACCTCGACGAACTAACCTGGGCCTATCTAAGAGACATCAACTTTCCTGTGCCCAGACTGATCGAGCATCGGGTTCCAGTCGCGGTTGCTCGCCGTGTAGACTGGGACGAGTACGAAAAGGAGCATTCAAACCGATTCATCATTCCTGCTCGCGGGGTACAGAAGCTTAAAACGACTGAGTTCGCAGCGAGCTGTATCGTGTCCGCTGTTACCGAGGAGGACTTGCCGGGGATTCGGAGGGACTACAAGATTCCTTTCGACATCCCGATGTACGCTCCTTTGGTGGATGACAGAGCTGATCGCCCACCACGTGGATTGACGGCGATCAACCTGGCTACCTTGAATGCTGGAGTTTCTCTTCCGTTGCATCCTTTGGTCGGCCAATTCCTTCAAGACGTGAACTTGGCTATCACCCAACTTACTCCCGTTGGGTGGATAAATTTGATGGCTCTGATGGTGATGTTCGCCCTAGAGGGATACCCCAATAGGTTGTCCGCCGAAGAGGTTGGCTACCTGATGACGATGACCGGCTGCACTGGGGAAGAGGCGGGCTGGTACTATCTGAAGGCGCGACCAGGCCAGAAACTGGTTGAGGACATCCCTGGGAAGGTGCGAGACTGGAAGTATGGCTGGTTCTGGGTCGGAGGCGACTGGCGTGCTTCTGATCGCTCTTCAGGGGGTCCTGAACGAACTGAGACCCCGGCGGAGTTTAGGGAATTAAAGCGTGAGTCTTACCTCTTCTATAACTTTGAAGTGGTTAGACTAATTTTAATTCTCTTTTTCCTTTGTTTCAGGTCCCAAAAACTTGGGGTGGCGAACTGTAAAGAATAACATCAGCGATCAATTCTTGTTCGTTGCGTGTTTGATCGCCCTTCGTCGCCGAGAAGATCGAAGTATTGGCCATCTTTTCTCTGAGGATACACTGCAAGTTGCCCATCTCACTACTTATCCTCACCATCTTGAGGCTCTAGCTCGTATCCCAGAGGGTAAGTATCTTTTCATATCGGGCGAACAAATCTGGTCGGCCTTATACTCAGTGTTAACTTGTTTTTTATGTCCTTTGCAGATCAGCTTGCCACAGTTGCTCTTCACCCTTCCTTCTTTGAGCTTGATAACCGGGTTTGGGAGATGCCGACTAAAAGAGGACGCAAGAAGTTGGATCCCCTCTCGAAGATTATTGCCCTAGCGGACAAGGGTGGAAAAGGCGATCCAAGGCAAGCCGGAGGGTCGAGCTCGGCACAGCCACCCGCCCCAGTGGCGAGTCCACCCAAGACCTTGGTTCCGAGGACGAAGAGACTTCTTCGTGGAGACGGCACTCCCGTCTCTGATACTGAAAAAGCTGCCAAGCGAGCAAAGACTGCTCAAGACAAAGTGACCGTGGCTGTCCGACCATCCGAAGGCGACAGCGAGCAAACTCCTTTCGTAGAGCGTCCCGGCGAGCAAGCTCTGGTCGCTACTGCTCGCGAAGGACCCGGCCCTTCAACCGACCCCACCTACCTCGGATGGGACAAGGGTCGTCTTGATAGGTACAATTCTCTTCGCCCAGGATACTTAGCATTTTCTTTTTCTTTTTTTATTAACTGAAGATTTCTCTCCAGCTACTCGCCCGAGCAGTACCCTGGGCGGTCTAACTTGGTACACCGTTTTGCCTGCTCAAAGGTGCCGACCAACCTTCGCAAGATCCCAGATTCTTTTGTTCGCCGCGCTTCTGAGGTCGTTGCTCGTAGCTGGACTAAGGAGCTAAACGAGACCGTTAAGATACAGGCGCCTCGCGATAATGGCCGTCTGTGTCTCGTTGAGGCGGGCAACACCTTGGCGGCCGTGCAGCGTTTGGTCGACCAGGTTGAGGATCTCGAGAAGGATTCTCGTCAGCATGCGGCCACCGTCAGCCATATCACCAAGGAACGGGATGATGCTAAGGCGGAGGCGAAGAGGATTGTCGCCGACCTCGAGAATAAAGCCAAAGCTCATCAAGTTAGCGAGCAACGTGCCCTGGACCTGCACGTCAAAGTTTCCGAGGAACTGAAGGTCAAAATGGCCGAAGTCAAGCAGATGCGAGCTGATCTTGCTCGCGCTCAGCAGCAGAAGGAGGTCGCCGAGAAATTCGCGACCGAGGCGACGGCCAAAATTGCGGACCTTGAATCCCAGCTCGCCAACTCCATTACCCAAGAGGAACTTATTCCTAAGATGGAGGTGAGCTCAATTCTGGGTTACGTGACAGGCTATGCTGAGAGCATCCGAATTGCTCACGAATTCAAGGCTGCCGCAGTCGTTAAGGAGATCGGCAAGGAGCTGTGCAACTTCGTCGAATCAAATCCTCCAGCCCCGGGCACAACTCTCCAAATTGGCGACCTGCCTGACTATGGAGTCAAGCTCGACTTCATCGGCCCTGAAATAATTATTACAAGTCCTCCCGAGGACGAGGAAGAAGAAGAGGGCGATGTTGCCGAGGGCGAGCAAATCCTGCCTGCCGATCAAAGTGAGAGAGCTCTAAAAGAGCGTGCTGACGCTGAGGGGCTAATTGCCGAGCTAACTCAAGTGGTCCCAGTTGACCCTGCCCTCGAAGGCTCTCCTCTAGAAGATCCCAAATATGATAATATCTCTCCACCTGTCGGGTAAGGATCTTAGCGGACAGGATTAGCTAGGGACGTGTACTCTTTTTTTTTTTTTCGTCTTCGTTGTAATTTTCTTGGGCGATCAAGCCTTATCTTTAATGAAACTATTTTGCTCAATTGCTCGTCTTTTTGTCTTACATTAATTGTTCTTTGCATATTTATCTATGCCTCAACAATCTTAATGTAGTTGGGTCTTGTTCCTTAGGAACTTTTTGGCCTTAGGATTTGATGGGCTTTTGGCCTTAGGCTATGTCCATTTAAAAACGAACAGCCTTTAATGGGCTTGGTTGTATAATCAACTTGCGCCTTGAGCTCACATTTCTGTTTTGAACGAACAACTTAATATTGAACAAATATTAAAAATTACAAGTATCAAATGCGACCAAGAATGTAATCCTGCACTAGCTAGGTTGGATTTGCTCGACAAAAATAATGTTAAGCTTCCAACCATTAAAAACATAATTTACATCAGGAGTCAAAGTTGCTCGACTACTATACAATTTGTCAAGGCATCTTTAAACTCTCAAGAGGAAATAAAACCATATAAGATACCGGCATTCTAGCACGCTACCAGACTTGACCCAATTCAACTTTGTTCGACCATTTATACTTGGTGAAAATTTCAAAAAATTAGGCAAGTTTTTGGATCCATCTTGTATCTCTGCCATTCCAGTTCGCCCAATGGACTTAGTAGCTCGCCCAACTCAACTTCACTTTTTCATGAGGTAAAACTGGTCGTCTACTGAAAGTATTTTCTTAGGTTAGCTGCATTCCAGGAATATTGGGCCGAGTTGCCATCTAAGTCTTCTATGTCGTACGCTCTATTGGGTAACCTGTCTGTTACCCTGTATGGGCCCTCCCAAGTCGGGCCAAATATGCCTGGAGGTGGGGCAAGTTTTTTCCTTAGAACAAGGTCACCAACTTCGAACTTTCTTATCTTGACTTGGGAATTATAATAACGCTCTGCTCTTTGCTTGTACGTAGCATTCTTTAGCTCAGCATGTAGTCTCCTTTCTTCGAGTAAATCTGTTTCTGTGGCCAAAGCAGAATGATTTGCTTGTTCATCAAAACTGGTCGTCCTGACTGTGTTGGTCTTTAATTCAATTGGTATCACCGCCTCTGTTCCGAAGGCCATTGCAAAAGGTGTTTCTCCGGTGCTTGACCTGGGAGAAACCCTATATGCCCACAGGACTTCCGGGAGTTTTTCTGACCAGCTACTTTTGCTTTCTGTCAGGCGTATTTTCAATGTATGCTTTATGATCTTATTTACAGCTTCAACTTGCCCGTTTGACTGGGGATGATAGGGAGTTGAATAGTGTTTCCTGATCCCCCACTTTCTACAGAAGTCTCTCAACTCCTTTCCGTCAAACTGCGGGCCATTATCTGTCACAATTGTTCGTGGAATTCCAAAGCGACAGATAATGTTCTGCTGTGTAATCTTTACCATGGCCTTCGCTTCTGTCCACTTTGTATAATAATCGACTGCTATGACGGCGAATCGAACATTTCCCACTCCTGCCGGGAAAGGACCAATAATGTCAATTCCCCATCTTGCAAATGGCCATGGACTATAAACCGATACAAGCTCTTGGGCCGGGGCATGAATACTTGGAGCAAAAACCTGACACTGGTGGCAAGCCTTGGCTAACTGGATTGCATCTTTTCGTAAGGTTGGCCAATAATAACCTTGCCTTACAGTTTTGTAGGCTAAAGCTTGCCCCCCAGTGTGATTTCCACAAACTCCAGAATGTATATCCTCCAGGACTGTCCTTCCTTGCCCCCTAGACAAACACTTGAGTAGCGGGAGTGAAAAGCCTCTTTTGTAAAGTTGTTCATCTACCAGAGTATATCTGGTTGCTTGTTTCTTGATTCTTTCAGCCTCAAATGAGTTGCTTGGCAACTCCCCGTCTTTCAAGTATTTGGCTATAGGAATACTCCAATTGTTGTCGTCGTTATGTTTGACTACTTGGTTTACTTCGTAGTCCATTGTTGATGGTTGGAGTTTTCTGGTAATGACAATGTTCGTCAGATCTGCTGGCCCATCGCTTGTTGCTAACCTTGCTAGGGCATCAGCTTGTGTGTTGCTCGTTCGTGGTATCTGTTGGATAAATACTTGGTCTAACAGAGATACCAAGTGAGCAACTATTCGTTGATACTCGATCATTTGCTCGTCTCTGGCCTCATATTCACCTCGTACTTGGCTTACAATGAGTTAGGAGTCTCCGAAAATCTGGAGTTGTCTTACTCCAACAGCTAGTGACAAGTGAAGACCTGCAATGAGGGCCTCATACTCAGCTTCATTGTTGGTGGCCATGAATTCAAATCTGACTGCTGAAGTGAATACTTGCCGGTCGGGACTGATGAGCACTATTCCTGCCCCCGAGGCCAGATTCGTTGACGAACCATCCACATAAAGATGCCATGGGTGATCCAGCCCTCTCGTTGGATTTTGAGGGAAGGTTAGTTCAACTATAAAGTCGGCCAACGCTTGTCCCTTAATCGCGGTTCGAGGTGCATATGTCACGCCAAACTGGCTTATTTCTATGGACCACTTCAAAAGACGGTCAGCGGTGTCGGGTCGGTGTAGTATTTGTTTGAGTGGGAAAGTTGCCAATACTTTGACTTGATGATCGAAAAAGTATGGTCTTAACTTCCTAACACTCATGACAAGAGCATATGCCAGCTTTTCGGTTGGTGAGTACTTCACCTCAGCATCATGCAGGGCCTGGCTGACATAGTAAATTGGCAGGTGAAACTTGCCATCCGCCTGAACTAACACCGAACTTATGCCCGTGTCAGACGCTGCCAGGTATAGATATAACTTTTCACCGGGAATTGGTTTTGACAGAATTTTTACATCTCCCAGATATTCTTTTAATTGATCAAAGGCTTTCTGGCAGTTTTCCGTCCAGGCAAAGTTGCCCTTTTTGATGGCCTCAAAAATTGGACGGCACGTGTCCCCCGATCGTGATATGAACCTGTTTAAAGCGGCTAGGCAACCGGTCAACCTTTGCACTTCTTTAACAGAACGTGGTGGCTCCATATCGACGATCATTTTCACTTTTGTTGGATTAGCTTCGATTCCACGTTTGTTGACCAGATGGCCCAAGAACTTCCCGGAATGCACTCCAAAACTACTTTTCTTTGGATTTAACTTCATATTGTATCTTCGAAGTATGTCGAACACCTGGGAAAGATGATGGAGGTGATCTTCTTTCTGTGTACTCTTGACGACTATGTCGTCGACGTACACTTCCACCGTTTCTCCAATATGTTCGTCAAACATCTTGTTGACCAGCCTCTGGTAGGTTGCTCCATCATTGATTAGACCAAACGGCATCCTCTTCCAGCATAACAATTTTTTGTTAGTATAAAAGGCCGTATTTTCTTGGTCATCTGGGTGCATCGGAATCTGGTGGTATCCTGCGAAGGCATCCATGAGTGTGAACATTTTGTGACCGGCAGTACTGTCCACCAGCTGATCGATGTGCGGGAGCGGAAAGTTGTCCTTCAGGCATGCTGCATTAAGATCTGTAAAATCTATGCATAGCCTCCAGGTTCCGTTCGGCTTCCGTACCAGGACAGGATTTGCAACCCATTGTGGACATAACGCTTGTTTAATTAAGTCGTTGTCCAGTAACTTTTTGACTTCCTCGTTTAAAGCTTGATACTTGTCTGGTCCATATTTTCGCCGTTTCTGGTGGACAGGTTTTCGGACTGGGTTGATATTCAACCTGTGACAAGCATCCTTCGGATTGATTCCCACCATATCAGCATGGGACCATGTGAAGACGTCTAAGTTAGCCTTCAGAAAGTCCGTCATGCGAGTTCTGTAAGGCTCGGGGAGTTCAGACCCGATGTAAAGTTCAAGATCATCACGTTCAGGATCGATCTTGATGGCCTCCAACTCTTCAACTGGAGTTGCCCGTCGTTTTTGCCCCTTCCATCAAGGGTCAACTATTGGTCCCTCTGGACTTAGTTCATCTTCGATGTCCATGGGTTCGGCACCCAACCGGGGGTCAAAATCTTTAGCTAGCTCTGGGCAGGGTTTGGTCGCTACGGCTGGGCCCTTATGGAAGTTATTCGGACATGTTCTGTTAACTATAGGTGGCAATATTGCATCTGGCAAGGTTTGTTCGCCACCTTGCAGTATTTGCTCGCCCGTGGGCGAGGGCTGATCGTCTTCGTCCATCTTATCATTTTGAGCTCCGAGAATATCCTCCAAGATTGAGGGTTCATTTTCAGGTTGGCTGGTTGACGCTTCCATCATAGATACTTGTCTCTGTCTTGACTGAATTTGCAGAAGACATTCTCGAGCTTTTCTCTGGTCTCCCTTTATCGTGCCAACTCCACTTGCCGTTGGGAATTTTATGCAATAATGGTAAGTAGAACAGGCGGCCCTGAATTCATTTAAGAAAGGTCGACCCAAGAATCCGTTGTACGTTGACTCTTGATCAACGATCAAGAAATCCACCATTCTTGCGATATTTTTCTCGGGCTCTTTGACCGTCACAAGTTGCATAGCGAAAGTTACTATTCCCAACGGGATTGTCACAACATTTACGAATCCCAGAATACGGTGATTTGTGTCTCTGATATAGCCTGCATAATCTCCCATTTGGTCAAACGTCTTTTTGAAAAGGACATTAGTGTAGGCTCCAGTATCCACCAGCAATCTATGCACCCTGGTTTCCATAATCTTGGCACATATCACAAGCGAATCGTTGTGAGGGGTCAGTACTCCTTCCAAATCTCTGTCGATAAAAGTTAATTCCGATGCTTGCATGGTAGGTGGAATAATCCCCATTTCTTATACATGACCGATCGCTCGTAATTCTGCCTTTCTTTTTCGATTAGAAACTGGTGGTCGTCCATCAGAATAACCACCTATGGGCCCTGCAGGTTCCATCATCTGGATATCTGGAACTGGTCCTCCGGCTGGCGCCTGAGCTGGTCGCCCAGCTCGATTCCGATGAGGTGCCGGTTCCAGGTCTTCTTCATCAGAATCTTCGTCTCTGTTTCTCTTGCCGGGCTGTCTTTTAACAAACTCGGATAGCTTTCCTTCTTTGTAAAAATGCCACAACTGCTTCAGCAAATCACGACATTCGCTTGTAAAGTGTCCCACGCTCTGGTGGTAGGCACAATATTTATTCTGGTTCAACTTGCTTGCATCTTGACGTATTTTACGGGGAGGTGTGAGCAATTCTTTGTCTCGAACGTTATTATAAACTATATCGATTGATACGGTAAGAATGTGGTTCAATTTGTCCTTCAGCTCCGTTCCTTCAGTAAATGCTTTCATGTTCTTGGGAGCTCGATAACCAGTTCCAGTCTTCTTCGCACCCTCTTTCTGCTCTCCTTTATCTCCCATGTCCTTTTGCAAGGCTTCATGCATGGAGACAAAGACGCCTGCCCGATCCCGAAATTCGGCATATGTCTTCGGGCATCTTAGGTGTATCTTTCCAGAGTTCAGTGCCCTTCTTGAGCCCAGCCAGGACGGCCACAATCTTGGTGTCTTCACTGACAGACTCCCCTTCTAACAAGACCTTGTCGAATCTTTCCAGATACGATCGGTCCGACTCGTCGTCAGTTTGTTTCAAGTCGGATAACCGATGTCTTTGGGATAGATAAGACCCGGCTGTAGAGAAATGGGATAAGAACTCTTTGCCCAACTGGGCAAACGAATGAATCGAAGCTGGTGGCAAAGTTGAAAACCATTTATGGACACGATCTCCCAGAGTCAAAGGAAAGTTGTGACATTGTGTTGCGTCACTTGCCCCCATTGACACCATGTAATTCATATACTTCATCAGATGCACCCGGGGGTCCGCCGTGCCCTCATACTGGATACTTGCCGGAAACTAAATCTTTTGTTGAATTGGAGCCTTCAGAATCACCACAGATAGAGGTGAGAGTGGAAGAGTTGTGTTCCCATATCCTCTTTGTTGATCTAGCTGGCCCTGCATGCTCTCTATGGCCTTTCTCATGGAGGCGAGTTCTTCCAAGGATCCCCCCTGACTCTGAGGCTGTCCGGCGAGCAGAGGCGCACAGCCGTCTGTTCGCTCCAGTCCCTCATTGGGAGCGGGAACCCCCTGGATTGGCCTCCTAGGATTGGGCTCTGCATTTGGGCCAAGGCGACCAAAAGCTGAGCTAGTCAGCCTGTCATGGACTGACTTGCGAGCAGGTACTATAGCTGGGCGAGCTGCCCCTGCATTGGGATGGACTTCCATGATTCCCTGGCCACGATGACCTAATCTTTCAAGAGCACTTTGGCGTGTGCCATGACTCCCTGCCATGACCGGATTCTGAGTCGAACCTCCCTGACTGGCGGCCTCGACGTGCTACTTTTCTTTGCCTTTGGCCTTACGAGCTTGGGCACTATCTGCCTCATTCAAATGACCCCCCTAGCCTTTTCATGTTCACGAGTCTTTGTGGGGCTACACCTTGCTCGCAAATATGAAGGGCCAGGTTGGGCTTGTTGTCTTTGCAAAGCCTGGAGCATGGCAATTGTGTGCACCAATTCGTTGGGATTACGAGCAATGGCGTCCAACTCCGGTGGTACTAACTGACGAGCAACATTAGTTTGATTCCCTTGGTCATTTCTGCTCGCCCTTGCTCGCCCTCCAGCTTGGGACATCCGGGAGTGTGAATCCCTGGTTATATGTTGTGAACGTTGTGTCTCTCGTGATTGAGGCATGTTCACGGTAGATATCAAGTGTTGTTCTTAGTGTGCTTGAATTTTCCTCAAAAGTTCAAACTTGTTCCTTAATCTTGGGGTAATCTTCCCGTATTCAACGATTCGGAGGTTCGAACCCTCCTTCTAGCGCCAATTTGTTGATGATCAGTTCTAATCTTGAAGATTAATGGCTGTTTTAGATGATTAATTGATCATCAAACAATTACGTGTGATTGATCACTAACGTAATTAGTGAATACGGATTTTCGGGTTTAGATGGATTAGAATTGTATAAAAGCTTAAGTGTTTAAGTTTGATTGTAAGTTAATCGAGCTGCTTTGGATTCGTAATCGAAGTTTGGACGTGTATAATAATTTGTGTCTGTTTTATTAGCTGAAAAAATCTAAGTATTTATAGACAATTGCATAGCAGGAGGTGTCGTGACTTTTGGCCTACCAGGCCTGCATGCACGACACCTGGCCTTTGACTAAGTTGACCTTATCTAGACTAAATTCTATCCTTATCTTGTTGGACTTGCTCGCAGTCAAGAGTTGCTCGTCATATTGGACTTGTCCTGGAGGAATCTTTAGTCTGATTTTGTTGGTCTCTTGCCTTAGTTACTCTTTTGGTATTATGGTTGGATCTGGTCGGCGAGATGCTAATTGAGCTCATCAGGTAGCTTTTATTCTGATTTTGTTCGCCTATACGTCTTGATCGCATACAGGTTCTGCTCGCCAGATATCTTGGGTGAATCATGAGTTAATTCCACTTTAATCCTAAAGTGATTTGCGCTAATCCTGGTCGCCCAAATGTTGTTTCTGCTCGCCTATCAACAGAGCGGACCGCCACATGGGGACAGTGATAGACCTCTGTAGAAAGAGACGCATAAAATGTGAAAGGGGTACTCAAAAGAATAGGTAGATATAATTTAGGATTTTTTTTTAGAGGAGAGTATAATAGGTATTTTATAATGAATTGAGGTGTATCTTCAATTAATGGAGGGGTATATAGCCACACATTTCAAAAAATATAAAATTATTTTAGTCTATTTTTACTATCATGTATAATCAAAGTTCTTAGCAATGACTCAAAAAGTATGAACGAAAATTTTTGAAAAATTAAATAAAAAATATAAATTGTTATATGAAATATTCTACAAATATAGAATACATATAGTAACCCATATTAAACCCCATAGTATGTGGCTATTGTTTTATTTTTCTATACTCTGCATCACATCCACAATCATCCCCACTTTTCACATCCACCAATGCTACACCAACAACCAAGAAGTGTAATTTTGTATGGTCAATCATCAGATTTTGCCGTCGTTGAGAGATCAGGCAGTGGAGGGACTGCTATACGCGCCGATGGTGGCGGAGTGTCTGCTGCCATTTCTGGTGAACTACAACGTCCGGTTGCGGGACAATGTGCCAACATGTATGCTCGCGGATCCCATGATTGTTTGGGTAAATTCGTGTAACTCCAACAATGATCTAGCCTTACTTAAGTTCAAATAGTAGCATGAATAATGTATTGCTGTTTAGTTTTAATTATAAGTGGTTTTTTATAGGGGTACGACGGGTTTGTCATTTCTGGGAAAAGATCATCAGGAAATGGAATATCAAGATAATAATAGAGGCTTCTTCATGCCTGATTCTGTCGCTCCAAATTTACTCTCTTGATGCACACATCCGTTTCTTGCTTGATTTTGTGAAGACTTATAATGTTGATGGAGATTTAAGTAAAGGAGCACAAGAATTAGGTATCAAATTGCATGTGCAGCCCACAAGGCTGGATTTATTCACTATAAAAAACACTCTGTTTTGCGATAGCTTTTGCGACAGAAATTCGGTCGCAAAACACATTTTGCAACGAATTTTGTGACGGACACGTGTCCATAGATAAAACAGCTGTAGCAAATATTTGCGATGGAATTTGGGCATCCATTGCAAATTTACGACAGCTATTTCCATCGCAACATGCCCGGGTCATGACCCGATCGAGTTGCCAAAATTTATGACGGACGAGGCACCGTCGCAAAAATGGCCGAATTTCTGTTTTTATGTCACCGGAAAACTTTGTGACGGGCACATATCCATCACAAAACATAAACTTACGATGGACATGTGTCCGTCGCATATCACGGGCCTAGAAGAAAAAAGATGGTTCATGTGGTTCGAACCCGGACCGTCCGTGTATTCAGGGTGAGTGTGAATCACTGGGCCATCGACCCTCAAGCTATATATTTCGGCCCATCTTTCATATTAGCCTTATTGGGCCTGGAATAATTAATTCCAAATTCGCATCCAAGGGGAATCGAACCTAAGACCTCTCTTGCATGTAGAAAGGGCGTGCGCCATTGGGACACTTGCTTCTATTGTTTGATTTCTTGTAATTAATTGAATATGTATTCAAATGGATTCATTTTTTTTATAATTCATCAAATTAATTCTTTTTCGTTTCTAACTTGTTTTAATAAATGTTGTTACCAATTATATTTTTTTAATTTTTTTAATTTTTTTAATTTGAGAACGTGTAATATTATAATTTGTTCATTTGTACGTAACTAATTGTATATGTATCCAAATTGATTCATTTTTTTATAATTCATCAAATTGATTCCTTTTCGTTTCTAATTTGCTTTAATAAATGTTGTTAGCAATTATTTTTTAATTTTGTAAATTTATTTAATTAGAGAAAGTTTAATATTATAATCCATTCATTTGTACGCAATTAATTGTATATGTATCCAAATTGATTTTTTTTATAATTCATCGAATTAATTCCTTTTCGTTTCTAACTTGTTTTAAAATTATATATTTTTTATTTTGTATATTTATTTAATTCGAGAACGCGTAATGTTATAATATGTTCATTTGTACGCAATTAATTATATATGTATCCAAATTGACTCTCTTTTTAATAATTCATCAAATTAATTCCTTTTCGTTTCTAACTTGTTTTAATAAATGTTATTACTAATTATATATTTTTTATTTTGTAAATTTATAAAATTTGAGAATGCGTAATATTATAGTGCGTTCATTTGTACGCAATCAATAGTATATGTATCCAAATTAACTTATTTTTTTTATAATTCATCAAATTAATTCTTTTTTTTTCTAACTGGTTATATATACAGTAGTTCAATAATTCTAATCGCCATCCTCTTCCTCTTCTCCATCCTCTTCATCTTCATCTTCATCTTCATCATCTTCATCCTTCTCTCCATGCTCTTGTCCGTCACCCTCGTCGCTTTCAATCATTATCATTTCTAGATTTGCAGCTAGTAAGTCCACAAAAATATGCACATTTTGTTATCGAGCTCTGTTTGAGCCTCTTGTACCTCCATTTGAAATGGTTTTGTTGGTTCTGTATTGTCTTTCTTTAACGGATGAGAAAGTTCAACCAAGGATCTTGCCTTCACTTTGTAAATTGTCCTCAAGTTGGTCTTACCTGATCCCGGGTATTTGCAATATATACTTGAGATGCTTGCATTGTAAAAACATAAGGATCGTATTCCGCCAGAAACTTCTGTCGGGTGTTGATATCAACAATCTTGTTGAACTGTCTTTACTCCAAGGTGAAATATGTCAATTAATTTAGAGTTATTCAGAAGCTCAATTAATTAATGGACTAGTTAATCTTAAACGTGGGAAATAATAACCGGGAGCCCATATTATCGTAATATGGATTAAGATGGATAGTGCAATATTAATTTATTAGTGGTACTAATTAATATTAATGGGTTGAATTATATTGAGGCTCAATATTGAAATTCAGAAGTCCATTGGAGGTCCAATCTTAATTCTCCTAAAGGCCCATCAAGTAGCCCAAATTAAGAAGCCCAATAATGATAAGGTGATTAAAATAAAAGAAAATATATTTGCTGATATTTTCATGGTATTTTCAGAAAAGATATATTAGGAGAAAGAAAAGATCTTGTTGATTTTCTTGAAAAGATATTATGGAAGATAAGTATTCTTGGAATACAAGATTATCTCATATATTCAAGAAGATCCAAATCTTGGATTCTTTCTTTAATATTTTCCAAAATATGCTTATTAGGAGAAGGTTGAGATTTTTGTGGAATATTTTATTATGGAGAAAAGAATATATGGGATATATTCAAGATTTCTTGGAGGCCAAGAAAAAAAATTTATCTCCCCTAAAATACACCAAAATTTCATTCACCCTCACCTATATATAGGGGATGATTATTTCATCTCCAGTTTACTTTTCACAGCGTTGAAAAAAAAAATCAGCAACACTATTTTTTCTTTCTTCCTTGTTATTTTAAATTGCTTGAAAGCACTTCCTACCGGGTGATCAAGCAAGGCGAAAGAGACATACTTGAGAAGGTCTTTTGGTTGATAGCATGATCTTGATAGTCCCGTTGTTATCAAAGGTCATATCTACAAGAGGTACAAATTATGTGAACTCCTAGTTTTTCCGCGTTAGGTTTTCATGTGAATTAATTCAACATGCATGATGATAAAATTATTGTTGGAATTATTATTTGAATTAATTAGGATTAATTCATGCTAGTAATAATTGAATTTAAATTTGTATTTAAATTTCATCCCGAATAGTTTCCGGGCACCCCTGTTTTCCCAACACAACATATCAGAGGTTGGTGAACAAGATGTTCGACAAACAAATTGAAGATACTGTGGAGGTCTACGTAGATGATATCGTGGTCAAAAGCCCCCAAAAGGAATACCATCTCCAACATTTAACCCATGTGTTCGAAATTCTTCGACACTACAACATGAAGTTGAATCCCAAGAAGAGCAGCATTGGAGTTCATTCGGGGAAATTCTTGGGCCATCTTGTTAGCCAATGAGGAATTGAGGCCAACCCAACAAAAGTCAAAGCCATAGTGGATATTGCAACCTCTGCGTTCAGTAAAAGAGGTGCAAAGTCTTACAGGATACCTAGCAGCATTGAACCGGTTCATATCCCGATCAGGAGACAAATGCTGTCCATTCTTCGAAGCCATTAAGAAAAGAAGATATACATGGACTAACAACTGTCAGAGGGCGTTCGAACAACTTAAAGACTACTTGGGAGATGTCAAAATCCTATCAAAGCCCATCCCAGGTGAAAAACTTTATTTGTATCTAGCAGCATCGGAAGTGGCGATCAGCTTTGTTCTGGTGCGGGAGAACGGCAAATTTCATCAACCAATTTACTACGTCAGCCAAGCTCTACATGAAGCGGAGATCAAATATTCTTCGACCGAAAAACTGGCGTATGCACTTGTTATGAGTGTAAGAAAGTTATGACTATATTTCTTCGACCATCAAGTTGAGGTGCTAACAACTTTCCCACTCAGATAAATTCTCCATCGCCCAGACACAGCTGGTCATCTATTGAGATGGTCACTGGAGATCAGCTACTTTGGGTGACCTATGCTCCTCGAACATCGATCAAAGGGCAAGCTCTAGCCGACTTTATTGTCAAACTAACTTTCCCTCCAGATCCGACGAGAGGGATAGATCATCCCTGGCATCTCTATGTCGACGGGTCTTCTACCAACATGGCCTCGGGGGCAGGAGTGGTTCTTATTAGCCCTGACAGATAAGTTTTCACCTCGGCAATCAGATTTGGTTTCATGGCTACCAACAACGGAGCTGAGTATGAAGCTCTTATTGCTGGTCTCCACTTATCCCTTACAGTAGGGGTCAGACGTTTACAAATATTCGGCGACTCATAATTGATCATGAACCAAGTCCGAGGCGGATACAAAGCAAAAGACGATCACATGATCGAATATCAGCAAATTATTGCTCACCTAATGTCCTTACTGGATCAAGTTTTCATTGAACAAATTCCAAGGACAAGCAACACTCAAGCACATGCATTAGCCCGACTAGCTACAAGCGAAGGACCTGCAGAGTTGGCAGACATTATAATCACAAAGATGAACAACCCGTCAACAATAAGTTATAATGTTAACCAGCTAGATGAACAAACTAATGAAGAAGAAGACTGGAGAACAAACATAGTCAAATATTTGAAAAGTGGAGAAAAACCAAACAACTCTTTTGAAGCTGCCAAGCTAATAAAGCAAGCCGCCAAATATACTCTGGTAGACGAGCAGCTTTACAAAAGAGGAATATCAATCCCACTCCTCAAATGTTTGCCTAGGGGGCAAGGACCAGCAATACTTGAAGAAATACGTGTCGGGGTATGCAGAAATCACACTGGGGGGGCAGGCCTTGGCATAAAAAACTATTAGACAAGGTTATTATTGGCCGACTTTACGTTAGGACGCAATCAAGAAAGTAAAAACTTGTCACCAATGCCAGATTTTTGCCCCGAACATTCACACCCCGGCTCATGAACTCGTATCAGTTTACAGTCCATGGCCATTTGCAAGATGGGGGATGGACATTATTGGTCCCTTCTCAGCAGGAGTTGGAAATGTTCGTTTTGCCGTTGTGGCAATCGATTATTATACAAAATGGCAGAAGCAGAAGCCATGGTGAAAATCACACAACAGAAGATGATCAACTTTATATGGAAGAACATTGTCTGTCGTTTTGGAGTTCCACAAACAATTGTGACAGACAATGGTCCGCAGTTTGATGGGAAAGAATTGAGAGACTTCTGCACAAAGTGGGGAATCAGAAAGCATTACTCTACTCCCTATCATCCCCAGTCTAATGGACAAGTCGAAGCTGTTAATAAGATTATCAAGCATACATTAAAAGTACGTTTGGCAGAAAGTAAAAGTAGTTGGTCTGAAGAACCTCCGGAAGTCTTGTGGGCATATAGAGTTTCTCCTAGGTCGAGCACCGGAGAAACACCTTTTGCAATGACTTTCGAAACAGAAGCCGTAATACCAATTGAGTTAAAGGCCAATACAATCAGGACGACCAACTTTGATGAACAGGCGAAAACTCTGCTCTAGGCACTAAAATGGATTTGCTCGAAGAAAGAAGATTAAATGGCGAGCTAAAAAAGGCTACCTATAAGCAGCGAGCAGAACGCTATTATAATTCCCTTGTCAAAATCAGGGAATTCAAAGTTGGAGATTTGGTTCTAAGAAAGTTGCTGGCCCAACCTTCAGGTGTATTGGGACCGACTTGGGAGGGCCCGTATCGTATAACGGACAAATTCCTTAATGGTGAATACGATATCGAAGATATGGAAGGCAAACCGGCCTAATACTCCTGGAATGTGGTACATCTGAAGAAGTATTATCAATAGGACGAACAAGTCCAGTCCTTGGGCGAGCAAGTATGTGTGGGGGCAAGTGAATCAAATGAACCAAAAAACTTGCCTAATTTTTTTGGAAATTTTGCTAAGTATAGAATGAAAAGTTGCTCGATACATTGTATAGTTTGGTGTTGTTCGAATTTTTTAGTTCTAGATAGAATGGCTCGGCAAAAATATGTTAATGATGAACATTCTTAAAACACTTGTAAATTTTCATGATGTAAATATAGTTGTTCGTTGGAAGATAAGTCTAAAGCTTAAGGTACAAGTCCATTTTTAAGGATCAAGGCCATTAAAAGGTTATTCGTTTTTTAAGATGAGCAGAACCTAAGGCCAAACCCATATTCTATTAAAAGGCAAATTTCAAATCGAACAAAGCCCAATATTATATGTTATAATTGCGAAAGTATTATACAAAAATGTAAAGGCAATTAACATATAAAGAAAAGATGAGCGAACAAAAGACATTCATTAATGCTAAGGCATTAAGCCTAAAAAAATGGTACAAGAGAAAGTACAAAAACAAAACGAGCAACTATTACAGATAAAAAGAAAGGAAATCCTAAGTCATATTCTAAATGACGCTAGCCCTGAGGAGGATCTTGGATTTGCTCGACCGGAGGATCGACAATCATGTCACTCACCAAGTCCTCTGCAGTTTTTTTCTCCCTCTCGGCCATTTCTTGTTCGTCGGCCACAGCTTGCTCGTCCTCAACTGGAGCGGGAGGCCGAGTAACAATGATGCTGGAGTCAAGTTTGTCAATCTTGACCCCATAGTCGATCATATCCCCCAGTTGAAGTTCAATGTTGTTAGGAGGGGGATAATTCACAACAAACCCGGCCAAATTCTTCCCCATCTCTTCAACCATATCGGAATGTTCGTATGCACTTGCCATACGGATGCAATCGGCGTACGCATAAATGTACCCCAAGTTTGAAATTGGACCGGATCGAACTTGTAGCTCAGCCTCCATCTATTCTTGGGAATACATACCCCTAATTATCTCATTAAGACGAGCAACTTCGGCCTCAGACTCAGCTAATTTTTACTCGGCAGTAGCCTCGTTCTTTCTTTTCTCCTCAAGCTCAACATCTTTACTCTTGAGCTCGGCCGACAACTGTTGATAGTCCTCAACACGTTTTTTCTCAACATCGTTGGCATGCTTGAGTTGGATGTTGAGGCGAGCAATCCTAGCCTCGTAGTTGCCGATCAAACCATCCTTTTCTTCCGTCAGTTGACGGGCAGTGTTAGAGTACCGGCGAGCAGTATCCTCCAGCTCGGCAAGTTGAGCCATCCCTTTCTGGGCAGTAACAATGGAGTTGGTGACCTGCATCATGGAGTAGTGGAAGTTGTCTGCCACTCCTTGCATTGAGATAGCTTTGTCCATAGGCCTTGTCCACGAACGGGCGACCAACTCTGTTGCCCTGCGAACATGTTCGCCTGGGATCTCCCTGATGTACACCGGAGTTTTGGAGCATGCATATTGGTGAACAGGGTTAGCCCGCCCTGGGTGACTATCAGCTCGGTATCTGCGAACAAGTATATCAGAAACAGTTAGAAATATTTCGCAAAATGACCAACTTGTTCGGCAAAGACAAAGAGAACTTACTCAAGAAATTTTTTCTCATCCCAGCCAAGGTGGGTAATATCTTCCGAACCTTGGAAGGGAGCAACATCTTTTCCCGACTTGCTCGTCTTCTCAACAGGCTCGATCGAAGTATGACGAGCAACTTCTCCTTCCGATTGGGTGCGAGCATGACTCTTTCCCACCTTCTCCTTTCCTTTGTTGCCAGCGGGGGCAGGTTGTGCTACTGAAGTCCCGTCTCCCCTTCTTAAATGTTTTGCTCCAGGAGGAGATGAAGCGGGGGGAGATGGGGGTGGAACGCTTGGTGGAGGGGCAACTTGCCGAGGAACTTTTGCTCCCTCGGGCTTGTTCGTCATAGCTCACACCTTAGAGGGCGGGTCCCCCTTAATCTTCCTTCCCTTTGGCGGAGGCATCTTGTGCACTCTTTGTTCTAGAAGGCCGAAGCAAGGAGGGACTGCTACTGTGACTTGCTCGGTATAAAAAAAAGAATTAATTAGTGAATTAGGCAAGCAAGTATTGTTTAAACCTCTCCTAGACGAGCAAACAAGTTCATGGGAGTTAGTAAAAATTCATACCTGGGGGCACCTCAACTCTGGCTTCAAGATGGTGAGGGTATGTGAGCAGGCGAGTAACTCTTTGACAGTTCTCTTTGCTCAGATACTGAATGGTCCTGTCTGCTCTATTTCGTAAGCCGACCAAACAGGAGGTGAAGAGAAACTCCGAGCCAATCTCTTCTTCTTCTTCTGTGTTCCACTGCAATCGAGGACCTGCGAGCAAATAAGAAAAGTTAAATTAGAACAACACAGTTCAAAAACGAATAGAAATAAGCTTACGTCTAATTCTTCCATAAGATGCGGGAGAGTTTATGCGCCCAACACCACCGTGTGGACCAGAAGATGCTCGCCAATCACCCCCTATAAAGAAGAAGTGTTCTTTCCAATTTTTGATATTGTTCGGCACCCCCTCAACCATCTTGAGTCCGGTCCGAGCCTTCAGATAATAGTACCCCTCTTCACCCACTGGACATTTGGTGATTGTCATTAAGTAATTTATTTCCTCGGCAGTCAAACGATCAATATATCCCTCCAAGGCGAACAGAATCATGGTGCCGAGCAAATTCATCCACCCAATTGGAGTAATCTGGGTGATAGCAAGGTTGGTGGCCTCCAAAAAAGCAACCAACGACTGGGGGCAATGGCAACTTCAACCCGGCGATCAAAGTATCAATGTTGATCGCCGTGCATCCCGGAGGAGGGCGATTAGCTCTTTCTTTCTTCTTGGGAGCCCATATATGGATATCGAAGGGAATTTGATACATTTTCTGAATTGAATCAAGCTCGCTCCTGTGAATAACACTACGAATCCTGCTCGCTTGGAAATCTGTTCGCTCCAACCGAGTACTACTCGTGGGGGAGGGGGAAACTTGTTCGCGAATTCGTCCGCATATGCTCGCCAATCAAATGGGCAAGTAACTCCAGATGGAATTTCGTTCTCGAGCATTTTGGGATTGGGAAAGTCAATACCCTCCAAGAATTTGCGAGTTAGTTTGTCGAATTCAGGATCTGTGTCTTCTGATCCAGAGCTTAAAGAGGATCCTTCATCCGAATCTCTGTTCGCCGCCGCTACAACTTCCTCAGCGGATTGACAAGCACCTGTATCCTCCACAGAGCGAACCACGGAGTCGACGTTCGGATGCGTCTCCGATGATATTTCAAATGGCGGCTGTGCTTCGAACCGCACGATCGGAAAAAGAGGGTCCAAATCTCTTCAGAATTCCGATTACTCGAATGTGAGGACATGGAATCAAGGATATGAGGATTTTAAAATTGAAGAATTTTTTGGAAATTTTGAGGAGGAATTCCGACGGAAGTACTTCTAAGAATGGTAGCAGCGATAGGCTTTACACGGTGGTGATGAAGCAATTCACGAAAGAAAAAAAATAAGTTAAACAAGAGATATAATGAAATAACTACCTTGGGAGTGAGTCGAAGACTGGAGATCGAAAGAAATTATGCCAGAAAAGCTCGAGTGTCGCCGAAGATGGAGTTTCAACGCCGGAGGTCTCTGTAGCAAATGGAGAAGAGTGGGAAAATTTTGTTTCCCACTCGTTTATATACATAAGCAAAAAATGGGGTAAACCCCGTATTATTCAAAAAATATGGGGTCAAAATATGAAAAAATGGGGTATCGAGCAACAAAAGTTAAAACTTGGAGGACCTAGCTGCAATTATAGGGGCGCGTGGCCTCGGTCCTGTTCGCGCGTGGGCGGCGCATAATCATGTCGCCCACGTCATCATTGGACGACTCCCAGACCTTGGGAAGGCGAAACGGTGGGCCCAAGCTGCTCGTCTAAGGAATGTTGTTCGGCCCAATCCTTACTGATAATAACCTGACTACAGTTGCTCGCCATAAGATTGCTCGCCTGAGACAACCTCTAGCCAGGATAGGGGTCAATTGTTGGTAGGGAACATCAATTACTACTTGGCGAACAAGAGTTAAAGCATAATTGAAGATTAAGAAGCAAAATACCTGAACCAGAGATGATTCACAAAGAAAATCAAAGGGGAGTGCATAAACTAATTCGGTAAGTGCATTTTGTGATGAACAACATTCTCGACGAACAACTTTCTGGCGAACAGGTCCTAAGACCCAAGGCCCAATATAAACCCAACACCAGGTCGTAAATGACGAGCAACATTGCTAACAGAAGCTTACCCACCTTGAAACACCTGGACGAGCAGCATGTAAACCATGAAGTCAGAAAGCAAACAACTTCTACAGAGAAACTACAAATAGTCTACCAAGCAAGCATGGGCGAACAACAATGGATCCGAGATAAGACCAAAAACAAGACTTTGTAACTAAGTTTCAGCTTAGATAAGGTCAAACAAGGTCAAAGGACACGTGTCAAGCATACAAGCTTGGAAGTCCAAAAGTCATGTACACCACGTACTTGGTGGATAGTATAAATAGTTATTCTCCAGTAATAAATTTTAAGTTCAAATTCACAAATACTCCCAAAACACACACTAACACACCTAAACGTGCATACATACGAAATAAATACAAATTTAATACTCGTATTTACGATTCTACAACACGAACTATCAAATTTATCATTTACGGTGCTAATTAATCACACGTTCTTATTTGGTGATCTTAAATCGGTTAACAACAGTCACTAATCCATGCAATTAGAACCGATCACCAACAACATTGATATCAAGTGAGCAATAATTTGTTGATATTCAATCATGCGTTCGTCTTTAGCCTCATATTCACCCCGTACTTGATTTACGATAACTTGAGAATCTCCAAAGATTTGGAGTCATCTAACTCTGACAGCCAATGATAAGTGGAGACCTGCAATGAGAGCTTCATATTCGGCCTCGTTGTTGGTAGCCATGAATTCAAATTTGATTGCTGAGGTGAATACCTATCGGTCGGGGCAGATAAGAACTACCCCTGCCCCCGAGGCCATGTTTGTTGACGAACCATCCACCTAAAGATGCCAGGGGTAATCTAGCTCTCTTGTCGGATTCTGGGGAAAGGTTAACTTGACTATAAAGTCGGCTAATGCCTATCCCTTGGTCGTTGTTCGAGGTGTGTAGGTTACACTGAACTGGCTAATCTCTATGGACCACTTAAGCAAATGGCCAGTTGTGTCAAGTCGATGTAGTATTTATCTGAGTGGGAAAGTTGTTAGTACTTTGACTTGGTGATAAAAAAAGTACGGTCTTAGCTTTCTAACACTCATGACTAGAGCATATGCTAGCTTTTTTGTGGGTGAGTATTTCACCTCGGTCTCATGTAGAGTCTGGTTGACATAGTAGATGGCAAGATGGAATTTGCCCTCCGCTCGCACTAGAATCGAATTTATTGCTACCTAAGAGGCTGCCAGATATAAGTAGGCTTGGCAACGGGGCGGGGCGGGGCCAGGGATGCCATTCCCCATCCCCGTCCCCGCGAAGTCGGGGATTCCCCGTCCCCGTCCCCGCGAAATAAACGGGGAATTTTTCTCCCCCATCCCCGCCCCGCGGGGATTCCCCATTCCCCATTTAGATATTTTTTTTATCTCATTTTTTAAAATAAAAAAATATATAATATAGTATAAAAATTTAAAAAAAAATCATAAACAACAATTAATTTAAATTGATGTTAAGAAAAATTAATTTAAGCAATTTGAAGAGTCTCTAATTCTAATATTTTTAGTTAATATATGTTTTAAAGTGAAATTATATATAAATTGAAACTAATAACATAATATTAAAATAAATATAGATGTAATTTTAAAATAAATAGTTAATTGAGTAGGACAATTATGATATAGTTATTTATAATTTACTTTTAAATTTATATATTATAAACATATAAATATATTAATTATATAAAAATAATACGGATCCCCGCGGGGAACGGGGCGGGGATCCCCGCGGGGCGGGGAATACTATCCCCGTCCCCGCCCCGTCCCCGCTTACGGGGGAAAAAATTCCCCGTCCCCGCCACCGTCCCCGTTTGTTTCGGTGATTCCCCGCCCCGTTCGGGGCGGATCCCCGCGGGGATCGGGGATGCCCTGCCCCATTGCCAAGCCTAGATATAAGTACAGTTTTTCTCCTGGGACAGCCTTTGATAAGATTTTCACATCTCCCAAGTAATCCTTTAGTTGTTCAAAGGCTTTCTGGCAACTGTCCATCCATACAAAGTTGCATTTCTTTATGGCTTCGAAGAATGGACGACACTTGTCTCCCGACCGTGATATGAATCTATTCAAAGCAGCTAGACATCCCGTCAACCTTTGTACTTCTTTGACGGAATGAGGAGGCTCCATATCCACAATTATTTTAATTTTACGGGGTTAGCTTCAATTCCCCGTTTGCTGACCAGATAACCCAGAAATTTCTCCGAATGTACCCCAAAGCTGCTTTTCTTTGGGTTTAACTTCATGTTATATTTTCAGAGAATGTCAAACACTTGAGAGAGATGTTTGAGGTAGTCTTCTTTACGGGTATTTTTAACGACTACATCATCAACATACACCTCCACTCTCTCTCCGATGTGTTCGTCAAACATTTTGTTCACGAGCTTCTGGTGCGTTGCCCCTGCATTGATCAATCCGAACGGCATTCTCTTCCAGTAGAGTAGGTTCTTGTTTGTATAAAATGCCATATTTTCCTGATCATCAGGGTGCATCGGAATCTGGTGGTAACCGACGAAAGCATCCATAAATGTAAATATTTCGTGCCCGGCTGTGCTGTCCACCAGTTGATCAATGTGTAGAAGTGTAAAGTTATCTTTTGGGCATGCTACATTCAGATTTGTAAAATCTATGCATAGCCTCTAGGTCCCGTTCGGCTTTCGCACCAATACTAGATTTGCAACCCATTGGGGATATAATGACTTTCTGATTAAGTCGTTGTCTAGCAACTTCTTAACTTCTTCATTGAGGGCTTGGTACTTATCCGGCCCGTATTTTTGTCTTTTTTTATGGACAGATCTTCGAGCTGGATTGATATTTAGCCTGTGACAGGCGTCCTTTGGGTCGATCCCCACCATATCTGCATGTGACCATGCAAAGACATCAAGATTGGCTTTGAGGAACTCTGTCATTCGGGTCCTATAAGGCTCAGGGAGCTCGGACCCAATGTAAAGTTTAAGATCATCACGGTTAGGGTTAACTTTGAGGGCTTCCAGTTCTTCGACTGGAGTTGCTCGTCGTTTTTATCCCTTCCACCTTGGATCAATGATTGGTCCTTGTGGATTCAATTCATCTTCAATGTACATTCGTTCAACACCTTGGCGGGGATCAAAATCTTCTGCCGAGCCTAGGTCAATGTTGTTCGCCAGGTTTGGGCCCTCCAGGCCAATGTTCTAAGGTAGTTTGTCAACGGCCATCAATGGTTCTGTCATCAGCATGAGTAGCTCACCCCTAGGCGATTGTAGGTTACCCGTGGGCAAGGGTTGTTCGTCCGTTTCCATCTGGTCGTCATGAGGTCCCAGGATGTCATTGAGGACAGAAGGCTCATTGTCAGGATGACTGGTGGATGCTTACATCTTCAAAACCCGTTCCTCAATTAAATACAACTGAATGAGGCACACTCGAGCTTTTCTTTGGTCTCTCTTCAACGTGCCAGCCCCACTTGTAGTTGGAAACTTTACACAATAGTAATAGGTTTAAACTGCAGCTTTAAATTCATTTAAAAAAGGCCGGCCAAGGAACCCGTTATAGGTGGACTCTTGATCTACGACCAGGATATCCACCATTCTAGTTATATTCTTTTCGGGATCCTTGGTCGATACAAGTTGCACAGACAACCTAATTATCCCTAATGGGACTGTTAAAGCATTTCTGAAGCCTAGAATTCGGTGATTAGAATCTTCAATGTAGCTAGCATAGTCTCCCAGCTGATCAAGCGTTTTTTTGAAGATAATGTTGGTGTAGGCCCCGGTATCCACCAGTAAAAGCTGTACTTTAGTCCCTATTATCTTGGCACAGATTACGAGGGAATCGTTATGAGGAGTTACGATTCCATCCAAGTCTTTTTCAGTGAAGGCCAACTCTGCCGTATGTAGAACAGATGGGTTAACCCCCATTTCTTGTACCAGAGCTACTGCACGCAGCTCACTCTTTCTTTTCCGGTTCGACATTGGAGGTCACCCATCAGAGCAACCACCAACAGGTCCAGCCGGCTCCATCATTTGAATTTCGGGAATTGGTCCTCCTGTTGGTGTTGGAGCTGGTCACCCAACACGATTCCTTCGGTGGGGGGTTGTTCCGTATCATCCTCTTCGGAATCGTCTTCTCTAACTCTTTTGTCGGGCTGTCTTTTCACAAATTTGGATAACTTGCCCTCCTCATAAAATTGCCACAATTGCTTTAGCAAGTCTCGACACTCACTTGTAAAATGTCCCACACTCTGTAGGTAGGCACAATACTTGTTTGGGTTTAACTTGCTAGCATCTTGGCGAATCTTCCTCGGAGGGGTAAGTAACTCCTTTTCCCGAACATTGTTGTACATTGCATCGATCGATATGGTGAGTACTTAGTTTAGCTTATCCTTCAATTCTGCTCCATTATTAAATGCTTTCATGTTCTTAGGGGCTCGATATTTACCACCACCGGGTTTTTTAGTATTTTCCTTCTGATCACCTTTGTCACCAATATCTTTCTGCAAAGCTTCGTACATTGAGACAAAGACTCCCGCCCGGTCGCGGAATTCAGCATAAATTTTAGGGCATTTGAGATATACGTCTTTCCAGAGATCAGTGCCCTTTTTTAACCCAGCTAAGAAAGCCACAATCTTGGTGTCTTCGCTGATAGATTCCCCTTCCAACAGGACCTTATCAAACCTTTCCAAATACGATCGGTCCGACTCATCATCAACTTGTTTTAGATCGGATAACCGATATCTCTGGGATAAGTAAGACCCAGCCCGTAGAGAAGTGGGACAAGAACTCTTTGCCCAACTGGGCAAATGAATAAATGGAAGCCGGCGGCAAGGCCGAAAACCATTTATGAACACGATCCCCCAGGGTCAAAGGAAAGTTTCGGTATTGGGTAGAATCACTTGTCCCCATTGAAATCATGTAATCAGAATATTTCATCAAATGCACCCAGGGATCCACCGTTCCTTCATATTGTATACTTGCAGAGAACTGGATCTTCTTTTGAATCGGGGCCTTCAGAATTACTGAAGATAACGGAGAGGGTGGAAGAGTGGTATTTTCATAAAATCTTTGCAGGTCCAACTGACCCTGCATGCTTTCGATTGCCTTTCTCATCGACACGAATTCTTCCAATGATCCCCCCTGACTTGGAGGATGTTCGACAAACAATGGTGCATGACCATCAGTTCGTCATAGTCTCTCGCTTGGTTGGAGAACCTCATGGGCTGGTCTTCTGGGATTACACGCCCCCTCCGGACCCAGGCAACCAAAATTGACCTAGTCAGCCTCTCATGGACTGACTAGCGAGCTGGTGCATGGGCTAGGCGAACTACTTCAGCTCGGGGACGAATTTCAGCTCCTCCCCGGCCAGGGCGACCTAATCTATTAAGTGCGCTCTGGCGTGTGGTTTCCTAGTTAACCCCCGCTGCTTGTCCAGGGGTTGATTCTCCATGGCTAGCCGGCTCATCGAGCTGCTTCTCCTTGCCCTTCGTCTTACGTACCTGGGCACTATCTGCCTCATTTTGATGTTCATCCCTAGCATTCTCATGCTCAAGAGCTCTTGTTGGGCTATGCCTTGCTCTAATGAGATGGGCCAGGTTACCCTTGTTGCTTTTGTAATGCCTGAAGCATTGCAATTGTGCGAGCTAAATCATCAGGATTGCGAGCAAATGCTACTATCTCAGGTGGCATCAGCTGATTGATTGTTAGTTTGTTCTCTTGTTCATGTCGAGCTATTTCAGCTCGCTGGCTAGCTGGGGATATCCTTGTATGTGTGTCTCTCGTCAGATGTTGGGAATGTTGCGTCTCATGAGATTGAGGCATCCTTAGTTAAGGTGTTTGTAAAAATCTTCAAATGTTCAAATCTTCAAGTGAAGAACACCAAAAACACCAAGAACACCCTTGCTTGAGTTTTCAAAGGAACTTCAAGAAATTCTTTAAATCTTCAAGTTTTAAACTTGAAGTTTTTGCTTAATCACACTTAATCGGAGCTTCGGACAATCCCTTCTTATAGTGCCAATTTGTTGATGGTCGTTTCTAATCACGTGGATTAGTGACTGTTTTTATTTGCTAATCAGATCATCAAACAAATTATGGGTGATTGATCACTAATGTAATTAATGAATACGAAAATTTGAGTTGAAATGGATTAAATACGTGTATTAATTATGTATTTGGTTTGTATATATGATTGATTTGCGTAGTCGAAGTTTGGATGTATTTGTGAATTTGTGCTTATTTTTATTAATTAAAAATCTAGGTATTTATACAAGTTTTCCAAGTAGGAGGTGTTAAAGCCTTTGCTCTTCCATGTGTGCATGCTTGACACATGGAGAGTTGACTTATTTGACCTTATCTAAACTAATCTCTATCTTCTAAATTGGATTTGCTCATTTTAATGAGATGTCCGCCTCTTTGGGTCTTGTCCTTGAAGGGTTATTAGTTTGATTTTGTTGATCATCCTTCTTGTTGACTTGATGTCTTGATGTTTTGGCTGGAGCTGTTCGCCTATTGGCTAGAGTTGCTCGCCAAGACTTCATTTGGGTTCACATGGTCTTTGCCTTGAAGTAGCTCGCATGAGTAGAGTAGCTTGCTGAGCTGGAATAACACGTCTGGCTATTCCAACTTGGCCTGGCTTGGTTGGCATAACTTTGTCCTTGGTGTGTTTACTTTACTTAATCTTGTTCGCCCTAGTTGTAGTTTTGATCGCCTATCAACATATAAATATATAGTTTCCTCTACATTATTGTTCCTGAATGGTCGTTTGGTGTTCTTGCCCATTGGTCGACCCGGATGCAAAAATCCAGATAACATACCTTCAACATCACAAAGAGGATGATCTACTCCACGACCATCGTAGTTGTGAGGCACATTTCTGATTCTGGTTTGAACTTGATCGCCGAAATAGTATGAACAAAATGCTCCCACTCTTCAGTAAGATATGCGTTAACAATGGATGCTTTGATGTGGGCCGAATTTCCAATATTGAGCTTCAAGTTATGCAAATACCTAAAAGAAATTGTGTTGAATCAACAACTTGCTCCAATAAGGCAAATCCCAAAAGATACTTCTTTTCTTCCAACAACCTTTTATTTTTTTATTGTGCTCCATTGCGCCAAACTCGGTTGTCTTCATAAACTCCGTAATCGTAATATCATACAACAATCTTTCACCTAAAATAATTTGTTTAGAAACTGTTAGAATAAAATATAACAATGATTCAATAATTTTGAAAATGATAGAATGTAAAATATACATACTGTCACGAATGTTCGGTCTTACGCCACGTATTGCATCTTTACCCTTAAGAAAACATGTTTTATTCCTCCGAAAGGGGTGATCAGAAGGAAGAAACTTCCGATGGTTGTCGAACCATACCCACCTTTCTACTCAATGGGAGATAGAATGCATCAGATTCATCCATACAATATGGACATGCTTATTTTCCTACTGTCAACATCCAGGACAACATAGAAAACGCTGGAAAATCACTATTAATGGTCCACAAAAGAGCAGTCCGCATCGTGGAGTTCTGCTTCCTATGAACTGCGTAGGTCTCCACTCTCGTATGCCACAAAGATATCAATTCGTTAATCAGTGGCTGAAGATATACACCAAATTTATGCTTGGAGTTGTGTGGACCAGACACCAAGATAGTAAGAAATATATATTGAGGCTTCATGCACAGCCAAGGAGGTAAATTGTACGGAGTCAATAACACATCCTCAATGAATACTTTTTTCCGTGCATTCCGAATGGAGCAAATCCATTCGTGCACAAATCCAGCCTCACATTTCTCGTCTCCTTTGCAGAATCTGAAAACTCCCTATCAAGATGTTTCCATGCCTCTGAGTCTGCAGGATGCCGCATCTCCCAGAATTCTCATCAGAACACTCCTCAGCATGTCATGTCATGTCTTTAGCAGTACACTAGACTGATACAACTTCTACAGACGAGGAGTGATGGGAAGGTAATACATTGTCTTCCAAGCCTTCAACTGAACTTTCTTTTTTCTTTTGGTACGACTAGATATACCGGGGATGACCAACATTTTGCAATGATCCTCGTCCTCACCCTCACCCCAAAACAACATACAACCATTTGTGCAACAATCAATCTTCTCAATTTTTTTGTTTAAATTATTATTATAACTATTCGTGCAACTAATCTATACTATTGGGTGCAACTAACCTATATTATTGGAGATGAGGAGACCAAGAGAGCATCGGAGACAAAGTATAGAGTAAAATTGGTTCATACATGGATTATTTAAGGGTATTAGTTGTTTTTACTAAAAAAATATTTGTTGTTTAGTGAAAATAAACTAATACTCTTCAGTATAATTATACCCTTCAGTGAAAACAACTAATACTCTTTAGTGAAAATAACTAATATCCTTCAATAATTCATGCATGAATCAATTTCACTTTATAAATACTCCTATCTTATTATTGATTTTTTTAAATTTTTTTTATTTAGTTTTCTCTATTAAATAGTCCATTTTGTTCTATTGCATATCTCAGTTAGCATAAAATATAAAATGTATTTCCTTCGAACATATAATTCCATCCAAATAATATCTTATTATTGAATTTTTAGAATTTAATCTTCTCATTTGGTAGGTTTTACTAACCATGACAGTTATTTATAATTTTGAAAATCACGTTGTTGAAGCAGAGTAATATCAAGAAGGAATTTGAGAATGTAATGTTCATCTCAAGAATTACGTTGATCATTAAAATTGAATAATACCCGTAAAAGTTTCAAAGAAGGCACTTTTCTAATCTATTTTGTTAATAGTTTTCTTGCCCTTACTCTTTTTGCATAATATTCTTATATATCTACTATTATGGTGATAGAAAAGGATTATGAAATATCACTTTTTCATATTCGTCTTCCAATTGCTTTCGTTTCTGATCGATAATTTTTGTTTGAATCTAATTTATTCTATTGTAAATATAAATTTTCTTTCGGTTCACGAAATTTGTAAGGTGTAGCAGTAGCATTATATAAATATAAACTGTATAAAAATGGGGTAAATCAAATTTTCAGGCATTTCCATAATAGTTTCTCACTCACAAGTCTTGCCAGACACCTATTTAAAGTAATGAGATGTTTAAGAATTTACTTTAAAAATAAGAGGCCATTTATTAGCTCATTTTTTCCGTGATTGTGAAACAAACTTAGCATTGCACATCTTTCCAGCCCATATTCAAATAGCCGGGTGTACTTAAAACAAACAATTATCCAGAAATTATATGATGATGCTTACAACTATTAAACTTATACTAGATTCTACATACTGAGATAGCTTCAAACAAAATACAAAAATCTTCCAACAGACAACAACAAGAAACTGTAGAGTTGTGTATACTTCCCCATCATCTCGAATTTAAAAGATAAATGTAAGTTCATACCACACGAAAAATGATCAGAAATCTCCCTTGGGCCTTAGCTCGATGCCTTCAACGAGGAGCCCCCTTTTCCAATTAAGACTTTCTGTTTCAGAAATTCGAACATGGATATCAGATTCCTCTCCTTCACCAATGAAAAATTCTCCCAACTCAAGTTCAAGCCAAGCACGTGTTCTACTCTGAGGAAGTTGACCATCATCATATGTCACAGGAACTCGTACCCGTCTTCCTCGTCTCATTACACGCTGAGGGACAATGTGAACAGTGCTGGTCTCGTTTTCCATCACGGTCACGTTTTCTTTAACAAATTTAATCGATGCATTTGATGAACGATCGAGCCCATAGTTCTCCTCTGCGACCTTAAAGACAAGATATGCTACGTAGGTCGTGTTTGGTGATAGCATTCGGGCTTTGAATACTCCACATATGTCTAGCCAACACACACTTAATAGCTCAGCAACTTCAGCAAATCTGTAATAGCAGACAACATTAAGTGGCATTCATGCAATAGCAATTCAAAGAAGAAATAAACTAGCAGCATATCATTCGAGAATGTATAAAATTAGCATTGCAGAAATACTTGAAATTGTGAATGTGTTGTATCTTGATGATTGATGACAGAGATTTAGGGGGCACCGAGGCTCTAAGTTCAAATTCTTCAATGGATAGTAATGAGAATCATCGAATTGTGAATTACAATGAGAGTGTAGGTTACATTGCTGGTGTATTGCTCTAATTTTGGAATAAAGCGACAAAAAAATAAATGTTACTCTAGAATGATCAAATAAAAATGATAATTTCAGAGGCGGTAGTTAATCAAAATGGGGTAATAATTAACTTATTTTGAATCTTATTGACCCATACGAAATATGACGAAGGTAAATTAATCAATTTTAATCTCATTAACCACCAAAACTACTAATTTTATTTCTCATTGAAGAATTTCGAACCAAACAACCACTTACTGCATACCAAGATTATAATGTATAAGCAAGCATACGCCATATGTGTAAGCCTATATGTTAATTTAATGATTCTTTACAGAGAGAATAATGAGAAAAGTGATATACCTTGATTCTGGTAAAGATGTAAATTCCCAGTACAAATGATTGTCAATCCATGCTATTTGAAGTTCTCTTGCGGACAGCATATAACACTTCTTTCCAGTTGATCTACTCAACTTAAAACTCTGTTCGACATTTCAACAAACACCTTTCAGAAATACATGATTTGACAGAAAATTTGAAATTCAGATATGTATAGTTTCCGTAATCCGCAGGAAATCCGATTAAGAAAGCAACAAATTTCAAAAGTACATATGCACATACATCAATTCAATTCTCGCTCATCTCGGAAATCATGAAGAAAAAAATTATCCATCAACATGAATTAAACAAGTCAACAACAATCAACCAGTAAAACGATCAGTCAAAATTCGAAAATTAGAACAGTAACCAAAGATCGCCAAAACAAATTCAAAAAATTAAGAGTTAAACAAAAGAAGAATAAATCAGCCATCAGAACATACCAATTTTCCCCCAGCGAGAAGAAGGGGAGAGTTACAGAGCAACAAGTAGAGCTCCTTTTTGGTTGAAAAGCTCACCGGCGAACTCGACCCCGAAATAATTTCTCTGTAATCTGGCGGCAGAAACCGCTCCCAAACGATGTCGGAATCGGCGGTGGATTTGAACCCCAAAGAGATCGCCGCCGCCGTACATGCATCTTTTGGAGACGTAAATGAGAGGATCTTTGCTACGCAATCCTCTGGCAGCATCGCAAACGGCGACGTTTCAATATTCTCACCAGACATTGCTGAGTAAATTGTGAAATTCTGTGCGTTCAGATTTTGGTTGGGGAAGACTGAAGATGGAAGAATATATAAAATACACAATACTTATCCGCGTTAAATAAAATAGGAATGTGCGTTTATAGTGATGGTACAAAACAGAAAAAACAAATATTGTCATGCTTAATTCTTAAGTTTTGTTTTGAAAATGGATTCAGGATTCGCTTGGTGTAGTTTGTAGAGATGTGATTAATTCAAAGGGCGAGTAGGTGAACACAAGTAAACGCTTGTCCCCTTCAGGTAAAAAAAAAAAAAAAAAATGATCGTCACTCTATATTTATTAATTTATCTATCGTACAGTGTTAAACATATTGTTTGTTTTTATTCAAATAATTCTTATAGAACTCAGGTGTATCCATGAATTTTAATTTCAATTTTAATTTTTTAATTAAAAATATATAATAAAAAATTAAATTATTGATAATTATTATTTGGATATTATTAATTGTTACTACTTATATTATCAATAGTTACTTGGCCACTTGTGGGGTATTGTGATTACTACTTTGAATATGGTTGATCATTGCTCAGGATAGTATTAATTCAAAACACACAGTACACATCGAACTGTGTATTTTTTATACTTAACTTTTAAAATTCAAACACATGTCATGCATTTGGGTGCACACAAGAATTTTTTTTTTTTTTTATCCATGTTTTTGGTAGATTGAGTCACTAAGCAAACAATGAATTACAATGCATTATTTGATGTATAACTTTCTTGTACATTTAGTGTATGGTGCACTCACTCAACAGTTGAGACTGTTTACACAGAAAAGTATGATTTAATTACACTGAAAAGTGTGGTTAGATTACATTGAAAAGTTTACACCGAAAATCGATTTTCAGTGTAATATAATTCTACTTTTTAGTGTAATCAACCTACACTTTTTAGTGTAAAAAATCTCAATTGTTGAGTAAATAGATTGCGCACCAAATGCATATAAAAGTGTGTCATTGACTCATTTGACAAGAGATTGACGGGGTGGTCCTATGAGACTTTTCATGAATTTTATTTCTCATTGTTATTAACCGACGGTAGTTGCACAAAAAATCAACACACTTTAAAATTTGTATTATATCTATCAATATGGCACTTATTAAAAAGTCAAGAAAAAAAAACAAACAAAAAGAAATTGGGACTCAGATAACTGATTTATGCAGAAAAGATTTGAACTATATAAAGCGTTTCAAAAAGAAGATCACAGCAACAACAAAAAAAATTGAAATTTAAGAGCTGAAATATGTTCGAAGCAACTCGTGAATTATTGCAAAAATCAGCCCAATGATTTAATTATTGTGGCTAAGGCCAATTATCAATAGCCCATATATTTTCATTATATAGAAAATGGAATTGATTCCATTACCAATAAAGCATGCATGCACAAAATCTTTTCTTTATGCAACATGGAATTGAGGCGTGGTAATTCATTATAACTAGTTATATACCACGTTGGTATATAAGCATTTAAAAAAAAGGTGTAAATTCTTTTAATTATGAAACTCCTTTTATGCACGTTATTACGGAGTAGAAGTAGATTTTTTTTTTGTTTACACTTATGTATGTTATACATAAATTTTTTGATACCAACATTTTATTACAAGGTTGCAAAAGTAAAATAGTGCATGAAGAAATAGCAAACAAAATTTGTGTTAAGTTGTCCTAAATGAGTCAAATATATTATTAAAAAGGTATATAAAACAGCTTATAAAAAGACCAAATAATAATATAATAATAAAAAGGAACAAACTCGTATTGTTTTGTTGTGATCCTCCCACTCATCATCTTCTTCACATAAAATTAGATTTCACTAACTTAAAGCAGATTCATATATTTTATCCTGGAAATTTCAACAAATGCATCATTTGCAACTTCATGAAAATTGAAAGGCTTAGCAGAAAGAAGAGGCCAAAAGAGTAACTGTGCTTATAATTAATCAAACCCATTAAAAGAACAAGGATAAAACTCAAGTTCAAAAACCTGGATTCTCAACTTAATAAATGGAATTTAGCCCTTCAACATAAAACTCAATTTAAACAAAACTCTTTGATTGTCAGTATGTAATAAAAGGAACCTAAACCATAAAAAAATTATGAATATTCTATTAGAACGTTATAAAGCAACCAGACAAATATCAATTTATATAAGCTCTAATATAGTGTTATTAACAAGGCTAAATAATTAATTATCAAGTAGTTCAAGTTGTTGAATGCCTAAAGTAAGCCCGCTTTCTTCAGGGTACAAGATTAATAAGCAATAATAATTATAATCCTCTAACCATCTAGGCATTTATACATATATATATATATATATCCCTATACATGTATTTGAAAACTAATTCTGATATGTTTCACTCTTTATCGCTTTTGACACATGTTAATTCATATAAATTTGGTATATAAAAGAAAAAGAATGTGCTCATACATAGTAACTAACACATGTATATTTATAATGCTAGGTAGATAGAGAAATGCATAGAATATATTTATAATTGACACATTTTGCTTAACAATTAAAAAAATTGTTCAAACAAATCCCAAGATAATTTTTTAAATTTAGAGCTCTCCGCTTTGTAAAAAGAGAGTAATATTAAGTGATTGCAAACGCGTACACATTTGATTCTACAACGATAAGTTGTAACAAAAAATTTTTTAGCAGATGATCATAAATGGAAATCAGCCAATACAATTAACCCAATTTCTATTTCATAGAGTTCTTCCTAATTTTTCAATTATTGAGAAGGTAATCTAGATAGTAGATTAATCATGGTTCAATACCAAGCTTAACAATATATTAAGAATCAAGATATAAAAGTTAAAATTATTCAATCGACTGAAATATAAACTCTGTATCGTCAAGTTCACTATTACCCCGTAGAACCCCCCTAATTCCACAGGTTATAATCCAAAGCACAAAATTTCCAAAAAATAAAATAAAATAATCAACCATAAAGCTAAGGAAACCGAAAAAATGGAAAACATAAATAAAATTTGCACAAAAAACCAACTCAGTGAGCTGGCATAGAACACCGACTAATCATGCCATGGCGAAGCAAAACCACCATTAGAAAATATTTTTTAATAGAGGGAAACAATTCCTACATGTAATAAAATAAGAAATGTGGCTATGAAAAATAACTGTCAGTAGTCAATAAGAAATCAGAAAAAACTGAATCCATTCCAGCACCATAAATTTATTATAACATACAATAGTGAAGTCTACGGGTGTAATAGTAGACGACATCTAATTTTTCAAAACCACATGATGTAGTAGTTCTTCGCAATTCAGTTGAATGCATGAGTTATAAATACTATTATAACATGAAAAAGATTTATGTACGCAAACCTGGGCTTAAAAACTTACTGAACTTACTATTATAGCCTAGTGATCCAAATAATACAAGGCATCAGCGTTATCAACTAAACTTACTGGGTAGAATAGAGTTTATATGCCCTTGTCCTTGTCATTTATTCCAGGATGTATTGCGAAAAGAGCATACACAACTCAGTGAGCTGGCATAGAACACCGACTAATCAAGCCATGGCGAAGCAAAACCACCATTAGAAAATATTTTTTAATAGAGGGAAACAATTCCTACATGTAATAAAATAAGAAATGTGGCTATGAAAAATAACTGTCAGTAGTCAATAAGAAATCAGAAAAAACTGAATCCATTCCAGCACCATAAATTTATTATAACATACAATAGTGAAGTCTACGGGTGTAATAGTAGACGACATCTAATTTTTTAAAACCACATGATGTAGTAGTTCTTCGCAATTCAGTTGAATGCATGAGTTATAAATACTATTATAACATGAAAAAGATTTATGTACGCAAACCTGGGCTTAAAAACTTACTGAACTTACTATTATAGCAGTTTAGATGATCCTCTTTTAGTAATAATAAAGCTTAAAAAAAACAACACCCTTGCATGAAATAAGTCGAAACAAAGCTCACAAAGCTACTATACATAGAGAAATATACACTAAAAAGGAATCATTGATTATACTTGAATTACTTGTCAATGACCAGTATCATCCTAATAACTGTAAGTGATTTCAGGAAGCTCGTCTAGTAAATAAATCAGAAAGAAAGCATTCACATTAGCAGCTACTCCAAAGACAGTGTTAATCCATATTGATGAAAATCGTCTGCACGACCGCATAGCTGTGAAATCAAGGAATCTGGATATTAAAAGAAAAGCTAAAACAATAAAAAAAATTGTGTCAAGGTCGGAATCCTAAATACACATCTACAAACTCAATTATAAATACAGTCATAAAAATTTGCAGACGTGTAATGTTGCAAATGTAACATTAACAAAGGGCAAATTTAGTGGAAGACTGAATCAACATAACTTGATTTTTGTAGTACAACCATCATTAGTTAAAGCCTTAAAAAATGCTCTAATATGCTCCACTTAGCAAGTTACAGCAATAAAAAGTAGCAACCAAGAACACTCTACGAGCTTTGCCACCAGTTGACATTCTATAAATTATCATGAAAAATGGGATTTAAAAAAAAATTGACCTCACTATTGAAGGCATACCTGGGGTGGGGATTGGAGAGGGTTAAGCATTCATCAAATTCGTCGAAACTGAGTAAAATAAAGTAAAAAATGAAGTCTATTGGCATAACCACAAGGTTAATAGAATATAAAAGGAGATTGAAATAACCAGAAGCTCAAGAGTTAAATATTAGCTAACATTATTGAGTAGAAAAAATAAAATAAAAAATAGAGCTCTCACCTTCACAAACGGTACAAAAGCTATACGGGTTGAGCGATGAAACCGTGGTAGCTAAATTTTGCAGTGGTGATGTAATCAATAGGTATTGAAATGATATTCCAATAAAAGTTAACATATCACTCATTTCATCGGGATTGTCCCTTAGCCAAATCCCTGATCTGGGACAACTCTACCTTCATCTAGGCGAAGTCTATTAACACACCCCTCGTCATCTTCAAGAAGTCCACCTTGTGCCATAATTTCCAATCCTATTACAATTTTGAATTTTTGATAAACACAAAGGGATTAGATGAACAGTGATATAACAATTATACAGGAAACTCATTAACACACCCCTCGTCATCTTCAATAAGTCCACCTTGTGCCATAATTTCCATTCCTATTACAATTGTGATAAACACAAAGGGATTAGAATGAATAATGATATAGCAATTATGCAGGAAACTTGGTCCAATATAATTACAAGCCAAACTTTGTGGTCATTTCATTTGAAATAAAAATAGGCATTTAATGTCGAACCAGAAAATTATTTCTGGAAAAGATGTTAACCTCTCAATTGAAAAGGATAACAAAAAGAAGGCAAATTATCATACTTACGGAGTATTCTTCTTGGCTATAAAATGAAAACTTACTTCAAAATCCCACTCTTTGCAATTCTATTATGGTGATGATTCATACAAATTTAAAGAAATCAACATTCTTTCCTGAGAAAAAGAGAAGAGGTCAAACCAGAAAGAATCACATGAAAAATTGCACAATCATATAGTTAACATAATTAGTCAAATATGACTTTGAGAAATAGAGTCCCACTTTCAGTTTCAGCAAGCACAATAGTTTGAGTTTCCGATTGATGATGAAAACATCAATGATCTGGTTGGAACGGGGTCTGAGGCAGGGAGACCCACTGTCGCCATTTTTTTTTCTCATCGTCGCAGAAGGTCTTAGTATTTTACTATCAAAGCAACAGAGATGGGTGAATTCAAGGCTGTTGTAGTTGGTAGAAGTAAAATACGTATCTCCCATTTACAATTTGCAGACGATACAATAATAATGGGGGATGCAAGTGTGGAGAATGCCCATACCTTGAAACGTGTTCTAAGAAGTATGGAGATTCTATCAGGATTAAAGGTCAACTTTGACAAATGTGGGCTGATAGGAGTTAATGTAAACAACGCAAAGCTGACCAAATTGGCGGATGTTCTGGGATGCAACGTGAAATACCTACCTTTCAAATACTTGGGAGTAAACGTTGGCTGCAATCAAAGAGAGATGACAATATGAAAGGATGTGGTATGCAGAATTCGCAATAGAATAAGGAGTTGGGATGATAAAAAAAAAACTCTCAATTGGTGGCGTTATCACGTTGTTGAACTCTGTACTTTCTTCTCTACCTATCTATTACCTATCCATGTACAAAATCCCGAAAAAAACCTTGAGTGAGATTGTGAGCTTACAAAGAAATTTTCTCTGGGGGGTGGGGAGAGTTCTAATAAAATTGCTTGGGTCGAATGGAGCGTGGTGTGTAAGGAAAAATACTTGGGGGGATTAGGGGTGAAGGATCTAGAGGGATTTAATAGGGCTCTCTTAGGGAAATGGATGTGGAGATTCTTGAGCGAAAAAAGTAGTCTTTGGGTTAAAGTAATAGAGTCGAAGTATGGGTCGTCTTGGGGAAGGGGAGATATTGCCATACCTAGGGGGTTAACGGGAATCTATCTTGTTGGTGGAGAGATGTTGTTAAAATAACTATAGGGGCGGAATGGGAGTTGTTTGCAGAGGGCTTGGTGAGTGAGATAGGGGATGGTCGTAACACATATTTTTGGGAGGATGTTTGGGCTGGGGGGCGAGAAGCTTAAGTCGAAATTCCCGAGATTGTTTAATCTAAGCTTAGAAAAGAAGGGGTAGTGGGTTCTATGGGAGGGTGAGAGGATGGTAATTGGGGGTGGAAGTGGAGGTGGAGAAGAAATCTCCGTGGTTGCGAGCTAACTATGCTTAATGATCTTTTATTAAATATTGACAGGTTCGAACCAAGGGAGAGCAGCGTCGATCGATGGAAATGGAGGCCTGGCAAAAACAGAAAGTATACCACAAAGGAGGCATATAAGGAAGTCATGGCGAGGAAAGAGACAACAACCAATACAAGGATGAATGGGGGTGGATTCAGGATCATATGGAACAACATCGTCCCAAGCAAAGTGGTTGCCCATGCGTGGAGAGTACTACATGACAGATTACCGACAAAGGTGAACCTAAGAAGACGCAATATACTTACTCCTGCGGACAATCTAAGGTGCACTTTCTGTGATGAAAAAGATGAATCAAGTAGACATCTGTTCTTTGAATGTAACAAAACTTATGCGGTGTGGATGGAGATCCTAGGATGGCTAGGTACAACAACGGCCCTTCATTTGGAAGCAAATCAAAATCTCATCGCTTTCTGCAATGTGCTACGTGAAAAAAAGGTAAAAAATTGGCTGCATCTATTTGGCTTGGCGTGGTGTGGATTTTATGGAAGAGAAGAAATAAAATCATCTTTAGAAAACAGGAATCAGTGCTAGACAAGGTGGTGGATGAATTAAAAGCTAGAATGTGGAGTTGGATGTTTGTAAAAGGTCAGGTGGATTCGAGATTTACTTTTGATAACTGGTTGTCGTACCCTAGAATGATCTTACGTTGTTGATAGGTTACTGTTTGTATCTCCTCATTTTCTTGTAACTCTTGGGGTATCCCTTATACCCTCCATTATTTATAAAATTGCTTTGCCGATCAAAAAAATAAATAAAAAATCAATGATCATTGCAAGACCCACATTAATAACTCATTTAATCAGCCACATCAAAATTGCCAGATTTTTTAGAATACAACTATCATGGAAAATTCATCAAGAAAAGAATTGAAAATTATTAAGGAAAGTAAAACGAACAAACAAATGAGATGTATCTCTTATTAGCAAAGAAAACATTGGAGCAAGAACGTGATTGTGTATGGTGTCTTACTGATTGCTAGCATGAAATTTACCGGTAGGCCGGTGGAGGGCTTTCTAGACTGTGCCACAGGCGCTGCTACTGTTGTGGATGACATGCTTCAAGTCGGCGCCGAGCGGTTACGAGTGAGAGGCAATGGAACTGTGTAGCGAAGTGGAAGAGAAAGGGTCAAATCGGGTGAGAGAAACAAAAGGAAGAAAAATATACAGCCGAGGCTAAAAATGAACAAAACAAAAGAAGTCAGGGGCAGAAACGTCCAAAAATGATTTACAGGTACTTGTCACTTTTATAAGTATATTATAGAATTATAGATATAGATATAATTTGAATCCGACCTATTATTTATGATAAAAACTTTTTTTTATAGGTTTAACCTAGTTTTATAAGTAAAATAGGTCAGGTTTACTAGATTTTTAGAAACCTATTAAACATATACTCCATTCAATATTTAAAAATAGGACTGACTATATACCTTTAATTATTAAAAGATACACAAATTCTAAAAAATCCATGTATTATTAAATTTAGGAGATACGCCTCTAAACTCTAATATCAAATTAATAACACCACCCGCCACCCGCCACTACCGTCTGCAGCCTATGATTCCACCCCTAATTTAAACAGTGTGTTTATTTTCCTATTTGAATTCTACCCTAACAAAACCCGCCCACTATCACTGCGCACCCCTTATGACCTTGCTCCAATTTAAACAATATATTTTCTTTCCTATTTAAATTCTACCATAACAAAACACGCTAATCAAATCAAAGAAAAAAGTGATTCAAAATTGTTAGAGAAAAACGACGAGAAAAAATAGATGATGAAAAATGGTGAAGGATTTGACCCAAACAACAATGGTTCTTCTCAGGTATCTATGAAAAATTCTAAAGGGAATCTAAGAAGGAAGAAGAAAAAAATGTGTTTTTTTCTATAATTTAATAGTATAATTGGATGAAGAATTCATAGGTGAGATAATTAAACAAACAAACGGAAAAAATCATCACCCTTGTTCATAGAATGATGAATCTGATATAAATGAAATAGCAAAATACATACCATCCTCTCCCCGTTCTCTGTAATTCCTTACACTCGTACATAGCCCATAAAGTTTAAAAATACAATGAATTTGAACACTTGAATTTGCAAGTGGATGAATGAATTAAGGGATATTATTTGCTTACTGGATTTTTCAAAGCTTTGATTTTGCCAAATATCTGAGGCCCCTACCGCATTGCAAGACTCCATCGCGGTACCCCTTTCTCTTTTTTGCTTCCCCACCTCCTCCTCACAAGGCAACAAACACGGCATAGATAGAGTTGCGGAGGGAATTGAAAGATGAGGTCTCATGGATTAATTCGTCATATTTTTCTAAGAAAAATGTAAATATAGAAGATCAAGGAGGCTAGCATGGAGGGCATGGGAAGTAAATAAAGAAGATGGTGGGGGAATGGGAAATGAACCGTGACAAGTAACTAAAAGTTGTGGAGGGACGGGAAAAATAATGAAAAGACAAAAGGAGTAAATTGTAACAATCTTAGAGTGGCAAGGATAAAACTGTCCAAAAAAAATTCACAATCTCATTCCACTTTTTAATATATTATTATTATTATTATTATTATTATTATTATTATTATTATTATTATTATTATTATTATTATTATTATTATTATTATTATTATAGATTATAGATTTGGAGGTCAAGTAACTAAGCCCGGATTTTTTTTTATATTTCGTTTCTTTTTTTATTTTGTGTAACTGGCTTTAATAAATTAAATTTAAAATAATTATAAAAAGTATAATATCATTAAAATAATTAATAAGTTCCATGGTGAAATATAGACCAAGAAGGAACCCACATCACCCCAACCTTCGTTGCCCAATAATCTGAAAATTGAATACCAAATTCAGGAGATAATACGAGAACCCAGAACCTTCACCCGCTTTCTACAGCAAAAACAACATTCTTGCAGTTTGGGGGTCGATTTAGGGGAAAAAAACAAAAATATCACTCTTCACAAAAAAACACCATTCTAGAACATAGAAACCCATTATAAAACATTAAAATTTGGGATGCACGCTGCTATTTAATTCATATGTGAAGAGATAGGTTCACAAATTTCATTTGGGTTTTGGGCTAGCGGTTCCGACGGTGCTTCATTTCATGGTTCTGATTTAATTTTTGCAATTATGTTTTCTGTTGGGTTTATTTGACGTGAACAGGGGTGAACAATATCTATTTTTAAATTTTAGATTTTTTAAATATTTTTTATTAATTTTTTTTTTTAAATAATAAATTCCACGTCAAAAGAGTACTAATTGTTTATTGAAAATAAACTAAGACTCTTCAATAATAACAACTAATACTCTTCACAGGAAATAACTAATACTCTATAGTGAAAATAAGTAATACTCTTCAATAATTAATAGAGCCCCACTTCTCAAACCCAAAAATCCTCTAAACTCACCCACTTTCTAAACATACCCCAATAAATTTAAAACTTAACATTTATTACTAAACATACCTCATTTTATTCCTATAATATCTTTACCTTATCAAAATAAAAAATAATACTTTCCTATTTCAAATTCTCAAAATTGTCTTTCTTCCCAAGAAAAAAAATTATTTTTCTTATTCTTTAACTTTTAATCGAAATTTTTAAAAAATATATAATAAAAAATTAAATATATTATAAAAAAATCAACCAAAATTTTAAAAATATATAAATTTGAATAAAATAAAATTCTTAAAAATATATATAAATAAATAAAATATAAATAATATTTAAAAAATTAAATTGAAAAAATTTAGTTAAAAATATAAATCCGAAAATAAAAAAACTAGATAAATTTGTAAATAATTAAGAAAAATAAATTTTATCTTCAAAAAATCAAATAAAAAATAAAATCTTCAAAAGAAAAAGGTTAAAGCCAAATAAAATCAAAAAAATATTTTATAAAAGTCAGTTCATTCATTATAAATAATTAACTTAAAAATTAATTAATTTTTATTTAGTTTTGAAGGTCTTTTTTTTTTAATTTAGTTAGTTTTCAAAAAAAAATTAAAATTGAATTTTATTTTTGATTGAAATATTTTGAAGATATAATTATTTTATTTAAAAAAAAAAAGAAATTTTCAGATTTAAAAGAATTTTTTTAATTGAATTTTTTAATTTCCTCTAATTTTATTATTTAAATATTAATACAATTTTTAAATATTTTTCAGATTTTAATTCTAATTTTTTAAAAAATTCAAATATTTAAAGTAAAAAAATTGATCAATTTAAATTTAATGTACTAATTTTAAAGTTAAATAACTTAAAAAACTAAGGCAAAATATAGAGTAAATCTTATTTATATATAAACTTTGATCCATTTACCTGAATAAAAGTTCACGGGTCATTAAATTTATTTGGGTTGTTGGATATAGTATTGTGTAGTCGGTGTTCATAGTGTTCAATGCAGCAATGCTCATTCTTATTGGCTTTTTAACTTATCTACTCATTTTTTATTTTATTTTCTTTTCTTTCTTTTTGTATTTTACTTATACATTTCTTTCCTTTCTTTTTCTTATTTTCTTTTATAATATTTTTTCTATTTTATTTTCTTTTGCCTTTTTATAATACGTATAGAGTAAAATTGGTTCATACACGAACAACATTGCTATACTTTTTAGTATAATAATTAATATCCTTTAGTATTAACAACTAATACCCTTACCGAAAATAACTAATATCCTTCCCTTAAAACAACTAATACTCTTTAGTGAAAAAAATTAATACCCTTTGTTGATAGGCGAACATTAAATATAGCAAGGCGAGCAAAGATTAAACCATAAACAAAGATTATGAAGCAAAACACTCAAATCAAAGGCAGCTAACAAGGATAAACAAGAGAGTGTATAAACAAATCTGAGTATTGCACCATGTGACGAGCAACCTTCTTGACGAGCAGCTTGTTGGCGAGCAGATTCATAACCCAGGGCTGGATGTGAACTTTACACCAAGTCTTGGATGACGAACAATAATACCTAAAGGTGGTACACCTACTAATTTATGGAGTGTATGCCGCCAACCAACATATCAAAATAACTTGATCCTTGACGAGCAAATATTTGAGACCCGGAGGTTCATCCACTCAAGCGAACAACTAATCTGCCATCTAGTCAAGAGACAAGCAACTTTTACAAAAGATATACAAGCATTGGACCAACAAGCAAACTATGACGAACAACTATAAGTCCGAGATAAGATCAACTACAAGACTTTGTAACTAAGTTTCAGCTTAGATAAGGTCAAATAAGGTCAAAAGGACACATGTCAAGCATGCAAGCTTGGTAGTACAAGAGTCATGTCCACCACCTACTTGGTGGTTAGTATAAATAAGTTGTTCTCAAGCTATGAAATTAAGTTCAAATTCACAAATACTCCAATTACACACACTCACACACATAAATGTACACACACACGAAATAAATACGAATTCAATACTCGTATTTTCGATTTTACAACCCGAACGATCGTATTTATCATATACGGTGATAATCAATCACACGTTCTTGTTTGGTGATTCCTAAACCGGATTAAAACAGCCACTAATCCTCACGATTAGATCCGATCACCAATAATTTGACACTAGAATAAGGGTTCGAACCTTCGGTTAAGTGTGATAATCAAGAACTTCAAGTTTAAAACTTGAAGATTTGAAGGAATCCTCAAGAAATTCTTGAAGATTCAAACAAAAGTGTTCTTGGTGTTCTTGGTGTTCTTCAAACTCAAATTTGAAGATTCAAAGCTTAAGAAGATAATTCAAATCAGGATGCCTCAATCCAAAGAAACTCAAATCTCTCATCCTTCGATGAAAGCTTCCCCAACTCGAGCCTCGTCTGCTGGTCATCAAGACCGTGAACCGCGATATGTGAACATAACTAGACCTTCACCACCAGAATTTGAGGCATTAGCTAGCAATCCTAACGAGCTAGCTAAGACTATTGCTGCTCTCCAGGCCATCCAGAGGCAACAAGAACAACCTAGACCATCACAAGCACGATCTAGGTCTAGACAACTTGAGGTAGTTAGAGCTAGATCCGTGCGGGGCGAGCAACATGAAGTCAACAGTGCCCAAAACTGTAGGGACAAGGGCAAGGCAAAAGTGGTGGACCAAATGGAGGGCCAGGCTGAGTCTATTCCCAGGCGAACAGCTTTGTCAAGACATGGGACATCCCGTCCCAGTGCACAGGACAGACTGGTCCAACCCCAGCTCCAGAAGGAAGTTGCTCGCCAAGGAGCAGGTGATGGGCGAGCAACTTTTGAGCAAGCTCGCCCATCAGTACATGAAAGACTCACTAGGTATGCCTTTGGGTGCCTATGACCGAATGCGGCGAGCAACCCGAGAAGACAACCACATGAGATACTTCCTCCGAGTGAAGGACTGCGACGAGCAGAAGGGCATACGTCCTTGCTCGCCGAACAGCCTCCAAGTCAGGGGGCATCTCTTGACGAGTTGTTAAGCTTGATGAAAGCTGTGGAAAGCATGCAAGGACAACTTAACTTGCAGAGGGGGATTGGGACGACCAACATGTCAACCTCACCCTTATCATCAATCATTTTGAAGGCCCCAATCCAGAAAAAGATATAATTTACGGCGAGCATACAATATGAAGGCATTGCTGATCCCCGTGTTCATCTAACAAAGTACTCAAATTACATGATTTCTATGGGGGCTAGTGATGCCACGCAGTGCCGGAATTTCCCCTTAACGTTGGGGGACAGGGTCCATAAGTGGTTCTCCGCCATGCCACCCGCATCTATACACTCATTTGCTCAGCTGGGCCCGGAGTTCCTCTCCGACAGGCTATCGAGTCTCGAAGAAAATGAAGGCATTCAACGAAGGGACAGAGCTAAAGGAAAAACTAAACCAAGTGCTAACAATATCCATCGATGTTGTGTACAACAATGTGAAGGAGAAATAGTTGCTCTCCCCTCCCCGGAAGATTCGCCAGAGACTAGCAAACTCAACCCAAACAAGTATTGTGTCTACCATCAAAGTGTGGAACACTTTATAAGTGAGTGTAGTGATTTGCTCAAGCAACTTTGGCGATTCTACGAGGAGGGAAAGCTCTCCGACTTCGTTAAGAGACAACTTGGAAAGAGAACCCGGGAGTACAACTCAGAAGATGAAGATGATGATCAACCACTCATAAACAATAGACCCGGGCGACCAGTTCCCGCCGTTGCTTCTCGTCCAGGAGAAGATGTATACATGATGGAACCCTCAGGACCTGCCGGAGGATGTTCTGATGGATGACCACCAATATCTAATCGCAAAAGAAAGGCCGAATTACGAGCGATCGATCATGTACAAGAAATGGGAATCAATTCATCCATCCTACAAAAATCGGAGTTAATCTTTACAGAGAAGGATTTGGATGGAATCCTGCCCCCACAACGATTCTCTCATAATTTGTGCTAAGATTATGGGAACCATGGGGCATCGATTATTGGTAGACATCGGAGCCTATACCAACATCCTTTTTAAGAAGACGCTTGACCAACTGGAAGATTATTCGAGCTATATACAAGATTCGAATCATCGAATTTTAGGCTTCGACAATGTTGTAACAGTCCCTTTAGGGGAGATTGGGTTGTCCGTTCAGCTTGTAACTGCCGAAGAACCCAAAAAGAATATAACAAGAATGTTAGACTTCTTGGTCGTAGATCAAGAATCAACCTACAACGGGTTCCTTGGTCGACCTTTTTTAAATGAATTCAAAGTTGCATGTTCAACCTACTATTATTGTATAAAATTCCCAACAGCAAGTGGGGTTGGTTCAGTGAAGGGAGACCAAAGAAAAACTCGTAAGTGTCTCCTACAAATGCAATCAAAAGAAGGGCGAGTTTCCATGATGGAAACCACCACCAGCTATCCAGTTGATGAACCATCAGTGCCAAAAGATGTGATGGAGGTTGGGGAGGACCATATGGATCTAGACGAGCAACTCCTCCCCACCGACGAACAACTTTTGGACAAACGGCTCATAGCCACCAAGGAGAAACCTTCATCTGACGAGCAACATTCGGGTACTGACGAGCAACTTGCTACCAATGACCTGGGGGCCGCAATCTGGCAAACAATGATGAGCCAAGGCAAACAGAAGATCTTGAACCCCTTTTAGATGTAGACCCGATGAACATCGAAAATGATTTCGACCCTGAGGGACCTGTAATCGATCCTCGTTGGAAAGGGCAAAAAGGACGATCAACTCCAGTCGAAGAACTGGAAGCCATCAAAGTTAACCCTAAAAATGAGGATCTAGAGCTGTACATAGGATCTGAACTCCCTGAGCCCTACAAATCCCGAATGGAAGAGTTCCTCAGGAAGAAACTAGATTTTTTCGCATGGTCTCATGCAGATATGGTGGGAATAGATCCAAAATATGCTTGCCATAGACTCAATATCAATCAAGCAAGAAGGTCAGTCCATCAAAAAAGAAGGAAGTACAGTCCAGACAAATATCAAGCTCTAAACGAAGAAGTGAAGAAGTTGCTAGACAATGACCTTATCCGACAAGCACTTTGCCCGCAGTGGGTAGCAAACCCGGTCTTTGTGCGGAAGCCGAATGGAACCTGGAGGTTATGCATAGATTTTACAGATCTGAATGCAGCATGCCCAAAGGATAAATTTCCTCTTCCGCACATCGATCAACTGGTGGATATCACTGTAGGGCATGCGATGCTAACATTCATGTACCATCAAATCCCGATGCATCCCGACGACCAAGAAAATACATATTTTTATACAAATGAAAATTTGTTATGTTGGAAAAGAATGTCATTTGGTCTTATCAATGCGGGAGCAACTTATCAAAGGCTGGTGAACAAGATGTTCGACGAACAAATTGGGGACACAGTGGAAGTTTACGTTGATAACATCGTGGTCAAAAGTCCCAAGAAAGAAGATCATCTTCAACACTTAGCCCAGATGTTTGATATCCTCCGGCACTACAACATGAAACTGAATCTAAAGAAAAGTGGCTTTGGAGTGCATTCGGGGAAGTTCTTGGGCCATCTTGTTAGCCAGCGCGGTATTGAGGCCAATCTAACAAAAGTCAAAGCAATCATAGATATGTAACCACCCCGTTCAGTAAAAGAAGTTCAAAGACTAACAGGTTGTCTAGCAGCTCTGAACAGGTTCATATCACGATCAGGAGATAAATGTCGTCCATTTTTCGAAGCTATCAAAAAAGAAAATTTTACATGGACGAACAGCTGCCAGAAAGCTTTCGAACAACTTAAAGATTGCCTGGGAGATGTGAAAATTTTGTCAAAACCAGTCTTAGTGGAAAAATTTATATGTACCTGGCAGCATCTGAGGTGGCGATCAGCTCTGTCCTGGTGCGCGAAGATGGTAAATTCCATCAACCAATATATTACGTCAGCCAAGCTCTGCATGAGGCGGAGATCAAATATTCACCGACTGAAAAGTTGGCGTACGCACTTGTCATGAGTGTAAGAAAGTTAAGACCGTACTTCTTCGACCATCAAGTCGAAGTGTTAACAACTTTTTCACTCAGACAAATTCTTCATCGCCCAGACACAGCTGGACGTCTATTGAGATGGTCACTGGAGATTAGCCAATTTGGAGTGACTTACACTCCTTGAACAGCGATCAAGGGGCAAGCATTAACCGACTTTATCGTCGAACTAACTTTCCCCCAAGATCCAACGAGAGGACTTGATCATCCCTGGCATCTCTATGTTGACGGGTCATCCACCAATGTAGCCTCGGAGGCAGGCATAGTTCTTATTAACCCCGACAGACAAGTTTCACCTCGGCAATCAGATTTGATTTCATGGCGACCAACAATGAGGCCGAGTATGAAGCTCTAATTGTGGGTCTCCTGTCACGTCCCAATTTTTCTGAGGATTTTAAATTCAATTTTTTTAAAAAGATAGTTTATTCTATTTTAAAATTTGGCAGCGGAAATAAATATTTTTTTAAGCTGGAAATAAATAAATAAATAATCATGTACTCAACGTCCAATAATTAAATCCCAAATTAAAAATTAAACTTCCAACAGTGAAATTAAAAAAAATGGTTTAAAGGGACGTGACTCAAAGTCTAATAAAAAGAATAATTAAATAACTAAATAAAATTTCTCAACTAAATTGCCTCCGCATCCACCGTCGCTCCACCGCACTTCTTCAATCTGAAAAATGTTAAATTGTATGGTATGAGCAAAACCACTAGCTCAGTGTGATCCTTTTGTCAAAACTAAATATAGCATACAAATAAAATGCATAACTGCAAGCAATCATGTAATTCGCATATTGACACATATAAAGTTTTATTCTTGCTAACTTGTAATTATTAATTAATGTTTCACGGTTTTCCCAAGGATCTCTTGTCAATCCCACTGGGTCCCCCACGAAGACCTCTTGCCAGTCTCGTGTTCTTTCTTGCTTGTCACGGTTTTCCCAAGGATTCCTTGGCAATCCCACTGGGTCCCCCACGAAGACCTCTTGTCAGTCTCGTGTTCGTATCTTGAATGTTCTTATCATAAATATCATTCACTTTGATATATTCATATCATATTACAAGTAAACAATTTACTCACATGAAATATTTAATAAAGATAAATAATCATGCATGCATAATTCAAATAAATCACGTAACTTGCACGTAGTTAAACAATTTACTCATACAAAATATTTAATAAAGGCAAGTAAACCACACATAATAACAATTCATGTAGCATGCATGTAGATAAACAATTTACTCGTACGAAATATTTAACAATATCCATTAAACCACACCTTAAATCTTGATTGAATCTGTAGTAAATAAATTTTCTTATGGAGCAGATTTTTTTTATCACCTAGAATGAATAAATAATTGAACCTTAGAAATTAATAATTAATAATACTAATAATAATATTAATAATAATAATAATAAATAATAAGATCATCGAAGCCTGAGGATTAGAACAATAAAATGGTTTGTCCTTTTGAAAATTGATGAAAGGAAAAGGTTTTAAGAAAAGGATAAATACGGAGCAGTAGTATTAGCATAACATGGATTTTTCTTCACTTTGATATAAACAGAATGTTAGACATGGAAGTGGGTTAAGGATAAATAAATTATTAAAAGAGAATTATGGCTTGTGGATTTTACCGTGAATAACTAATTGGAAAAATAGAAAAGAAGAAGTGTTGGAAACTTAGTAAAATATGGAATCCGAAAGAGGTGTTTCGAGAGAAAAGTATGTAAATATTTTCTGTGAGGCTGTGACTCTAAGCGTACCAATTGGAATTGTATTTATAGAGAAAAATAAGTGATTTCTTGGAGAGAAAGATTAATATCTTATATCTTTTATAAATATTTAGAAAATATGAAAAATATTTAATTTACATTGGAAATTAAAATATTCCATCGAATATCAAGAAAAATAGGAAAATAAATAAAAAGATAGGAAATTAATTTTGAGATTTAAAGATCTCCAAAAATATAAAATTGCTAGAAAATAAATTATAGGATCTTCAATGAATAAGATGAAATAAAATTTGAGACTATAATATTTTAGTATATCTAAATAATTATTAATTCTATTTTACTATTAGATCTAATAAAATCATTTATTCTAAATTTTAGGGGTGTTACATTCTACCCCTCTTATAAAATTTTCGTCCTCGAAAATTTAATTATATACCTTGATTTTGTTGTCCCATCGCAAAAACTCGAGCTTCACCACCACGACCTCTATTTTGACAATTGTTTCCCATTCCTTTTATAATTTTTGAGCAATCGTAGGTGGTATGTCCTGGTTGTTTGCACTTGTAACATATATTTTTACCCATTAAACACTCACCACGATGATTTCGACCACATGTTTTGCAATTTGGCTTCTCCACTTTAGTGTATCCATTGGTTTTGCCTTCAACCTTCCTTTGCTTGTTGTTGTCGTTGTTATTGTCTTGCTCTTCTTGACTCGACTCTTCCCATTTCCTTTTGTCAGAATTCCTATTTTCCTTCATGCACGCAACAATCTTCTCTGCTCTTTCAAAGGTCTGACAAAAAGTGAGATCCCCGTGGCTAGCGAGAATACTTTGAATCTCAGGCCGCAACCCTTTCGTGAACCTATAAACCCTCTTTTCCTCTGAGTCCACTAGGCGTTGAGCAAAACGTGCTAGCTGGCTGAACTTTATCTCATACTGTGCTACTGTCATTCCCCCTTGTTTCAGATCAAGAAATTCTGTCTCTTTACTATCCCGGTAGGACTTGGGAAAGTATCTGTTCATCACAATCTCTCTGAATCCGTCCCACGTTAAGGCCTCAAATTCCTCAGCAGGCCTGGTCCGCCAGTAACTCTCCCACCAATGGTCCGCATCCTCCACCAGCTGGAAGGCAACACACCTGAGTCTTTGAGCTTCTGTGCACCCAATAAGCTAAAAAATACATTCCATTGAGCGGAACCACTGCTCAACGGCTTCCGGTCCATCCCTTCCATTAAATGTTGTAGGTTTGTAGCGACGGAACTGCTCTACCACTTGGGCGGTGTTATCATTAACTTGAGCATTAAGTCCCGCGCCAGCTTGAACGGGGGCATCGTTTGCTATGTTATCATTAATAGGGGCATTATTTTCTATTCCATCATTAACAGGGACATTATTTTGTATGCCAGCATTAATAGGTAAATTATGTGATGTGCCAACTTGACCAGGAGCATTTCCCCTAGCAGCTTGATATGAGTTACCCCGACGCGCCATCTTGCATGTCAAACGTGATTTATCATCATAACGTATAATCCTATGCGGTTTCTAAATACTTTTATGCTCTAACATGATAACTAGAACCATATCATAATCTTTCCACTTCCTAAAGCAAGATTATATAAAATGTAATATGCAAGTAATGTAAATATCCAAGAAAAATATTCATGTGGTAAACTCGTATATTTTCATATATTTGATACATGTGACATATATCATATAATCACCTTTTCAAATGTCCAATATAAAAATATCATATGAAATCTCATATCTTACCTTCTTGAAGTTGTAGCGGCGGGCGGCAGTGGATGCTAATTTATTTTTTTAAAAATAGTGTGATTTAACTTCTTTTAAAAAATATATATATATTTTTTCTTGACTCAAAAGAATTTTTTTTTAACAAGTCTACAAGAACGTAGACCTGCTCTAATACCACCTGTCACGTCCCGATTTTTCTGAGGCTTTTAAATACAATTTTTTTTAAAAGATAGTTTATTCTATTTTAAAATTTGGCAGCGGAAATAAATATATTTTTTTAAGCTGGAAATAAATAAATAAATAATCATGTACTCAACGTCCAATAATTAAATCCCAAATTAAAAATTAAACTTCCAACAGTGAAATTAAAAAAAAAATGGTTTAAAGGGACGTGACTCAAAGTCTAATAAAAAGAATAATTAAATAACTAAATAAAATTTCTCAACTATATTGCCTCCGCATCCACCGTCGCTCCACCGCACTTCTTCAATCTGAAAAATGTTAAATTGTATGGTATGAGCAAAACCACTAGCTCAGTGTGATCCTTTTATCAAAACTAAATATAGCATACAAATAAAATGCATAACTGCAAGCAATCATGTAATTCGCATATTGACACATATAAAGTTTTATTCTTGCTAACTTGTAATTATTAATTAATGTTTCACGGTTTTTCCAAGGATCTCTTGTCAATCCCACTGGGTCCCCCACGAAGACCTCTTGTCAGTCTCGTGTTCTTTCTTGCTTGTCACGGTTTTCCCAAGGATTCCTTGTCAATCCCACTGGGTCCCCCACGAAGACCTCTTGTCAGTCTCGTGTTCGTATCTTGAGTGTTCTTATCATAAATATCATTCACTTTGATATATTCATATCATATTACAAGTAAATAATTTACTCACATGAAATATTTAATAAAGATAAATAATCATGCATGCATAATTCAAATAAATCACGTAACTTGCACGTAGTTAAACAATTTACTCATACAAAATCATAAATAAAGGCAAGTAAACCACACATAATAACAATCCATGTAGCATGCATGTAGATAAACAATTTACTCGTACAAAATATTTAACAGTAACCATTAAACCACACCTTAAATCTTGATTGAATCTATAGTAAATAAATTTTCTTATGGAGCAGATTTTTTTTTATCACCTAGAATGAATAAATAATTGAACCTTAGAAATTAATAATTAATAATACTAATAATAATATTAATAATAATAATAAATAATAAGATCATCGAAGCCTGAGGATTAGAACAATAAAATGGTTTGTCCTTTTGAAAATTGATGAAAGGAAAAGGTTTTAAGAAAAGGATAAATACGGAGCAGTAGTATTAGCATAACATGGATTTTTCTTCACTTTAATATAAAAAGAATGTTAGACATGGAAGTGGGTTAAGGATAAATAAATTATTAAAAGAGAATTATGGCTTGTGGATTTTACCGTGAATAACTAATTGGAAAAATAGAAAAGAAGAAGTGTTGGAAACTTACGTAAAATATGGAATCCGAAAGAGGTGTTTCGAGAGAAAAGTATGTAAATATTTTCTGTGAGGCTGTGACTCTAAGCGTACCAATTGGAATTGTATTTATAGAGAAAAATAAGTGATTTCTTGGAGAGAAAGATTAATATCTTATATCTTTTATAAATATTTAGAAGATATGAAAAATATTTAATTTACATTGGAAATTAAAATATTCCATCGAATATCAAGAAAAATAGGAAAATAAATAAAAAGATAGGAAATTAATTTTGAGATTTAAAGATCTCCAAAAATATAAAATTGCTAGAAAATAAATTATAGGATCTTCAATGAATAAGATGAAATAAAATTTGAGACTATAATATTTTAGTATATCTAAATAATTATTAATTCTATTTTACTATTAGATCTAATAAAATCATTTATTCTAAATTTTAGGGGTGTTACATCTCCACTTATCTTTAGTAGTGGGTATCAGACGCTTACAAATATTCGGTGACTCACAGCTGAGTATGAACCAAGTCCGAGGTGAATCGAAGCGAAAGATGACCATATGATCGAGTATCAAAGAATAGTTGCTCACCTGATGTCCTTCCTGGATTAAGTCTTCATTGAACAAATACCAAGGATGAGCAACACTCAAGCAGACGCATTAGCCCGACTAGCAACAAGCGAAGGCCCAGCTGAGTTGGCGGACATTGTCATAACAAAGATGAATAACCCGTCGACGACAAGCTATAATGTTAACCAGCTAGACGACCAGACTAATGAGGAAGATTAGAGAACATAAATAGTCAAATACTTGAAGAGTGGGGAAAAACCAAACAACTCTTTAGAAGCAGCTAAGCTAGTCAAGCGAGCCACCAGATACACTCTGGTAGGCGAACAACTTTTCAAAAGAGGAATTTCAATCTCACTTCTCAAATGTTTGCCTAGGGGGCTGGCACGAGCAATACTTGAAGAAATACATGCCGGAGTATGTGGAAATCACACTGGGGGGCAAGCTTTGGCATACAAAACTATCAGACAAGGTTATTATTGGCTGACTTTACATCAGGATGCAATCAAGAAGGCCAAAATTTATCATCAATGCTAGATTTTTGCCCCAAACATTCACACCCCGGCTCAGGAACTCGTGTCAGTTTACAGCCCGTGGCCATTTGCAAGATGGGGGATAGACATTATTGGTCCCTTCCCAACAGGAGTTGGAAATGTTCGATTCGCTGTCGTGGCAGTCGATTATTAAACAAAATGGGCAGAAGCAGAAACTATGGTGAAAATCACGCAACAGAAGATGATCAACTTCATTTGGAATAACATTGTCTGTCGTTTTGGGGTTCCGGAAACAATTGTGACAGACAATGGTCCACAATTCGATGGGAAAGAGTTGAGAGACTTCTGCACAAAGTAGGGGATCAGAAAGAATTATTCTACTCCTTATCATCCCCAGTCTAATGGACAAGTCGAAGCCGTCAACAAGATTATCAAGCATACATTGAAAGTGCGATTGGCGGAGAGCAAATGCAATTGGTCTGAAGAGCTTCCGGAAGTCTTGTGGGCATACAGAGTTTCTCCCAGGTCTAGCACCGGAGAAACACCTTTTGCAATGGCTTTCGGGACAGAAGTTGTTATTCCAATTGAATTAAAGACAAACACAATAAGGATGACCAACTTTGATGAACAAGCGAACAACTCTGCTCTGGCTGCGGAAATGGATTTGCTCGAAGAAAAAAGATTGAATGCCTAGCTAAGAAATGTTACGTATAAGCAGCGAGCAGAACGTTACTATAATTCCCATGTCAAAGTTAGGGAATTCAAAGTTGGAGATTTGGTTCTAAGAAAGTTGCTCGCCCAATCTCCAGGTGTATTGGGAACGACTTGGGAGGGCCCGTATCGTATAACAGATAAGTTCCTTAATGGTGTATACGATATTGAAGACATGGAAGACATCCCGGCCCAATACTCCTGGAATGTCGTACATTTGAAGAAGTGCTATCAATAAGGTGAACAAGTTCTAAAGAAGGGCTAGCAAGAATAAATGGGGGCAAGTAAACCAAGAACTTGCCTAATTTTTTGAAAAATTTACTAAGTATAGGTTAAAGAGTTGCTCGGCACATTTTATAGTTTAGTGATGTTCAATTTTTAGTTTCATGTAAAGTTGCTCGGCAAAAATATTATGAGTGAGCAACTATTTTTGTGTTAGTGTTTAAAGTTGTTCGTCAGATTATATATGTTAATGATGAACAGTTTTAAAACACTTGTAAATTTTCATGATGTAAATAAAAGTTGTTCGTTGGAAGATAAGTCTAAGCTCGAGGTATAAGTCCAATTTTAAGGATCAAGGTCATTTAAAGGTTGTTCGTCTTTTAAGATGAGTAGAACCTAAGGCTAAACTCATATTCTATTAAAAGACAAAGTTCAAATCGAACAAATCCCAATATTATATATTATAATTGCAAAAACATTAGATAATAATGTAAAGGCAATTAACATATAAAAAGAAGATGAGCGAACAAACGATGTTTCCATAAATACTAAGGAATTAAGCCTAAAAAATAGTACAAAAATATGGAAGTAAAGGACTACAACAGAAGTTTGACGAGCAACTATTGCAAAAGATTACATCAAGAAATTCTAAGTTCTAGCAAAGGAATCTAAGTCCTACTCCTGATGTTGCTCGCCTTGAAGCAAATCCTGAGGCTGATCGACAGGAGGATCGACAATCAAGTTGCTAGCCAAGTCCTCGGCCGCTTTCTTCTCTTGCTCAGTAATAGCCTGTTCGTCGTCAGTGGCCTGCTCGTCTTCATCGGCTGGAGCTGGAGGGCGGGTAACGATGATACTGGGATCAAGTTTATCTATCTTAATCTCGTAATCAATCATGTCCCCTAGATTAATTTCTATGCCATTGGGAGGGGGATAGTGCTCGACAAATTCAGCAAGTTCTTTTCCCATTTCTTCAACAATGTCGGACCTCTCATACGAGTTAACCATGCGGATGCAATCAGCATACGCACAGATGTACCCCAGATTCATGATAGGTCCGGATCGGATTTGTAGCTCGGCCTCCAGCTGCTCTTGAGTGAACATACTCTTAATTATCTCATTGAGGCGAGCAACTTCAGCCTCAGACTCAGCTAGTTTCTGCTCAGCAGTAGCTTTTCCTTTCTTCTCCTCCTCAAGCTCAATTTCCTTACTCTTGAGCTCGGCAGACAACAGTTGATAGCTCTCAAGATATTTTTTCTCAGAATCGAGGGCTAGAGTTAGTTGATTATTCTGCCGAGCAAGTTTGGCCTTGTATTGGTTGACCAGACCATCTTTCTCCTCGGTCAGCTGCCGAACAGTATTCGCATAGCGACGAGCAGCATCTTCCAGGTCGGCGAGCTAGGCCATCCCCTTCTGAGTAGTGACAAGGGAATTATTGGCCTGCATAATTGAATAGTGGAAGTTGTCCACCACTCCTTGCATGGAGATGGTCTTGTCCATAGGTCTAGTCCATGCCCGGGCGATCAATTCAGTGGCCCTTTAGACATGCTCGCCCGAAATCTCCATTATGTTCACCGGAGTCTTTGAGCAGGCATACTGGTGAATAGGGTTTGCTCACCCCGGGTGATTCTCTACCCGATATCTGCGAACAAGAGTATAAATTATACTTAGAAAATTTTGAAAGTGTAAACCTTGTTCGGCAAATTTTCTATCATCCCAGCCAAGATGGGTTATATCTTCTGGGCCTCGGGGAGGACTCTGCCTATCCTTCCCTGCCTTACCCACTCACTCAACTGGCTCAGTGGAGGTGTGGCGAGAAGCCTCATCGTGATGGGTGTGAGCATGACTTTTTCCCATATTTTCTTTCCCCTTGTTACCAGTGGGGGGCAGCCTGGGAAACATAAGTCCCATCCCCTTTCTTTAATCGCTTCGATCCATGAGGAGAGGGAACGGGGGGAGATGGCGGAGTAGCACATGGGGGTGGGGCAGCTTGCCGAGCAACAGTGGCCCCGACAGGTTTGTTCGTCATCGCCAAAACTTTAGATGGCGGATCCCCCTTGAGCTTTCGTCTTTTTTGGGGCGGCATTTCGTGGACCCTTTGTTCAAGAAGCCCAAAACACGGGGGGACTGCTACAGTGACTTGCTCGGCTAAAAAAATGTATTTATAATATGTTAGACGAGCATATATAAAATATGACGAACAAGAATATCTTTGGGAGTTAGAAATTTTTATATACCTGGAGGGACTTCAACTTGGGCCTTAAGGTGATGAGGATAGGTGAAGAGGCGAGCAGCTTTCTTACACTTCTCCTCGTTCAAGTGTTGACTGGTCCTGTCAGCCTTGTTTCGAAGGGCGACCAAACAAGATGTAAATAGGAACTCTGAGCCAATCTCCTCTTCTTCAGTGTTCCATTTGAGCAGTCGTGGACCTTCAAGCAAACAAGAAGAGTTAAATTAGAACAATTTAATCCATAGACGAACACAAACAAGTTTACGTTTAATTTTTCCATATGATGCCGAAGAGTTAATACGCCCAACACCACCGTGTGGACCGGAAGATGCTCGCCAATCACCCCTATGAAGAAAAAGTGCTCTTTCCAATTTCAAATCTTGTTCGGCACCCCTTCGACGATCTTAAGTCCAATCCGAGCCTTCAAATAGTAGTAGCCTTCTTCGCCCACAGGACATTTGGTGATCGTCCTTAGGTAGTTGACCTCCTCAGCAGTAATGCGGTCAACGTACCCCTCCAGGGTGAACAAACCCATTGTGCCGAGCAGGTTCATCCACCCAATCGGAGTAATTTGGGTGATGGCGAGGTTGGTGGCCTCCAAAAAATGACCAACAACTGGGGGCAAGGGTAGTCTCAAACCCGCAATCAATGTGTCAATATTGATCACCGTGCATCCCGGAGGTGGACGATCAGCTCTCTCTTTCTTCTTTGGGGCCCACATATGAATGTCATAGGGGATTTGAAATATTTCTCGAATCGAGGCGAGCTCATCCTTATCAACAACACTCCTAATTTTGCTCGCCTGGTAGTCGATTTTCTCCAAGTCCAGTATTTATCATCGAGGGCAAGAAAAGTTGTTCGCATATTTAGCAGCATATGCTCACCAATCGAAAGGGCGAGCAACACCAGAAGGGATCTCATTCTCGAGCATCCTAGGGTTTGGAAATTCAATCCCCTCTAAGAATTCACGAGTTAGCTCGTCAAATTCGGGATCCGACTCTTCAGATTCTGAACTCGAAGACTCCTCGTCCGAATCCCTGCTCGCGGCCGCTATAATTTCTTCACTGGATTGACGAGCACCGGTATCTTCCACCGATCGGACCACTGAATCAACGTCGGGGTGTGTTTCCGACGAGACTTCGAACGGCGGTTGCACCTCAAATGGCACGATCGGAAAAAATGGGTCCAGAGTTTCCTCGAAGTTTTGGTTGCTCGGATGAGAGGACATGGAATCGGAGAGGGATACAAATCAAGTTTAAAGGTTTTTTCTGGGGAATTTTGATGATGAATTCTAGTGGAAGGTTTTTAAAGGACGGCGGCGATTATTTGCAGAAGGCGGCAGTGATGGTTTACACGGTGGTGATGAGGCGATATTCAAAAGAAAAATAGAGTAAAAAGGAGAATGAAACTAAACAAGCGATGAGATGAAATAAATACCTTGAAATGGAAGAAAATTCGAGACTCGCCGGAAATAATGGTGAATGGCCGGAAAATTTCAAGAAGAAACAGTAAAGTGGGGAAATTTTTTGACTTCGAAGCTTATATATGCAAAGAAAAGAAACGGGGTCCAATCTGAAATTTCCTGAGAATTCGAGGGTCAAAATATCAAAAAGCGGGGTAATTTTCGAGCTTATTGGAAAATTGAAGGACCCAAAGATAAAAATGAAGACGCGTGGCCTCGATTTTGCCCGCGCGTGGGCGGCGCCTAATCATGCCGCCCACGTCATCCTTGAACAACTCCCGGATCATGGGAAGATATCAAAGTTGCTCGTCCCCAAAGCAACATCAAGCCAGAATAGGGGGCAATTG